>OX336389.2:1431003838-1432203838 GCA_946902985.2 Meconema thalassinum | reverse complement strand
CGCCAGATTAGGCCGATAAGTCCGCGGAATGTGCACTGGCCGTTCGCGTCGCGGTTCATAGCCCGCAGGCATAAAGACTAGATTACTTTCTCCTGAAAAGATCACGCCAGATTAGGCATATAAGCTCGCGGAATGTGTGCTGGCCGTTCGCGTCCTAGTTCATAGCCTGCAGGCATAAAGACGAGATTAGGCCTACTTTCTGCTGACAAGAACACGCCAGATTACGCCTATAAGCTCGCAGAATGTGCGCTGGCCGTTCGCGTCACAGTTCATAGCCCGCAGGCATAAAGACGAGATTAGGCCTACTTTCTGCCGACAAGATCACGCCAGATTAGGCCTATAAGCTCGCGGAATGTGTGCTGGCCGTTCCCGTCACAGTTCATAGCCCGCAGGCATTAAGACGAGATTAGGCCTACTTTCTGCTGACAAGATCACGCCAGATTAGGCCGATAAGTCCGCGGAATGTGCGCTGGCCGTTCGCGTCGCGGTTCATAGCCTGTAGGCATAAAAGACTAGATTACTTTCTCCTGAAAAGATCACGCCAGATTAGGCCTATAAGCTCGCGGAATGTGTGCTGGCCGTTCGCGTCCTAGTTCATAGCCTGCAGGCATAAAGACGAGATTAGGCCTACTTTCTGCTGACAAGATCACGCCAGATTAAGCCTATATGCTCGCAGAATGTGCGCTGGCCGTTAGCGTCACAGTTCATAGCCTGCAGGCATAAAGACGAGATTAGGCCTACTTTCTGCCGACAAGATCACGCCAGATTAGGCTTATAAGCTCGCGGAATGTGTGCTGGCCGTTCGCGTCACAGTTCATAGCCCGCAGGCATTAAGACGAGATTAGGCCTACTTTCTGCTGACAAGATCACGCCAGATTAGGCCGATAAGTCCGCGGAATGTGCGCTGGCCGTTCGCGTCGCGGTTCATAGCCTGCAGGCATAAAAGACTAGATTACTTTCTCCTGAAAAGATCACGCCAGATTAGTCCTATAAGCTCGCGGAATGTGCGCTGGCCGTTCGCGTCATAGTTCACAGCCCACAGGCATTAAGACGAGATTAGGCCTACTTTCTGCTGACAAAATCACGCCAAATTAGGCCTATAAGCTTGCGGAATGTGCGCTGGCCGTTCGCGTCGCGGTTCATAGCCCGCAGGCATAAAGACTAGATTACTCTCTCCTGACAAGATCACGCCAGATTATAAGCTCGCGGAATATGCTAAGTGACGAAGCTTGCCGCTCGCGTCACAGTTCATAGCCCCCAAGCATAAAGACAAGATATTTTTCTTCTGACAAAGTTGTGCCAGATTATTAAGTCGCGGCAGCATGTGCAACTGACTGGCGCACAAATATGCTATGCGACGATTATGCGAGGAAATTTTATAAACCTATTTTAGTGTTTGAAAAGTGGGGTGCGACGATTACGCGGTGGCGACGATTATGCGAGGAAATACGGTAGCCTAATTTTTGCCCTGAGTTATGTAAAGTTGTTTGCAAAGTTTAAAGGAAATGTTTCCAGCCATTTTCAAGTTGTTTCAACAACAGTAAATAATTTCTCAAACTAGAGATGCAATGTACCCCTTCAGCTTAATGTAGGAAAATTTTAAATTTCAAGATTACTGTTACTTACAACTCAAAAGAGATCTTTGATATGACATTCTGCATCATCATTATTTTGCCCTTCTAATGTGCCGGGTAGCGTGGTTGTATATGAACATTTTCCAACGTCAGTCCAAAAGGATATACTTCTGCATGAATATGAATAAATGAAAAGAAAATGAATATTCATCTGTCAGCCTGCTTGTCCCTGCCCTCAGTTATCAAATCAAATCAAAATCACTTTATTTGCAATGAGGTGTCAACCTCGGTGGCAAATGAGGTACATAATTTACAAACACTACACAATAATAAAAGAATAAAGTAACAAACACCCAAAAGAATACAGTAACAAACACTACACAATATTAAAAGAATACAGTAACTTAATGTACTATTCACACATTGATTGAACTCCCCTCTCACAACTGCTGTAGGAATTACATAGCACGTATAATGTTTCTAGGAATACAGCACTATGTTATACCACTTCTTTCTTTTCCCTGGTTTTGTCTATTCTGCTCTTGAATAACTGGCCTGATTTTGGAAAGGGATCAAACACCGCCCTTGGTAAACTGTTCCATTCCTTCACACCCTTCCCAATGAATGAAAATTTACCCCAATCGCTTCTGCTAAAGTGCCGTCCAATTTTGAATTTGTGGTCTGCCCTGCCAATATAATTACTTTCCAATTGGAGCCTCTTACGGATTTCCCCCCATGCTTCCTCTCCTGTATATGCTCTATATAACCCTACAAGTCTGTTTTTCTCCCTTCTCTTACTTAATGTTTCCCACCCAAGCTTCTCTAACATATCTGATACACTGCTTCTTCTCCTAAAATCCTCTATCACAAATCTTGCTGCTTTCCTTTGAACACTCTCAATTTCTTTTATTAGGTATTCCTGGTGCGGATCCCATACACTGCTTGCATATTCCAATATTGGACGAACCAAACTTAGGTAACTTTTCTCTCTTATTTCTTTGTTGCATCCTCTAAGTAGTCGCATAATGACATGCAACGATCTGTATGCTTTCCCAACAATGTCTCCAACATGACCCTTCCAGTGCAATTTACTATCAAATCTCACACCTAAGTATTTGCACTTGTCATCTTTTGGTACGATTACCCCATCCAATGTATATTGAAATTCAGTTTTTAATCTCTTGTTTGTGAATATTGTGACAGTTGATTTACCTCCGTTAACCTTCATGTGGTTCTCTTCAACCCAATGTTGGATACTGTCGAGGTCCCTTTGTAATATTTTACAATCCTCTATATTATTTATTTCCCTATAGATGATAATGTCATCTGCATACAATCTTATTTTTGATGCTATATTGTTCCCTAAATCATTTGCATATATTAGGAAAAGCAATGGACCAATTTTACTACCCTGTGGAATTCCCTTCTTAACTTTCTCTTCCTGTGATACGTAATTCCCTACTCTGACTCTCTGAACCCTTGAATTTAGAAATGTTCCTATCCAACGTACAACCCTCGAGTCCAATCCCATTCTCTCCACTTTCTTTAATAATACTCCATGTTCCACTCTGTCAAAAGCTTTGGAAAGGTCTATAGCTATGCAGTCCAACTGTCCCCCTAGATCCAACCAATCTGATATGTCCTGCTGAAATCCCACCAGTTGTGCCTCACAAGAAAATTTCTTTCTAAATCCATACTGGCTCCTCAGGAACCAATTTTTATCTTCACATACCCCTCTAATATATTTTACTATTAAACTCTACTAGATTTTACAAACTACGCTGGTCAGACTTACTGGTCTGTAGTTCTCAGGTTTACTTCTATCTCCCTTTCCTTTATAAATTGGTATTATTATAGATTCCTTCCATTCCTTTGGTATTCTACTATTGTTCATGACATAGTCGAAAAGAAACTTTAAATAAGGCACTATGTACCACCCCATTGCCTTTATTAATTCCCCAGTAATTTGATCACACCCTGCTGCTTTTCCTTGCTGAAGCAGTTTGATTTCTCTAAAAATATCCTCATTTGTAAAGGTGAAGCTTCTTGTGTCCTTATGTGTTTCACCCTCTCCAGTCTCATTTACGGTTTCCAACTCCTGACAATCTTCCACTGAATCTGTGAATTCCCTACTAAATAGGTTTGCTTTCTCATTGTCTGCAAATAAATGCTCACCCTCTTCTCCCTCCATTGTGGGAATGTGGATTCCGTTTCCCTTTTGGTTTTTAATATATGAATACAGCTTTTTCCATTTCCCTATGTGGTCTTTACCCTCATGAAGTATGCCATTCATGTAATTTTCCTTTGCTTCCTTTTTCAACCTATTGAGCTCCTTTATTAGCTGCTTTCTGGTTTTTCTGTTTCCCCTGCCCTCTTTGATTTGACTGTTTACCATTCTACATTTCCTTTTTAATTTTCGTATGTCCTTTGTATAGTAAACAGGGTCTGAGGTTGTTTTTCCCTTCTTAATAGGTACAAATATCTTCTCACCCTCCCAAATGATTTCCTTAAAATTTGCCCAGAGTGTATCCACATTACTCCCTTCACTTATCCAAGAATTAAATTTTGATTTCAGGTAAGCTCCAAATTCATCGAATTTAGTTTTTCTGTATAATTTCTTGTCCTGTGTGACCCTCCTATTAAGCCTTTTTGGTACCAGACCAACGTCCATTATTGCAGCCTTATGGTCACCTATTCCTTCAATTACGTGGGTTTTATCAACAAGTTCCCCTGGTTTTATCAGGAATACATCCAGCAAATTGCTGAGTCTAGTTGGTGCTTGCACTACTTGTGTAAATCCTCCCTCCCAAACTAATTTATTTGCAAGTTTCTGTTCATGGGCTTCTGTTGCAGCTCCATTCCAATCAACTTCTGGCAAGTTTAAATCCCCCCCAATTATTATCATGTCATTATTGTTTTTATGAGTGTAATCTATTAGTTTCTCAAATATTTCCATGTCTCTTTTCTCTCTCCCAGGCCTATATATTCCTATAATTCCCACCTCCTTCATATTGTGGACGGCACTTTAGCAGAAGCGATTGGGGTAAATTTTCATTCATTGGGAAGGGTGTGAAGGAATGGAACAGTTTACCAAGGGCGGTGTTTGATCCCTTTCCAAAATCAGTCCAGTTATTCAAGAGCAGAATAGACAAAACCAGGGAAAAGAAAGAAGTGGTATAACTTAGTGCTGTATTCCTAGATACATTATACGTGCTATGTAATTCCTACAGCAGTTGTGAGAAGGGAGTTCAATCAATGTGTGAATAGTACATTAAGTTACTGTATTCTTTTAATATTGTGTAGTGTTTGTAAATTATGTACCTCATTTGCCACCGAGGTTGACACCTCATTGCAAATAAAGTGATTTTGATTTTGATTTTGATTGTCACAAACTAATTTTATCCCTAATATTTCATCCTTTTCGTCGGTAAACCATTCATGTGAGCAGTAAGTTTCCTTCACCAGTATAAACACCCCCCCTCCCTTCTTATTTCCTCGGTCTCTACGATAGACTACATACCCTTCTGGGAATACTTCTTTATTTCCTACCCCTTCTCTCAGCCATGATTCCACTCCTATCGCCATATCAATTTCATATGCTTCCATTGCTGTACTGAGTTTTATTTGCTTGTTTACTACACTTTGACAGTTTACCAAGAGCAATCTTAGACCCCCCTCCCCCTTCAAATTTTGATGTTGTGGGTGTGCAATTAGTAATCCCTTGCTCCCCTGACTCGAGTCCTGTTTTTCGTGGTACTGATTTACTGTATCTTTTCCAGTGGACTCATTTACGCCCCCCATTTTCTGAATTAGTTTCCCGAAAGCATTTTCTTAGATATCCTATTCAGCAGTTTACCGAACTTAGAGGTCCCTTTCCTATTGAGGTGTAACCCATCTGTACTAAAATCATAGTCATTAAGCCATCCATTTGCATCGACAAAAAGGACGTCTCCATTGCGACACAGCCAGTCTAGTGTGGAATTTACAGCATCCACATAGCGGTAGTCGACATCATTCCTATATAACACTCCACTGAGACAAAGCTTTGTCTCCGGAAACTTCACTTTTACTGTCGCAATAAGAGTAGTATCAGCCTCGGCCATTATATCACTGGGTGTTGTTGAGTTTAGAATGTCGTTTGTACCAACGTGGATAATTAACGTCTCGGGTGTTTCCTTTATTTTATTATTGTTCACATGTGCTGTCAGTTGTCCCACTTGCATGCCCGGATAGCAATATGTGATTCCTTCTTCAATTTCAGGCCCAACATTCCTCACCATTGAATCACCTATTATTACCGTACGGGCATGTTTACGCTTCGATCGCCGACGGGATTTCCTTTGACTTTCCGAAACCATAGGAAGGTTACATTCTGTGTTGACTACGTCATCTTCTGACCCTAAGATCTGAAATCTATTCGCTGTTGCGATGCCTTTATGTGAAGATCCATTGCCTGTTACATGAGGCCTGGTATGCCTAAGATTTTTTGACTTAACCTCTGTATAATCCCTACCATGTTCTCCCGGTATCTTAATATTTGCCCTACCTTCCTTTAAGCCCTTCAGTTCCAGGAGAGCATTTTCTAAATCAATTGATATCATCTTGATTATTTCGTCTTTTGAGAATAGCTCGAGCTCCAGAGATTTTATTCTGAACTGTAGATGCGATGCGGTCGAAGTGAGGTTATCTGAAACTTCATCGTCTTCCGAATTTGGCACTTCACTTGCGAACGCATTCTTAAACACGCATGTTTCACAAACTTCAAGACTGGCCCTACTATCGTTTTTACATCCATTACACATCACACACACGTTATTTTCGAACTTTTCGCTCGGAGAAAAATCTCGACCGTTAACCGCCATGTTCTAGGTGTAATCTCATGTACATCTGAAATAAATAGTCTAAATAGTCTAAATTGTGCTCTGAGTGGATATAAAACTATTCACTAAGTTGATGCAAGAACATGGGTTATTTTTTTAACAGTGGCAACTATACTGTAACAATGCCGTGAAACGTAGCCAGGCACCTGAGGTAGCTTAGATACCCACCTTCCCTCAGCGTGAATGAACTCTGCAATAATAACAAGAAGTTCCGTGAAGAACTATACAGCCTACTTTTCATGCCAATGATTATTCTACAGTATATGAACCTATCTAGAATAATGACGAAATTAAGTTGGTAATATCGAAATATCTAATTAGTTCAAAATATACCTGGTATAATGAAGCCTAATAGAGCACTACAGTTGGCAGCCCTGGTGACTGAATATATTCTTAGTTCCACCTCTTAAGGTACAGAATACAAAATTTGGTTGAAGTCCAATGGACGTTACATGCAGTTAGACACTGGATCTATCAGCACGCGTAAAAGCATGTTGGCAATAATGTCATGCGTATGCTGGTCAGAAATAATCTGAATTATTATGATATCTTTTTGTGCCAATTTTGGATTAAATACATTTGTTAGTATTGAAGTTACATGTATTTTAAAATTTGACATATCAGCAGGCATAGAATCATGTTGGCAGCACTGTCTTGTATTAATTACTCCAAATTAATCTAGAATGTCAGGTGCTATACGTGTGCAAAGTATAGAGCTGTTGGCTTGCATACTTTCTGATATATTGATATTAGGGTAAAAAAATATAGACAGCATTTATTAACAGTTGGCAGCCCTGATTGTTCTTAACAATACTAATAGTAATATCTGTTATGGTGCACATAGCACATACGAAATTCGGTTGAAATCCAACTGATAGTATAGAAGTTACATGTATTTAAAAATTGGTACTATCAGCAGGTTTATAATCATGTTGGTAGAACTGACATATATAAGTTACTCCAAATTAATCTAAAATGTCAGAATATACGTGTGCATAGTTTAAAGCTGTTGGCTTGCATACTTTCTGATATATAGGTATTTGGATGAAAAAATAGAGAGAGCAATTATTAACAGTTGGCAGCCCTGGTGGCCTTAAGAATACGCTCAGTCATATCTGTTTATGAAAAGATATTACATACAAAATTTGGTTGAAATCCAATTGATAGTGTAGAAGTTATATGCATTTAAACATTGAACCTATCAGAAGGCTTAACATTATTTTGGCAACACTGTCATGGTTGGCCTCCTGGAAATTAAACTGAAATAGTCTTATCTACATGTGTGCCAATTTTGGAATAGCTCCCATGCATACCTTGCAAGATATCCAACATGGAGCTCAAATTTCTAGTGCGTATTTTCAGCAGTTGGTAGCACTGACATCATTTTCAAATATCGACGTGAGATATTCCGGTGCATATCTTTACTCATACTAAATTTGGTTTTGATTGCTGCAGCCGTTTAGGAGTTGATAGGGGGGGACACACACACAGCCAGACAGACAGACAGAAGGACAGACAGACAGACAGACGGACAGACAGACAGACACACATTTTCCCGGATCGATCTCATAAGTCTACTTTTTCCTCATTTTTGCAAAATGTGAAAAGTAGGCTAACAAGATCGCAGTTTTGTGAGTGCGCTCGTGGAATACAGCTGCAATGATTTCGAAGCAAGATCAAAGAAGCTGGTTGAAAGTTGAATGAGCTAGAGGTCGCAATGCAAAGCAGTGTAACGAAGGATTGCAAGAGGCTTGCTGTGAAAGTGCATTAACTTATATGGTGGATCAAGGCCTTCAAAGACGGACGACAAAATGTGACAGACATGGCGCGGCCTTTTCACACTGCTATAAGTGACGACAATGTGCAGAACGTTAACGCTTAAGTGCTGGCGGATCGAATCACCACAATTCGTGAATTGGCCAACGGTACGTTTTCGAATGTGCTGCAAATCCTGGAGCAGCAGCTGGAATGCGGAAAACCGCCTCCAAGTGGGTTCCACATGATTTGATCTAACATCAACAATGGCTGCGATATGATTCAGCTCGTATGCACCTGGAGGGCTATGAATGGGGAGGTGAGACCTTCTAACGGTAGATAATCACCATTGACGAGACCTGGGCCAGAGGTTATGAACCGCAGCTGAAACGCCAATCAAAGTGTGGCAAAAAGTAATGGTTCGGCCGACCAGAACCAATGTGAAGGCCATGCAGATCGTTGCCTACGACTGGAATAGAGTTGTCATAAAGCATACTCTTCCCCGGGGACTTACCGTTAATGCGGAGTATTACTGTGCATTATTAGAAATATTATTCATTTCAGGTTCCGTATTGACAGTAATTATGAAGAATAAGACTTTCAATTTTTCCGCCTATTCAATACTATAATTTGTTACAACATTTCAGGGGTACATGTTTCAAGTCCTGTTTCTTTTTTGACCCTTCTTCAGCCCACAAAATTATACATAGAGCCCATCAGAGCACAAAAAACATCGATGACACAAAATGCACATACATAATAAAAAAATTAAAAACACTGCAACAATATCTGAGAATCTAAAAATCTAAAAATGGCATGTATAGTATACAGGCTTCAGGTACACGGTTTTTTCACTTGTTATAAATCTATGTAAAATGTCATTTGTCACTGTAAAACGACGGGCACATATTATGATAGTTGATGTTTATAACTGGTGTATTGTAGGAACTTTGCAGCATATCTTGTACTGTTTTAACATTTCTATTGTTGTGGCTGAAGATGGGTTTGGACGGTCATAGCTACACCTTTTATCAAATTCTTGTCATAATTTGGTATTGGGCAATCTGTCATTGATAGATTGAAATAATCTTCTGTCACACGGTATGGAATAACAACAAAGAAATTGGCAAGTTGTTACTCTTGACCCGAAGTCAAAGGGAAACAGCCCTGCGACATCATGTGGAGGTAGCAAGTTGCTCTCGCTAAGCAGCCCTAAGAAGAAAACGAGGACACTTCTTGAATAACCCACCCATCATTCTGCATGACAATGCAAGACCTCATGCAGCAGGAGTTGTTGAATCGCTGGGGCTGGGCAGTGCTTTACCACCCCCCTTATCCTCCAGATCTCAGCCCCTGCAACTACGATCTCAACCCTTAAATGAAAGCACCACCTTGAGGGATCCGCATTCGCACAGTAGATGATGTTCTCCAGGCCACTGACCGCTCCATCCACGGCCCTCAGATATCAGGCGCTCTCAATTGCATCCAACGGCTTCCACATCGCTGGGAACGTGTGCTACACAATGGTGGTGATTACTTCGAAGGCCTTTAGAACGTGGAACGTTGTAAGTATGCCATGTATCTGAAGAAAAAATAGTTGCCACTATTAAATAAACAACCCATGTAGGTCGAGCTACTTTCAAGTTATTCAAACGAGGAATAATTTCCTGCATGATCCCCTTCTACACACCCTTCCTCTCTCTAATAAAGAAGAAATCTAAAAATAAATATATTTTCTAATTTCAAGTCCAAGATACCTTTGATATGATATTTCACATGAGTAAATTAAATTAAGATGTATATTAAGCCTCACACCTTGGCCCTCTCAATTATATATATCTTAAACAGCCTTATCTGCAATAAGTAGGTAAGTGAATATACCTATACTACGCAAAAATTATCGAAAGTAAAGAGGAGATACATGTATCTACGTATTTTGTACAATAGTTTTTTCAAATGATGAGCTGCTTTCTGTGGAGGTACAGGGTTCGAGTTTGTCTGTCTAGGTCAACAATGAGCGTGTCCCATGGGACTTTTGGTGCTATCCTTAGCATCTGGTTCTGTATTTTTTGCAGCTGTTGTAATTTACTTACTGACATAAAACCTATGGCATGTGTAGCATAGGTGAGGACCGGGATGATAAGTGTTTTATGTAAAAGTGTTACTATTTTAGTGGATAGTATAGATTTAGGGTGAATAATGGAGTAAAGAAGTTTAATGCATATTTTGGTGTTACTTAATGTGTTGTTTATGTGCGAATTAAGGTTGAGTCTCTTGTCTAGTGTAATTCTTAGGTACTTAATTTCGTGAGTCCATTCTATGTTAGTGTAAATGTTGTCTGAACTGGCCATATTTATGGGTGAAGTGAAGAGCTTTTGTTTTGGCAATGTTTATCTGTATTCTATTTTTAATAAGCCAGGGTTGTAGCTGATTTATGTGTTGCTGTATATTCATAAATGCTAATTGGGGGTCCCTAGATTTGGCAAGTATGGCCGTGTCGTCAGCGAACACATGGGTTGACGTACAGTCTGATAATGGGAGATCATTTATTGCCACTAGGAACAAATGAGGTCCCAGTATACTACCCTGAACTACGCCGGCACTAATGTCTTTGTGAGAAGAATTTATGTTGTTTATGAAAGTGAAAAATTTACGCTGGAGTAAGTATTGTTGGATTAGTGTAATGTAAGTGTGATGTATATTTAATTTAATTAATTTATGAATGATAGTGGGAGTGTGAACTCTGTCGGACGCCTGTTGTATGTCCAAAAAGAGTCCTACTGTATGTTGATTGTGTTGGAAACGTGAAGTGATGAATTCCATCACTCTGAGTAGTTGTTGGGTCGTGGAATGTTGAGCGCGGAATCCAAACTATTGGTAATGTTTTCTTTAATGCGAGATAATATATATATTTTTTTTTCAAATAATTTTGAGAGGTGGCTTAATAAACTTATTCGTCTGTAGTTCTCCGGCTTCTTGGCGCTTTTTCCATGTTTTGGAAAACAGATAATTTTTGCTATTTTCCATTCAGTGGGGAAATGTCTTAGAATTAATATATTATTGAAAACATGAAGGAGTAGATTTAAGGCGTAATTGTTAAGCTTTTTAATTATTGCCTTGGGAATTTCGTCTTTGCCGGGGGCCTTATTCATGCTTAGCTTGTTTAAATGTGCCTGAAGTTCAGGTAGCGCTGGTTGGGTTAAAAAATTGAGTCACTTCGTCTTGTACCATTTGGTCGAGCGCGTCGTCTACCAAGTGGTCATTGGGCTTAAATTGTTCAAGTAGGGTATTTGCGATGAGTTTTGCTTTTCCTTGATTGTCCGAGATTATCTTGTTGTTAATATCGTCTTCCAGAGGAGGAATTGCTCTATTGCTTTTGGTAAATGCTTTAGTGTATTTCCAAAGCGTTGAAGGATTTTCGTTGTGTTTTATGCTTTGTAATTTCTTTTCCCATGTGTCGTTTCTGTGTAGTATTAATTGTCTCTGTAGTTTTGAGCGTAGCCTGATGTATGTCATTTTGTTTGGTAGTGTTTGGGTTCGTTGATATATTTTTCTCGCTGTGTTTATCTCTTTTATGAGTTGACATATGTCGTCTGGTAACAATGGGTTTTTGAGAGTTGTTTTGGGCAGAGTACTGGCTCTAGCGGCTGTGACTAGATCATCTTCATTTCCCCTTTTCCAGGGGTCAAATATGGTTCCCCTCAACTTTGTTCTGTCGTTCCACCAATCCTCTTCCGACATGGTGTTCCAATCTAGGTTCTGTTTACTAATGCTATTCTTCACCGAGTCCATCCCACGCATTCTTGGTATTCCTCGTCCTCTCTTCCCTGTCATCCGTCGTTCCAGTGCTCGTCTTGGTAACCTTACTTCACTCATCCGTTTGACATGTCCAAACCATCTCAATCTGTTTTGCTCCAGTTTGTAATTTAGTTTCTGTACTCACAGTGCTTTCCATATATCTTCATTTCTCACTCTGTCTCTCCTCGTTTTCTGGACCATACTTCTCAGGAATCTCATCTCAGCTGCCTGTACTCTGCTCTCATCCCTCTTAGTCATTGTCCAAGTTTTTGCTGCATATGTTATTATAGGAACATTAATGTTTTGTACATAACTTCTTTAGCCTTAATTGGTATATCCTTGTTCCATACTAGTCCCCGTAACTGTTGGTAGAAAGCACTCCCGAGTTGTATTCTTCTGCTAATTTCCAAATCTAGTCTTCCATCTTCAGTCAGTTCACTTCCCAAGTAATTGAAGTGTTTCACCACTTCCAATTCCTTATCTCCTACTTTGATTTCTCCTTTTCCTTCTTTCTTACCTCTACTCACCACCACTGTTTTACTCTTCTCCACATTTATCGTCAATCCCCATTGCTCAATCTTTTCATTTATTACGTCTAACTGTTCTTGTACCTCCATCTCATCCTCGCCCCAGATCACAACATCGTCTGCAAACAACATTACCTTCATCTTTGCCCTACTGTAGTCTTTCATTGCTGCCTTCATGATGTCATCCATCACCATTAAGAACAATAATGGTGACAACACACTTCCTTGCTTTAGTCCAGTGACAATTTTAAACCATTCTGATGTCCCGGCTCTAGTCTTCACACTACTGTAGCAATCCATGCACATTCCTTTTATCATGTCTCTCAGTTCCTTGCCTATCCCCCTATTTGTTAAGCTTTCCCAAACTTTTGTTCTAGGGATGCTCTCATAGGCTTTTCTAGATCAATAAAAGTCATTACCATATCCTTCCCATATTCCCAACTCTTTTCAATGTTCTTTCTCAGAATGGAAATGGGTTCCACTGTTGACCTGCCCCCATAAATCTAAACTGCTCCTCTTCTATTTGGTTTTCTACCTTTACTCTTATTCTTTTTCCTAGGATTCTTTCCATTACTTGGGCAACATGGGAGATCATGGTGATTCCTCGGTAGTTACCACACACCTTCCTGTCTCCTTTCTTGAATATTGGCTATATTATTCCCTTTTTCCAGTCTTCAGGAACTTTCTTCTCTCTCCACACACTCCTGAGAAGTCTGTATGTCCACTGCAGTCCCACTGGTCCTGCCGCCTTGATCATTTCAATTGCCACTTCCCACAGCTTTCCCGATCTTATCTTCCTAACTGCCCATTCCACTTCTGCCATAGTAATGTCTGGTTCTTCTTCTATTTTTTACTCCCCCATTTTGTTTGTTTGCGTAACTTCTCCGCATGTCTGGCGTCTCACATTCAACAGCTCGCTGAAATATTCTTTCCATCTGTCCGCTATCTCTTCTGGTTTTGTCAATATTTCACCTTCTTTGTTTTTCATGAACCCAGTGTTCACCTTTTCGTTTCTTCTACTGTTTATTATTCCAAACAGCAATTTCTTTCCACAATTTAAATCCTCCCTTATTTCCTGAGTGAATTCTTCCCAGCTTTTCTTCTTTTCCTCTGCAATTAATTTCTTGCAATCTCTGTTTGCTTCTATATATTTTGCTCTACTTTCTTCAGTCTTTATTGTTTTCCATTTCTTCCAAGTTTCCTTCTTCTCCCTTACCTTTTCTTTCACTCTGGTGGTATTTGGCACCAAGGGATCAGCCGATTAAAGGCTTCCAGTATCAGAAAGAACTCAAATACATTACTAGAGTTAAGGTTGGGATGAGCATTAAGGTTGAAGAATGACAACATTTAAAGAAAGCATGAAAAAAAGATAGAGAGAGAGCAGGTTGCTTTAACATATGAATATTTATTGTAAATATAAGAAAATGTCCAAATAAATTCATATATAAACACATATCTCTCTAACAAGAACACTTTTTAAAGAATGTTGATTGCCTTTATGAAGCATGAGGTTAGCATAACCACCAACTTCCATTAAACATCACAGCTGGTGCTTGGGGGCCTAGCCCAAAACACCAAAACACACTTCTAAAAGCTTGACTAGCACGAATAGTGCTTGGGGGCTCAGCCCAGGTCACTAGAAGAACAATTAAACACATGGACACCTGGTCCTGCCAGGACAAGGTCTTGAAAAATATACCTCACAATTCTCAAACACTTGGGTCCTGAATCCAAGATGTTTGACACACAAAAAATTAATCCTTAACGTAAGGTAACGTACTGTACCTGTAAATTCGGGAAGATGCCTGTCGGAAATCCATCGCAAAGCGGGATAGCTTATTTCTAAGGAGGCTCCGGTTAAAGATCCATCAGAAATCGCTCCAACAAGGTCTTCGTGAATTTACACAGATTTGATCAATGATATCGTGGATATACAACAAAATACACTGGGGCTCAGTTGAACACCTACCTTTCTTCTCGGGGTCTATAAAGGGACTTAGCTCCATCCTGGAAATGGATCCACGATACCACTGTTTCACTTATATTTAAAATAAATCACTCGAAAGACGATACAGAAAAACGAACTAAGTCAATTTATTTAACAAAAGTAAACTAAAACTAATATTTAAACAATTAATAACAATACCTAATTAATAAATAAATTAATACATTCATACGCTCTTCACTAACACAACACACACACTACTGAAGTTACTATAATGTCTGTAATGAATGAAATGAAATGAAAATCCACAGCCTGCTTCCAGTCTCCGACCGGGTCAGGAATGGAATGAATGAAGCCCCCATCTAGCGGTGAGGATATGAACTGTGCCGGCTGACGAGGCCTGACGCACTCCTCTGGGGCAATGATTAAATGAATGACAGATGAAATGAAATGATAGTGGAGAGTGTTGCTGGAATGAAATTTTGACAGGGAAAACGAGTACCCGGAGAAAAACCTGTCTGCCTCCGTTTTGTCCAGCACAGATCTCACATGGAGTGACCGGGATTTGAACCACGGACCCAGCGGTGAGAGGCCGGCGTGCTGCCGCCTAAGCCACGGAGGCTCCGTACTATAATGTCTGTAATACATAATTAAATTTTGAAAGGTCTAAGCCTATTAGAACCAATAAAACGTTTAACAAAAAAAATTCCGGCGAGCCAAGCATTCTTATAACGCTATTAAGGTTGGCACGCGTCTCGCTATGCACATCTGGTTTCTAGTTCCATTCATATTGATACACATACAATCAGCCGGCAAGCTGGTTTCATAACGATTCTAATGGGTTGAATTCTAATCTTGAAGCAGGTTTTATTCTGAAGGCCGTGGCCTCCGATAACTCTCTCCATTTATTTTGTCATATGGTGGCCTCGAGTTTTAAAACGGGAACCATTTCTCCCTTTCGCATTAGTGGCGAACACGATGCTGGCATACAAAAGCCTTGTCTCCAAAAGTTACATTTATTCTTTATAAAACTGGCCATATCTCTTTCAATTCCCAAGCAAACACACTCAAGTTTTAATACAGTCATCCATGCACTCTCTCGTATTGTGCATGACCAATAGAGTTGTTCAATCACACTTAACAACTTTAAAACATTCGTTTCAAAAACATTCATACTAAAATACACTACATTTCAAATACATCTGATCGAATAATTATTATTAAAATAATTTCTTTAATAAAATAATTGTGAAAAATATTTACACACAGAATTCATATGTTTAACGTTATATAACGATATCCCTACGTTATATAATAGAGTCTTAGCTCTCTCTCAAAGTATACCTTCCTAACAATTATATTAGTATGTGATCTTCACATAAAAATGTCTTAATAACTCACCATTGTTAATATACTGCACTACCCTGTCTTAATTGGGTTTGTAGTCGCTATCAGTCAAATGCGTTCAACCAACAAAGGTCAAATGCACGTAGATACTCAACTCCGTGTTTCAATAAAAAGTTGAATAAAGGTATTAGTTAACATAAGTAGACAATTTCCTTTCCCAAATTATTTTCCGCTTATTCACTCTCATGTCATCACTGCTAAGTCGTAAATTTACATATGTCGGAGTTCTTAACACAACGACTCCTTTGCTATTAATGCCATGTTCTTACCAAAAGAACTATACTTCCTGTAATTTCCCTCAAATGCGGTACAACCTCGTATGAGCTCAAACATCTCGCGTAGCCTCATATACACCCAGTATATGGTATTAAAACTCTCCTCTACTATGTTGAACAATTTCTTAACACAAATTCATTGTTACCAACATCTCTTCTGTAGTACTTGCATTTAAATTACTGGCATAATCATCAGCATTGTAACACCCAACCGCTGGTATACAAAACACTTCCTTCTGTTCTTAAAAGAAACTTCCATTAATAAATGATGACCTTAGACAAATCGTGTATGACATCCATAAGTTTACTTTATAACATGTTACTTAATTGTCCACAACTGTTACACATACATTTAATAGAAATACCGTACTATTACGTCCACCATTCTGATCTAGCTTTAAATTACACGTCTTTGCAATGTCATGTCCACAATATAACATGACACCCCATATAGTGTATAAATAACCACACATGCTATTTATTATGTCCAATAGAATTCAATCTTGACGAGGGTAAACTAGCTTTGCATTCCCTGTCGTAAGATAAAAATTATCTTCTATAAAGTTATATCTCCTAATACAATTAAATGATTAAAGCTCTTAGCTTTCTCAAATAAAGTAAAGCCCGGTTCACAATAGCCCGGGAACGAGAACCAGAACGAGAACGGGAACGAGAAGGAAGTTGAAATGCACGCTACCTTATGGGTCGCTTCACAACCAATCTCCGGGAACGAGAAGCTAAAAGTAGCCCAGGAAGGCCAACGGGAAACATGGTCAAGTTTCATGTTTGACGTTCTCGGAGCTTCCAGGAGCCGATCAGAAACGTTGTACCTGCACATGCGCAGTACGGAAGGAGTAGTCAGCGATGTAAACATAACCTGTGAATGAGCTCTATAACCTTGCTTCTCTAAAGCGCACAATTTGGGTTTAATAAAGTTATTATAACCTTATTATAACCCTCTGAAAAATTTCAGTTTTGTAATTGGTGTTTATTAGTGGGCGCTTGCTGATTGTTTTAATATTATTACGCTATAGCTGATTGCGCGCGCATGTACAAGTTCAAGTTCCCGGGCTAATTGTGAACCGGGACCCCGGGAAGCTTTGCATTCTCGTTTACGTTCTCGTTCTGGTTCTCGTTCCCGGGCCAATTGTGAACCAGCCTTAAGGATTTTCAATTCCGCAATGTGTCTTCATTCTATACAAAGAATGTCTATGAGTATATGACTTCTATCATATCATGACGAATATTTCTCGTCAGATCGGCGTTAAGTTCATAGTAATTATGATAATACAACAATATGTCATTCATAGTTTCTTCTCTTCTTGAAGCTTTCCTTCCAGTAAGATGCCCAAGTTAAATTCCTTAAAAGGAATTTAATTGGTATCCGCAACTAAATGTCTGCAGCCTTAATTCAACATAAAATTCAAAACGTCGAAAGTTAAAATGTCTGGTCTTAAATAAGGAATACTGATTCCTTAAACAAATAAACATGTCAGTTCAGAAACTGATCCATAGAACGTAAATGTGAAAATGATGAAAGACAATCATCTCTAATGATCTTGTAGAATAAAATCTTGTTACACACATGAAGTATAAATATATGTCGAAACATCGAAATACAGAAAATATGGAGAAAACGTTGGCTCTGAATGTCACTATTAAGCTCTAAATACAAAAGTAAATAACACTGCTACCTTATCAGACGATATCTAGAAGATCTAGTTAAGTATTTGGAAAATACTTAGTTGTTTCCTCAATCCAAGATACTGAGTTGGACCAGTGTTCGTTCCCTCGAACCAGCGTCCACGGATAAGGAAGGAAATTTCTCTCCGGTAATCAACCTCCGACTGGAATCGAACCGCATTCTCCCTGGCATAATGCTTCTGGGTTGCCGGGACCTCCCTGGCATCTTGACAAATCTTCTTATGATGCATCTTCATTCTCCGTCATAGATATAGTTCAGTGTCATTGTTGAGTAATATTGTAGAAATATTCATATAGATGGTTAATGAAATATTTCTATAGCTCGTAGATGTTATATAAAGTTCGTGAACTGACGTTAATGCACAAGATGTAAGTGTACATAACGTCTACATTCAGAAGTATTCTGGTTAACGAAGCTCCATGTTGCATCTATATCTCTGCGTCCATCACTTTTCTAACACACTTTTAAAAAGTCAATATCTTTTAAAATATTCTATCAGTGACCCTTAAATTTCAACAAATAATAGTATTCACACTGTACTATATTACTGTTCCATTGGCCGAAGTCTATTCTCAACTATTAATGAGCAAAAACAATATTAAATATCTTGCGAACTTCACCTAGTTTATAAGCACGGGGATCGCCACTATCCACCCGGCAATCGCGCTGTCTCCACGAGTAGTCTCAATACCGTACTCGGACAAAGCCTTCGGGACCTCGGTTACCCCGGTAAACACCTCTACTCTCTTCAAAGTCTGTAGGATAAAGAACTTCGATGCTTGGATTTCACTCTCCAAGTCAAAAATTTGGCGGCCATTTCTGTTTCCCACCAGAAATTTAGCGTGCACTTAAGTAATGCTTATTACTGCATAATTTGTCCTTTCGGCGACTTTCAAAGTATCTGTAATATTTTCCTTTTATTTTCTTCTCATTACCAATGAATAAAATATTCTTCTTGGGGCCTAAATGCATTAATTCTCCATATAATATAGTTGAAGGTATTCCCGTCTTCAATAAGACCTCTCCTCATTGGCTGTGGGCTTATGTCCAATGACATAAATTGTAACAATATTTATAATATTCCGTAACTAATTCACTGTTGCTATGTCAAAATCAAGCTTCTAGAAGCTTCTATTGCGCAACATATCATGTGATCGGAATCTCCCTGCCTGCTCTCGCTTGCTAACATGACTGGTTAGTGTCAGGTTCCAGGATTTATATTGCCATGTTAAACTGTATCATGGACTCGAAAATATTCTCATTTAAGTCCCAAATAATTCATTTTTCGGGGGCAGTACCTCTATAGAAAAGAAAGGACTGGAAGATTTACATAGATTTGTAAGCAACCTCAAAGGTGCATTGAAAGAAAAACATAACCCTAAAAAGGTTATGACGTACAGGGGCCAAATCCTGCCGTGCTTCGGAGGTTCATGAAAAATGCAATGTTACGTAAACACCTTTACAAAAGGCAACTAAGATGCCTAAACTCTGTGGAGTTATACAGATTTAAACAAAGCAGAAATGCTTGGAGAACTAGTTTGCATGACTTCATTTGAAGTACAGAAAAATATTTTAATGTACAGACAAGAAATGTTACTTATCTTTGATAGGTGTTTTGGTTCACACAATTAGCACAATGGCGCACATGGTTAACGAACAGAAGTATGCATCTTGAGTAGCATACTTTATGAAGACAAAATTTAGAAAAAGGAGCATTACAGCAAGCACTTTTATAAGCTCTAATCACTCGTTGATAATACACTGTTGAACTTATTTTCAGACTGAAGTTCCATTGTAGAAGCTAGAAAATGTACAAGCATGAGTTTTTAAGCCTATTAATTTTGTTGTGAATTCATGACGAAACATTGTAGTTTCACTAACTTTTGCTTAGTTAGCATGTTGAAAAGTTTGTCGTTGAGAAAGCGACGAATATAACCTCCATAGGTTATGAAGAATAGATGCCCTTAGGACATAATGTAGAATGAAGAAAAACTTCTTTGCGCAGAAATACTAAGTCGACTTCCACATGGTGCGGTTTTAAGTCCCGGTATACAGAGACTGGTGAACAGGTCGACGACTGCAGAAAGAATCACAAAGAAGTCGGCACAACAGGCCGTTTAAATAGGAAACAGGAACATGTTCTCGAAAGATCCACGATGTCTGAGGGGAAGACGTGCTGCTATTGGTCGAGGCGGGATGGCGGACCAATAAGAGCGCAGTAATGGCTGTCAGTCCAACTTGAAGTTGCTTGACATGAAGAACTTAACATGTATCACTAAAACAGTGCTCAATAGAAATGTTAGAATTCGAGCATGTACTATAGAATAACAAGTAAGTAATTTATATTATACTTAATTTGAAATAGAGGAACAATTACAAAAAAGAGATTACTACCACGTGGTATTTTTAGAGGTTAGAGAAAATCAAATGCTGTCTGACTGACGTGAGTTCACTACTAACATACTTGAAAAATTAATTTATTAATTTATTCGCAAATGCGAACACACTCTATCATTCCACCATTTTGTCTCCTTTTCCCGCACCTTTCCTGATGTTCTACCACATGTTTTCTCTGCACTGTTTACAAATGCACTCTTGAACTTTTCCCGTTCTTGTTTCACATGGATAATATCCGTCCTTGGTATCTGTTCTTGCAATTCCATCTTAAACTCTTCTGCAACCTCCTTTTCCTTTAGTCTCCAGGCCTTAATCTTTCTCTTTTTTCTGGTAATCTCATAACTTTTCCTACTTTTAATTTTGCTACCACTGCCCTATTGTAACGTGTTTTTCGAGGGGTTTTATGCAACTGGCATAAGTCAGTAGGAAGCCATTCTATATTTATTTACGCGGCAAATTGTTCAGCCAAGACAATTTTTCATGGTAATTTATTATTATTATTAATTTATTATAATTATTATTAAGGTATTTTCGGAGCATTTTATAAAAATTATTAGCATTCAGATAGGTTTTCTATGTCTTAGAAAACTCTATCAAGCAAATTATTACGAACGACGATATCATAGAAAATTATCTGATTACGGAATTTTACGGAGTTTTTGTCAGTTAGGGTATTTGAGAGAGATGACTCACTGGGATTTCAAGTACACGCTGAATCTTGTCGAGGAGCATGACGCAATCTTGGGTCGCAAGGTCTAGAAAAGGCGAATTGTTGAAACGGAAATCGACTTCTCCCTCCCGCGGAGTGTAATGAGGAAGGAGTGGGGATCTAGCGCGTAGGGTGCAGCCAATCAGTGAGGACGACGTAAGCCAGATGTCGGTACCATGGTGGGGGAGCCAACGTGTGGATATATCGTTCGACGCGCCGTGAAACGAGGACTAGCTGTGAAATACTTGAGGAGTATGGATGCGCGTGCGAGTCGCTCCGATGTTCAGTGGAGTTAGCGACGAACTTTTGTAAAACTTGGTTGTACGAGTGTTTGGGTCCGAGGTACGGACCATAGAATTATCTAATCTACCAGAATATCATCAAATTCCGACGGAGATGACGACGTCCAGGAGACTGTGGGAAGCTCACAACATCATCAAGAACGAGGGAAATGCCTTGGCAATTTCCAATGGTAAGCGCAAATGACGCAGAAATACGCAATCTCTCATTTTTCTTTGTTTTATATTTCATATTTCAGTAACTTCATAGCTTGGAAATAAGAGTAAAATCAATTTATCAGACTCCGTTTTCACGTAATTTTCTATCGGTAATATTCAAATCACAACGCTCCAATTTAAATTTTGTACTTATTATTATTATTATTAATTTTGCTATACTTGTTTTATATAATAAATTCATTTCTTTTACAATGCAATCTTTGCTTTCAGTAGGTAGCATTAGATATAGACCAATTCCTTCTCCTGATACAATTGTTTGTTGGGTTAATGATCAAATCATACCACGATCTGAGTGACTAGAGTCTTGAAGGTGTTCTGCCAGAGCTAGACGTTGTTAAATACAAATTTAGATTTCAACATTGCATTGAGGTCTTGGCGCCCATTAAAACAACATAGCTTAGGCAAAGGTAAACAGTTGCATTTATCACCCAACAGTTAGGGGCAGTCAAAACGTATCATTTGGCGCCCAACGTGGGGAAAAGTAAATACCGTTTCACTTGTCATCCCAGCCTAAGCAAAACGTTTCATTTTTCGCCGACAACTTGGGGCTGAAAACCTAATAACATTTGTGGAAGGAGAAGGGTATATATTTCTGTGCCTGTATTTTGGGGGTTATTTGTCTTTATCAGTGTATATCATTATGGGGGATGAGAAAGAAAGACAGATGAGGTTACGTAGTGGTCATCAACGGGAAAGTGATGATACGAGCAGTATGTCGAGTGATGGTAGTACCGGGGTAGCGGAGGTAAATCCCGATACTGAAACAGGGAGTGTAGGCGGCCAACCAGAATTAAAAACTTTACTTCTCGAGTTCATGTATCAGAACAAAGTTAGTAGTGATGCCTTAAACGCAAAATTAGAACAAAACAGTAGGGAAAATAAAGAAAGTACAGAAGCTTTAAATGCAAAGTTAGAACAGAATAACGCTAAATTAGAACAAAACAGTAGGGAAAATAAAGAAAGTACAGAAGCTTTAAATGCAAAGTTAGAACAGAATAACGCTAAATTAGAACAAAACAGTAGGGAAAATAAAGAAAGTACAGAAGCTTTAAATGCAAAGTTAGAACAGAATAACGCTAAACTAGAACAAAACAGTAGGGAAAATAAAGAGAGTAATAGGGAATTGAGCGATAGTTTAAACGCCAAATTAGAACAAAACAGTAGGGAAATGAGTGACAAATTCGAACTGATTAGAGGTGAGATCAGGGGGGTGATGGAAGAAAAGGCTAAAGAGATTATTGCAGATGTAGACAGAAAATTAGGAAAAGTACAGGAGGAGTTGGAAATTAGAATCAGTACACAGGCTGAAAATTTAAAAGAACTAGTGCAACTGGAAACACAGCAGGTCAAAAAGCAATTGGGGGGAGAAATTGACAAAATTCAGGTAGCTACTAAAGAGGTTAAGGAACAGCTGGGGGGTAGAATTGAGAAAGTCCACTCACAAATAGTTGCAGAAGTAAATGATTTAAGAGAGAGTAATAGAGAGAGCATTAGCAAGATTGAGGAGAAACAAGCAAAGCTATATGATAAAGTAGAAGAATCAGAAGGAAACATTAAAATAACAGTAAACAGTATTGAGAGGAAGGCTGAGGAGAAAATCGCAGAATTAGAGTTAAAATTAAAAGCTAGGATCAGGCAAGAAAATAGTCAGAATAGGCCAGTTTTTGTGAATAGCACACACAGGGAGGTAGAACTGGGTAAGTTCAGCAATCGACAGGGGTGCCCAATGGAGTTCATGAACACTATAGAAAATAAATTCGGGGAGAGGTTGGAAAATGGTAGTATTGAGTGGTGCCAGGTAGTTGAAATTTTAGAACAAGTATTTGTGGGGGAAACGAGGAACTGGTTTGCTGTCTACAGAGACAAGTTTACTGATATTAATGATTTTAAAATGAAATTCTGTGAAAAGTTCTGGAATGAGGTTATTCAGTCGCAGCTTCGTGAGGGAGTAGTGTGTGGTAAATATAACCCTAAAGGAAGCTCCACCATGACCGAATACTTTTTAGGGCAGGTATTAGTGTGTAAATATCTGGATGGCTTGAAGGAGGAAAGTGATGTGGTAAGGTTGCTACTTAGGCACTTTCCCTATAGGATCAAGGAGGCTGCTTGTATCCAGAATGTAAAGACAATATCACAAGTAGAAAATTTGTTAAGCACATTTGATGCACTAGGGAGAGGGGGTTATGAGGACAATTTCAATCGGAACCAGGGTAATAATAATAATAGACCTAATGAAGCCAGGCATCAGGAAGTTCAAGGGAACGGTGGCGAAGGGGCCAACGCTCAAAATAGAAATAATAATAATCAGCTATATCAGAACAGAGGAAATGGCTATGGTAATCAGTATCAAGGGAGGAACAATGATTTCAGGGGAAATCAAGGGAGGAACAATGATTACAGGGGAAATCAAGGGAGAAATTATAATGACAATAATTACAACCAGAATAGGGGTCAAGGAAGAGGACAGCCTAGTGGTAGTAATATACAGCCAAACAATGACAACACAGCCCAGAACAACCAGACCAGTTTAGTAGTTAGTAGTACTATGGCCAGCTGTAGCGGTTCTTTAAACGCGAACCAGGCTGCGAAGTAAGGTCAGAATCTCAGTCTGTAGCATGCCCTGTCCATACAATTATACAGGAACCCTATGACCTAAATGTAAGAAATGAATTATTACATGAACTAAATGATGAAGGTATTATTCAGGAAGTGGTTAGTAAGAGCCCCATAGTTAAATTTAACGTGTCCGAGGCGTACACAGATGTTTTAATTGATAGTGGTTGTATGAAGAGTTGCATAAGTAGTGCATTTTATGATAAAATGAAAGGAACTGGAGTAAATTTTGAGGAGATGCCAATTAAAAGCACTTTTGTTATCACAGCTGTTGGGAAGAGGTCTAAAGTAATTTCTAAGCAAGTTTTAGTAGACATTAAAATTAATAATCATGTAGAGAAGCAGATTTGTCTTGTAATTCCAAATTTAGTATTCAGTGTTATCTTGGGTTCAGAGTGGCTAAGTAGAGTGTCTGGTAACTTATGTTATGATGTAGGGAGTTTGAAATTTAAATGGGGAGATTCTGAAGTAGAAGTAGCGTTCAATGACCAAATTCAGAGAAGTAGTATTGTAGGTGTGATTTGTACTTTAAATGAGATATCGCCAGCCGTAGAGCGGGGTTCTCCATGTTTTGTGGGCAGTGTGATTACGAACGGAAGTCTAGAGGACTCGTTACGTGAGGCTGCATTTCAGGGAAATATAGAGGATGAACAGTGTGTTCGGCTCTATGATGTGTTATGGTGTAATAGGAGAGTTTTTGAGGATCGCATTGGTATGGCCAATTGCTATACACATTCATTGAACGTTATTGATAGGTCAGTATTCACAGGACATAGATATCCTGTACCTTTCGCTTATCAGAGTGCAGTTGAGGCACAAATTAACCAGATGCTTGAAGATGGGATTATTGAGCACTCTAACAGTCCATATGTTAATTCTTTGATAACGGTACCCAAGACCGACGGCACTGTTCGTATTTGTTTAGACGCTCGTTTGGTTAACAGTAGAATTAGTTCAGATCAGCTGAAATCTATGTCAATAGAGGAATTAATGCAAACATTTGAGGGGAAGAAGTATTTCACTTGTGTAGATTTGAGTTCCAGTTTTTGGCAAGTGCCACTTATGTACGAAGATAGACCATTTACAGCTTTTAGTCATAAATATAACCTTTATCAATTTTGTAGAACACCTTATGGGTTAAAGAGTAGTTCAGCAGCTTTAATTAGGGCTTTAAACATCGCATTAGGGGATGACACAGGAGAGTTTGTAACCATTTACATTGATGATATGGTAATTAGTTCACGCAGTTTTGAGGAGCATCTACTTCATTTAGATATAATTTTTCAGAAGTTAGATCAGGCAGGGTTCACTTTGAAGCTGTCTAAGTCGTCATTCTGTCAGTCAGAAGTGACATTTTTAGGTCATAGAGTGTCAAGTAGAGGTGTAACACCAGAAGAAAGTAGGGTTAATAAGATACTTAACGCAGAGGTGCCACAGAATGTTAAACAGTTAAAAACTTACCTGGGAATTTGCAACTTTTTCAGGAGGTTCGTTCTTAAATACTCAGGATTGGCAGAACCATTCAGGGAATTGCTTAAAAGTGGGACTCGGTGGAGATGGGAGTCCAAGCATGATCAGGCTTTTAGAGCGCTGAAGGAAGGTTTTGAGAAAGCTGTAGTGCTGAAATATCCGTTAAAAGATAAGGAATATGTGGTTATGACAGATGCTTCACATATAGGCATTGCTGGAGTATTATGTCAGAAAGATGATGAGGGTAATCTGTGCATTGTATCTTTAGCCTCGCGAGGACTGACAGCAGCGGAGAAAAGATACACGATTACTGAGTTAGAGCTTTTAGGTATTGTTTTCAATTTAGGGAAATTTAGAATGTATTTAGTAGGGGGGAAATTTGAGATCCACACAGATCACCATGCATTACTGTATATGAGGACTTGTAAACTCAGTTCTAACAGAGTTAGTAGGTGGATTCTTGCTCTGCAGGAATACGAATTCACAGTAAAATATATTAAAGGTAAAGATAACATTCTTGCAGACATGCTATCGAGGGACACTAATTTATGTAGGGATTATCCTGTGGTTAAAGCAGAGGACGGTATTTTAATATGTGCATGTGTGGACAGTAGCAACAGGGCATCGTTACAGACACTGAGAAAGATGCTAGGTAGAGCAACGTGATGACGTTCATTTAAGGGAGCCACTGGCAAGGTTGGAAGCAGGTGACGCAGTACCATTTATCGTTTCCAAACGTATTGGCAAAACAGCATATGTGCTGGAGAATAGTGAGGGAAACAGATTATACGGGACGTATAATATACATAGTCTACGAAAATATGTGTCATAAAGTGAGTGTGTTTAGCTGGCGAGCCAGCCTATCAAATGAGTAAGTGTGTTATTTGGTGCGTGGGAGGATCTGGTCTTAAGGCAGGCGTATCAGAAGTCACACAGGGGGGTAGTATGTAAGTAAATGAGAGTTTTTAAGGTACAGGGAAATATGACGGGATTGTCGGATGCTGTTGAGCACTAAATTGTCTCGATGCACCAAGGCCATTTTGGCAGCGCTGATGGGTTCCCATTTATCTCCAAGAGATGGGGGAGCGCTTGTATAGGGCTTGTTAGCTTAAGGCGTCCACGAGATAAAAGATGGGCCATCAGAATGCGAGACAGTCCTTCATGAAACTCATACATATCAGCACACGTGATTTCTGTTTACGGCCTCGCCATGTAAGATTTGTAAGTGTGTAATTTAAGATAATTTGTACAATGGTATTATTTGTGTGAGGAGAAATGGTCTGTGTTGAGAACTAGTATTAAGTAGAATATGGTTAACGGGAACTTAACAAGACAGGGCGATTACGGCACAGAAATATTTGGTGTTATATGTAATGCGCATTTACTGTTTTTTTTTCAGAAGTCAATATTAATTTAATCTACTTTAAAGAGAGATTAAGTATTATGGTCACGAGGCGCTGCCACAATAGTGTGATCGTGTGCTCAGTGATAAGTGAGATTAAATTTCACCATAAGGAGGGGACCTCCAGTGAAATTAGGGAGTTCTATGGTGATATAAATATATCAGAACCCCTTCAATGCGTGTGATATGACATCATAAATACATAGTGCTCACACATTTATTATGTCTATTTCTCCAACATAGAGGAATTTGAGAGGCGGAAATATCCGTGGAACACTATTTTATATGAGAAACATTGGACTGGTTGCAAAGTGCAATCCATAGTGACAACAAACTTTGACGCAAAGTGCGTGAAGAAAAAATATGAGTGTATATATCTGTAATTTAGGGTGATTTCGTTTATGTAATATGTATTTTGGATGGGGTTTATTAACGTGTCTGGGATAATCGGATAATGGACCGTCGTCACGGTAAATCATCCGATGATCCGAGGCGAATATGTAACGTGTTTTTCGAGGGGTTTTATGCAACTGGCATAAGTCAGTAGGAAGCCATTCTATATTTATTTACGCGGCAAATTGTTCAGCCAAGACAATTTTTCATGGTAATTTATTATTATTATTAATTTATTATAATTATTATTAAGGTATTTTCGGAGCATTTTATAAAAATTATTAGCATTCAGATAGGTTTTCTATGTCTTAGAAAACTCTATCAAGCAAATTATTACGAACGACGATATCATAGAAAATTATCTGATTACGGAATTTTACGGAGTTTTTGTCAGTTAGGGTATTTGAGAGAGATGACTCACTGGGATTTCAAGTACACGCTGAATCTTGTCGAGGAGCATGACGCAATCTTGGGTCGCAAGGTCTAGAAAAGGCGAATTGTTGAAACGGAAATCGACTTCTCCCTCCCGCGGAGTGTAATGAGGAAGGAGTGGGGATCTAGCGCGTAGGGTGCAGCCAATCAGTGAGGACGACGTAAGCCAGATGTCGGTACCATGGTGGGGGAGCCAACGTGTGGATATATCGTTCGACGCGCCGTGAAACGAGGACTATCTGTGAAATACTTGAGGAGTATGGATGCGCGTGCGAGTCGCTCCGATGTTCAGTGGAGTTAGCGACGAACTTTTGTAAAACTTGGTTGTACGAGTGTTGGGGTCCGAGGTACGGACCATAGAATTATCTAATCTACCAGAATATCATCAAATTCCGACGGAGATGACGACGTCCAGGAGACTGTGGGAAGCTCACAACATCATCAAGAACGAGGGAAATGCCTTGGCAATTTCCAATGGTAAGCGCAAATGACGCAGAAATACGCAATCTCTCATTTTTCTTTGTTTTATATTTCATATTTCAGTAACTTCATAGCTTGGAAATAAGAGTAAAATCAATTTATCAGACTCCGTTTTCACGTAATTTTCTATCGGTAATATTCAAATCACAACGCTCCAATTTAAATTTTGTACTTATTATTATTATTATTAATTTTGCTATACTTGTTTTATATAATAAATTCATTTCTTTTACAATGCAATCTTTGCTTTCAGTAGGTAGCATTAGATATAGACCAATTCCTTCTCCTGATACAATTGTTTGTTGGGTTAATGATCAAATCATACCACGATCTGAGTGACTAGAGTCTTGAAGGTGTTCTGCCAGAGCTAGACGTTGTTAAATACAAATTTAGATTTCAACATTGCATTGAGGTCTTGGCGCCCATTAAAACAACATAGCTTAGGCAAAGGTAAACAGTTGCATTTATCACCCAACAGTTAGGGGCAGTCAAAACGTATCATTTGGCGCCCAACGTGGGGAAAAGTAAATACCGTTTCACTTGTCATCCCAGCCTAAGCAAAACGTTTCACTATGTTCTCCTCCAAAGGCTTTCTCTGGCATGGCTGTGACATCCATTAGCTCTTTCCGATGTCCTTTTTCGACTAAAACATCGTCTATCAGAGTTTTTGTTCTTCTATCTCCCCATCCATACCTCGTTATCTTCTGAATATTTTTCTTTCTGAACCACGTATTCTCTATAATTAATTGGTTCCTCTGACAGAAATCCATTAAGAAATCCCCTTCTGGATTCTTGCTGCTGTAACCATATGGTCCCAAAATCTCCTCTCTTCCTTGTCTGTCTCTTCCCACTTGCGCATTCAAATCTCCCATTACTATTATTTCCTTATCCTCTATATATTTTTCCACCTCTTCTAGGAATTCTTCTGAGCTCTCTCCTTTATTCCCCGTTTGTGGATCATATACTTGAACCAGATATTTTGTCCCTGTCTAGAACTGTATCCTTCCTATGATCATCCTGTCACTTATCTTTCTCATCTCCTCCACATTCTCTAGGACATCCTTTCTTATAATAATTCCTACTCCATTTTTTGCCTCCTGTCCTCCACTGTAAAACAGCCTATATCCTTCCTTTAGATTTCTTTCCCCTTTTCCTTTCCATTTCGTTTCACTGAGACCGAGGATGACTATATCCCTCTCTATCATGAAGTCCACTAGCTCCTCAGTCTTGTCCGTCAGGGTTAAGATGTTGATTGTCCCTCCTCATCATCATCATCATCATTTCCCCTTATCCAGCTCCTGCCGGGTCGGGGTATTTATGGCACTTCTCCACTTTCCTCTTTCCTTCCACAATTCTTCTCCCACGATCTTGTCCCAGTCCAGATTTCTTTTTCTCACGCTGATCTTCACTGAATCGATCCACCTTGTTCTAGGTCTTCCCCTTGCTCTTTTACCCTTGCACTTGTCCTCCAGTATCTGTCTTGGTATTCTATTTTCCTCCATCCTCTTTACATGTCCAAACCACCTTAGTTTGTTCTTCTCAATTCTCTCATTTAGTTTTCCCATCCCAACTTCCTTCCTAACATCTTCATTCCTCACTCTGTCTTTCCTTGTCTTACCTGTCATACTTTAGGAATTTCATTTCACTGGCTTGGATTCTACTCTCTTGCCTGCTCGTCAGGGTCCAAGTCTCAGCTGCATAAGTTAATATGGGTACATAGTACATTTTATACATTACCTCCTTGCTTTTCCTTGGTACTTCCTTACCCCAAACAAGTTTTCTTACACTTTGATAGAATGCATTGCTCTGCTGTACCCTCCTGCCAATCTCCATGTCCAACCTACCAGTTTGCATCAATTCACTTCCTAGATATTTGAACGTGTCCACAATTTCCAAACTCTGACTTCCAATTTTCACAGTGCCCTTTCCTTGTCTTTCCCCTCTTGTCATCACCATGGTCTTGCTTTTCTCTATACTGATTTTCAAGCCATACTTCTGAATATTTTTGTTCAGTGCATCTAGTTGTTTTTGCACTTCTTCGGTGTTCCTTCCCCAGACCACAATATCGTCTGCAAATAATAGTAACTTCATTTCTTTATGGCCATATGCTTCCTTTGTTTCCTTTACAATTTCATCCATTACCATTATGAATAAAAGAGGTGACAGCACACTCCCCTCTCTTAGTCCAGTCTTGTTCCTAAACCAATCTGTTTTTCCAACTGGGGTCAGTACCCTGCTAACGCAATTGTTGTACATTGCTTGCATCATTTCCAACATTTCTCTTCCCAGTCTCTTCTTAACCATGGTTTCCCATACCTTCTCTCTGGGGACACTATCATATGCCTTTTCTAGATCTATGAAAGTCATGATCAAATCCTCTCCATATTCCCAGTTCTTTTCCATCATCTGCCTCAAGCTAAAGATTGGGTCCACAGTGGATCTTCCACTCCTGAAGCCATACTGTTCCTCTTGCAACTCTCCTTCCACCTTTCTTCTCATTCTTCTTTCTAATATCCTTTCCAGTATTTTTACTATCTGTGATAAGAGGGTGATCCCTCTATAGTTATCACACACTTTCTTGTCCCCTTTCTTAAACACTGGTATTATTAGCCCTTTCTCCCAGTCTTCTGGTACACATTTCCGTTTCCACACACACTTTAGCAGTCGATACAGCCATTGCATACCAACAGGTCCAGCAGCCTTTATCATTTCTACACTGATTTCATCCACCCCTGTTGCTTTTCCCATCTTCATTTTCTGTACTGCTAATTCCACCTCCAGCATTGTTATATCATCTTCTGTTATAGAGTCGTCAGGCTGTGTCACTTCGATCTCACCAGTACAATTGCTCACATTCAATAGCTTATCGAAATACTCCTTCCATCGTCCCTTTATCTCTTCTGGGTGTGTTAACAACTCCCCATCTTCCTTTTTCACCAGCTTTGTAGTAACTCTTTCTTTCCTCTTACTTCTTAGAAGCCCATACAGCATCCTTTTACTGCCACTTACATCTGTTTCCATTCTTCGTGCAAATTCTTCCCAACTTTTCTTCTTTTCTTCTCCTACCACTTTCTTACACCTCCGTTTGCTGTCGTGATACTTCCTTTTGCTTTCTTCTGTTTGATCTCGGTTCCATTCTTTCCATGCAGACTTCTTTTCTCCTTCTCTTTCACTGTTGTTGACGTCCTACCACAAGCACTCTCTGCTGCACCAGCAAATGCCTTTTTAAAGTGGGACCATTCCTCTTCTACATTTTCCACTTCAGTAACTGGGATTTGTTGCTTCAATCTCTCCTGAAAATCTTCCTGTACAGCTTTGTCTTTCAATTTCCATACTTTTTTTTTACTTTCTCTGATCTCCTTTAGGTTTTCCAATTTTCCCCATCTAAATTTTGCCACCACAGCTCTATGGTCCCCATCAAATGCTTCTCCTGGTAAGGCTGTCACATCCATCAGCTTTCTGCGATTTGTCCTTTCCACCAGGAAGTAGTCAATTACTGATTTTGTCCTATCACCCCACCCATATCTCGTAATTTTCCTGCTGTTTTTCTTCCGAAACCATGAATTACCCACTATCAGTCCATTCCTTTCACAAAAGTTTACAAGTTCCTCTCCTTCCCGGTTCTTTTTCCCATATCCATATGGTCCAACGACTTCTTCCTTTCCTTGTCTCTCATTTCCGACTTGTGCATTCATATCTCCCATGATCACCACTTCTACATCTGAGATTACTCTTTCTACATCCTCCAGGAATACTTCAATATCTTCTTCTCTGTTTCCAGTCTGTGGTGCATACACTTGTATGAAGTCCATCACGTCATTCTTCATCTTCATTCTAATTTTCATTATTCTGTCACTCACACACTCGACCACTTCAACATACTCCTCCAGTTATTTCGAGGTTATCAGTCCCACGCCATTTTTTGCCTCTTGGCCACCACTCCAGTATAATGTATATCCTTCCTTTACCTTTCCTTTTCACTTCACTCAGCCCCATCATTCCAACCTTCTCCTTCTCCATGAAGTCTACCACCTCCTCCACCTTGCCTGTCAGGGTCATGACATTCATGATTCCCACTTTCATTTCGGTTACTGGTCGCCCATTTCTCACAGTTCCCCCAGTACCAAAGGAACTGCGCGTCGCCTGCAGGGTACGCCCTAACCTTTTCCGAATCAGTGGAAGTGCCATTTCCATTTTAGGCTATTATTACGATGGGGTCGCCACTCCCAAAGGCATTTTATGAAGCTACTGCCAGCTATTATTCAGGCCGCACCTAACATGGAGAACAGACGCCCTTGCAGCCGCCCCTGACATGGGAAACAGACGCTGCCGATTGATGCTGTACTCATACTATTCCCTGAGTACTGGGTTGCCTCTTACGCAATCTCCACCGTTCTGAAGTCCATCTTCTCCGCTGCAGATTCCGTTGAGGTCTTCGCACGTAACCCTGTGCACGTGGCCTATGTTATACCCCATAGGACTGGGTCCTCACCAGAACTTAGCCGGTACTGTAGTTCCATGGTATAATACAGTACCGTTGCCCACCCCCGCGACGTGGACGCACCTGGCAAGAATTATCCATGTAGCCAATTAGGATTGACTCATGGACCGGGTTAAGGAGCTGTCTAAATCCAGCCTCCGCTGGTCGCCCATTTCTCACAGCTCCCCCAGCATCTGAAGAACTGTGCGTCACCTGCAGAGGACGCCCTAGCATTTTCCGAGGCTGAACCATATTTTCTTTCATTTTAGGCTATTATTAAGATGGGGTCGCCACTCCCAAATGCATTTTATGACCCACTGTGACTAGAGTGCCAGTAAATTGCTTAATCTCGTTTTCTAAGTCGGTTGTGCTTTCGATTTTAGGTAGAGTTTGTGGAATCATTACGCTCTGCTGTACTGCGAAGAGATCCCAGTTTATGCGTTTAATGTTTATTAATTTACGATTAGATGTATAATTTATTTTTGCTCCGACTTCTATTAGTACTGGCAGGTGGTCCGAATCAAGTTTGGTGCATGTAGTCGTTCTGATGTTTAAGGGTATGTTTTTAATTCAAGTTATGTCATTAGTGTCTGAGTATGAGATGCCGTTCCGTTGGTAGAAAAAGGTTGGAGTGTCAGGTGCGTATATAAAATAATCATTTCTTGAATGGTGTTGAAATAATCTTTTCCCGTTTTCATTTTCTGTGACTGATCCCCAGCTGTGATGTTTTGAGTTTAGGTCCCTCGTAATTTAGGAGTGTGTGTATGTCTCTTGCGAGTATGCATTTTCCTGGAGGGTTGTATGCTGAAATGAGTGTATAAGTAGTTTTACCAATATGTATTTCGATGGCGTTGGCCTCGATATTCATGGTTGGCCGTAGTTGAATTTCATTGTGCAAGTATTTTCTTTTAATTGCTATGATCGATTCCTCCTCCGTTAGTCGGTCTGTCTTTTCGATAGGTAATGTACCCAGGGAGGTGGAAATTGTGCTTGTCTGTCAGATTAGTCTCTTGGAGCAATAGTGTCGTGGTCGTGAAGTAGTTGTCATAGCTCTAGTCTCTTCGGGGCGGTGACTAGAAGATTGCTGTTCCAAGATATTATTTTTAGTGTCTTGTGAGCCATTTAAAAATGTACAAGGGTAACCAGTAATTGTTGGAGATGGTGATCAAGCTGTGTGATTGATTCGATATATTTACATGTCATATCTGCCAATAATGCCTGTAGAGTTTACAATATGAGACGTAGTTCTGTAGGCATATAATCTGGGACGGGGTTTCTTGTGAATTTAAGGGAGAGTTGCCCTGGATGGTAGTGTGGAGGAGTTGGCAACAGTGGCCGGTGGGGAGTATTCAAATTAGCTTGTGGCTGATAGTGTATGGCATTAGGAGTAACTTGTAGAGTTCGACTTGGGCGAGGGTAGGTAGGGATAAATGAGGGGGAAATAGGGGGGCCAAAATGCTGGACTGTGCTGGTTGAAGGCTGAGGAATGAATGCCTGTTTAATTTGAGGGGCTGAGTGAGCTGGTTGAAGGCTGAGGGGAGAGTGCCTCCTTATTTTGAGGGGCTGAGCTGGTTGAAGGCTGAAGCGAGGGTGCCTCCTTATTTTGAGCATTGGGTTTTGTTTTAATTAGTTTGCGTGTTTTTTGGCGGCGAGGGCTCTGAGTTTGATCTCGGGCCTGGGCCTCAGCGTAAGAGTCCTCGGCGCAAGATTCTTGAGGGACTTCAGAGTCTGTTTCTATCTCCGAGAAGGACTCGTATTCGGAGACTTCTAAGGAACTAAATTTTTTACTGGTACTAATGGGGTTTGATTTAACTGTCTCTGATAACCTGGGGAAGGGTGCCTTGAAGGCTTTGGTCCAGGGATTTAATTCAGGAGGAGGGGGGAGCGCTGACTGAGATGTGGCCTTTAATTTGTTTTGTGCTTCCAATTTCTTTCCAGTACTTATTTTCCTTGAGTTTGTCCTTAGTGGCCACGTATTTTTTACATTTTGTGTATGAAGCTACGTGATTGCCACTGCAGTTAGCGCATGTGGGCTGCTCCTGTTCAGGCTTTTGACAGTCTTTTGTAAGATGAGGGCCAGCATATTTAAGGCATTTGGATGGAAGGTGGCAGTGAGGCTTGGTATGTACAAAAGCCTGACAGTTGTAACATTGCGTGACTCTGACGTCATATTTTGGCTTGTAGTCTGCAACTTCTACTGTATTGTTGAACAGGCTGGTGATAGCATAGATGTTACCATTATTGTGGTGAGGTTCGAAAGCTACTATGAATAATGGTAATGGGACACATTTAGTTTCATTGTTAACGACTTTATTCTTTATCATTTGCTGTATTAATTCTATTGTGTAGCCTTGGGAGGTAAGCTCTTCTTTGAGCTCCTCAGCTGTTGTGTCTACTGGAAGTGGTCGTATAACGACCGTTTTCATTATGCGCCGTCAGAGGGGATATGTAAAATAATTTAGCTTGATGTCGTTGAGTTTGCTGGTAAGTGTGAAGTGGTCATCCTTTGTGGCTACATTGACTCTGACTCCGTCTGGTGTAGGTTTTAAGGTGAAGGTTTGATCTTGGAGAGTGTCGATAATAATCTGGCGGAGCTCTTTCCAGTGCTTACTACTTCTGATTTCAATTGGAGGGGGACGCTATTCCTGGGAGGAGCCGCTGGTCGGCATGACTGCTGAAGAGGTTCCCCTAAGGGAACCGTGTACCTAGTGCTTGGGTGTGAATATTTATGAGTCGCAGTAGTTTATGTTTTCTGAAGAAATACCCAGCGATTTAGAGGCGTTCGCCACAGGTTAGCGTTGCTTTTTTATGAGGTGCTCTCTCGACAAGTGGCGAAGCTGACAAATTGCATTTTTTTTCTCTGTCGAATTTGATATCTCCGTATGATTTTCTGAACCCACTTATCAGAAGCTTTGAAATCAAAATTTGGAATTGACTTGCAGCAGATAAAGCCCACTGCTGCAGGTTCTGAGTTGTAACTTGTTGGTTGTTGCGACGAGCTTCCACAAAGCAATCATTAGTCCACGAATCGATAGTCGGTTATTTTTGTCTGCTATGGTTCCTCCACTTTTTACGTGTTTTTTCCATTTCTGCAACTCCTCCATACGTTTCAAGCGGCTACACCCGTTTTTTTGCAGAACTTTCAGGCCCCATGTCGGATGAGCTCGAACTATACAAATAGCTTTTCTCTTATATTCCAGCGGAATATTGTCCGTGTACGGTTTTGCCCTTTTTTCCTCTGTTTCATAATTGTCAGAATAATCTTCATTGTCAGACAGAGGTTTTTCAAAAGCATTTTCTTCGTCCAGTTCATCAAACAAAATTAGTTCCTCTTCCGTTACAAACTTTTTTCGCATAAGATTTGTACAGTATAATGGAACAAGTCTCCTGCTAGTAACATTCCCTCTTCAGTAATTGCCTCCGATGCTGTTGGTGCAACAAGATTATTTTGTGTGAGGATCTGCTCGTAATTTTGAATCTTCACTGCACAGGGAATCTTCAATATCATCTCCAGCCGTGGAAGGACCAGGCAGATTGTCATCCTCCATGCCCGACATTATGATCTTCTTTTTCATATGTTAGAAAAAATCACCCACCACGCAAAGAAACACTATCTGCTTCTCTGTAAACCAATGGTCAAATGCTACTTTCAACAGGCATCCCTTGTGAATGACGGGGTATGTATCCCTTCCACCCGTTCTGGAATACCCACAAATCCTTTGTGCTAGAGCAGCTGTGCCCACTTCGCAGGTAGAAAAATGTGATAAAGGCAATTGATACACGCAGAACTGTTGTTCGGAATAATGACAGATCTCGAAGAAACCGCCATAATCAAATATTTCAACACATTCAATTTTACTCATTCCATTGTTTACATTTATTCTTCTATTTATATTTCTATTAATCTACAAGGTGTTAATAATATTGCTGGATGTTGTTTTTGTCGCTTATTCGCAATTTCAAATAGGAGATAATTAAAAATGAGACGTGTGTTTTTTCATTGGAAAATATAATTACATATCTGTTAATTACTACAGACTTAATGGTTTTTATATTTCATTCACATTTGTAGTATATGAATTAATAAAAAAAAGCTCCCGAAGTGAGACTCGAACTACCGTTCCGGCGATTCCTGGGCCGGAACGTTACCAGGTGAGCCACGCGTCCTGCACGAACTCGGTAACATCTTTACTGGATATGAAGCGCTCGGAAAACTTGGATGTCGATTTTCTCGAGAATTTATGAATATGGCATCGATCGGCTGTGGGAAATTATTGTTCGAGGTCTGAACTTTACGTACCCGAAGCGGGAAAAATTACAAAAATCCGATTGCCGAAGGGCCCCCTTGTTAGTTAATTAACACATTTGAAAAAGAGCTTTAAGTTGCTACACCATACTGATGGTTTTAACCAGTGGAGGAAGTCCAACTGATAAAGAAACTGAATGCTAAGTTGTACTTCAGTCACAACGAAGTTTGAAGTTCATGATGAGTGATGATTGACTATGTACGATCTGTAGTCAAATTGAAGATTGATACGTTCGATCATGCATGGATTCCGACTGTGTCGGGTGAGCACATCGAGATGCGTGCAGTATGGCGAAGCTCTTGAAGAGAACCGTAGAGTGAAATAAGTTCGACCAGTTATCGAGCAGAGTTTCAGTCCGGCCTTGGTCGATAGTTTCGACCCTTGCCGGTAGCACGTACAGTACAGACGTGAAGGTTGACGGTGAACTCAAAGAAGAATGCGATGAGAAGCCGAAATTCTCGGCTAATATACAGTTGGCCGAGCTGGTGACATGATAAGCTCGAAGGTCTGCATCCAGGAAACCAAATGGTCTGGCTCAAAATCCAAGGATATTGGTGAAGGATACAAGTTATTCTATCACGGAAAGATATCAGGCAGGAATGGCTTAGCTATAGCTGTGAGTACAAAGTTCAGAGATCATGTCACTGAAGTAAACCATCTTTCTGGAACAACCTCGAAACTTACCTGCAGTTTGTTGAAGAACAACTCCTGTTCATTGGTGGTGACTTAAATTGCCACGTTGGAGGGAATAGAAATGGTTTCGACAGAGTACATTGTGGACAAGGCTTTGGAGAGCGAAATGAGGATGGAAACAGAATCCTGGAATTTGCTGAGGCCTTAGACTTAGCTGTGACTAACACCTTTTACAGAAAGCGACCATGCAGTAGTGGTGGAAGAAATACACAGATTGATTATTGGTTGGTACGAAGGAGTGATCTGAAGTTTGTCACTCATGTAAAAGTCGGAGCAGGAGACAGCCAATCACGATTAAGATGATTATTTGGAATTTTCACGAACACAAGATGTCTGCCATTTTTGGCTCAACAACAAGCCGGTCGGTAAAACAATTCCTGTTGTATCTCAATGCACTGGCCAGAATAAATATTATGGATCAAACTGCTAGGGCGTTCACTGCTGTAGGTGACGCGCATCATCATCGCCCGAATGGTGTGAGAAATGTGCAAGGGCTCCCCACTCAAGGACACGGTGGGCTAAAGAAGCGAGTCCAACAAATCAGAATGGCATCCATTAACATTGGTACTCTTACGAGTTGAAGCCGAGAACTTGCAGATGCCTTGAAGAACCGACAAGTAGATATTGCCTGCATCCAGGAAACCAAATGGTCTGGCTCAAAATCCAAGGATATTGGTGAAGGATACAAGTTATTCTATCACGGAAAGATATCAGGCAGGAATGGCTTAGCTATAGCTGTGAGTACAAAGTTCAGAGATCATGTCACTGAAGTAAACCATCTTTCTGACCGATTGATGGCTATTAAGATCGACACTGGTACGAAAACCTTATGTGTGGTTTCATGCTTTGCTCCACAAACTGGGTGCACGGATGATGAGAAGGATGAGTTTTGGAACAACCTCGAAACTTACCTGCAGTTTGTTGAAGAACAACTCCTGTTCATTGGTGGTGACTTAAATTGCCACGTTGGAGGGAATAGAAATGGTTTCGACAGAGTACATTGTGGACAAGGCTTTGGAGAGCGAAATGAGGATGGAAACAGAATCCTGGAATTTGCTGAGGCCTTAGACTTAGCTGTGACTAACACCTTTTACAGAAAGCGACCATGCAGTAGTGGTGGAAGAAATACACAGATTGATTATTGGTTGGTACGAAGGAGTGATCTGAAGTTTGTCACTCATGTAAAAGTCATACCATCACACCATATTGCAGCCCAACATCATCTGCTTCTCCTCAATTCTAGGATTCGCTTTGATCTCTGCAAGAAAAGTCTTAAATCTACATCGGAACGAATTAAATGGTGGAAATTAAAACAACATCACATCCAGCTGAAAACATCTATAGGTTCTCTGGCTATGCCAGAACAAGGTCAACACGTTGATAAAATCTGGACAAATGCCTTCACACATATTAAGACTTGTGCTACTAACATCATGGGTAAATCAAAACCTGAATGCAGTTTTATCAATAAAGAGATATGGTGGTGGAATTCCCATGTCCAAGATGCCATCAGGATGAAGAAGTTAGGGTATAAGACGTGGCTCCAATCGGGACTGGATCTTGATCGTCAGCAATATAGAAGATTGAAGTCGGTGGCAAAACAGGAAGTGTCAAAGGCTGAAGCTGACCATTACAAGAACATGTACGAAGAGCTCAACACAGCTGAAGGAGCAAATAATATCTACAGACTAGTGAAGAATCGCCATCGTTCCACTCAAGATGTTGAACATGTTATGATCATTAAGAATGAAAATCAACAAGCTCTACGGAAACCTAATGAGATCCTTAACCGATGGAAACAACACTTCGAAAATATTAGCAACAAAGAATTTCCGCATCCGCCACTACCAGCTGCGGATCCTGTACTTGGTCCAGTACCAGCCATCAAGGTTGCCGCTATGAAGAAAATGAAAAATGGAAAGGCAACTGGACCGGATGATCTTCCATCAGAGGCGTGGAAGATGCTTGGGCCACAAGCAGCTCAGTTTCTAGCAGATCTCTTCAACAAGATCATCAATGAAAACGAAGCTCCTCTTACTTGGCTCAGCAGTGTGACAATACCAATTTGGAAAGGTAAAGGAGGTGTGCACAACTGCTCAAATTATCGACCGATTCGCCTGCTTTGCCACACTATGAAGATATTTGAGCGTATCGTGGATACACCCTTTGTGACATAATCAAGATTGCCTCAAACCAATGTGGTTTTATGAAAGGTACAGGGACAATCGATGCTACTCACGCCACTCGTCTTTTGATGGAAAGACACCTAGAAAAGAGGAAACCACTCCATATAGCCTTCTTGGATCTACAGTAGGAAAGGCCTTCGACAGGGTACCTCGTGATCTAATATGGTATGCACTACAACAGCATGGGGTACCAGAAGCATATATTCAATGGGTTCAGCTTCTTTATCGGAATGTCACCAGCTATGTCCGATGTGCTTCAGGAAACTCTGCAACTTTTCCCATCTGAGTTGGTGTTCATCAGGGGTCAGCTTTGTCCCCGCTGCTGTTCATCGTCTGTCTTGACACCATCGCAGCCGAACTATTGCAACCACATCCCTGGACCTTGCTCTATGCTGACGATTTCATTGTAGCCTGCAAGTCTCGCCAAGAATTGGAACGACATGTTCAATGTTGGAAAACTGCACTAGACACCCATGGCCTACAACTTAACATTGGGAAGACAGAGTATATGGAGTGTGGAGTACCAAGTGAAGGATCACCAAGTGAAGGATCTATTCACATTGATGGCACTGACTCCGAAAATCATCTGTATTCAAATACTTGGTTACGCTAATCTGTTCAGATGGTCAAGCACTCACAGATGCCCAAAACAGAGTCAACTCTGCAGGGCTGAAATGGTGCCAAGTCTCTGGAGTCCTCTTTGACCAGAATGTGCCACTATATCTGAAGTCGAAAATGTACAGAACCATTGTTCGACCAGTAGCACTGTATGGTACTGAATACTGACTTGTAATGAAGAGACATGAACAACAACTACATGTCATGGAGATGAAGATGATTCGCTGGATAGAGGGACTTACTCGACTGGACCGCATCAGGAATTACAATGTTCGAGCTACATTTGGTGTGGCTCCAATCCCTGAAAAATGCGGGAGAGCCGTCTACGTTGGTATGGCCGTGTACTGCCTAGCGATCACTCTTCAGTCGCGAGAACTGCACTTGACATCAGTCCAGAAGATCGACGACCACGAGGGTGACCGAGAAAGCGCTGGCTGGATACTATGCGGGAGAGACGCAACTAGTGAATGCCACAACTAGAGACGCTCATGATCGATCAGTATGGAAGAAAAAGTGCAGAAAAGCAGACCCTGCAATAATGCGGGATTAATGCTAGGAAGATGATGACCAGATGTCTGCCATTTCAAATTTGTAGTGCAAGTTAAACAGTCATTGAATCGCTGAAACAGTTCTAAGGAACACGCTTCAGAAACAATCCAACATCAGAAAAAGGTAAGAAAAAGAAGAAAACGTGTAAAGAAGACCTTCACCAGACAAAAACACGTAGACATGCTCAAGAAAAGATTGATTTTTCTCACTCTGACAAGAAAAACATTACATTAAAAATTACAGGCTTTGCGCCCTTCGCAAAAGCAAACACTATGCGACAATTATGCGATGAAATTTTATAAACCTACAAGCTGTACCCGGCAATGCCAATCAAAGCAAGTGTTGGCTTTGTAATTTTGTTTTTTGAAGGGTTTTGGGATACACAATATTTTTTTCAATTTCCGTTAACTGCCTCTAAACTATCGTAAAATGGATTAAATAATTTAGAAACATTCGTGTGAGCATGCACAACAACTCACCAAAGTTTCATCACATTCGGATGAATGGCATTTGAACGCATGCGGAATTTTGTTTAAACGATTCTTGCGCTGTCCCTCATTTGTTGAATCTACTCGTGTGATACGTACTGTGAAATGGATTTACTAAGCCTGAAACCTTCCCTGGAGGGTACACAACAATTCATCAAAGTTTCATCGCAATCGGATGAAAGATATATGAATGCATACGGGACTTTGTTGAAACGATTCGTGTGCCATCGCTCATTTGTTGAATCTACTCGTGTGCTACCTATTGTAAAATGCATGTACTAAGCCTGAAACCTTCTCTGTACTGGACGATTCACACAAGTTTCATCGCAATCGGATGAATGGTATATGAACACACACAGGACTTTGTTGAAACGATTCGCGTGCCGTCGCTCATTTGTTGAATCTACTCGTGTGCTACCCATTGTAAAATGCATGTACTAAGCCAGAAACCTTCCCTGGAGTGTGCACAACATCTAACCCAAGTTTTATCGCTGTCGGACGAATGGTATATGAATGCATACGGGACTTTTTTGGAACGCTTTGCGCGTCGTCGCTCATTTGTTGAATCTACTCGTGCGCTACTTATTGTAAAATGGATTTACTAAGCCTGAAACCTTCCCTGGAGTGTACACAACATCTTGCCCTATTTTCATCGCTATCGTGCGAATGGTATATGAACGCATACGGGACTTAGTTGATACACTTTGCGCGTCGTTACTCATTGGTTGAATCTACTTAGTTGATACACTTTGCGCGTCATCACTCATTGGTTGAATCTAGTCGTGTGCTACCTATTGTAAAGTGGATTTACTAAGCCAGAAACCTTCCCAGGAGTGTACACAACATCTCACCGAAGTTTCAACGCTATCGGACGAATGGTATAGGAAGGCATGCGGGACTTTCAAGTTTCAATGTAAAATGGATTTACTAAGCCAGAAACCTTCCCTACAGTGTACTCAACATCTCACCCAAGTTTCATCCCTATCGGACGAATGGTATAGGAACGCATGTGGGACTTTGTTGAAATGAATTGCACGTCATTTTGTTGAAGTTATTCGCGCGCTATCTATTGTAAATTGTATTTACCATGCCTATAACTTTCCAGGGAGTGTGCACAGCAACTCACCTAAATTTTATCGCAATCGGATGAATGGTTTATGAACGCATAAAGGACGAACAGACAAACATTCTTTTTTATATACGGAACTGTATATACAGGGTGGGTGGGAAGTAACTAGGTTTTTTAAATGGCTGATAAGTGTTTAATATTGATTGAGTAATATTGGAAAGACTGGGAGAAAGGGCTAATAATACCAGTGTTTAAGAAGGGGGACAAGAAGGTGTGTGATAACTATAGAGGGATCACCCTCTTATCACAGATAGTAAAAATACTGGAAAGGATATTAGAAAGAAGAATGAGAAGAAAGGTGGACGGAGAGTTGCAAGAGGAACAGTATGGCTTCAGGAGTGGAAGATCCACAGTGGACCCAATCTTTAGCTTGAGGCAGGTGATGGAAAACAACTGGGAATATGGAGAGGATTTGATCATGACTTTCATAGATCTAGAAAAGGCATATGATAGTGTCCCCAGAGAGAAGGTATGGGAAACCATGGTTAAGAAGAGACTGGGAAGAGAAATGTTGGAAATGGTGCAAGCAATGTACAACAACTGTGTTGGCAGGGTACTGACCCCAGTTGGAAAGATAGATTGGCTTAGGAACAAGACTGGACTAAGACAGGGGAGTGTGCTGTCACCTCTCTTGTTCATAATGGTGATGGATGAAATTGTAAAGGAAACAAAGGAAGCATATGGACATAAAGAAATGAAGTTACTGTTATTTGCAGATGATATTGTGGTCTGGGGAAGGAACACCGAAGAAGTGCAAAAACAACTAGATGCACTGAACGAAAATATTCATAAGTACGGCCTGAAAATCAGTATAGAGAAAAGCAAGACCATGGTGATGACAAGAGGGGAAAGACAAGGAAAGGGCACTGTGAAAATTGGAAGTCAGAGTTTGGAAATTGTGGACACGTTCAAATACCTAGGAAGTGAATTGATGCAAACTGGTAGGTTGGACGTGGAGATTGGCAGGAGGGTACAGCAGAGCAATGCATTCTATCAAAGTGTAAGAAAACTTGTTTGGGATAAGGAAGTACCAAGGAAAAGCAAGGAGGTAATGTATAAAGTGTACTATGTTGCCATATTAACTTATGCAGCTGAGACTTGGACCCTGACAAGCAGGCAAGAGAGTAGAATCCAAGCCAGTGAAATGAAATTCCTAAGAAGTATGATAGGAAAGACAAGGAAAGACAGAGTGAGGAATGAAGATGTTAGGAAGGAAGTTGGGATGGGAAAACTAAATGAGAGAATTGAGAAGAATAAACTAAGGTGGTTTGGACATGTAAAGAGGATGGAGGAAAATAGAATACCAAGACAGATGCTGGAGGCGAAGTGTAAGGGTAAGAGAGCAAGAGGAAGACCTAGAACAAGGTGGATTGATTCAGTGAAGAACAGCATAAGAAAACGAAATCTGGACTGGGACAAGATCGTGGAAGAAGAATGGTGGAAGGAAAGTGGAGAAGTGCCATAAATACCCCGACCCGGCAGGAGCTGGGTAAGGGGAAATGATGATGATGATGATAAGTAATATTGGAAATAGCGGAAACATACAGCACATTAAATTGGAAAGTGATATTTCATGCCGCGTAGTACCGACGCTGGCTGCGAGAGGTGGTACACTCAACAATAACAAAGATGGCCCATCGCCTGACAGTAAGAGAACGAGCACAGATTGCTTCGCGCTATGAGGGGTGGTATTCGATCGTTCTTTGTCAATCGTCACAACTGCCATTACCGGGTGGCACAGCATCCTGGAGTTATGGTGGAGAAGATGCAGTCTCGTCCAAAAGTGACCGTATGGTGTGGAATAACAGCTACAAATATCATTGGCCCATATCTCCTACGTGACACAATTAACAATTAACGGGGAACGCTACCTTCAAAAGCTTCAGGATAACGTTTGTCCCACGATATCTGGATGGGAAAAAAACGCCGACATTATCATCATGCGCATCGCCTCACTTTGCAAATGTTGTGCATAACTGAAAGGATGAGAAGTCCAGGACGTTGGCTGGGGAGACGTGCACCTCATGAATGGCCTGAAAGAAGTCCAGACCTGACACCCTGTGACTTTTTTTTTATTGGGCTGGGCAAAAGAAGAGGTGTACCGGACGAAACCTCGCACATTGGACGAATTGGAAGCACGGATTCGGGATGTTCTTACCAACGTCCCAGGAAGCTGTGGATTCCATTCCAGGTCGTTTGACAAGATTGGTCGACTCCACAGGTGCCTACATCAAAATGGAATGGAATGCTATAATATTCCCATATAACAATGTACATACTGTATTAACTTCAAATAAATAACTCTGCAAACCTAACAATTATACGTCAATTTCAATACCTAGTTACTTTCTGCCCACCCTGTATATAAGATATAAGATTTTAGTGTTTGAAAAGTGGGGTGCAATGATTATGCGCTGGCGACGATTATGCGAGGAAATACGGTACACTCATTTGTTAAATCTCGCGTGCCATCTATTGTTATGATACAAAACTGAATATTTAACTTTTATAATGTTGAATTTTGGATTTTAAAAAACAAACTCTTTCAATGTCTGTAGTTAGTGGAGGCTGTTATTCAAGGTTCAGTGTACTTGTACTTCTATAATAATTTGTATTTTTTTCTTTTCTTAGACCTGCGAGGTGAAAAAGGCCACCGTTGTGTATCTAGGTCCTACTGGGTCACTGAAGAAAGCAAGGCGAGCTTCAGAGAAGATTGCTACTGATACAGTAAAAAAGGCACGGGTGGAAAGACAAAACTGAAGCGTTTCAACTGAATCCACAAGAGAAACACGCTCGAGTAGAAGATTGAAAATGCCTGCTAATGTGTTTACAGAAATGGTAGAGCAGATGCAGGAAACTCATGTGTTAAGATCGCGAAGGTGTGTGGGTCCTAAGCGGGTAGACCGTGGACCGTCATCAAAGTCGTCAAAGCCAGCAAATTCAAAGATAGCTGTGGAGGTGCCTGATGAATCAGTCAATCCTGGGAAGCCTGATGAATTAGTAGAAGCTAATCCTGGGAAGCCTGATGAATCAGTAGAAGCTGAAACAAACAAAAAACTTATCCTCAGAAAAGAACTAGTCGAACTGCTGGAGTTGGGTTACCACCTTTGGAAACGGATCTAGGACATGCAGAAAACATGTTATCATGAATGTATAAATTTAACACTATGTACCCACAACTTGATTTAATTCTTATTAGCATCTATTTTTCGCTTCTAATTAAAATCATATGGGTAGTTGGAGTAATATCAGGTGGTATTTGTCAGGGGTAGTTCAATTTGTAAATGTAATTTGAAGAATGATGTCTTCAATTAAAAGTCCTATCTAGATATTTTCCTTTCATTTGTTTATAGCATAAGCAGTGAAACATTTGTCTGTCATTCCCGGAAGTATTGTTTTCCCAGATTCATCGTCTAAATGTTGTGGTCCTGAGAATGTTCCTATTCAACTTAACTATCATTCCTAAAAGCATAATATTTCTATGTCTGTCACCTAGAAATCTCAGTCCAACAATCCCTTTGTCGATTGTTTTCAAGAACGAGTGTATTAAAAATTCATGCAATAGCAATTAGTGCACAATGTGTGATATTCAATATAGAAACTGCTTTAATTTATCATGGGTTTGCCCAATCAATTCACAGTAAAATTTAAAAGCTGACTAAATTTAATTGTGAATTTATGGTTTTTCTGTAAAATTTACAGAAAGGCAGTGTGTTTTACGGATGAACTATTATATTTTACGGATTTACGTAGCAAGATCTTTTTAAAATTCATGCCAGAACGAGCTTCCGCATGCCGCCGATACATTGCTGTGTGACCAGCTCTGAACTATATTCATCCGATCATTACAGTCTTCGACTGGGAATAGGAGATGCGTCCTGATTTGCCTGAATCCTAGTCGATCGGTATAGATTTGTTTGTGTTGAATGAAAGGTCTGGGAAAACCGTTTGCTTGTTCTTTAATGCGTTGATTAGTTCGATAAACTTTTTCCGTTCTGTATAAAAAATAGTTCTTTTCTTCTTCAACATGAATTACAAAGCGTAGGTCGTGTTGTAGTTACGGAATAACATGTGAATTATCAATGTACCCGTCTTACCCTAGCTCGACAGACTCCTTCAGGGTCTGCCAACCTAAAAGTACCACTTACCAACTGCGATCCCCAGGTAGCCTTTACGGACTAGTTGGCTTTTACCCAGGTGGTCGGTGCTGACAACATGCCCGGCGCTCCTCCCAGATGGTAAGGACAGGAAAGCATGCCGATTTGCCCACAGGCAGAATGGTGGGAAGGCTTACTTGATGAGGGTCTGTTCCCTTGTGGCTGCTTTGGGAATAGGAATGGGGATTTAAGGTTAAATGAGGTTACAAATTAAGATAAATAGGGTATACTTAAAAAAAAAAAGAAACATCTTACATATACTTCACACGATTAGGTGCGTAAATAGGAACATTAAAATCAAGAGTTTCAAAAATCACAAGATAAAATTTGTTTTTCCTCAACCCTATATCAGGATTAGGTGCTTACACAGGAACCTATAATATCACTATCAGAAAATTTCCCCTGAGAGGACGCCATAAAACATTGTGGATAAGCGTCGGAGACACCATATGGTACGAAACACTACTAACATAGATGGACCACCCAGATAGTGGGACCAAACTGTTACATTTAAGTTACATTAACACTTTACAAATACTTTATGCCAACCAATGCAACGACATCATTTGACTACACAAATAGTTTGGCTCTGGGCCACGTGAAGGCAAAACCAAAACCCAACCAAATGGGTACATAAAACAGCAAATGAATTAATTCAACTACCACAACGGTACCAAAGAGAAAATCAGGGCAGAAGTACATATAAATAAGTACACGCCAAAGTTGCACAATGTTATCGCAATAGAAAATTTACAAAACGGTACAGAACTACATAAAATTAACACATGCACTGGGATACCAAAGAAATCCCAATAGAAAATGTCCAAACAGGAATAAGGTAACTGCATTAGAAATATACAAGCTCCACTGAAACTCAGCGGTGATCAATTCACCCCCGCCATTGACGATGACCCAAGCAAGACTTAACTTAAAAATGGCGGCATGGGGTAACGGTACACTATTGTCCGACCACACAAAGCAAGCAAGCGGGAAAGCAAGCCACCCCTGCCCATGAAATGGAATTTTTACACAAATCCCACAAGTTTACACAGAATTACCAAATAACAAGCATAACAAAATTGAAACGCGCATAAGGTGAAAGGAAACGAAGCAAAAGGAATGCGTGAGCGAAAAGCTACGGACCTAACACGTGGACAAAATGAGAATGTAAGATGAGAAAAAAACTAAAGAATAAAGGGACCCCTAGAATTAATGAATGCTGCGCTCGGGCGAACCAGGGAAGCGTGTTTAAACTAATGAATTTCAAGAAGTTAAACCAAACAAAGAGAGACTCCACGAGGTGGGGACGCAGAAGGCGCTAAGCGCCGGTGGAGAAGGAGAAATGTCCCAACCACTGCACAAGCAGGCCTCCGAAGAGGAAAATTGGTAAACAATTTAGATATTGTGCAGTGGCGAACACACAAGCTAGAAATACACAAGAACAAGCAAATAAATAGTTCGCGCTTCCCTACTTCGCTGAACACAGCTACATATAAAACAAAATTTACATCTTAAAGCTAAGCCATCCTAGAAGGAGGCTGACACCTGTTGTTCCCCAGCGCCGCCCAACCGACACGCCGAGACCACGAGGGCACACGACAAAATAATAACACGCAAATTAACACAAGCTAGAAATATACAAGAACAAGCAAATAAATAGTTCACTCTTCCCTACTTCGCTGAACAGCTACATATAAAACAAAATTTACATCTTAAAGCCAAGCCATCCTAGAAGGAGGCTGACACCTGTTGTTTAGGTTCGGGGGTCCGATACCCCGAACGTCTGTCTTGCTGAACTTTCAAGTAGGTAAGAGACAGAGTTACGCTCCGGCATGCCGGATATATGAAATTCAAACATTTTTACAAAAGAACAGTAGGGGCAACACACGAACACCAAAATCTTCACTCTCCTTTGTGGAAGTCCCATAAGTAGTGCCATTCTTGGGTCGCATAGGTAGGTCATACTGGCCGGCTGTCTCGCGATCTTCTTCTGTTCGTCTCGCCGCTGAAAAGATTTCGCGTCGTGAGCAGGATCGATTATCGGTACTGGGGTCGACGTAAATTTTGAGGTTATATTGCCACAGGGCTAGTTCCCTTATAGGTTATGGAATTACAAATGTTCGAAACAGTGCACTTATGTTTGAAGATATGTCCCGCGCTCTTTGACGACGAGATTAAATGGAGATTCTGTGTAGTACAAGATTTGTGGCTCACTTGTCGTGAGATTCAACTGCAGAATTGCCAAGCATATTTCTTCTTAGAAAGGTAGTGAAAGGATGCATTTTTGAAGCAAGCTTCGAACTGGAAAGCAGGGACAGGTAAACACGGTAAGAATAAGAATATTTTGAGGTTGCAGGGGTATTTCCTGTGAGGGTTATATTATGTGACGTTAAAAACGGCAAAATGAAGGTGTCAACCGTTAACGAAAAGTAACGAAAGTAACGAAAAGTAGCTAATTTTTGTCTGGATATTTGGAGGTAACGAAGATTCGCTGAGGTCGGTTTACAGGACACAGTTCATCTCATCGATGCCAATGGAATTTTGGAAGCTATTTCCATTTTGAAGACCAGAAGTTCTGAAGCAATATAAACACACATTCTATTGACTTTCTGAAGAAAGCAAAGCAAGCCACAAGTTTAGCTTTTAAATCGGACCCTTATGAGGTCATCGGTTACTGTAGTGTTTTATGTTAATTCTGTTGAACTCGTAATTTTTTGAAGTGAAGAAAATACATGAATTTTGTCCCAAATGAATCTCTGGAGTCTATTTCTATTTTGAAGACCAGGAGTTCTGGTCCCTGTTATGCCAGCACCTTTCCTCCAGACCTTTTGCAGGAAGTCAACAAAGCCACAGCTATGAATTTAAAAGTGCAAGTAATTTCCAGTGAGTGATGAGTGTATTACCTAGGTATATTATTTCAAGGAAGTCCTGTTATATCTATGCTCCAAACCAAATTCACCACACCTGCTTCTTGAGGGTAATGCTCGTCTACAAATAATTGGCGTATGATGTAAGTAGATAAGATTTCATTGAAATATCCTGTTCATAGCATGAATTACTGTATTTTGTAACCCAGGAGGATTATTGTTTCAAACCGTGGTATGTCAAAATTTGTTAGATAGCATCCAAATTGAAACATCACTTTGAATATGAAGAGTTCGGGTGTAAACCATGTAAACATTTTGATCTAAATCGAGACATCGCATGTTCCGAGCAATCTAGTGTAAGCAGTACCCAAAATTTTCAAAAGACAGCAGCACGGTGAGTTAGTGTATCTATGGTAACTACCACCTTACTGCATGTACACTATGAAGTGTGATAACAAATACGACCCAACCAAAATGAGTGATTTGTTACTTACCATGGTTTACACTTGAACCCTTCATATATAATGGACATTGAATCCCTGCTAAAAATATTGAAATGTGTGAAAACATTACATACATTATCATTTGAGACCGTAGGCCTCCGTGGCTTGGGCGGCAGCACGCCGGCCTCTCACCGCTGGGTCCGTGGTTCAAATCCCGGGCACTCCATGTGAGATCTGTGCTGGACAAAACGGAGGCAGACAGGTTTTTCTCCGGGTACTCCGGTTTTCCCTGTCAAAATTTCATTCCAGCAACACTCTCCACTATCATTTCATTTCATCTGTCATTCATTTAATCATTGCCCCAGAGGAGTGCGTCAGGCCTCGGCAGCCGGCACAGTTCATATCCTCGCCGCTAGTTGGGGGCTTCATTCATTCCATTCCTGACCCGGTCGGAGACTGGAAGCGGGCTGTGGATTTTCATTCATCATTTGAGACCATTTTGCCTTTCAGCATCCAGTCTATTCTGCAAACAAGTTACCTCCATGAAACTGCTTTCCATTTGACAAAACAAGTTTTTAACAAAAAAAAATGCCTGTCATGCAATTGTAAAATTCAACATTATAACAGTCCTTTATGCAGCAGAGACACTTAATCTACAACATAAAACACTGAGAAATCAATTGGAGATTAAGGAACGCAAAATCATGCGAACTATTTTGGGACCAAGAATTAAAGATGGAATTCATCGTCCAAAACCTAATGCTGACGTCTGTTCGAAAATTACTAAAATCACAGACACAATCTGTATGAGAAGGAGCCAATTCATGGGACATTTAGACAGAATGGACCCAACTAGGTTAACACATAAAATCTATACATTTTTGCAGAAAAAGGCAACAAGGTCCAATTGGTACAAACAGGCGGAAAAGGACTTGGCTGTATTAGGTTTTCCCAGTCTCATGGATCGAGAGGAAATTAGGAAAATTACTCATACAGGGGATTTTGAGGGAGAAGAGAGAAGACCTACCAGACACATCTTGTCGCAACAAGGAAGACTCGCTCAATCGTTGTGCATGATGAGTTATTGGATAACATCAAGGCCAATAAGCGCTGATTCCGCATGGTCCTCGGAGACCCATTCGCGCAGAAGAAGAAGAAAAGCAAAGCAGAGAGCACAGGTGCTGATTGAGTGTCACGACGAGAGTGCCAAGCTAGTCTACTGGACAATCCTGAAACGGTAGTGCATACAAGACAAGGACACAGACAACTTCAAGTGTGTTATTTCAATCACTACTAAGTCAAAAAATTGAGGAAAGAACTCTGTCAATCAATACACATTAGCATGTGTTTTTTAGATGATGAAATGATGTTGATATGCTGATTCATTGGCATGTTTGTATTTGACATGATAGGGCTGAGGAAGGGCTAATAATAGCTTGAAATATGTACCCTGATTGATAAACTGTATAATAAATGTATTGATTGATGGAGTTTTATCCTCAATTTTTGACTTAGTAATTTTACTGTCAATACGGACCTAACTGATTTCCATTATGGAGTTGAAACGGTTTCTACAGCCCTCACTTTGAGCGACAAATGAAACGTTTTGCTAGCCCCTAACTGTTGGGTGAGAAATGTAACTGTTTACCTTTGCCTTAGCTATGTTGTTTTAATGGGCGCCAAGACCTCAACCCAATGTTGAAATCTAAATTTGTATTTAACAACGTCTAGCTCTGGGAGAACACCTTCAAGAATCTATTCACTCAGATCGTGGTATGATTTGATCATTAACCCAACAAACAATTGTATCAGGAGAAGGAATTGGTCTATATCTAATGCTACCTACTGAAAGCAAAGATTGCATTGTAAAAGAAATGAATTTATTATATAAAACAAGTATAGCAAAATTAATAATAATGATAAGTTTAAAATTTAAATTGGAGCGTTGCGATTTTAATATTACCGATAGAAAATTACGTGAAAACGGAGTCTGATAAATTGATTTTACTCTTATTTCCAAGCTATGAAGTTACTGAAATATGAAATGTAAAACAAAGAAAAATAAGAGATTGCGTATTTCTGCGTCATTTGCGCTTACTACTGGAAATTGCCAAAGCATTTCCCTCGTACTGGATGATGAAGTGAGCTTCCCACAGCCTCCTGGATGTCGCCATTTTCTTCGTTGTTGAAGATATATTTGTAGATATGAAGATTTATGGTCCGTACATCGGAACCAACACGTCCAACCACCACGGTTAAGTTTCACAAAGATAGTCGCTAACTCCACTGAACCTCGGAGCGACACGCACTTGCAACCGTACTCGGCAAGTTCTACACAGATTGTCGCTAACTCCCCTGAACATCGGAGCGACACGCACTTGCAACCGTATTCGGCAAGTTCTACACAGATTGTCGCTAACTCCACTGAACATCGGAGCGACACGCACTTGCAACCGTACTGCCTTCGTCTTACACAGAATGTCCTCGTTCCACGGAACATCGGAGCGACTCCCGCGTATAACCACACTCGGCAAGAACTACACAGATTGTCCTCGTTCCACGCCGCGCCGAACGATATATGCACACGTTGGCTCCCCCACCATGGTACCGTCTTCCAGCTTACGTGGTCTCCACTGATTGGCTGAGCACGCCGCTACTTCCCCTTCTCTGGCTCATTACACTCGGCGCGCGAGAGGGAGAAGTCGTTTTCCGTTCCAACAATTCGCCTTTTCTTGACGATGCGACCCAGCCTTGCGTAATACTTCTCGACAGGAATCAGCTTGTATTTGAATTCCCAGTGACTCATGTCTCTCGATATATCCTAACTGACGAAAACTCCGTAAAATTCCGTAACCACATAACTTTGATTTTGTCGTTCGTAATAATTTGCTTGATAGCGTTTTCTAAGACATAGAAAACCTATCTGTATGCTTATAATTTTTATAAAATGCTCCGAAAATATCTTAATAATAATTATAATAAATTAATAATAATAATAAATTAACATGAAAAATTCTCTTGGCTGAACAATTTGCCGCGTAAATAAATATAGAATGGCTTCCTACTGACTTATGCCAGTGGCATAAAAACCCCTCGAAAAACACGTTACATATTCGCCTCGGATCATCGGATGATTTACCGTGACGACGGTCCATTATTCGATTATCCCAGACACGTTAATAAACCCCATCCAAAATACATATTACATAAATGAAATCACCCTAAATCACAGATATATATACACTCATAATTTTTCTTCACGCACTTTGCGTCAAAGTTTGTTGTCACTATGGATTGCACTTTGCAACCAGTCCAATGTTTTACATATAGAATAGTGTTCCACGGATATTTCCGCCTCTCAAATTTCTCTATCTTGGAGAAATAGACATAATTAATGTGTGAGCACTATGTATTTATGATGTCATATCACACGCATTGAAGGTGTTCTGATATATTTATATCACCATTGAACTTCCTAATTTCACTGGAGGTCCCTTCCTTATGGTGAAATTTAATCTCACTTATCACTGAGCACACGATCACACTATTGTGGCAGTGCCTCGTGACCATAATACTTAATCTCTCTTTAAAGTAGATTAAATTAATATTGACTTCTGAAAAAAAAACAGTAAATGTGCATTACATATAACACCAAATATTTCTGTGCCGTAATCGCCCTGTTTTGTTAAGTTCCCGTAGACCATATTCTACTTAATACTAGTTCTCAACACAGACCAGTTCTCCTCACACAAAAAATACCATTGTACAAATTACCTTAAATTACACACTTACAAATCTTACATGGCGAGGCCGTAAACAGAAATCACGTGTGCTGATATGTATGAGTTTCATGAAGGACTGTCTCGCATTCTGATGGCCCATCTTTTGCCTCGTGGACGCCTTAAGCAAAAATACCCTGTTCAAGCGCTCACCCATCTCTTGGAGGCAAATGGGAATTCACCAGCGCTACCAAATTCTGGCCTTGGTGTAACGAGACATTTTAGTGCTCAAGAGCATCCGACAATCCCGTCATATTTCCCTGTACCTTAAAAACTCTCATTTACTTACATACTACCCCCCTGTGTGACTTCTGATACGTCTGCCTGGAAGACCATCTCCTCCCACGCACCAAATACCACACTTACTCATTTGATAGGCTGGCTCGCCAGCTAAACACACTCGCTTTATGACACATATTTTCGTAGACTATGTATATTATACGTCCCGTATAATCTGTTTCCCTCACTATTCTCCAGCACATATGCTGTTTTCCCAATACGTTTGGAAACTATAATTGGGCCCTCGTAGAGATAAAAGAACTTGGACATGACTTTCTCTAGCTTATTTGACTGTTTCGGCACTCTAAGTAAGACTCTGTCTCCCGGCCCGAATAGGTCAAATGTAGTTTCTTTTTGTTGGCGAATTCTCTTTTGTGCTGACTTAGATAAATTCTGTTTCGCCAACTGGACAATGTAATCCATCCCCGGTTGCTTACCCTCATTTAATCCCAACACCCTCGCTAGTTCATTTTGTGGTCTTTTTCCGAAGTGAACTTCGTATGGCGTCAATTTCGTGCTCTCATGCTGGACAGAATTCAGCCAAGTCTCGACCTTGGGAAGATGTCCAACCCAGGCCGCATGCTTGTCATGCACTAGAGTCCGAAAAAGACGAGCCACTTCCCTTAATGGACGCTCTGCAGAGTTACCCTGAGGGTACCTTACAGAGGAATGAACGTGTGTTATACCAGCTTCCTGCATACTGGTTCTCCATTTCTTTGCAGTAAACTGTGGTCCACTGTCAGATAGTATCCTGAGAGGAATGCCAAACTCAGGTACATACTTATTAATGATCAGACGGCTACACGCTAGTCCCGTGGCTTTCCTTAGCGGATATAGCTTGACATACTTACTAAAAGCGTCAATAACTATAAAAATGTACTCGTAGCCGTACTGTCCTTTAACGATCGGGCCAAATAAATCCACACACAGTAGTTCGCCGGTACTACTGGTGAGAACTGCAGATCTCTCCCCCACTAAATATTTAACTGGATATTTACTCCTTTGACAGGTGTCACACTTAGCTAAAATTCTCCTAACATCCCTTCCCATTTTACTCCAAATGAAGTCACGACCAATTTCATAGAAGACCTTGGCAGCACCAAAGTGTCCTAATTCCCTATGAATGAACCAAATTAGCTCCTCCCGCAAAGTGGCAGGAACACATATTGCCCACCGATTATTCCTACATTTCCTTGCAAGAAGCCCATCCTGCATCTTGTACGTGAACCATCCTACTTTCACATACCCTTCTTCACCTATTTCCAACCTAGCCAGTGGCTCCTTTAACTTGACGTCATCACGTTGCTCCACTAGCATATTTCTCAGTGTCTGTAACGATGCCCTGTTGCTACTGTCCACACATGCACATATTAAAATACTGTCCTCTGCTTTAACCACAGGATAATCCCTACATAAATTAGTGTCCCTCGATAGCATGTCTGCAAGAATGTTATCTTTACCTTTAATATATTTTACTGTGAATTCGTATTCCTGCAGAGCAAGAATCCACCTACTAACTCTGTTAGAACTGAGTTTACAAGTTCTCATATACAGTAGTGCATGGTGATCTGTATGGATCTCAAATTTCCCCCCTACTAAATACATTCTAAATTTCCCTAAACTGAAAACAATACCTAAAAGCTCTAACTCAGTAATCGTGTATCTTTTCTCTGCTGCTGTCAGTCCTCGCGAGGCTAAAGATACAATGCACAGATTACCCTCATCATCTTTCTGACATAATACTCCAGCAATGCCTATATGTGAAGCATCTGTCATAACCACATATTCCTTATCTTTTAACGGATATTTCAGCACTACAGCTTTCTCAAAACCTTCCTTCAGAACTCTAAAAGCCTGGACTCCCATCTCCACCGAGTCCCACTTTTAAGCAATTCCCTGAATGGTTCTACCAACCCTGAGTATTTAAGAACGAACCTCCTGAAAAAGTTGCAAATTCCCAGGTAAGTTTTTAACTGTTTAGCATTCTGTGGCACCTCTGCGTTAAGTATCTCATTAACCCTACTTTCTTCTGGTGTCACACCTCTACTCGACACTCTATGACCTAAAAATGTCACTTCTGACTGACAGAATGACGACTTAGACAGCTTCAAAGTGAACCCTGCCTGATCTAACTTCTGAAAAACTATATCTAAATGACCTAGATGCTCCTCAAAACTGCGTGAACTAATTACCATATCATCTATGTAAATGGTTACAAACTCTCCTGTGTCATCCCCTAATGCGATGTTTAAAGCCCTAATTAAAGCTGCTGAACTACTCTTTAACCCATAAGGTGTTCTACAAAATTGATAAAGGTTATATTTATGACTAAAAGCTGTAAATGGTCTATCTTCGTACATAAGTGGCACTTGCCAAAAACTGGAACTCAAATCTACACAAGTGAAATACTTCTTCCCCTCAAATGTTTGCATTAATTCCTCTATTGACATAGATTTCAGCTGATCTGAACTAATTCTACTGTTAACCAAACGAGCGTCTAAACAAATACGAACCGTGCCGTCGGTTTTGGGTACCGTGATCAAAGAATTAACATATGGACTGTTAGAGTGCTCAATAATCCCATCTTCAAGCATCTGGTTAATTTGTGCCTCAACTGCACTCTGATAAGCGAAAGGTACAGGATATCTATGTCCTGTGAATACTGACCTATCAATAACGTTCAATGAATGGGTATAGCAATTGGCCATACCAATGCGATCCTCAAAAACTCTCCTATTACACAATAACACATCATAGAGCCGAACACATTGTTCCACCTCTATATTACCCTGAAATGCAGCATCACGTAACGAGTCCTCTAGACTTCCGTTCGTAATCACACTGCCCACAAAACATGGAGAACCCCGCTCTATGGCTGGCGATATCTCATTTAAAGTACAAATCACACCTAAAATACTACTCCTCTGAATATGGTCATTGAACGCTACTTCTACTTCAGAATCTCCCCATTTAAATTTCAAACTCCCTACATCATAACATAAGTTACCAGACACTCTACTTAGCCACTCTGAACCCAAGATAACACTGAATACTAAATTTGGAATTACAAGGCAAATCTGCTTCTCTACATGATTATTAATTTTAATGTCTACTAAAACTTGCTTAGAAATTACTTTAGACCTCTTCCCAACAGCTGTGATAACAAGAGTGCTTTTAATTGGCATCTCCTCAAAATTTACTCCAGTTCCTTTCATTTTATCATAAAATGCACTACTTATGCAACTCTTCATACAACCACTATCAATTAAAACATCTGTGTACGCCTCGGACACGTTAAATTTAACTATGGGGCTCTTACTAACCACTTCCTGAATAATACCTTCATCATTTAGTTCATGTAATAATTCATTTCTTACATTTAGGTCATAGGGTTCCTGTATAATTGTATGGACAGGGCATGCTACAGACTGAGATTCTGACCTTACTTCGCAGCCTGGTTCGCGTTTAAAGAACCTCTACAGCTGGCCGTAGTACTACTAACTACTAAACTGGTCTGGTTGTTCTGGGCTGTGTTGTCATTGTTTGGCTGTATATTACTACCACTAGGCTGTCCTCTTCCTTGACCCCTATTCTGGTTGTAATTATTGTCATTATAATTTCTCCCTTGATTTCCCCTGAAATCATTGTTTCTCCCTTGATTTCCCCTGTAATCATTGTTCCTCCCTTGATTTCCCCTGAAATCATTGTTCCTCCCTTGATACTGATTACCATAGCCATTTCCTCTGTTCTGATTTAGCTGATTATTATTATTTCTATTTTGAGCGTTGGCCCCTTCGCCACCGTTCCCTTGAACTTCTTGATGCCTGGCTTCATTAGGTCTATTATTATTATTACCCTGGTTCCGATTGAAATTGTCCTCATAACCCCCTCTCCCTAGTGCATCAAATGTGCTTAACAAATTTTCTACTTGTGATATTGTCTTTACATTCTGGATACAAGCAGCCTCCTTGATCCTATAGGGAAAGTGCCTAAGTAGCAACCTTACCACATCACTTTCCTCCTTCAAGCCATCCAGATATTTACACACTAATACCTGCCCTAAAAAGTATTCGGTCATGGTGGAGCTTCCTTTAGGGTTATATTTACCACACACTACTCCCTCACGATGCTGCGACTGAATAACCTCATTCCAGAACTTTTCACAGAATTTCATTTTAAAATCATTGATATCAGTAAACTTGTCTCTGTAGACAGCAAACCAATTCCTCGTTTCCCCCACAAACACTTGTTCTAAAATTTCAACTACCTGGCACCACTCAATACTACCATTTTCCAACCTCTCCCCGAATTTATTTTCTATAGTGTTCATGAACTCCATTGGGCACCCCTGTCGATTGCTGAACTTACCCAGTTCTACCTCCCTGTGTGTGCTATTCACAAAAACTGGCCTATTCTGACTATTTTCTTGCCTGATCCTAGCTTTTAATTTTAATTCTAAATCTGCGATTTTCTCCTCAGCCTTCCTCTCAATACTGTTTACTGTTAATTTAATGTTTCCTTCTGATTCTTCTACTTTATCATATAGCTTTGCTTGTTTCTCCTCAATCTTACTAATGCTCTCTCTATTACGCTCTCTTAAATCATTTACTTCTGCAACTATTTGCGAGTGGACTTTCTCAATTCTACCCCCCAGCTGTTCCTTAACCTCTTTAGTAGCTACCTGAATTTTGTCAATTTCTCCCCCCAATTGCTTTTTGACCTGCTGTGTTTCCAGTTGCACTAGTTCTTTTAAATTTTCAGCCTGTGTACTGATTCTAATTTCCAACTCCTCCTGTACTTTTCCTAATTTTCTGTCTACATCTGCAATAATCTCTTTAGCCTTTTCTTCCATCACCCCCCTGATCTCACCTCTAATCAGTTCGAATTTGTCACTCATTTCCCTACTGTTTTGTTCTAATTTAGCATTTAAAGTTTCAGTACTCTCTCTATTTTCCTTACTGTTTTGTTCTAATCTGGCGTTTAAAGTTTCATTACTCTCTCTATTTTCCCTACTGTTTTGTTCTAGTTGAGCGTTGTTTTGTTCCAGTTTTGCATTTAAAGCGTCTGTACTTTCTTTATTTTCCCTACTGTTTTGTTCTAATTTGACGTTTAAGGCATCTGTACTTTCTTTATTTTCCCTACTGTTTTGTTCTAATTTGGCATTTAAGGCATCTGTACTTTCTTTATTTTCCCTACTGTTTTGTTCTAATTTTGCATTTAAGGCATCACTACTAACTTTGTTCTGATACATGAACTCGAGAAGTAAAGTTTTTATTTCTGGTTGGCCGCCTACACTCCCTGTTTCAGTATCGGGATTTACCTCCGCTACCCCGGTACTACCATCACTCGACATACTGCTCGTATCATCACTCTCCAGTTGATGACCACTACGTAACCTCATCTGTCTTTCTTTCTCATCCCCCATAATGATATACACTGATACAGACAAATAACCCCCAAAATACAGGCACAGAAATATATACCCTTCTCCTTCCACAATTGTTATTAGGTTTTCAGCCCCAAGTTGTCGGCGACAAATGTAGTGTTTTTGCTATCCCCTCGTTGGGCGCCAAATGAAACGGTTTCTACAGCCCTCACTTTGAGCGACAAATGAAACGTTTTGCTAGCCCCTAACTGTTGGGTGAGAAATGTAACTGTTTACCTTTGCCTAAGCTATGTTGTTTTAATGGGCGCTAAGACCTCAACCCAATGTTGAAATCTAAATTTGTATTTAACAACGTCTAGCTCTGGGAGAACACCTTCAAGAATCTATTCACTCAGATCGTGGTATGATTTGATCATTAACCCAACAAACAATTGTATCAGGAGAAGGAATTGGTCTATATCTAATGCTACCTACTGAAAGCAAAGATTGCATTGTAAAAGAAATGAATTTATTATATAAAACAAGTATAGCAAAATTAATAATAAGTTTAAAATTTAAATTGGAGCGTTGCGATTTTAATATTACCGATAGAAAATTACGTGAAAACGGAGTCTGATAAATTGATTTTACTCTTATTTCCAAGCTATGAAGTTACTGAAATATGAAATGTAAAACAAAGAAAAATGAGAGATTGCGTATTTCTGCATCATTTGCGCTTACCACTGGAAATTGCCAAAGCATTTCCCTCGTTCTGGATGATGAAGTGAGCTTCCCACAGCCTCCTGGATGTCGCCATCTTCTTCGTTGTTGAAGATATATTTGTAGATATGAAGATTTATGGTCCGTACATCGGAACCAACACGTCCAACCACCACGGTTAAGTTTCACAAAGATAGTCGCTAACTCCACTGAACCTCGGAGCGACACGCACTTGCAACCGTACTCGACAAGTTCTACACAGATTGTCGCTAACTCCCCTGAACATCGGAGCGACACGCACTTGCAACCGTACTCGGCAAGTTCTACACAGATTGTCGCTAACTCCACTGAACATCGGAGCGACACGCACTTGCAATCGTACTGCCTTCGTCTTACACAGAATGTCCTCGTTCCACGGAACATCGGAGCGACTCCCGCGTATAACCACACTCGGCAAGAACTACACAGATTGTCCTCGTTCCACGCTGCGCCGAACGATATATGCACACGTTGGCTCCCCCACCACGGTACCGTCTTCCAGCTTACGTGGTCTCCACTGATTGGCTGAGCACGCCGCTACTTCCCCTTCTCTGGCTCATTACACTCGGCGCGCGAGAGGGAGAAGTCGTTTTCCGTTCCAACAATTCGCCTTTTCTCGACGATGCGACCCAGCCTTGCGTAATACTTCTCGACAGGAATCAGCTTGTATTTGAATTCCCAGTGACTCATGTCTCTCGATATATCCTAACTGACGAAAACTCCGTAAAATTCCGTAACCACATAACTTTCTATGATATTGTCGTTCGTAATAATTTGCTTGATAGCGTTTTCTAAGACATAGAAAACCTATCTGTATGCTTATAATTTTTATAAAATGCTCCGAAAATATCTTAATAATAATTATAATAAATTAATAATAATAATAAATTAACATGAAAAATTCTCTTGGCTGAACAATTTGCCGCGTAAATAAATATAGAATGGCTTCCTACTGACTTATGCCAGTGGCATAAAAACCCCTCGAAAAACACGTTACAGAGTCAAATAAAATTGAAATTTCAATCACTTCTCAGACACTGAACACGGCAAACTCCAGCTCCACAAAAATCCGTTCCAAAGGTATCGTGCAGTTACTTACCTTAGTGAACGAACATGATAAAGTGGTGGATTTGAGTGTAGTTGTTTACGTACTAGACTTACAAACGAACCTGTTAAGAGGTCAGCAGGATTGTTGACAAAGGCTATCGTGTGATTTTTTTATTAGTACTCGGGTGAAGTTGTGAGCACAAAGGTTTTGCAAGTGGACCTGGTCTATGGACTATGGTTAGGATCCGTCGATGCTAGACCTCCCCTTTCAGACAGAACTAGAGGTGAAGCCTCTAGCTTAATACATAAGTGAACTTTACTGGGTAGAAACAAATTGGTCATCAAAAAATAGTTAATAGAAACAGTTTGCCAAATAACATGATATTTATTCATAGACATTGTAAAGATCAACAATAATTAATAATAACAACAACCTTAGCAACAGGTCATAGAAACTATATCACTGTAGGCACCAGCCAACAACAATTGAGCAAGACTGAATAAACTGTAAATTCCAATAGAGTATACATTAACAAGAGATATAAGAACAAGGTAACAACTTTATGATGAAAGGTCGCTAGGTAGCATAACTTCAAAAGTTAAGACTGCTTACAAATGCAGGGCTGAAGTTACAATTGAATAACTGCATTGCTCTATACGAGTTTAAAAGATCGACTAGCTCTTAGAATACCAAGGAGCGCAAAAGCGTTCCTCGGCGTGTTACCAAAAACATCCAGGAACGCAATTGACGTCAGAAAAGTTGGATGGCGCAGCCACGCGGCAGAATGTTGAAGCTGTAACATTGTGACTGGTGAGATTTATTTAGATGATGAAGCATTGATGTCGTGATGGAAACAGAAAGAAATTTGTCAAATTCGAGGAGGTACTGCTCTGTATACGGTTGCAAATCGTATAAAACGGCTACGAAATATCTTCACTACTTTCCTGTACAAAAAGTTCAGAGAGAAAGATGGGCTTCGGCGCTGTCAATTGGAAAACGTGTTACATGTTACATGACAGTGTGCAGTCTGCATTTTTGTGAAGACGACTTCTTTCCACCGGTACTGTTGATTATTGTTAGTTATTGTCTCTAATTTGTATTCACATGGATTTAGCTACATCAAAAATACTGATAAACTTATAGCCTATTACTTCTGTGCCGTACAATGAATGTAATCCGCTCTTCGTAAACTTATTTTAGGGGTTCTTCCGATTGACAATAGCCGAATGGTTAGAAAACTTAAGAAAAATGCTGTTCCTAGCCTTAATTTGCCAGAGAATTTATATTCTTGCCTTTGAACAGCAAGTATGTAGGTCATTGAAGTATGATTTGGCTTAAATTGTGTTTTTGGCTATTATCTCCCTACTGTTGAATTTAGTTAATTAAAATGTAAAATCTTAGTTTTAAGTACCGGTTTGGTGACCCATCATCCCAGGCAGGCCGGTAACACCTATACTACTCAGGCAGATAGGTCACTTAGCCGTAATTTTGAAGTTATAGTGATGTTAAGTATACATATGCGGTAATGTAGCAGGAGACCGGATCGGCCTAGGCTATTCTAACTTTAATTAGTTCCCATTTCAGGGTTTTACAGTTTTGAGTGCGAATAGTTGGTTAGAAAGTTGTACAACAGTAAGGAGAGTATGTTTTGTATAGGTTTTAATTGGTATTTCCATATCGTAGCGGTCAGCATGGTTAGCTGCCGCCCCGGAGGTCCTGGGTTCGATTCCCGGCTCTGCCACGAAATTTGAAAAGTGGTATGAGGACTGGAACGGGGTCTACTCAGCCTCGGGTGGCCCAAATGAGTAGAGGGGGTTCAATTCCCACCTCAGCCATCCTCGAAGTGGTTTTCCGTGGTTTCCCACTTCGTCTTCGGGAAAATGCCGGGATGGTACCTACTGTAAGGCCACGGCCGCCTCCTTCCCTCTTCCTAGCCTATCCATCCCAATCTTCCATCCCTTCAAATCCCTCATGAGGCCCCTGTTCGCTTTGCAGGTGAGGCCGCCTGGGCGAAGTGCTGATCACACCTCCCCAGTTGTATCCCTCCCGACCAGATGTTCCAAGCTCCAGGACACTGCCCATAGAGGCGGTAGTGGTGAGTCCCTCGCTGAGTCCGTGGGAACCACCAACCTAGAGGGTAAATTGACTAAATAAAAAAAAAAATTGGTATTATGGTTTATGTCGAGCTGAGGAGTGAATTTGGTTTGGCTTAAATTGTAGTTTTTGATCTGTTCCGTTTGTTTATGACAAGTTCAAATGGAGACTCCAGCTATGTTAAATGTCTGTATTTTAAATATTTAATTAAATATATTGATAAAGAGGATGTCTCCATTTTAACTTGCCTGTGGCAAGAGATTAATAAATTAACATTCTTGCCTTTGAACAGCAAGTATGTAGGTCAATATTTGCAATATTGAAGTATGATTTGAGCATCCCAAGTAACTCTTCTTTGAATCCAAAACATTCATGCAAATTCAGGGTTGCTTGATTCAATTTATTATCAGGGAGTCGTCCTTTGTGTTATGTGAGATATATATATATATATATTGTGAAATTAATAAAAACATCGATACCGCTAGGCTCCCAAGTACAGGCTTCATATAGGCCTATGTAACAGCAGACAGTAAATTAACTATCTACATGTGGGTAATATTTTTAACTGGTAGTAATTAGGCACTGCATTTAAATTGATTATAAAAATATTTCTATCAATGAAAGGAAATATGTAGTATTTTGCCATCATAAATTTGAAGCCCCCTCGGGGGAGCCTGTAACCCCTAGAGGGCGCGTCCCCAGGTGGCGGATAGGGGGCCCCTACTTCTGTAGGGCTGGTTGAAATACCCAATACAACCCGCGGACCAAACAGGCAGCCCGGTTCCTGGGGGCTTTAAAATGCTGGGACACCCTCTCTCCAGGGGTCATAAATATGGAGGGCCCAAGCCCAGGGTTATGGGCGAAGCCCCAACGGTATCGGCGGCGGAGAGGATGGACTTCGGTACGGCGTCGATGGCGGAAGAGGGAATTCTGTAGCGTCTGTACTCCAGAGGAGCGGCTACAAAAGGCGTCTGTTATCCAGTGGATCGGCCTAGAACAATACCTGGCAGTAGGTCATAAAATGCCTTTGAGTGTGGCGAACTCATCGTACTAATAGCCTATAAAATGAGTGAGTGTGAATTGAGGCCTCGGAAAGTGCTAGGGCGTCCCCTGCAGGCGACGCGCAGTTCCCAGGGGTCTGGGGGAACTGTGAGAAGTAGGCTACCAGACACCACAAACATCGCCTTCATAAACGTGATGAGCCTAAATGGCAAAACAGAAGAATTGGTGGACTATATGGAAAAGAAGTAAATAGCAATGATGGGAGTCAGTGAAGCGAAATGGAAGGGAAAAGGTGAGAAAGAAGTCAAGAAGGGCAAGGGATATAGAATATATTGGAGTGGAGGAAATAAGGCAATGAATGGTGTTGCAATAATAGTGAGAGAAGACTTAGTGCAGTATGTTGAGAAAGTAGACCAAATTAATGACAGAATGATGAAAATTAGACTAGGACTTGAGAGTGGAACAAAGGATTTTATACAGACTTACGCACCCCAGACAGGGAAGGTAGATGAATGTTTAGAGGATTTCTTAGAAGAACTGGAAAAGTGTATAGAAGACAAAGAGGTTATAATAATGGGGGATATGAATGCACATGTGGGAACAGATAGGCAGGGAAAAGAAGAGATAATTGGCCCATTTAGCTATGGAAATCAGGATGAAGAAGGAGAAATGTTAATAGATTTCTGTAGAAGGAATGGATTAATTGTTGGAAATACATGGTTTAGGAAAAAGAACTCCCAAAAAATAACTAGGTATGGATGGGGAGACAGAAAGACAAAAACAATGATCGATCTTATCCTAGTGGAAAAGGATAAACGTAGACAACTGGTAGATGTGACAGCTATGCCAAGAGGAGATTTTGAAGGAGACCATAAAGTGGTGATAGCCAAATTAAGGCTTGGGAAAATCACAAAGCTTGCAGAGAAAAGGGAAAGAAAAATAAAGGTGTGGAAGCTAAAAGAGAGAGAGGCAATGGAAAAGTTCCAAGAAGGCTTGAAAAAGGAAATTCCCAAAGACGAAGCAAAAAGTGTCGAACAGGAATGATCATGTTTTAGAAATTGTTTTGCGAAGTGTGCAGTAAACACTTGTGGAAGACTATCAGGGAAGAAAAAGGAAAGGGAGACTCCTTGGTGGAACAACAGGGTAAAGGAAGCTGTTAAAGAAAAACAAATGGCATGGAGGAAGTGGATAGGCAGTAAAAATGCAGAGAAATGGCAAAACTATAGAGAAGCAAAGAAGGCATGCCAAAAAATTGTACAAGAAGAAAAAAGGAAAAGTTGGGAAGGTTTCACAGAAACTTTGAAGGAGGATATCCAAGGAAGTAAAAAGGTTCTATATGGATTGGTGAAAAACAGTGTAAAAGGTAGGGAAAACACAAAATTTGTAAAAACTGAAGCAGGACTGATATTGTATCAAAGAGATGATATATTAAAAAGATGGGAAGAATACTTTTCAAAGCTACTAAATGTTAAATACATTGAACTGGAAGGTGAAAAAGAACAAGAAGAAACAATGGAAGAAGAAGAAGAACAAGAAAAGGAGATCACTATGCTAGAAATAGAGGAAGCCATACAGAAGATGAAGAGCGGTAAAGCAGCAGGAGAGGATGAGGTGTCCACGGAAATGATAAAAGCAGCGGGACCAATAGGTGTACAGTGGTTGTATAGATTGTTTAGAATAATTTGGAAGAAGAAAGAGATTCCAGAAGAATGGGGAAAGGGATTAATTATCCCGATTTTTAAGAAAGGTGACAAAAAGGAATGCAATAACTACAGAGGGATCACTCTTATCGCTCATGTAGCTAAGATCTTTGAGAGAGTTCTGGAAGGCAGACTGAGGAAGATAGAAGGAGAGATGGAAGAAGAACAGTATGGTTTTAGGAAAGACAGATCAACATTTGACCTAATCTTTGCATTAAGGCAAATGATGGAGAAAAGATGGGAATTTGGAAAAGACATGGTGATGACATTTATTGATATTGAGAAAGCGTACGACAGTGTGCCTCGACAGGTGGTTTGGAATGTATTAAGGAAAAGGAGAGTTAACGGAGCTGATGTCCAAATGTTAAAAGCTATGTACAAATATTGTGTGAGTAGCGTGAAGACCAGTATAGGAAAAACAGAATGGTTTAAAGTGGAAACAGGTCTCCGACAGGGAAGTGTATTGTCCCCCTTACTATTCATCATAGTCATGGATGAAATTCACAAGAATGTTGAACAGAGATGGGGACAAGAGGCAACAGAGGCCATGCTGTTTGCAGATGATATAGTGATATGGGGCGAGGATGAAAAGGAAGTATAAAAACAACTAGATGTATGGAATCAAGAAATAGAGAAATATGGGATGAAAGTAAGCACAGAGAAGAGCAAGACAATGGTAATGTCAAGAGGAAGGAAGGAAGGAAGAGGAAAGATAGAATTGAATGGGAAAATTCTAGAAGTGGTTAAAAGTTTCAAGTACTTGGGAAGTGTGATCACAGAAGATGGAAGGATAACTGAGGAAATTGGAAAGAGAATACAACAAGCGAACAGTTTTTACCAGAGCATAAGGGGTATTCTGTGGAACCGAGATGTCCCAAAGAAATGTAAAAATGTATTATATTCAACCTACTACAGACCCATACTAACATATGCAGCTGGAGCGTGGACTACTACAAAAAGAGAGGAGAGTAGAATACAAGCCGTGGAGATGAAATTCCTTAGAGGTATAGAGGGCAAGACCAGAAGAGATAGAGTTAGAAACGAAGAGATTAGAAAAAGGACAGGAATCTTGAAGCTGCAGGACAGGATAGAAACAACAAAGTTAAAGTGGTATGGACATATGATGAGAATGGGAGAGGAGAGAGTACCAAAGAAAACTTTCTGTGAAAAGATGACAGGGAAGAGACCACGAGGAAGGCCCCGAAAGAGATGGGCAGATACAGTGTGGGAGTGTGTAGAGAAGAGAGGAGGAAAACCTGAAGAAGTACTAAAAACAGGAGAGGAGTGGTGGAGAGACAGGAAACGTTGGAGGTCCTTAATTCACAACCCGACCCAGGAAGCTGGAAACGGGAAATGAAGATGATGATGAAATTTGAAGCCATAACAAACGCACACCCAATTACTTCACGTCACTATATCGCCGCCATATTGCAAACAGCTGACCGTAAGCTCCTTCCCCGTTTCGGACGTCAATAGCGCTCCTCATGCAGGCACAGGGGGTGTCAACCAGATAGGGATTATTTGGTACCATCGGTGTAGTTGCGCGGCCAGCCATATGGAGCGCTGTATATCGTCTTGCCAACATATGCATGATACATGTTGTAATTAAATTGCAAATATATCCCTATATTTAGTCAATAAATATACACATAATTCCTAATTGACATTTCCTTGCAATTATCTTGCTCACAGACGGTAATTATAGCACATGTCATTAAGTGAACATTATTTCTACTGGGTTGGTGGCATTGTCTATATTCCCAACAACTTGGCGACTTCCATTCTCCAACGCTTAAGTACTCACCTGTAAATTGCCTCGTGGTATTTTGGTTGATTGTAAACCAGTATCGGTTTTTTCGTTTCTCTGGTAAGTACCAATAATGCATTATATATTATTCAAATGATTTCTTGATCGATAGGATTCTCATGGGAGCCATGCAGTATTTTTTGGTGAATTTTCTTAGTAGTAGAAAGCTAGGTTAATGACTTGAATTTAATTTATTTTCTATTACATTTTGTATTTCATGGTTTCTGTTTCTGTACCTCATTCCGTATATTTGATATGTAGGTTATGGAAAAATATCACTCGGAATGTTCTGTTGTTGGCTGCAAAAGTAGAGGTTGGAAATACACTCCTGAGGATGGAAGAGCCCTATCATTTCATCGCTTCCCCTGTGATGAAGCAAGGTATGTATCAATAATTGGGCTATTCTGTAATTATTTAATCACGTTCCTTTGATGGCATTTTTTAAATGAAATTAAAGTGAGTAGTAGGCTACTTGGTGGGTGGGTTGTAACGTATATTAACATTGGCCTCTAATTTTGGGAACATTTAGCCTAAAATGACCATGATGTGACTAACATAACCTAATCAATGTGCAAGTGACTTCAAGTGGTTAAGTATTTCATAGTAACATGCAAATTACAAAATTACAAATCTGCTAATCATGGTGGTAACTTCTAATCGGTAGGTTATTACAGGTTTCAACATTGTTTGAATAACATTGCTGGTTCAAGTATATACCGGGATTCCTATGTGTCTAGGTTTATTTTATTTTATTGTAGGCAATGCCTTCACGGATGTACGGAGGTTTGTTTTACGTGCCTTGAATTGCTGCCATGTTACCCCACTGTATGAGGTTTCAAATAGTGCATCGTTACATGCAGATGCAGTCACTTGTGTTCAAGAGTGAGGCTTGGTCGTGAGTTACAAATGTTCGTAAATTACTTGCAGTTCAGTTTAATTGAAAATTTGCACTACACTCTTCTAAAGACAAAACCATTGGTCTCTATTAGGTTAGAGGACTGTTTGTACAAAACCATTGACTGCTCCTAGGTTAGGCCTCTGTCTGGATGAAATTTACATTACATTACTAGTTGAAGCGAGAACATGCCTTTGACACTTACAACTTCATTAATACGGATAATATATGATTTTCAGTCGTTTCTAGGAGACAATATCAATTGAAATTGCCGTCTATTATCACATGTGGTAAATTACATAAATATGTGTTTGTTTCTTGCTCATTGAATGACTGCAGCCATGTTCCTCAAGCGCTGAGCATTCATCAACTGTTACATGGGCGGAGACACTGACGAGACATGACACATTCATGTCATGGTAGTGTTGCCAAAATTTAAGATATAAAATACATCATTAAAAGTACAGAACAGGAGACCAAGCCGTCGTAAGTTTCAACATGGTATATTACTGAAAATATAGTATGTATGATTGACAAACCTTTCTCGGAGATGTTGGGAGTCGTTTTACTTTCTCAATTGCCACTGCTGCACCGGAATAATTCCTTTTAATTGATTATTCACGAAAATAATGCTTTTAGCATTGTCTTCATTTCACTATGGACGCCATCTTGGACACTACGTCATACGTCATGTGACACCCGAAAAACGAACATCTGAGTACGTTACCAACATGTCCAATACAAAATTCACCATATGACACGTAAAGTTTGAAATTGTTACAAATTTCCACTAAGTTAAGCATTGTCTTGCGGAAAATTACTGCTAGTACCACAAGCAAGGGGGTCTGGGGCGTAAGCCCCAGGTTAGGTTTGTTTTTGTATGTAAAACATTAATAAGATATAATTTATGTCCGCTACTAGGTTAGGTACTGCCTGGTCGAAAATTACTGCTAGTACCACAAGCAAGGGGGTCTGGGGCGTAAGCCCCAGGTTAGGTCTGTTTTTGTATGTAAAACATTATAAATACATAAATAAACACTGACAATTGGCGCAATTTTTCATTACATTACTTTATCGACGCTCTTTTGTTTACTCGTTCTATACCCGATTTGAAATAGTACCAAATGCGTGGGGTTGGCATTCCTGACTTAGTAAGCAAGATGGCTACAAAAGACTTCATTTCTGCTATATAAGTCGTGTATCTATTTGGGATGGCTGGGTGGGTTTATGGCAGCGGACGAGTCAACATCTATTATTTTAACATCTCCGGATACCATTACTAAAGGTACTTCGGCAAATTTCATTACCTAAATTTTTTTTATACCTTTGGTCTCCTGTTCTGTAGTGCTACCGATCTTTTAAGCCTTTAGTGTCGTTCTTAAAGTCATGGGTGCCGCTATTTTTGGTCTAGGGGATTTTTTTGTTTACGGAATCGCGATCTTCTAGTTTGCTGAGGTAAGTTCCAGGTAGAGACAGTTCACTGGCTCTTGACAGATGAAGGTTTGGTTCCATTTATGTCTGTATGCATTTTAATTCATTACTTGCTGAGAAAGTGTAATCGATTTAACATTACTTTTCCTGGGGAAAATAAATGAGACCAGAACGTTGCTTTTACATACCTTCATCTGCTGGGCGACATTACTTATTGAAATTAATAACTTTGGGCACTACTGTACCGGAAATGTGTTATATATTGCATAAATATGTGTTTTTTTATTTATTAACGGCAGTCATGTTCTGACAGCGTTTGAACCCGTTCAACTGTGAACAAGGCGCGCTCAAGGGCACACATTGTTGCCAACATGTGGGATACAAAGTCACTGTTGACCAAAATACATTGATCTGGACGCGTTAGTCTGTAACCATTAGCTTGGATGTGTTCGGCTGTAACTAGTGTAAAAAACCATAAGTTATTTTGGCTAATTCATGTACTATAGAAAATTTTATCGTCTGTTCGTATTTCATTCAGTGCTACTGTGTAGTTTGCCTTCAATGAAGTGATTTTCCCATACGAATTCTGTTAGTGTTCCTATCTTTAATAGATACACTACTGAAATGGTATTAAGATTCCGAAATGGATGGTTAAAATTTTATCATGTGTGAGAGGAAATTGAATGAAGCACACCAAACAGTAACACTTACAGGACTGTAACATAACCTGGAGGGGCAGATAACGTAGACGTTCCAACTACTACCAAGTACTACCCCCCACCCCATAAGGGTAGGGTAATCTGTCACATATGGTCCATGTAAACGAACCAATTCAAGTTTCTTAAGTATATCAATGCACTCCTCCCTCAGTACGGTATCTTGGTGAAATGTGACTGGATGCCGAAACCCGCAAGCATATCAGATTCTTGGGGGCGTTATGGCGCAGCGGTCAAGCTGCTGGCCTCTCACCAAGATGGACCGGGTTCGATTTAGTGTATTTAGTAGTAATGAACGTCATAACCATCCTCTTTTGTAGTAATCATAAATATTGCTATTCTTCTATGAGCATTTTCTAATTGTAACTTCGTTTTCTTTTTCAGGTCCAGAGTGTGGATTGAGCTAGTTGATCCATCACTTTCATCCAAGTCGAAAGAACAGCTAAGACGGCTGCGAGTTTGTGGACTTCATTTCACTGAAGACCAGTTCCTCAATCGTTTAAAAAGAACATTGGTTCATAATACTGTACCTAATATCTCATCTCTTTCAGGATTGACCGAGGAAGGGAGACAGCCCCAAGGAGTTACTCCAAGACCTTCAAATGACTTTGTTGAATCGTCTGCCTTTTTGTCTATTTCAGGATCAACCGAAGAAGAAACTGGTGTTGAGTGTAGCCAAGAACTTCCGCTTCCAGCTGGTACGCACGGGCCATCTTTAGTCCATTCAAGACCTATTAGGTCTGAAATCTTTTTCAGGCAACTCCTGTTCTTGATGCCAAGGAAAGGAGAGCAAAACGAAGAAGGTGTTTATTGCAGGAAATGGAACTGGCTCAGAAGGACATCACACCTAAGAAAAAGAAGATTTTGAACCTGACTCGACAAACCCTGAGAAATTACACGCGTCTCCGGAAACGTATCCAGGACTCCCTTGGCAAGATGAAGTCACTTATGAAAGTAGCTTCTTGTAGGAACATGAATTTCTTTTTGCAGCAAGATATCTCACCTGCAGCAGTAGCTTTAGCTTGTGGGGATGCAAGGAATAAGCTGGTGAGACCCAAGCATCGTCGTTGGACAAAGAAGGAGATGCTGTTAGCGCTTGCACTGTACAAGTGAAGTCCTAAGGCGTATCGGTTCCTTGGCTCATTGATTGTTCTTCCTTCCAGGTCCACTCTTCAGAATATTTTGAGTTCTATTAAATTTGATGTAGGTATTAATGAGCCCATTGTCAAGCACCTGGGAGAGCAAGTTAGGAAAATGAACGAGAGGCAGAAAGGAGGTGGAAATGAATTTTGTGCCCTATATTTTTATGAAGTTTCTCTTAAAAGTGGTTTGTATTACAGGCAAAATGGTGATATAGTGGAGGGATTCGAAGACTATGGCGAATTCGGTAGAACGAGACGACAGGCTGATCATGCACTGGTGTTTATGGCCAGAGGCCTTCGGAAACAATGGAAGCAGCCTGTTGCTTACTATTTGTGTCGATCCACAACACCTACCAACATTCTGGAAGAGCTCATTATTAAAGTGATTACTTCTCTTTCTTCTGCAGGGATAATTGTAAAGGCGATAGTTTGTGACCAGGGCAGTACCAACCGATCAGCAGTTAAGAATTTGGTGAAAAGATTTCCTGCTAATGATAAACAAGACTTTATTTTTCAGCTGCATGGAGAAGAAATAGTGACAATCTTTGATGTGCCTCATTTGCTTAAGAGCATGAGAAATAATTTTTTGAAATATGATATTGTTACAGAACATGGATCTGCAAAATGGGAGCATGTAAAACTGTTACTGAAGGCTAATGATGGTTGTTTGTACAGGTTAGTTAATAAAATTACAAGTGCTCATGTGGACCCGAAGGGAAAGGACAAAATGAGAGTATTCCTTGCTGCCCAGATTTTTAGCTTGACCTGTTCGAGTGCCATTAATGTTTTAGTAGATGGATTTCCACAGCACATGCCAATTGAAGCCAGAGTTTCTGCACTCTTTTTGACATTTATGAATAATTTGTTTGACAGCCTCAATGGGTCATAAAAGATTCCTCAACCTCATAGCCCTTATCGATGCCGTTTGTCTGCAGAATCTGATCATCTGAAGTTCTGGGAGGATGCACTGTTGAAGATCGAAGATTTAAAATTCATTAAATCTCCTTCAGGCGAAGTCGTTCGACCACCATGCCAGAAGGGATGGCTAACATCAATTCGTTCCATTCGTCATTTGTGGCTGCAGTTGAAGAGCAAGGGCTTCACTTATTTCAATCTAAGGAGTGTCAATCAAGATGGGCTTGAGAATTTCTTTTCAGGTATCAGACAGTTTGGAGGAGATAGCAACAATCCAACTTGTGGTATGTTTGGAGCTGCATTCAAAGCCTGTATTTTGAATGGTTTATGTTCCTCTCATTCTAGAGCAAAGAATTGTGAAGATGATGATGGAGAGCTGCTCTCTCGCCTGGGGAATTTCCTACAAGAAAGCAAGGAATCCCTCATAACCATGTCTTCTGACGTTTCAGGTGTTCTAGACGAGATTACTACCACTAGTATTTCATGTGATCTCTCTTTTGCAGAAGCAGAGTCAGTGGCATATGTAAGTGGTTATATAGCTAAACGACTGTTGAGTGCCATTAATGAGCCGTGCAATGACTGCAAGACCACTATGACATCAGAACCTGACCTGGAGCTTCATCCTACTAATCGAAACGTTCCCAAATTTTACAGTGTTATATCAGAACGAGATGCTGGTGGAAGACTGATATATCCTTCTGAGGAATTAGCCCATACAGTAGGAGTTGGAGTCAAAATTTCCGAGTCCTTTCTTCAAAAATTCCTCCATACAGATGCTGTAGGTAGCAAGTTGTCTGAAGATGTGTAGCGTCATGCTGACTTTTCTTGGATGGGTTGCGTTAATCATAGGACTCGCCTAATAAGTAACTTCCTCCATCTTTTTAACAGGATAACAATTCATCAGTTTTGTAGGATCCTCAACCGCAAAGCTGGGAAATAATGTGTTCAGGGCAGTCTTCATGGAAATACATTGTATTCCTTATACCTGTGATTTTTTTTAGGGTGCTTTTGTTTTTATCTTGCTGCTTAGGAAACAAACTTATCAGGTTAGTTACAACTTCTATGAACAGATACGATCGCAAATATGTTCCGGCAGATGCACGCTGTACCGAGGGGTAAAGGTCGAAAACGTGTAGTCCTAAATTGTACATTATTTAATGGTGTTTATAACTAATACATGTCTTTTTTTTTTTTTTTTCACGAGTATTTATTTACTAATTTTTATATTATTACTAGCATTACCAGTCGCGGCTTCGCTTGCAAAAGTCATATCATCACTACACTTCCAATTTAGCGAGGACTCGCTGATGAATACCATGATTTATTTGTATTTAAATTTTGAAACGGCCCAATTTGTGATACGCTCGGTAAGGCACCATGCTGCGTATTCTATTCTCTCTTTATATAAAGAACAGTTTCAGGCCAATTTGCTAGAATTTTGTCTTCGTAAAGTTCTAAACATGATCAATATAGGAGGTATTCTCTTATTCACATCAAAGTAAAGATACATTTTAAATGTAGCTTTTGTTGTGTTGAAAGTAATACATTCCTTATCACCATAGACAAACATCAACAATAAGCTACAGAATTTCACCACTGCAACAGAGTAACTCCTGCTTTCACATTGCCTCTATGTAAAACACAAACAAGAAATGTCAAAAAGCCACAAGCTTAGTGGCTATAGAGAAAGAAAGAAAACTCTAAAAACCATTCACCATGAAGATCGCATCACTAGAAATACGAAAGTATCCTAGTGTCGTGCTGATGGTAGGTATATCAATTTGTCCGTGGCAACAGTATGCCAATTTGTACTTGTTGAATGACTCTGGCGCCACATATTACAAGGTTATTTTTTTAAACTACTTGCGTGCCAACACTACTACTTAAAATGCCATGTTTTCTGCCTACGTTCATACAGTAGCTTTAGTCACCCATATGGAACTTCCCAGTTTTTTTTTGCAAGCTCATTGACACACAATTTGAGTACATTTTTTGTTCTATTGAAAAAGTTCAGAAACCTTCTTGGGAGTGTCCATTTTTATTATGTATATTAGATGTACCCCTGCCCAGTCATTTGGGCAAACTTGTGTTGACTGAAGTTGCTACTAACAATGCTAATACTGCAGTTCCTTCTCTTGTTGGGATCTAATTTTCTAATGATGCTTGAGACATATGTGCCCAAGATGTGTATAATATGCACTATTTACTGTCCCTTTTAACCATGCATCGACAATCAGAGCCTTCATTAATGCTCAGTGCTGCACACTCGCTGCTTCTGTCACTGAAACCTTTCGAGAGGTGTCACAATGTACCACTAATCAACATAACAAAGGAGTTCAACATTTTTTTAAAAACTCTATTGAACTATAATTTGATCAATCATTAATCAAGACGCATCATATTACTGAAGATAGGGTATGTCATAAAGAAATGTTAAAAGTTATATAAATAAAAACAATAAGATAGCTTTGAAGCCATTTTTCAGTGTTGCTTTATTGACAACATGGTAGTTTCACCGACTGAAAAATGACAAGATCAATAGTCGATGATTAATAACAAAATGAAAGGGTTTACGTCCCATTTTACAATTACGGCTTTTAGAGATGCTTAGGTGGTGGTATTTTGTCCTGAAGGGGGATCCTGAGCGTGCCGGTAAATCTACTGACATGGCTTTCTGATATTTAAGCATCCTCAAATGCCAACCGACTGTGCCAGGATACAATCCCGCTCTTTTGGGAACAGCAGGCGAGATCTTTACCGCCGAACCATGCAGCCTGTCATTGACAATTGACTGACTGCGTGACTCAGTGGTTCTCGCCAGCTTTGCCCAAGGTTGCAGTTTCGAATCCTGGCGCAGCTGATTGGCAATTGAGGGCGCGCAAACGTGAGGGAGCAATGTCATTAGATTTACTGGCACGTTAATGATACCCTTCTGGGCAAAATTCCGGCATCCCGGCGTCTCTAAAAGCCCCAATAGGGCAGTAAGACCAATAACATTATTATTAATCATTGACAATTGATCTTGCCAATTTTTCAGTCGTTGAACACATGATTCCAATTACTGGAACAGCAAAAGCAACCTGGTATTATATTGTGTTGACCAACTAAATAAATAACCAATCTCTTAATGGCAGCAAGAACAGATCACAAAGGCCTTGGTAATAATGGCAACATTGTTCGTGTTACCATAGCAATGGTCCAGCGACAGTGGCACCTTGTCACAGATCCGTTCTCTTGTTTAAAATAGTATACAGTAGTTTGTTGCAGATTAAGGCTACACATCAGTTTCTGTTTTAGGAAAGAGTACATTATTTTCATAATTTACAGGTTTATTTTTTACTTCAAGTATCACATTGTGAATATCAAGGAAAACCATGAATGAATTCTTGAAAGAAATATTTCTTTAAATGTTTTTCCTCTGTTGCAGGAATTTGCTAACAATCATCATTGACCCTTTCCAAGAAGCTTCCCAATTATGTACTAAATGTATTGTGATTTTTTAATATAGGCTTATTATTACCTGATTGAGGTTTTTCCATGGTTTTCCCTCTTTCTGATAGGCAATAGGTAATAGGATGGTGTGACCATGGATTTAATTACACCATCTGTTTTCTTACATTCTCTTTTAAAAATAAATTTACTGGTTTTTACCCAATAGCACTGTTTTTTATCTTAATAAAAATTGACCCTCTCCTTTTCCTTTCTTGTGCCCTAATTTAAACTACCTAGAAATAATTTAAATGGATAGATTGAATCCTGTGTGTTTCCATTGTTCATTTCAGTGTTCTCAACTCCACAATTTTGCAGCATTATTTGTGTGATTATTTAGGTATATATTTGCTATCAATATATTCTAAGTGTGGATTTTGGAACGAAGTGGACAAAGCATTTGAGGGGTATAGATGCAAAACCGGCAATCTCCACTTTTTGGTGACAATGAGTGGAGTACCATTCTCTGAGGTGTTTGTGATATGTTTATAAACTTGTTTGGTTGAAAATCCGGCCTGAGGCCAAACAAGTTTATAAACAGATCACAAACACCTCAGAGGATGGTACTCCAACTTTAACTCATTGTCATAAAAAACAGTGGAAATTGCCGGTTTTGCATCATTTAGCGAAACGAGGGGAGGGGTAGTGTTTACAAGTTCTGCTCATAGGTGGCGCTACGGGCTACACGTAGTAGTACCGCGGTCAAACACCAGACAGCGCTGAAGTCTTAGGTGCCAAGAATTAGCATTGTAGTTCTCAGTTTTCTAACAGATCGCAGCACAATGCAGATTATCCAGAATCGACAAAACCTGCAGTTCCTAAATTTACCACAACTATCGCGGTAATAGTTTTATTTATGGAGATATGATCTTTTAGAAAGCGCCCACTGTTTTGTCCACCACGCACCGTTGTTAGTACGAATATGGCCTCTGTCCCAAACATCCCCGAGCAGAATGGGATTACTGAACGGAAGAACCTCACTTTATTCGATATGGTCCGTTGCCTACTAATAAAGTCCGATCTTCCACCTTCATTCTGCGCAGAAGTAATTTCTACTACATCAGGAATATCTGCCCGACCAAAGCACTGGATGGACGAACCCCCTTTGAGATGTGAATGGGAGAAGCACCAAATGTAGGAAATCTTCATGAGTTTGGTTCGCTGGTTTACTGTTTAAACTGGACCTAGAACTCAGGCAAGTTTGAACCTCTCGCATGGAAAGGAATATTCATCGGTGTTGCTGCAGACTCCAAGGTCTTCAGAATCTGGATCCCAAAGGAAGGGTGAGTAGAAATGTCACACAATGTTCAATTCCTGAAGAAATCCTCGCCATTTAGTGGTCATCAGTTTGAGGACTTTTACCTTGAGCACATGACTGACACTGTTAATATAGTTGTTCCCTTGGAATATGGGCAGTCTGCAGAAGAAAATGTGTCAGCAATGATATTTGTATATATAATTGTAAGATATAGATTTATAATGTATCCTTGTTTTGCCATACGATATAAATAAAATGATTGTCAGGAAGAAACCAATGAATGCTGAGACTTGTCGAGACAACAATCAACCGGAAGAGGCAGATAATCCAGAGGATGATGAACCTGATTTCCTATGATTAGATGTGGATCCATTTTTTGCTCAACCTGCATTGCTGACAAAGCATGGACCTGGTGGACCCAGGAAGAATCTCACAGGCATGCCAGGAAGACCAAGGAAAGAGCCGGGTTTAAGGAGTAAGTTGCAGATCATACAAACCTCGCGTGCATAGCAGAGATTCCTGTTAAGTCCGATCTCTCTGGTCCGGAGGAACCTGAGTGAATGGTTGCGATAGCTGACGAGTTTTCCTCGTTATTGAAGAAAAATAACACCTGGGAACATCCAGAAGATCGTTCAACTGTTGGAAGTCTAGTAGTGCTCAGGAACAAGTACGGAGCCAATGGTGCCATCATGAAATGGAAAGCTAGATTTGTTGCAAAAGGATTTTCCCAACGTCCTAGGATGGATTATAACAAGACCTATCCATCCGTTCTGCTTAATTCAAACAAACCGGCATGCACATTTTTGGAGTTCATTTTTGATTATAAGTTTCACTCTCATAGTATAGTCAGCAAGGCAAAGAAGATGCTGTCTGAGCTTTTATCAGGAAATAAACTATGCCGTATGGACTGATACAGGCTGAACGTTGTTGGTACCAGTGCCCAAATCAACAATTAAAGAAGTTTGGAGCAACGTCATCTTTTGGGGATGCACGTATCTATGTGAAGAATAAAGACAATTATCTTCTTATGATCATTGTCCACGTTGACTTGACGAGATCATTGCTCTATTACATGATCCTGGAAGGACCGATAAAGTATACAGATCCCTAAAGAAATCTTTCGATATTAATGGCTTAGGAAACTTGTTGTACTGCCTGGGAGTCGGTTTCTCTCGCGACAATTCGACGATCATCACGAGTCAGTGTGGGTAAATTTTTTATATACTTGATCTGTTTGGAATGTCAGTATGTCACCCTGGCTCCACACTGCTTGATCCAGGGACAAAGCTGTTTAAAAACAACATTTGGACCATCGAGGATGGAGAAAAGCCTTCGTACTGGGAGCTTATAGGTGGATATATCTTTACAATGAGTGGACGTCCCTTTTCTTGAGAGTCCAGGAAACAGCGCACAGTAGCCTTATAGTCTGCAGAATCTCAATACATGGCGTTCAGTGATGCATCAAAGGAAGCAGTTCATCTATGATGACTGACTGAAGAAATTGGTGCCCGCCTTCTGCCAGCTGTCGACCTCCACATTGATAATCAAGGGGACAAAGAAACTGGCTGAAAAACCAGTATATCATTCTTGGACCAAGTACATGCATGTGCGCCACCACTTCGTCAGGGAAGCCCTATCAGCTAGGGAAATCAACATGGAGTACCTTGCAATGGATGAAATGGCAGCAGATGTTCTTACAAAGGGACTACCTGGAGTAGAGCACTGGAGGTGTTTGAGTTTCCTGGGTGTTCGGAAATAGACTGTTCAGACAGTTATCGCTTTGAGAGGGGGCGTTGGAAATGTTTTTCAAATCGAACCACCATCTTCTTTGTTTACCAATTGATGCTGCCGTCTCTATATTTTTGAAGTCACTTGTGCACTAACTCTAACTGCCTCATTGTCCATCAACAATGCACTCCTTAAGAATCTGTGGAAGTGTTGCATTCTTCTTTTTCTTTTTAGTAAATGTGTGTGTTTATAGTGACGGGAGGTAGTGATTTCATTTTGCCATCCCGCAGCCTCATTAACAGTAGGTATACATGCGATAATTGGACAGGAAAAGGAGGGTAGAAACTAGGAAGGACAAACACAATGACAGACAGATGTGGGATGAGAGGAGTGTGTATTATGTCTTGGAAAGTCACTCTATTCCAATTGAAAGTCTAGAAAATAGTTATAATCTTTCTTAAAGGAATATGAGAAACTGGCATCAGGAAGGGCATTTCGGCACAAAATCTTCAGCTTCAAAGAAATTCATGACATTTCATTCCCGTATCATAGAAATGGGAATAATAAGGGATAGACATACATTCTTTCTTGGAAGAAGAGGACACAATTAATAGTACTGTATAAGTATGCCTAGACAAAATCACTGGGAATATGATCTAGTTCGTAAAAAAATATTGGATTATTTTCAAAGATACTATTGATATACTGTAAAATCTGGCTAATAGGAGTACATAATTATATGTGACAAGCCTGGAATTTCAGAATCAAATAGCTGGTTTAATGTGAATCAAATGTGTGGTTAAATGTACATTTTCTTCTTATTTGGGTCAAAAATGTTTAGTTTCTTCTATTATTTTTGCTATTTTTACTATTTGATTGGGTCAGTGGAGCTAATCAGTCAGGGATTTTAGGCATGTTGAGGACTTCAAAATTTGATACACATTGGCCAGCATGAAAAGTTGTTGGCACTGATAATGGTTTTTAATGTATGAATGAAAGTGAAGATATACCTAAAGATAATAGAAAAGTTTGCAGTAGACCAAGATGAGGTAAGTTATTATGAGACATCAAGTGATTCAAGATTCCAGGAAAGTATCGAAGGTATGCACTGACAGTGAATGAAGAGCACACTCATTTCTCTTAATCAAGTATGATGGACGTTAGGCTTATATTGAAGACTACTGTAAGTGTTATTTCAATACTGAGGATTTTGATCCCCGAGGACTATACAGTCTTTGCCATTCTCCTCAATATTGTCCCAATTGCATTGCCTGTGAGAGGGATGGTGGGAGCTTGTCCACAATAGGATTTTCCAGGGACATTTTCTGCGATGGGAGTCTTTCTTGGCTACCTTCTCTATGTCCTGCAATGTGGCCTAAGAATTGTAGAATTCTTTGTGTACATATTATTCACAATCTGGTTCTTTAAAATAGTTTCATTGATACGGAGAGCTTTCCAAGGAATGCAAAGCATCCTTTTCCAGTACTGCCATTTTCTTTGAGTTTGAACCACGAAGAGTCCACGCCTCAGCACCATAGAGGAAGATGGTGAACATTAATGTCCAAACCAGTTTTGAATGTAATGCGACAGACAACAATCTTTTTATAATGTGACAAATCTACTATGACACCTTTTGGCCATAGCAATTGCTGAAACTTACTGTTCAGTAAATGATGGTCCTTGGTTTTATGCAGTGTGTTTAAAAACTGTTTTATATTCTTTTTAGGCCATATAGTGTTGGATCATTTTGCCCTAAATATGAAATTGTAGCCTCTACACGCGCTTTGTTCCTGAGCTACAAGGCTTTAAAGATTATGAACCCTTTTATTCTATGCAAAAAAAAAAACTTAGTTAAATGATGCCAATAGGAATGCATTGTTTATCATATTTACCACACCTCAGGGTATCTGCCAAATGTCTGGTGGTTCGTTATGGTGAATGGTCTTCAGTATCACATTGCTTATTTTGACTAAAGTTAGTAGTGGGAATACATAGCAGAAAAGGGTAAATGTTTTCTTCTATCACAAAGAAATTAAAACTGACGGACACATTAAACAAGGCTGAATTGATGTTAAAACTGATTTACAAATATTTCATGAGTGGCTGTGCAGGGATGTGTGTGAACTAGAATTCAGACAGCTGAGCGATCCACATACGGACATTGTAAACAGCTCTGGCGTAATGGAAGAAGAGTGATCGAGTGAAAGCGAGACGATGGACGCATTGCCCCATTGATCACACACAGTCATCAAAATATATTGATTTATTTCCCGGAAACGAAGAGTAAAATAATAATAGATATGGTTCATACCATGCCTGTGATGGACACAGACACCAAATTTTATATTCATCCACCCAGCTGTTTTTAAGTTGTAAGTATGCAAACGGACAGACAACCTGGGCCCAGTATATGGGAAGCCAGGCTCTGCCTGTCACAAGTCAGGACTAAGGTCGAGTGAAGGAGCATTTAAAAAACCTTGGTACCTTGTAAGGGCTCCAGCGATGGGCTTAACAGGCTAGCAAATAAAGACATTGCAGTTTCTTTCAAAACTAGAAAGAGCCTCGAATACCATAATAAAATCCCAAATGCGACTTCAACTTGGCATATCTTGTTTAGGAATGATGGTCAGCAGCCTGATGTTAAACAGAGCCATGCAAAGACAAAACACACTCTGAGACAGAATAAGACAAGATTTGGGACTTACAACATTGTGACTCTTGATAGGTAGTGGTACGAACTTAATCATATCTAATAGCTTTTGTTTCATTTCATTTCATTTATGATATTTATTCAATTAATTCCAAAGAGCCATAGGCTCGTACAGAGGAATTGTACAGTAATATGTGTGTTTACACACCAGGAAGAAAATTCTGAAGGTAACACAAATTGATGAATAAGGGCATAGGCCTATTAGTAAAGTTGATACTATATCTAAGATTGTTTAGACCAAGGTCTCTTAAAATGATAAGCACAGGATTTTTGAGCTTATTTGATGTATTACGATGCATCGAATTTTTCCCACAATACTTTCGTAGTTTTCCTCTTAAATACTGACAAAGTTGGTGCACTTTTTACTTCATCGGGAAGTTTATTATATAACTGTGATGCAGAGAACTTGAAACTATTTCTACCGTATTTAGAAGAGTGAATGATATATAAGGCTACGTCCTTCGCATGCCTAGTTCCATAAGAATGATTGTCCGAGTTCAAGATGTAGGGAGAGCTATAGAGTATTGTGTTGTGTTTAATTTTGTATATTAGCATAGCTGCTCGGAGATCTGCACTTATGCTGAGGGGTAGAATTTTACTTCTGATGTACAGATCTTTTACTGGAGTGCAGTAAGGAAGGTTAAATATGTTTCTAATAGCCCTATTCTGAATAGTCATTAAATCATTCAGTGTGGATTTCCTGCAGTGAGCCCAAATAACATTTAAATATTGGAGCTTGCTATGTACAAGTGAATAGTAGATTTGTTTTACAAGGTTTAGGGGAATAAGATACCGAAGTTTCCTTAGGATCCCTACTATAGGTGAGAGTTTCTTAGCAATTCGTTCAACGTGTTCAATCCAGGTCAGGTGTTTGTCGATGATTAGACCTAAATACTTTGCCTGATTAACCTCTTTTATTTCAATATTATTTATATATATTTTGTCATGTGTGATTTCTTTCATGCTTTGCTTTGAAATTACCATGTAATTGGTCTTCTGTAGGTTCATTGTTAATTTATTGGCCTGGAACCATTGTGAGAGAGTATTTATATCTTGTTGCACATTTTGTATGATTTCAATTATGTCTTTCCCAGTGTAGAAGATATTTGTATCATCTGCATACAATTTGATATGCCCTCTCAAATTACATTCCACAATATCATTTATATAAATTAAGAATAATGTAGGTCCAAGTATAGATCCTTGTGGAACTCCATGAGTTATATATTTTCCTGAACTTATGCATTTATTCAAAGCTACATGCTGCTTTCTTCCAATAAGGTAGCTTTGGAACCATTTTAGTGCTATACCTCGGACACCAGCATTTTCTAATTTTGATAACAGTATTTTATGATCTACTGTATCAAAGGCTTTTGTGAGATCAATAAATAACCCAACTGCCATATTATTTTTGTCAATAGTTTCTTGTAGCATTGTTATTAGGTCAATAGTTGCTGCCTCAGTACTAGAATTTTCCCTGAATCCATATTGCATATTATGAAAGAATGTATTCTTGTTCAGAAATGAAAGCAATCTTGTTTTTACCACTTCTTCCAGAATTTTTGAAACTACCGATAAAATAGAAACAGGTCTATAATTATTTGGATTTCTTTTGTCACAACCCTTAAATATAGGAACTACTTTGGCCACTTTTAAGTCATCTGGTATCATGCCAGTAACTAAGGACTCATTAATCATTTCAACCAAGATTTTAATAAATGATTGTATATTGTTTTTAATGAAATTTGTCTTGATCCTATCTAATCCACAGCTCTTTTTATTCTTTAAATTTGTGATGATGGACTTGACCTCTGCTTCATCTGTCGGATATAAGTAGAGAGAATTTGACTGATTGTGGTCCTTACTGAGGATTTCCTTCTGTTCAGGAATAGCTTTTGCTAGACTTCCAGCAATGTTTGTGAAGAACAAGTTAAATGATTCACATAGTTCTTGATTGTCTGTGATAATTTTGTTGTCTATTTCAAGTGAAGTGCATGTCTCAACTGTTGGTTTTTTGTTGTGTATGATTTCTTTGATAGTCTCCCAAGTTTTATTAGAATTGTTTCCATATGTTCTGAATTTTTCTGAGTAGTAATTTGACTTTAGTCTTCTTTTTAAGTTTGTTACATTATTCCGGCATCTACAGTATTCTTGGTTCATATCATTATTATTTCTGTGAAGGGGATTTTTGAGCTTTGCATGCAGAGTGTCTCGTTGTTTTATAAGTGTAAGGAGTTCAGCTGTGACCCATGGTAAGTTAGTAGTCTGTCTGTTATTGTTAGAATTGTTTGTTATTTTTCTTTGGCTATGCCTGTTCCTTAGATTCAATTGTTTGATAAAAGAGTTATATAGAGAGTTAACAGTACTATCTGCATCATTATGGGAATCTGCATTTATAGATATATTAGTTTCAGGAGTGTGTTGCCTATCCCAAGAGTCCTCGTGTGTTGTTGATTTTGTCGGCTTATGTGACAGAGTGTACGTGCTATAATTGGTCTTGGAAATATGAAGAATTAATATACTGTGATCACTAATATCATTGCTGACATTTGATATTTTATAACTTAATTCTGAATTGTTTAGTGACACGTGGTCTATTAAGGTAGCTGCAGTGTCACAAAGTCGTGTAGCATATTTAGTGTTGCATTGTTTAAAACCATAGCATGCTATTAAATTCAGATATTTCCTTCTTAATTGATCATCAGCTAGGATATCAATGTTGGTATCTCCGAGGAAGATGCATAATTTATTGTTTATCTGGCTAAGAAAACTTTCAAATGAATTTAAGAAGGGTATGGCATTGCTTCTATTGGGGTTATATGCTGCAATAATGTCAATGCTTTTGTATGTTGGCCTATTACTTTTAACATCATCTCTGAATACCTCAATCCACATCAAACTATGATTCATTTCACACTTTCTTTTAATGTTCACTTTCCATTTGTGTGATACATAAATACCCAGACCCCCACCAACTTTGTCATCTCTATGAGCAAACACGCTTGTGAAATTGTTGAAGTTATAAAAATCTGCCTCATTACTTTTCACCCAGGTTTCTGTAACTACCAATACATCTATCTGACCTATCATCTGCACGAGAATTTCAATGTCATCAAGCTTATTCCGAATACTTCTGCTATTAATGTACAAACACCTAACCTCTCCACCTAATTCTAATGAGTTTATGCATGCACTTATATTAGAGTCCTGTTGCATGAAATCATCCAAACAGTTGTACTTATGTTCACTGCACTGTACTTCACCTAGGTGTCCACTTGTAGTCAGCGCTTTCTTCTCTCTAAACAATAAAATGTCATCACTCGTTCCAGCAATTAGTTTTCCGAGAGTAAAAACTTGGCAACTCTGTTTAAAAGTTTTCCAAATTTCATTGTTCCTCTTCTATTGAGGTGGAGACCATCATAAGCAAGGTCCCTGTCTTGTAACCAAGAGTTCCCTTCTAAAAACATAATGTTTTTTTCACCACACAACCAATCCAGTGTTGAATTCACTGCATTAATGTATCGTGGGTCTATGTCACGTCTTTGCAATACACCACTAATACACACTTTTGCACTCGGAAAGGCACTTTTCACTTCGTCCACGAGCTTGTCCACGTCATTCATAATGTGAGTTGGTGTTGGAGAACTGTTCAAGCAATTGGTCCCTACATGAATCATTACCACCTCAGGGTCTTCACGAACCTCGTTTGCACATACCTTTCTAGTTAATTGCTCAGTTCTTATTCCTGGATAGCAATAGACTGCGGCATCATCAACTACTGGGCCTACATTTCGCAGAATTGAGTCACCCATGACAAGTACACGGGGACGTCTCCTTTTCTTATTAGTAGGGTTATGGATAGGTTTGTCGTATCTGGATGTCCCGTTTTCAATACCGGTATCTTGTCTTTCTTCTAATTGGGAATCGGAACGGCTGAGGATTTCAAATGGATTCTGGGAGATAAAGTTGTTAGGAATATTCCCAGATTTCACCAAGGTAGGCCTACGTCTTGGAAAGCGTGCATTCGTTTTAGACCTAACCTCTAAATAGTCTGCCTGAGTAGGCCTATCTTCTTCTGCTTGTAGTCTTTCTTTAAGGACACTTATTTGAGATTGTGCGTTTTTTAAATCAACCACAAGCATTTTGATTATTTCCTCTTTGGAGGCCAATTCTAATTTGAGGAGTTCAGATTCACTCGCCGCTCGCGGCAACTCGTACTTCATAGTGGTGAAATAGATAAAAGTGAGATTTGACTATTTAATCTAAATGAATACCAATTCGTATTTAATAAATTGATTACACCTTTGTCAGTCATAATAAATTAATATACATTAATTAATAAAGTGTGACTCCTTCAGCGATGTTGTTAAAAAAATAAAAAATAATGTTAGGAGCAAAGCTTTGTTATTAATATTTTACTTGGGTTTTCTATGAAATACTTTATAAAAATAGTTAGATACAGATCTGTAACAAATGTGGGCTTTAATTTGATAATAAAAATAAATTTGCAAAAATGACATATATCTAAATAGTTGGTATTGTATATTCCTATAAATTAGCATAGGTCGGAATATGTAATTATGTTCTGGCTCCAATGGAAATTTCGAAGTGATCCAAAATGAAAAAAGTCCTTGACAAAAACTGTTTTGTCGTAATCTATGGTACCGGTATTCTTCTAATCAAAATTGTAATGGAATCCATTGATTTTGACAAAAGGCATCAATGTGGCAGCTACAGAGGAATCACACTCCTGTCTCATGGATTAAAGCTGACGGAGAAAACTATTTTATTATTGGAATTAAACACAATGTGTACAGAATTATTACATAACAGATATCATTGACATTCGTCCTTTGCATAGTGCGAGATTGGCATTGTTCTTTTTGTACATTCAAATAGGTGATACTGTGTACAGCATTGGTTGCAGAGTTCACAGCTGCATTGACTGTCGGCATTGTGGAAACCTTTTCTGTTGCAGATTTTATGGTGGAAGCCGTGTATTGCTCCTCGGGTGTAGAGGTGTCGTCGTTCATAGCCGGCTGATCTCCATTCCTTCTCCTTCATGGCTGGGGTGCGGTAGAATTCGGGGTCTATTTCTGTTGATTTCTGGGCTCTTTCTTCCAGGAACTTGATGCATGCTTGTGTTTGAATCAGGTTGTGTTTACACATTTTGACTTGCCCTCACGTTGAGCAACAATTGTAGCAGTTTTGCTGCCCCAAACTGTTGGGAGATAAATGTAACTGTTTACCTTTGCCTAAGCTATGTTGTTTTAATGGGCGCCAAGACCTCAATGCAATGTTGAAATCTAAATTTGTATTTAACAACGTCTAGCTCAGGCAGAACACCTTCAAGACTCTATACACTCAGATCGTGGTATGATTTGATCATTAACCCAACAAACAATTGTATCAGGAGAAGGAATTGGTCTATATCTAATGCTACCTACTGAAAGCAAAGATTGCATTGTAAAAGAAAAGAATTTATTATATAAAACAAGTATAGCAAAATTAATAATAAGTATAAAATTTAAATTGGAGCGTTGCGATTTTAATATTACCGATAGAAAATTACGTGAAAACGGAGTCTGATAAATTGATTTTACTCTTATTTCCAAGCTATGAAGTTACTGAAATATGAAATATAAAACAAAGAAAAATGAGAGATTGCGTATTTCTGCGTCATTTGCGCTTACCACTGGAAATTGCCAAAGCATTTCCCTCGTACTGGATGATGCTGTGTGCTTCCCACAGTCTCCTGGACGTCGCCATCTTCTTCGTTATATGATGATATTCTGGTAGATTAGATAATTCTATGGTCCGTACATCGGACCCAAACACTCGTATAACCACACTGGTTAAGTTTTACAAAAGTTAGTCTTCAACTCCATGGAACATCGGAGCGACTCCCGCGTGAACCATACTTGGCAAGTTCAACACAGATAGTCACTAACTCCCCTGAACATCGGAGCGACACGCACTTGCAACCACACTCCGCAAGTTCTACACAGATAGTCCACGTTCCACGGCGTGTCGAACGATATCTCCACACGCCGGCTCCCCACTCTTCATCTGACTTCGAGCTTACGTGGTCTCCACTGATTGGCTGACCCACCACGCGATCTTCCCCTCCTCCGGGTCATTACACTCGGCGGGAGGGTTCCGTTCCAACAATTCGCCTTTCCTTGACGATGCGACCCAGGATTGCGTCATGCTTTCCGACAAGATTAAGCGTGTACTTGAATTCCCAGTGAGTCACGTCTCTCAATATACCCTAACTGACGAAACTCCGTAAAATTCCGCAATCACATAATTTTCTATGATATTGTCGTTCGTAATAATTTGCTTGATAGCGTTTTCTAATACATAGAAAACCTATCTGAATGCTAATAATTTTTATAAAATGCTCCGAAAATATCTTAATAATAATTATAATAAATTAATAATACCACACATCAAAAAAAGTTTTGCATCACCTCGGTTCCCAGATCTCCGGCATATAGACGTTGACTGTGTATATTGTATCCAAGATACAGTCCCTTTGACTGTTCATAGATGTCACTAAAACTGCTCAAAGATGTAAACAACCATGCATGAGCAGGGCCTATTAGACGGAGGGGGTACGACAGCCGATCAGTTCCAGTCATTCCACCAGGACGAAGGTACGCTGCTCATGTTGTCTGTAGTTCTACCATGCCTAGAAGGTCAATACCGCAGTTCGATCGCGTCCGCATTGTTACTTTGTGTCAAGAAGGGCTCTCAACAAGGGAAGTTTCCAGGCGTCTCAGAGTGAACCAAAGCGATGTTGTTCGGACATGGAGGAGGTACAGAGATACAGGAACTGTCGATGACAGGCCTCGCTCAGGCCGCCCAAGGGCTACTACTGTAGTGGATGACCGCTACTTACGGATTGCCGCTCGGAGGAACCCTGACAGCAATGCCACCATGTTGAATAATGCGTTTCGTTCAGCCACAGGACGTCGTGTTTCAACTCAAACTGTGCGCAATAGGCTGCATGATGCGCAACTTCACTCCCGACGTCCTGGCGAGGTCCAGCTTTGCAACCCCGACACCATGCAGCGCGGTACAGATGGGCCCAACAACATGCTGAATGGACCCCACGGAATTGGCATCACGTTCTCTTCACCGATGAGTGTCGCATATGCCTTCAACCAGACAATCGTCGGAGACGTGTTTGGAGGCACCCTGGTCAGGCTGAACGTCTTAGACACACTGTCCAGCGAGTGCAGCAAGGTGGTGGTTCCCTGATGTTTTGGGGTGGCATTATGTGGGGCCGACGTACGCCACTGGTGGTCATGGAAGGCTCCGAAACGGCTTTACGATACCTGAATGACATCCTCCGACCCATAGTGCAACCATATCGGCAGAATATTGGAGAGGCATTTGTCTTCATGGACGACAATTCTCGACCTCATCGTGCACATCTTGTGAATGCGTTCCTTCAAGATAACGACATCGCTCGACTACAGTGGCCAGCATGTTCGCCAGACATGAACCCTATCGAACATGCCTGGGATATGTTGAAAAGGGCTGTTTATGGACGTCTTGACCCACCAACCACTCTAAGAGATTTACGCCGAATTGTCGTTGAGGAGTGGGACAATTTGGACCAACAGTGTCTTGATGAACTTGTGGATAGTATGCCACGACGAATACAGGCATGCATCAATGCAAGAGGACGTGCTACTGGGTATTAGAGGTAGTGGTGTGTACTGCAATCTGGACCACAAATGCTGAAAGTCTAGCTGTATGATGGTACAACATGCAATGTGTGGGTCTCATGAGCAATCAAACGAGCTGAAATGTTGTTTGTGTTGATCTCTATTCCCTTTGTATTTAAAGGTTCCGGAACTCTTGGAACCGAGGTGATGCAAAACTTTTTTTGATGTGTGTAATAATAAATTAACATGAAAAATTCTCTTGGCTGAACAATTTGCCGCGTAAATAAATATAGAATGGCTTCCTACTGACTTATGCCAGTTGCATAAAAACCCCTCGAAAAACACGTTACATATTCGCCTCGGATCATCGGATGATTTACCGTGACGACGGTCCATTATCCGATTATCCCAGACACGTTAATAAACCCATCCAAAATACATATTACATAAATGAGATCACCCTAAATTACAGATATATACACTCATAATTTTTCTTCACGCACTTTGCGTCAAAGTTTGCTGTCACTATGGATTGCACTTTGCAACCTGTCCAATGTTTTACATATAGAATAGTGTTCCACGGATATTTCCGCCTCTCAAATTTCTCTATGTCGGAAAAATAGACATAATTAATGTGTGAGCACTATGTATTTATGATGTCATATCACACGCATTGAAGGTGTTCTGATATATTTATATCACCATAGAACTTCCTAATTTCACTGGAGGTCCCCTCCTTATGGTGACATTTAATCTCACTTATCACTGAGCACACGATCACACTATTGTGGCAGCGCCTCGTGACCATAATACTTAATCTCTCTTTAAAGTAGATTAAATTAATATTGACTTCTGAAAAAAAAAAACCAGTAAATGCGCATTACATATAACACCAAATATTTCTGTGCCGTAATCGCCCTGTCTTGTTAAGTTCCCGTAGACCATATTCTCCTCACACAAATAATACCTTTGTACAAATTACCTTAAATTACACACTTACAAATCTTACATGGCGAGGCCGTAAACAGAAATCACGTGTGCTGATATGTATGAGTTTCATGAAGGACTGTCTCGCATTCTGATGGCCCATCTTTTGCCTCGTGGACGCCTTAAGCAAAAATACCCTGTTCAAGCGCTCACCCATCTCTTGGAGGAAAATGGGAATTCACCAGCGCTACCAAATTCTGGCCTTGGTGTATCGAGACATTTTAGTGCTCAAGAGCATCCGACAATCCCATCATATTTCCCTGTACCTTAAAAACTCTCATTTACTTACATACTACCCCCCTGTGTGACTTCTGATACGCCTGCCTGGAAGACCAACTCCTCCCACGCACCAAATACCACACTTACTCATTTGATAGGCTGGCTCGCCAGCTAAACACACTCACTTTATGACACATATTTTCGTAGACTATGTATATTATACGTTCCGTATAATCTGTTTCCCTCACTATTCTCCAGCACATATGCTGTTTTCCCAATACGTTTGGAAACTATAAATGGGCCCTCGTAGAGATAAAAGAACTTTGACATGACTTTCTCTAGCTTATTTGACTGTTTCGGCACTCTAAGTAAGACTCTGTCTCCCGGCTCGAATAGGTCAAATGTAGTTTCTTTTTGTTGCTGTCTCCCGGCTCGAATAGGTCAAATGTAGTTTCTTTTTGTTGGCGAATTCTCTTTTGTGCTGACTTAGATAAATTCTGTTTCGCCAACTGGACAGTGTAATCCATCCCCGGTTGCTTACCCTCATTTAATCCCAACACCCTCGCTAGTTCATTTTGTGGTCTTTTTCCGAAGTGAACTTCGTATGGCGTCAATTTCGTGCTCTCATGCTGGACAGAATTCAGCCAAGTCTCGACCTTGGGAAGATGTCCAACCCAGGCCGCATGCTTGTCATGCACTAGAGTCCGAAAAAGACGAGCCACTTCCCTTAATGGACGCTCTGCAGAGTTACCCTGAGGGTACCTTACAGAGGAATGAACGTGTGTTATACCAGCTTCCTGCATACTGGTTCTCCATTTCTTTGCAGTAAACTGTGGTCCACTGTCAGATAGTATCCTGAGAGGAAGGCCAAACTCAGGTACATACTTATTAATGATCAGACGGCTACACGCTAGTCCCGTGGCTTTCCTTAGCGGATATAGCTTGACATACTTACTAAAAGCGTCAATAACTATAAAAATGTACTCGTAGCCGTACTGTCCTTTAACGATCAGGCCAAATAAATCCACACACAGTAGTTCGCCGGGACTACTGGTGAGAACTGCAGATCTCTCCCCCACTAAATATTTAACTGGATATTTACTCCTTTGACCGGTGTCACACTTAGCTAAAATCCTCCTAACATCCCTTCCCATTTTACTCCAAATGAAGTCACGACCAATTTCATAGAAGACCTTGGCAGCACCAAAGTGTCCTAATTCCCTATGAATGAACCAAATTAGCTCCTCCCGCAAAGTGGCAGGAACACATATTGCCCACCGATTATTCCTACATTTCCTTGCAAGAAGCCCATCCTGCATCTTGTACGAGAACCGTCCTACTTTCACATAGTCTTCTTCACCTATTTCCAACCTAGCCAGTGGCTCCTTAAACTTAACGTCATCACGTTGCTCCACTAGCATATTTCTCAGTGTCTGTAACGATGCCCTGTTGCTACTGTCCACACATGCACATATTAAAATACCGTCCTCTGCTTTAACCACAGGATAATCCCTACATAAATTAGTGTCCCTCGATAGCATGTCTGCAAGAATGTTATCTTTACCTTTAATATATTTTACTGTGAATTCGTATTCCTGCAGAGCAAGAATCCACCTACTAACTCTGTTAGAACTGAGTTTACAAGTCCTCATATACAGTAATGCATGGTGATCTGTGTGGATCTCAAATTTCCCCCCTACTAAATACATTCTAAATTTCCCTAAACTGAAAACAATACCTAAAAGCTCTAACTCAGTAATCGTGTATCTTTTCTCTGCTGCTGTCAGTCCTCGCGAGGCTAAAGATACATCCTCGCGAGGCTAAAGATACAATGCACAGATTACCCTCATCATCTTTCTGACATAATACTCCAGCAATGCCTATATGTGAAGCATCTGTCATAACCACATATTCCTTATCTTTTAACGGATATTTCAGCACTACAGCTTTCTCAAAACCTTCCTTCAGCGCTCTAAAAGCCTGATCATGCTTGGACTCCCATCTCCACCGAGTCCCACTTTTAAACAATTCCCTGAATGGTTCTACCAACCCTGAGTATTTATTTTATTTATTTATTTATAGGGTACAGAAAGTCCCAGTGAGCTGGTAGCTCAAGGGGGACTGCCCTTTACAAATATGGCTTAGCAACTTATACTAGAATATATTAAGGTGGTAGGATCATTTATTCAGTCTTTATGGGTTCATCTATATTCTTCAACATATAGTTTCAGGAAGTACCTGCGTGCTTCCTTTTTGAATTTGTTTAAGTTTACAATTTGTCTCAGTTTAGGAGGTAAGTTGTTATAAGATGTGCTGGCTGAATAGGAAATACTTTTAATACCATATCTAGTTGTGTTTGTTGACTCCATGTATAACTGGTTTGCTGATCTTGTGTTATGGGTATGAATGTCTTTCCTGCATTGAAGTTCAGTATTAAGATTAATAAGACCTTGTTTATATTTAAACATAAATAAAGCTTCAGAGTATTTGAGCTGGCTTCGTAATGGCAATATGTTTGTCTCCTGAAATACTTGTACAGTTGGTTTCCTAAAATGGTAACCATACATGATTTTAATTGCTCTTTTTTGGAGAACTTCGAGCTCATTTATTGATTCCTGTGCACATTTACCCCATATTATGTTCATGTACATAAGGTGAGAATGAATAAGAGAGGCATATATGCTCCTTAAATGTTGATTGCTTATTCCATACTCCCTTAATCTTTTTAGAACACCAATTACACTAACAATTTTCTTTTTCACATTTGTGACATGTTCATTCCAACTTAAGTTATTGTCCAAAGTTAGGCCTAAATATGTGTATTGTTTCACCCTTTCGATGGTTACATTACCAATTTTAACTATGTTGCAAGTGCTTGGACTGTAAGCTGGTTTGTGAAATAGCATGTATTTTGTTTTTGAGCTACTTATGATTAATTTACTTTTTGAAAGCCATGTTGTTAATATATTTAGGTACTTTTGCATATTCTGCATAATCGTTTGTTCACAGGCGCTCTCGTAAAGTAGAAATATATCATCTGCAAATAGAAATATTTTACCAGTAAACTCTAAATAACCTATATCATTAATAAAAATCAGGAACAGCAATGGTCCGAGCACTGTCCCTTGTGGGACACCGCATTTAACATCAGAGATGGACCCTTTAGTTTTATTAATATTAACATACTGCTTCCTGTTAGACAGGTAGTTTTTAAACCACTCAAAGGCTATTCCTCTAATTCCTGCATTTGATAGTTTACTTAGCAACAAGGTATGGTTAACAGTGTCGAACGCCTTAGCAAGATCTATAAATAGTCCTGCTGCTATTTTATTGTTATCTAATGCTTTATGTATAAGTGACACTACGTCAAATGCTACTGAATCAGTGCTATGTTTGGGAAGGAAGCCGTATTGATATTTGAAGAAAAAATTGTTTTTTGTTAGGAAATTCAGGACTTGTTTTTTGATTACTATTTCCAGTACTTTTACAAGTGAGGATAATATACACAACGGTCTGTAATTACTGGGGTTAGATACATCACCTTTTTTAAATATTGGCACCACTCTTGCTAATTTACATTTATCTGGTATTACTCCTGTTTTCAGTGACAAGTTAATTATATCAGCAAGCAATGGAGCCAGATGATTGGCACATCTCTTAAGGAGTATGTTATTTATTCCATCATCTGTGTAATTCTTTTTATTCGCAAGGTTTTGAATGATTTGTTTAACTTCTGTCACATTTGTTGGTTTTATGAATAGTGAGTTACAGAACGTCTGGTTCGATTGCAAATTTGGGATCATTGGAGTACCGGTATCTTTAACCAAGTTTTCTACAACATTTATGAAATACATGTTAAATGCTTTACATATATCTTGGCTAGAGGTGTATTGTATGTTTTCATATTCAATTTCAACAATGTTTCGTGTATTATGAGGTTTGCCAAGTATTTGATTTACTGCCTTCCACATTCCTTTTATCGTATTCCCTTCTCTAATTACATTATTGTAGTATAACTTTTTCAGCTCTCTTTTCATTCTAGTCACATCCCTACTACATTGTGTGTACTCTTTAATGGTTTCAGTTGAAGGGTTTTTAGTTTTAGTTTTTGCATACAAATTATTTTTTCTTTTTACCGCTTCCAGAAACTCCTGTGTTACCCATGGGTTGTGTGTACCTTTTACCTGTGGTTTTTGCTTAATATTTATACTAGCTGTCTTAAGCCCATCACTAATGAAATCACAAAGCTGATTATATGCTTCGTTGACGTCAGTAGTTAGATTTGTAAATTTATTTTTTGAAAAGAAATTGTTCAGTTTGGCATAACTTATTTTCGTGAATGTTTCTATATTGGAACGATTATTGGATTGCGTACTCACTTCTGGTTGTGATGAAATGTCTAGAATTAAAATATTATGATCACTAAGGTCACACATAACATTATACAAATAGAAATTATCATTATTGGCAAAGTTAGAATGTATATGGTCAATTAAAGTTGAAGAAGTAGGTGTTATTCTTGTTGGCAGTTTTGTATTGCATGGATAAAAATTAAAGCAATTCAGTAAAGACGAATAGGCCCTGTAAATAATGCTGTCTTTTAGAAAATCTACATTATCGTCTCCGATAAGTAGTGTGTTTGATTTGTTAGTATTGCAAAGTATGTGTTCAAGGTCAAGCATAAATTCGTTTGCATTACTCTCCCTTGGATTATAGTAAGCAATAACATTATATCTTCAAGAACGAACCTCCTGAAAAAGTTGCAAATTCCCAGGTAAGTTTTTAACTGTTTAACATTCTGTGGCACCTCTGCGTTAAATATCTTATTAACCCTACTTTCTTCTGGTGTTACACCTCTACTCGACACTCTATGACCTAAAAATGTCACTTCTGACTGACAGAATGACGACTTAGACAGCTTCAAAGTGAACCCTGCCTGATCTAACTTCTGAAAAACTATATTTAAATGACGTAGATGCTCCTCAAAACTGCGTGAACTAATTACCATATCATCTATGTAAATGATTACAAACTCTCCTGTATCATCCCCTAATGCGATGTTTAAAGCCCTAATTAAAGCTGCTGAACTACTCTTTAACCCATACGGTGTTCTACAAAATTGATAAAGGTTATATTTATGACTAAAAGCTGTAAATGGTCTATCCTCGTACATAAGTGGCACTTGCCAAAAACTGGAACTCAAATCTACACAAGTGAAATACTTCTTCCCCTCAAATGTTTGCATTAATTCCTCTATTGACATAGATTTCAGCTGATCTGAACTAATTCTACTGTTAACCAAACGAGCGTCTAAACAAATACGAACAGTGCCGTCGGTCTTGGGTACCGTGATCAAAGAATTAACATATGGACTGTTAGAATGCTCAATAATCCCATCTTCAAGCATCTGGTTAATTTGTGCCTCAACTGCACTCTGATAAGCGAAAGGTACAGGATATCTATGTCCTGTGAATACTGACCTATCAATAACGTTCAATGAATGTGTATAGCAATTGGCCATACCAATGCGATCCTCAAAAACTCTCCTATTACACCATAACACATCATAGAGCCGAACACACTGTTCATCCTCTATATTTCCCTGAAATGCAGCCTCACGTAACGAGTCCTCTAGACTTCCGTTCGTAATCACACTGCCCACAAAACATGGAGAACCCCGCTCTACGGCTGGCGATATCTCATTTAAAGTACAAATCACACCTACAATACTACTCCTCTGAATATGGTCATTGAACGCTACTTCTACTTCAGAATCTCCCCATTTAAATTTCAAACTCCCTACATCATAACATAAGTTACCCGACACTCTACTTAGCCACTCTGAACCCAAGATAACACTGAATACTAAATTTGGAATTACAAGACAAATCTGCTTCTCTACATGATTATTAATTTTAATGTCTACTAAAACTTGCTTAGAAATGACTTTAGACCTCTTCCCAACAGCTGTGATAACAAAAGTGCTTTTAATTGGCATCTCCTCAAAATTTACTCCAGTTCCTTTCATTTTATCATAAAATGCACTACTTATGCAACTCTTCATACAACCACTATCAATTAAAACATCTGTGTACGCCTCGGACACGTTAAATTTAACTATGGGGCTCTTACTAACCACTTCCTGAATAATACCTTCATCATTTAGTTCATGTAATAATTCATTTCTTACATTTAGGTCATAGGGTTCCTGTATAATTGTATGGACAGGGCATGCTACAGACTGAGATTCTGACCTTACTTCGCAGCCTGGTTCGCGTTTAAAGAACCGCTACAGCTGGCCGTAGTACTACTAACTACTGAACTGGTCTGGTTGTTCTGGGCTGTGTTGTCATTGTTTGGCTGTATATTACTACCACTAGGCTGTCCTCTTCCTTGACCCCTATTCTGGTTGTAATTATTGTCATTATAATTTCTCCCTTGATTTCCCCTGAAATCATTGTTTCTCCCTTGATTTCCCCTGTAATCATTGTTCCTCCCTTGATTTCCCCTGAAATCATTGTTCCTCCCTTGATGAATATCTATGACTTTAGTCATTTTTTCAAGTTTTCCGTATTGATTTTGATAAGTTATGTACTTGTCCACTATACAATACAAAATATCTTTTTATTTATACTTTTTGATACATGTTTCGGCCCTGTGAGCCTTCTTCAGTCAAAATCAAAAAATTCTCCTAGATCATTCTAAGGGTTGGTCTCTCATAAAAAAATTTTGTAAATCAAATTTTACATCGTCAGGATGCTTAAAATACAATACTGATTACCATAGCCATATCCTCTGTTCTGATTTAGCTGATTATTATTATTTCTATTTTGAGCGTTGGCCCCCTCGCCACCGTTCCCTTGAACTTCTTGATGCCTGGCTTCATTAGGTCTATTATTATTATTACCCTGGTTCCGATTGAAATTGTCCTCATAACCCCCTCTCCCTAGTGCATCAAATGTGCTTAACAAATTTTCTACTTGTGATATAGTCTTTACATTCTGGATACAAGCAGCCTCCTTGATCCTATAGGGAAAGTGCCTAAGTAGCAACCTTACCACATCACTTTCCTCCTTCAAGCCATCCAGATATTTACACACTAATACCTGCCCTAAAAAGTATTCGGTCATGGTGGAGCTTCCTTTAGGGTTATATTTACCACACACTACTCCCTCACGATGCTGCGACTGAATAACCTCATTCCAGAACTTTTCACAGAATTTCATTTTAAAATCATTAATATCAGTAAACTTGTCTCTGTAGACAGCAAACCAATTCCTCGTTTCCCCCACAAACACTTGTTCTAAAATTTCAACTACCTGGCACCACTCAATACTACCATTTTCCAACCTCTCCCCGAATTTATTTTCTATAGTGTTCATGAACTCCATTGGGCACCCCTGTCGATTGCTGAACTTACCCAGTTCTACCTCCCTGTGTGTGCTATTCACAAAAACTGGCCTATTCTGACTATTTTCTTGCCTGATCCTAGCTTTTAATTTTAATTATAATTCTGCGATTTTCTCCTCAGCCTTCCTCTCAATACTGTTTACTGTTAATTTAATGTTTCCTTCTGATTCTTCTACTTTATCATATAGCTTTGCTTGTTTCTCCTCAATCTTGCTAATGCTCTCTCTATTACTCTCTCTTAAATCATTTACTTCTGCAACTATTTGCGAGTGGACTTTCTCAATTCTACCCCCCAGCTGTTCCTTAACCTCTTTAGTTGCTACCTGAATTTTGTCAATTTCTCCCCCCAATTGCTTTTTGACCTGCTGTGTTTCCAGTTGCACTAGTTCTTTTAAATTTTCAGCCTGTGTACTGATTCTAATTTCTAACTCCTCCTGTACTTTTCCTAATTTCTTGTCTACATCTGCAATGATCTCTTTAACCTTCTCTTCCATTACTCCTCTGATTTCTCCTCTAATCTGCTCCATTTTTACACTAATTTCCTTGTTGCTCTTATCTAATTTTGCATTATTCTGTTCTAATTTTTTATTTAAAGCTTCTGTACTTTCTTTATTTTCCCTACTTTTTTGTTCTAATTTTGCATTATTCTGTTCTAATTTTGCATTTAAAGCTTCTGTACTTTCTTTATTTTCCCTACTGTTTTGTTCTAATTTTGCATTATTCTGTTCTAATTTTGCATTATTCTGTTCTAATTTTGCATTTAAGGCATCACTACTAACTTTGTTCTGATACATGAACTCGAGAAGTAAAGTTTTTAATTCTGGTTGGCCGCCTACACTCCCTGTTTCAGTATCGGGATTTACCTCCGCTACCCCGGTACTACCATCACTCGACATACTGCTCGTATCATCATTCTCCAGTTGATGACCACTACGTAACCTCATCTGTCTTTCTTTCTCATCCCCCATAATGATATACACTGATAAAGACAAATAACCCCCAAAATACAGGCACAGAAATATATACCCTTCTCCTTCCACAAATGTTATTAGGTTAGTAAGAGCCCCACGTTGGGCGCCAAGTGTAACATTTTGACTTGCCCTCACGTTGAGCGACAATTGTAGCAGTTTTGCTGCCCCAAACTGTTGGGAGATAAATGTAACTGTTTACCTTTGCCTAAGCTATGTTGTTTTAATGGGCGCCAAGACCTCAATGTAATGTTGAAATCTAAATTTGTATTTAACAACGTCTAGCTCAGGCAGAACACCTTCAAGACTCTATACACTCAGATCGTGGTATGATTTGATCATTAACCCAACAAACAATTGTATCAGGAGAAGGAATTGGTCTATATCTAATGCTACCTACTGAAAGCAAAGATTGCATTGTAAAAGAAAAGAATTTATTATATAAAACAAGTATAGCAAAATTAATAATAATAATAAGTATAAAATTTAAATTGGAGCGTTGCGATTTTAATATTACCGATAGAAAATTACGTGAAAACGGAGTCTGATAAATTGATTTTACTCTTATTTCCAAGCTATGAAGTTACTGAAATATGAAATATAAAACAAAGAAAAATGAGAGTTGCGTATTTCTGCGTCATTTGCGCTTACCACTGGAAATTGCCAAAGCATTTCCCTCGTACTGGATGATGCTGTGTGCTTCCCACAGTCTCCTGGACGTCGCCATCTTCTTCGTTATATGATGATATTCTGGTAGATTAGATAATTCTATGGTCCGTACATCGGACCCAAACACTCGTATAACCACACTGGTTAAGTTTTACAAAAGTTAGTCTTCCACTCCATGGAACATCGGAGCGACTCCCGCGTGAACCATACTTGGCAAGTTCAACACAGATAGTCACTAACTCCCCTGAACATCGGAGCGACACGCACTTGCAACCACACTCCGCAAGTTCTACACAGATAGTCCACGTTCCACGGCGCGTCGAACGATATCTCCACACGCCGGCTCCCCAATCTTCATCCGACTTCGAGCTTACGTGGTCTCCACTGATTGGCTGACCCACCACGCGATCTTCCCCTCCTCCGGGTCATTACACTCGGCGGGAGGGTTCCGTTCCAACAATTCGCCTTTCCTTGACGATGCGACCCAGGATTGCGTCATGCTTTCCGACAAGATTAAGCGTGTACTTGAATTCCCAGTGAGTCACGTCTCTCAATATACCCTAACTGACGAAACTCCGTAAAATTCCGCAATCACATAATTTTCTATGATATTGTCGTTCGTAATAATTTGCTTGATAGCGTTTTCTAAGACATAGAAAACCTATCTGAATGCTAATAATTTTTATAAAATGCTCCGAAAATATCTTAATAATAATTATAATAAATTAATAATAATAATAAATTAACATGAAAAATTCTCTTGGCTGAACAATTTGCCGCGTAAATAAATATAGAATGGCTTCCTACTGACTTATGCCAGTTGCATAAAAACCCCTCGAAAAACACGTTACATATTTTCTATAAATGTTTTTGTTCCCACGAGTTGATAAACTAATCTGGTTGGGGCGTACTTCGATACGCACAGTGTTTTCTTGAGGTATCTGGCTTTAACTCTATCCAGGTCTTTGATGTTTTTGTAGTTCAAGTGTGGCCAAATTATTTCAATTGCGTATGATGCTATTGGGGCGATTTTCAGGTTGAACAGTGAAATTGATGTTTCTAGTGAGAGGCTATGAAGTCTTTTGATTTCCATTGTGGCTTTTATTGCGGAGATTGATCTTTCCTCAACATGTCTTGTGAAGGTGAATCCGGTGATCTGCAGAGTTACCCCTAAATATGTGTACGCCTTCGCTATGCCTAAAGTGTGATCCCCACATTTGAAGACATCCTTCGAGGATATTCGTCCGCCTTTGCGAAACTTCATTACTTTTGTCTTGTTCTGGTTTATTTTAAGTTCGTTTTCTTTCGTCCATTCCTCTAACCTATCGATAGCTTGCTGCATCGCTTCCCTGTTTTTGCTTAGGATCACCATGTCATCTGCATAGAGCAGTATTTTTACCCCTTCCGTTGTGATCTTTTGAACTACGTCGTTTGTGAGCATGTTGAAAAGTATCGGGCTTAGAGGGTCACCTTGTAGAACTCCGTTTGTCTGTTTTATGTTCCTTGATTCTAGCTGACCGTCACATATGCTTATTACGTTGCTGTGCAGTATGCTTGTTATGAGGCTAAGGAAAGGGTCTTCTGGTCCTAGAACTGTCTTCAGTTTTTGGATGAGAATGTTCCTGTTCACTCCATCAAAAGCTTTTTGATAATCTACGAAGGTCACGTATGCGCTGCCTTTGGGTTGACTTAGTGCTTCACCTATGTATCCTAGTACTTTCTGTATTGCTTGGATTGTCGATCTTCCTGGTATGAATCCGTGTTGTTCCTCTGGTGTCTCTTCCATTAATCGCTCGAAGATTCTTCCTCGTATGACATTGGATAACATCTTGAAGGCTGCACATTCAAGCGCAATCCCCCTGTATGAGTCGGGTGCATCATGTGGTCCCCTGCCTTTGTATATTATCTTGATTGTTGATTTCCTCCAGGAGTTCGGTATATTTCGGAGTTCTATACATTTGTTGTATAGGGCTGTCCATATTCGTATTGTGCATGGGAGTGATGCCTTGATGATTTCATTTGAAATGTTGTCCGGTCCTGCTGCTTTTCTAGGCTTGCTTCTCTGTATTACTGACCAGACTTCTGCTTCTGTTATGGTTGGTGGCATTTCCCCTTCCGTACGCTCTCTTGGTCCGTCTTGTTGCTCGAAGACAGTCAGTTGTAGGAGTTCTGTAAAGTGGGCTTCCCAGGTCTCCAGCGGGATGTTTGGTACTGAACCCGAGGAGGTTAGGCTGACTGGAATTGAACGTGGTTCTCAGAGACTGTGATCTCAGTATAAAGGTTCCACCAGGGAACGAACCAGAGATCTGTAGAGGCAGTTTCATGGTAAAAACCCCTCGAAAGAAGTGTATATTTAATCACTGGTGTGATTTTGGTGCAATGACATTATTTATTAAAATAATGCAGGGAATAATGAGCAGATTACAGCATTATTAGACTACTTGGTGTAGGCTATACGAGGCTTGAAGCACGAAGAGGGCAGAGTTGACATTTTACAAATTAGCCCAGAATTGTGGGTGGGGCCCAGTGGAGCCATGTCCATCTCTGTGACCCCATTCTGTCGTCTGGGAGAGGGTGAGGGCCTGAATAATGACCCAGTTATTCCCCGACGGAGAATAGATTTGAGTAGTGGGAGGAGAGATGCCCAGGAAAATCATTGATTACTCGTGATTGGAGCAACGAATTGAGATGAGAGTTGCTCACAGATGAATCTTTTGGCAGGAGGCTAATTTTAGAGCCTTTTACCTGCGAAATTGGGGCATATTTAACGAAGTGCGGAAGGACTGTAAAGCTACCATTGTGCGCGGATAGATTTGAGAATGTTGCCGGGGAATACCCGTAAGATAGCGTCCCACGCTATGGAGAAAGGAATTAATATTAATTAATTGGACGAGCGATTCCTTTGCACGCAGATAGTTTTGGAATCTGTGAAGAAAGAGGAACCCAATGATCATGGTTTGGAGACCAGATTCACGCTGTGAGAGGAGCCAAGATTTCGCGGGAAGATTTCGCCCTACTTCCCGTGAGAATCTGATATAAGGGAGTAGACCCTTGGAGGGACGCTCAGTTGAAACACAGTCAAGCTCAGTCTACGCTCAGCTCACGTGCAGTTTGCACCCAGTTACAGTCGAGCAAGTTGCAGTCTTATGCAATCTTCACGCTCAGTTTACGTTAGAAGTTACCCAGTTGTAGCTCAGTTGCAGTAAGTTGCAATCAGTATGCAGCAAGTACGAGGGCAGTACGAGGCAGTATGTAAGCAGTATACAGCAGTCTTCAAGTAAGGTACGAGCAGTCTTCAAGTGAATCTTCAGTCAGGTACAGCCACTGTGAAGCAAGTTCGTCAAGGCAGAACGCATGGCGGTTCTACTCATAATAGACGCCGGACAAAGACTGGTACATGTAAATGAAGCATTTTATAAGCTTGTATGAATAATAGTCGTGCTATAGGCATAATCAGCAGTACGAACTATGCCGTGTTCAGTTACGAAGCACCGTGTGGCCTAATGGCAGAACTATTGTAAATAATTATTTGTGTAAAGTATTGGACAGTGTTGAGCGCAATGTGTATAGTATTGACCGATCGTATGTGTGTAATTACGATGATATGCGCTAAATGAAGCTCTATGACGTGGTTGGTAATGTCATGAGAGTACCAGATGATAACACATGTACGGGAGCTAGCGTATTTATGCAGCGCAGGACGCTTACCGTAGGAGTAAGAATAATAAAAACTGTTGGTGAATTCCGAAAGCAGGTAAACCAGACTTTCAATCAGGAGTTGATAGGGAGATGCCGTCGACGCCTGAAATTTCGATCTTTGCTAGGGAATTTCAGCATTGAAAAGTGTATAAAGTGACGTGTGTTAAGTGTACAACATATGTAAAATATCCTTTAAAATAGTGATTAGATAAGTGTTTCACATGTTTGGGAGCAATAGCTTCCTGAGAGTTATGCAACGTGTCGTGTTGGTGATGAAAATTATGTGTTATAAAATGTGTGTTTGCAAGATGAATATGTCGCGTTAAACCTGCTAATGGCGGGCGACATGGAGAAATATGATTGGTTGGAGCCACCATAGACGCCTATAGAAATGTAAGTACCCCACAAGTTATGATTATGTAGAAATATGGGCCATTGCATGTTGTGATTCCGTAAAGATGCCAGTAAAAATCAGTTTAGGAGGGAGATCCTCCATGTTTAATCATTATTGTGTTGATTTTTATAGAGTTGAGATGTTAATTTGCATCATTAAGTGGAGTAATTATTCCCACTATGAATTAAGAATGGCAATCAGTTATGTAAATGTGACGAACGCGATTGTTCGGATTTTAAGACGTTTAGCTATGTCGGATATTTTTGGTAAAGCTATGTGAGAATAATAAATAAGTAATGATTTTGGTCATTTATGTCAGTGAGATTAATAAGAATAATAAAGTAATGATTTTGGTCATTTATGTCAGTGAGATTAATGGTAATAATAATAATGAATATTAAAAGTATGAATGAACACATCAGGAAACAAATAAATGTTGTAAGCGAGAGATTTACGCTAATTGCAAGACTTATCAATCTAAGCAGTAAGATGATACAGTAAGATTACATTACAGTAATTAAGGAAAGAAGTTTTATATTAGAATATTGCATATATTCAGTAATAATGCCAGTAATGAAAGAGCTTTTAGTGAATTGAATTTGCAGCTTATATGAGAAGCTTATAGAGTAAATTGTTAGATTTCTCTTAATAATATAGGTCGGAGGTCGTGGCATTGAGTAGGGGCCAGATGGTCTATTCTACGTATGAAATCTCCTATGTCATGGGCATAAGTGGAGATATAATTTTATGCCAGAGTTGTAGTGTGTACCCTAGCTCTGAGGAAGGATATGAAAGTGTTCCGGGTTGGGATCCTGTGATAGAGACGAGGAGAACGAGGACACCTCGATACTCTATGGTCTCCCGAGAACTTATTAATGAGTTAATTCCGCTCGTGGTAGCGAAACTCATGGCGGCAGCTGTAGTGAGCGCCTATATTTTACTTGAGACATCGGTCACCCGTTAGACTAATGCATTACGAACCCCGAACCTTCATGTTGAATGGACCCGTGTGAGGCCAGTAATTGTTATATCCTATGTGTAGGAGTAATTAAAAAGCTCATTCAATACCTGCTTGCATAATAGTCAATTAAGATCCTTTGGGATATATGTGTCGGTCAGACAACAGTATTTGTCTTGTAAATCTTTACTGCTTAGAGAGGAAAGCATTCAAAACCTTTAAGGAGGGTCGAGGTAATTGGTGGAACACCCATCCCACTTTCTATTGTGTGCGGACTCCCCTAGCCGAGGGTCTGCAGTCTAAACTCGAGCCGTCAAGGCAAGTTGAAAGGGACGGATTTTAGACCCTGGTAAATAACATATAATGAAAGATTGTTATGTTGAGTAATGTAGCCATGTGGTTTAGGAACACATGGATAATTATAGAATATCCTGATGGTTCATTATTTTAGCTATCTGACGAATAGTTAGATGATGTATGTGTACTGTCACTGAAACCAAGTTTTGAAGTTAGTTACCAGATGCCAATCGCCACGAGAGCGAGGTAATCTATTGTACCATCCGACACCAGCTATAACGTAACGTTTTATGTAGGAATCACATACAGCATGCAATGGAACCATATAAATAGAGGAAGTGGAGGGTTAGCTTACATAATTATGGAGTTGCACGTTGATTGCGGTGCAACGTCCGAATAGGTAATGCATGAAAGCATTTGTTTGGTGAGAAGAGAAAAATCAAAACACGCACGGCACACATAATTGTTAAAACCAAGAGGTTTAAGGAATAATTAATTTGTGATATTAAAGAAGTCACATTGTATGACTGTTATGTTAATGCACAGTTTGTTTTGAAGTCGTAGGTGCATCAGCGCACTAATATATCTTTATGTAGTCCACATAAGGGTACAGCTTTATGGTTTAATATGATTTTATGATGAGTTCATTTTTGTTTATTTGTGGATTGTGGAAGTAAAATTGTTGTTTGCTTGTTTTTTTTATTGGTTTTGGGATTGTTTTTGTGTTTGAAGCCATGATTTTCATTTACTGAATTAAAGTTTTAGAATAGAGTTGTGCCTTGTTATTGTAGAGTTGTTACCTTATAGCCTCAAATCCAAAATATGCACTGCTCATTTGGGGGAACGGCACGCGCCTGAGACCTGATGCTAGCTGGAGGCAGCTGCATATTTACCATCGAGATTACTCACATGGGTACATGGGAATTGATGTCCTATACTGTGATTTGAGCTATCGGTACAACTAAAGTCGGTCAGATTTAGTGCACACAACTCTATTAAAGTAAGAATTAACGAAGTAGGGAATGACCGCTCCTATCCCTAGATAAGTTCCGATACGTACATATAAATTTTGATAGATGTATAAGTACAGTTCTACTCCTTTGTAAGTATTTACTCTTTTTATTATCATGGCCCAAGCGACGTGGGGCGGTATTAATTCATTAGGGAACCGCCTGCGTCAGTGCAATATGAGCGATCTTGGCATTGCACATGCATGGCATACATGAATGATAACTCCTATTTGTACTAATTACTCGCTTATTTTTATCATGGCGCCCAGGTACGTGGAGCTTATGGGATTTAGGGAAAACCCATAGATTTTTTATGGTAATTCATGGGGAAAACCATAGTAATTGTTTTGCCTCAAACTGTGTTTGAGTGATTTTTGAATTCAGTAGGCTTTTTATGTAACGCAGAATCTCTCTATTGAGAAGAGAATTGCCCAAGGGTATGAGCGCTACATACCAGATCCACAATCTACCATAATATTATCAGGTTTTGTACGACTTCACAATATGTGTGCAGTGTTTGATGTTTCTCTTCGAAACGTATCCACATATTTTTCCAGGAAGCCTGCCTGCATATTTAAGTGTGTTATTGTAAAATGTCAGGTACGGAGGAAATCTTGCAGGTTATTGCAGGATTGAAACAGCATTTTGATGCTGCTAACGAGCAGAATAAACTGGAAGCCAAGGCTTTCCAGGATAGCATAAACACTCGTTTAGATGCCAATCAGGAGGCACTGAGTAATCGGTTAGATGCCAATCAGGAGGCAATTAATGCAACTCAGGTTGAAATAAACAACCGTTTAGATGCAAATCAGGTTGCAATGAATAATAACCAGATTGAATTAAACAATCGGTTAGGTGATAATAAAGTTGAATTAAACAATAAGTTAGGTCAAATGCAAGAGGTAATTAAGACCGAAGTAACAGATACTGTTGTAAGCATTGTATCGGAAATGCAGGTTAAAACTGATAAACGTTTCGAGGCTACAGAAGCCAAACTTGAGGGTAATTTACAAGCGTGTAAGCATGCTCAGGAGGAAACCAACAGTAGATTAGATGCGTTGTCTAACGATATTAAGGATATTCAAATCCAAAATGAGGCGAATCTCGAACGCCAAGCGAAACAGTTCGCAGAGTTTACAAAAACGGTAGACCAGAGATTAGAGGAGAACGACTCCAAATGGGACCAGAAATTGAAAAGCTATGCTAGAGCAATTAACGGTGACCTCAAGAAACAGGACCAGAATATATTAGGTCAATGCCAGGAAATAGGCGAAATTAAGGCTATCGCTCATGAAAGTCAGGAGCTGGTAAGCAACGTGAAAAGTCAGATGGGCAAAGTTCATCAAGAACTGGACCAAGTTCAAACTGACATTGTCATAGTTAACAAAAGGCAAGAGGAGAATAGAGGTGAGATCACCAAGGTCCGGAATGAATTGTCTAAAGTCAATGGACACATTCAAGATGAAATTAAAGGGTTGAGAGAAGAACTCGAAATAAGAGAAGGCCAGAAAACAGAGGCAAGCGACAAGACCCTTGCTCAAATTAAAGAGGATGTAGAGGATGAAATATCCCATATCAAACAAAGTCTGAAAGAAGACAAGGTGAAAATATTTCAAGTAGCCGAGGAAAACCGAGATAGGCTTACAAGAATAGAGAAAGAAGTCATTACTCGCCTAGAAAGAGCAGAAATGCGCCACAATCAAATGGAGACTAGGATAATAACACAGGAGGAAACGCTTCTGAAAGGTCCTAAGTCAAGTGAAGGCAGCATGGAGGATATGAGGAAAACAAGGTGGGCAGACTTGGAAACCCAACCTATGAGCAGGAATGCTACAGGCCCAGGGGAAAGTCCTTATATGACGCCAGGTGTACCAATTGCGGCATCGACGCCACATGAAAATGCTATGCACACCCAGGTGATAAACGTCATTAGGGCAAGCGAAGAAAAACCAAGGAAATTTTCAGGTAGCCACTGTAGTATGACACCAAAATATTGGTTAAAGGAAGTGACTGAATATCTAAATGATGCACGAATACCGCAGGAGCGTAGGCTACGTGCTATAGAGAAATTAACAGAGGGGGAGTGCGCATTATGGTTTCGCAGCTTCCGTTACACTTTTGATACTGTTGAGGAGTTCCGTGAGGCATTCTTGAAGAGATATTGGGACGCCGCGACTCAACAGAATTTACGGTTGGATTTATATGCAAAGAAATACAGTACTAATAATCCAACAAAGTACGCAGAATTTTTCATATCGCAGATGTGTCGCTTTAAAGAGCTGGATCAAAAACCGAGCGAACTGGAGCTATGTATTGCTATCGCCAAACAGCTTCCATACGAGATCCAAAGGCTACTAATCTCGGCTAATGCGAAAACTGCTACGGAAATGGAGACAGTTCTAAGGCAACTGGACCTCACCACAGCAAATACAATGCGTCAGAGTCGAACCGTGGAACAAGTCCACGTGACCAACACACAGACTGACCAACAGCAAGCTCCAAGGAACAACAAAGCTACGAGCACAGAAACATTAGATTCCTATGGACGGCAATGGGAACAGGAACCCAGAAGATGGCAGTCAAAGTTCAAAGGAAATGCTAATAGAGGAGGAAGAGGTCGAAGTTCGTGGAATAAGCAGAATAACAGGGGCAAACCGTACCATAACAATGGAGGTAATAATGGCCAAGAAGGCAATAATAGAAATTGGAGACCCCAAGAAAGAAGAAGTAACTTCGATGACGAGGTAGAAGAACGATACCATGCTTCTTTGCGATACCTCGAAGAAAGGGGAGATGAGCCCCAGAAACAACAAGTTCGATGGCAAGAAGTCATGCAGAACAGGACATCGCCAGACAGATATGGAGATGGAGCTAAGAGTTTGGAACTACAGCGCAGCGAACAGGAGAGAAGAAACTCCAAGGGGGCGGGCGCTGAAGAAAAAAAAAAACCGCCAAAATTAGAAGAGTTTGAGACTGATGGATGGAAGTCTATTAACATCATCAATTGGATAGCCAAACCAGAAGAACTAATTGAGGATACAGGAGGACCACAGGTCATGGTCAAGAGAGAATTGCCTATTATAATTGTAAGGGTGGCAGGATTAAAAGTAAGAAGTCTGCTAGACACAGGATCAACAGTGAGCCTCATGACACAAGCTCTATATAATGAAATAGCCCGGAGAGAGAACATTTTGAAAATACCGATCTCTAGTGCCAAGATAAAAGGGGTAATTCCAGACCGAACAATGATATGTAAATACCAGGTATTCCTAGATTTACAAATAGGAGGCTCTATTTTCTCACAGAGTTTTCTGTTAGTAAACAAACTGTCTTATAACCTACTTATTGGGGCAGAGTTTATAAGGGAATACAGAGTGATAATCGACCTAGCACAGGACAGGGTTATGTTCCATGTGAATGAAGAAGCCGAAGGCTTAGAGGTCGCACTCAATGAGATTGAACCAGGATCAAGTGAACAAGTATGGCATACATACAGAGATGTGGCTGAAGAAGGAGTGTTAGCTTTTGAGCAGTTAGAAGAGGAGCTTAAAACACTAGCCACAGACTTGGAAAAAGATCTGGAACCCAAATTGGAAGAATATATTTCGGAAAAGCTAGAAGAAGCGAAAATTGGGCTAAAAGAGAAGGACAATTTAAAGCAGTTATTACTGGAACAGAAGGAAGTCTTTGATTCGAGACCTGGTCGGATAAAGAACTTCACTTATGCTTTTCAAGTCAGTGATTGGACACCATTTAGGCAGAAACCCTACCCTATAGCTGAAAAGCATTATGCTAAAGTGAAAGAGGCAATTCAGGAGATGTTGGAGGCCGGTGTTATTGAGAAGACACCTACGCCTTATGTAAGTCCATTGGTAATTGGACCAAAGACAGACGGATCTGTCAGAGTCTGCCTGGACCTGAGACGCTTAAATTTGCGAGTTATTCCGGAATTTGACCAAGTGCCACCTATTAAAGAGATCCTCAGGAAGTTTAAAGGGAAAACCATATTCACAAACTTGGATATCACATCCAGTTTCCATCATCTTGAATTAGAAAAGAAAACTAGTCTGTTGACAGGATTTATGTTTGATCAACATACATTCACATTTTTAAGGCTACCTTTTGGGTTGAAAACAGCTGGTTCAGCCCTGATAAGAGCGTTAGATCGCAATCTATCAGATGAGGTTAAAGAGAGTACCATCAGATATGTAGACGACATTCTACTCACATCAGAATCTCTGGAGGAGCACATGAGAGACCTGAAGAAGTTGCTAGATGACCTTCGAGAAGCTAACTTTAAGGTTAATATCAAGAAATCGCACTTCTGTCAGAGGGAAGTCAAATTCCTAGGGCATGTTATTGATGCAAATGGAGTGAAGCCTAACCCAGATAAATTGGAGGTAATTCGAAATTTCCCTCGACCCACGAAAGTAAGGCACGTCCGACAGTATTTGGGAGTAATTGGATTCTTTTCGAACCACTGCCCAAACTATACTGCGACAGTAGCACCCCTGCAGGACCTATTGAAGAAAGGCGGCAGATGGAATTGGACGGAGCAATGTCAGGAAGCATTCGTGAGGTCAAAACAAATGCTTTTGGAATATGTGAAGCTGGGATACCCGGATTATACCCAGAAGTTCATCATACAGACGGATGCATCACTTATTAGGATCGGAGCGATGCTATTCCAGGAAAATGTTGACCAGCCTGAGAAGAAAGTTTTTATCGCCTTTATAAGCAGGAGACTGAAAGCCCATGAGAAAAACTACACGATCACAGAGATAGAGTTGCTCGCAATTTTGTACGCGTTGCAATCTTGGCACAAACTCGTGTATGGCTTCCGAATAGTCCTCAGAACAGACCATAAAGCTTTAACATTTTTGTTAAAGACAGATTTGTCTAGCCAGAGATTGACAAGATGGTCCCTGTATATCCAGCAATTTAATGTGGAAATTGAATACTGTCCAGGGAAAGAGAATGTAATACCGGACATATTAAGTCGTTACCCTAGAGAAGAGGAAGCGCTAGCTGTCCAGATTGAGAATCGAGATCAGAAGACGTTGGATGACTTAAGGAACCTTACCAACCTACAACGCGAAGACCCATGGTTGAAGATGATGATCGATTACTTTGAGGGACGCTTAGCAAGGGGAACTGCGGTATACAGAGAGGCGGAGGCATTGGCAACAGAATATGTATGGTATAATCAGATATTATACAAGTGGGACGATGTAGATCATACACGTCAAAGGATTGTAATTCCTGCATCTTTGCAGAGAAGATTGGTATGGCTAGCCCACAGAGCATTTGGACATCCGGGGATAGATAAACTCTGTGCTCTGTTGAAGGAAGCATTTACTTGGCCAAAATTGAGAGAAACGGTGAGAAATACTATTAGGACATGTGATCTATGCCAAAGGGTTAAGCCAAATCCCTTTTTAATGAGGCAACGACCTATCCCGTTGTTACCGGAGAAGCCAAGGCAGCTGTTGAGTATAGACAACTTTGGACCATTGCCTAGAGCACGTAGAGGCAATAGACACATTTTTGTAGCCATGGATGTATTTTCGAAAATGGTGGTGTTATGCCCCATACAAAAGACAAGTTCAAAACAGGTCTTGAAGCGCCTGAAAGAGAGAGTTATTCCGATTCTTGGGAAGCCGGATAACATTCTCTCGGATCACGGAAGTTGCTTTACAAGTGCAGAATTTCGTCGAGAACTGGAAACTCTAGGAATTAGGCAGATTTTATCTACCATTCGCCATCCTGAGGCAAGTCCAGTTGAAAGAGTAATGAGAGAGATCCAGAAATACATGAAGATCTACTGCTCTGAGGAGAATTGGCGTTGGATAGAATTTCTAGAAGTCATTGAATACTGTATAAATAATACTGTACATGAGGCGACAGGTCAGGTTCCCGTGACTCTACATCTGGATCAAAGACCAGAGAGACCGTGGACTGGTGTTATTCCATTACCAGTAGACGCACAGCCAGGTAGAGAATTGAGGATCCAACGAACCTTTGAATATCTCAAAGCACAGGCGGAGAGACGTCAGAGAAGAAATCGTGCGAAGAGGTATCATAGACCGCTTCTCGTGGGAGAGAAAGTTTTAATAAAGAAACCCGCCAGTTCAGATCCAGAGGCACGCAAGTATAAAAAGTTTAATTTTTCTTATCACGGCCCGTTCGAGGTGATAAGAGACCTCCAGAACAATGCATACAGGTTAAGACACCTAGAAAATGGAAACGAGGTCGTTATGAACGTAGCCAACTTAAAAATTTATTACTCGCCAGAAGAATTCGACGAACAAGAAGAAGTATTAGTAACGCACACCCAAATCAACGGGGAGAGCGAAGTCAGCCAAGCAGTCAGACCTGAAAGTTGGAACGGCAAGACGGGACGAGAAGCTGACAGTTTACCCAGTGTAAGCGAAGAGAAGAAAGAATGCCAGTGTCTGCAAGAATTCTATGAAGAAATGGTCAGAGTGGCGAGAGAGGTTGAGGCCATAAACGCGACCCTCCGCATGGAGAATGAACAGCTTAGGAAGAAGGCCGAGTGTGGAAGGGGGAACAGTACTAACCTACTCGCAGCCAGACGAGGTGAAGGACCCCAGATGTAAACACCGACAGTGGTAGACAGTCAGCTGGTTACTTATAGAAAGCCACTTGCAATTGACTTTTATAAGTTTCGCAAGGGGAATATGAACCCGAGGAGGTTAGGCTGACTGGAATTGAACGTGGTTCTCAGAGACTGTGATCTCAGTATAAAGGTTCCACCAGGGAACGAACCAGAGATCTGTAGAGGCAGTTTCATGGTAAAAACCCCTCGAAAGAAGTGTATATTTAATCACTGGTGTGATTTTGGTGCAATGACATTATTTATTAAAATAATGCAGGGAATAATGAGCAGATTACAGCATTATTAGACTACTTGGTGTAGGCTATACGAGGCTTGAAGCACGAAGAGGGCAGAGTTGACATTTTACAAATTAGCCCAGAATTGTGGGTGGGGCCCAGTGGAGCCATGTCCATCTCTGTGACCCCATTCTGTCGTCTGGGAGAGGGTGAGGGCCTGAATAATGACCCAGTTATTCCCCGACGGAGAATAGATTTGAGTAGTGGGAGGAGAGATGCCCAGGAAAATCATTGATTACTCGTGATTGGAGCAACGAATTGAGATGAGAGTTGCTCACAGATGAATCTTTTGGCAGGAGGCTAATTTTAGAGCCTTTTACCTGCGAAATTGGGGCATATTTAACGAAGTGCGGAAGGACTGTAAAGCTACCATTGTGCGCGGATAGATTTGAGAATGTTGCCGGGGAATACCCGTAAGATAGCGTCCCACGCTATGGAGAAAGGAATTAATATTAATTAATTGGACGAGCGATTCCTTTGCACGCAGATAGTTTTGGAATCTGTGAAGAAAGAGGAACCCAATGATCATGGTTTGGAGACCAGATTCACGCTGTGAGAGGAGCCAAGATTTCGCGGGAAGATTTCGCCCTACTTCCCGTGAGAATCTGATATAAGGGAGTAGACCCTTGGAGGGACGCTCAGTTGAAACACAGTCAAGCTCAGTCTACGCTCAGCTCACGTGCAGTTTGCACCCAGTTACAGTCGAGCAAGTTGCAGTCTTATGCAGTCTTCACGCTCAGTTTACGTTAGAAGTTACCCAGTTGTAGCTCAGTTGCAGTAAGTTGCAATCAGTATGCAGCAAGTACGAGGGCAGTACGAGGCAGTATGTAAGCAGTATACAGCAGTCTTCAAGTAAGGTACGAGCAGTCTTCAAGTGAATCTTCAGTCAGGTACAGCCACTGTGAAGCAAGTTCGTCAAGGCAGAACGCATGGCGGTTCTACTCATAATAGACGCCGGACAAAGACTGGTACATGTAAATGAAGCATTTTATAAGCTTGTATGAATAATAGTCGTGCTATAGGCATAATCAGCAGTACGAACTATGCCGTGTTCAGTTACGAAGCACCGTGTGGGCTAATGGCAGAACTATTGTAAATAATTATTTGTGTAAAGTATTGGACAGTGTTGAGCGCAATGTGTATAGTATTGACCGATCGTATGTGTGTAATTACGATGGTATGCGCTAAATGAAGCTCTATGACGTGGTTGGTAATGTCATGAGAGTACCAGATGATAACACATGTACGGGAGCTAGCGTATTTATGCAGCGCAGGACGCTTACCGTAGGAGTAAGAATAATAAAAACTGTTGGTGAATTCCGAAAGCAGGTAAACCAGACTTTCAATCAGGAGTTGATAGGGAGATGCCGTCGACGCCTGAAATTTCGATCTTTGCTAGGGAATTTCAGCATTGAAAAGTGTATAAAGTGACGTGTGTTAAGTGTACAACATATGTAAAATATCCTTTAAAATAGTGATTAGATAAGTGTTTCACATGTTTGGGAGCAATAGCTTCCTGAGAGTTATGCAACGTGTCGTGTTGGTGATGAAAATTATGTGTTATAAAATGTGTGTTTGCAAGATGAATATGTCGCGTTAAACCTGCTAATGGCGGGCGACATGGAGAAATATGATTGGTTGGAGCCACCATAGACGCCTATAGAAATGTAAGTACCCCACAAGTTATGATTATGTAGAAATATGGGCCATTGCATGTTGTGATTCCGTAAAGATGCCAGTAAAAATCAGTTTAGGAGGGAGATCCTCCATGTTTAATCATTATTGTGTTGATTTTTATAGAGTTGAGATGTTAATTTGCATCATTAAGTGGAGTAATTATTCCCACTATGAATTAAGAATGGCAATCAGTTATGTAAATGTGACGAACGCGATTGTTCGGATTTTAAGACGTTTAGCTATGTCGGATATTTTTGGTAAAGCTATGTGAGAATAATAAATAAGTAATGATTTTGGTCATTTATGTCAGTGAGATTAATAAGAATAATAAAGTAATGATTTTGGTCATTTATGTCAGTGAGATTAATGGTAATAATAATAATGAATATTAAAAGTATGAATGAACACATCAGGAAACAAATAAATGTTGTAAGCGAGAGATTTACGCTAATTGCAAGACTTATCAATCTAAGCAGTAAGATGATACAGTAAGATTACATTACAGTAATTAAGGAAAGAAGTTTTATATTAGAATATTGCATATATTCAGTAATAATGCCAGTAATGAAAGAGCTTTTAGTGAATTGAATTTGCAGCTTATATGAGAAGCTTATAGAGTAAATTGTTAGATTTCTCTTAATAATATAGGTCGGAGGTCGTGGCATTGAGTAGGGGCCAGATGGTCTATTCTACGTATGAAATCTCCTATGTCATGGGCATAAGTGGAGATATAATTTTATGCCAGAGTTGTAGTGTGTACCCTAGCTCTGAGGAAGGATATGAAAGTGTTCCGGGTTGGGATCCTGTGATAGAGACGAGGAGAACGAGGACACCTCGATACTCTATGGTCTCCCGAGAACTTATTAATGAGTTAATTCCGCTCGTGGTAGCGAAACTCATGGCGGCAGCTGTAGTGAGCGCCTATATTTTACTTGAGAAATCGGTCACCCGTTAGACTAATGCATTACGAACCCCGAACCTTCATGTTGAATGGACCCGTGTGAGGCCAGTAATTGTTATATCCTATGTGTAGGAGTAATTAAAAAGCTCATTCAATACCTGCTTGCATAATAGTCAATTAAGATCCTTTGGGATATATGTGTCGGTCAGACAACAGTATTTGTCTTGTAAATCTTTACTGCTTAGAGAGGAAAGCATTCAAAACCTTTAAGGAGGGTCGAGGTAATTGGTGGAACACCCATCCCACTTTCTATTGTGTGCGGACTCCCCTAGCCGAGGGTCTGCAGTCTAAACTCGAGCCGTCAAGGCAAGTTGAAAGGGACGGATTTTAGACCCTGGTAAATAACATATAATGAAAGATTGTTATGTTGAGTAATGTAGCCATGTGGTTTAGGAACACATGGATAATTATAGAATATCCTGATGGTTCATTATTTTAGCTATCTGACGAATAGTTAGATGATGTATGTGTACTGTCACTGAAACCAAGTTTTGAAGTTAGTTACCAGATGCCAATCGCCACGAGAGCGAGGTAATCTATTGTACCATCCGACACCAGCTATAACGTAACGTTTTATGTAGGAATCACATACAGCATGCAATGGAACCATATAAATAGAGGAAGTGGAGGGGTAGCTTACATAATTATGGAGTTGCACGTTGATTGCGGTGCAACGTCCGAATAGGTAATGCATGAAAGCATTTGTTTGGTGAGAAGAGAAAAATCAAAACACGCACGGCACACATAATTGTTAAAACCAAGAGGTTTAAGGAATAATTAATTTGTGATATTAAAGAAGTCACATTGTATGACTGTTATGTTAATGCACAGTTTGTTTTGAAGTCGTAGGTGCATCAGCGCACTAATATATCTTTATGTAGTCCACATAAGGGTACAGCTTTATGGTTTAATATGATTTTATGATGAGTTCATTTTTGTTTATTTGTGGATTGTGGAAGTAAAATTGTTGTTTGCTTGTTTTTTTATTGGTTTTGGGATTGTTTTTGTGTTTGAAGCCATGATTTTCATTTACTGAATTAAAGTTTTAGAATAGAGTTGTGCCTTGTTATTGTAGAGTTGTTACCTTATAGCCTCAAATCCAAAATATTCACTGCTCATTTGGGGGAACGGCACGCGCCTGAGACCTGATGCTAGCTGGAGGCAGCTGCATATTTACCATCGAGATTACTCACATGGGTACAGTACCAAGGTGCTTCTTCTTGCATCTACGATTCTATACGGTTTATTTTCCGCTTCTCTCAGTAGCTGCTGCTCTTTTCGGAGTGCGTATTCTTTCCTCTTTGCGCGAAGTAGGTTAACATAAGTCCTTCTTTCCTGATTAAACTTTTCTCGATTTCCTTGACTCTGTTTACACTTTAGGTTATGAAGTCTTCCTAGGACGTTATTTCTTATTTCATAGCATTCTGTGTCGAACCACGGCTTGCTTCTCCTTATTGGAGGTGGGCCTGGAGTTGCTTCCAATAGACAGTCCTGAAGTATTCGCATGGCGGTGTCCAGTTCTCCTTCTTCTATGAGTTTCATGACCTGGCCATGGTCAAGGGTCTGGCTGAGGGATTCTGGGTCTAATAGTCTGGGTGTCCATCTTCGCGTTTCCTTGGGCTCTCGTCCTGGGTTCTTTTGGAGTTGGAAGGTTGCTCTTACTGGTAAGTGTTTCCTGGTAGTATCCCAGGAATCCTTTCCCAGCACTGCGTGTCCCTTTAGCTTTATCTTTCTTCCGCGATAGAAAACTAAGTCGATGGTGCTGGTTCCGTTGTGTGCAATGTATGTGGGACTTTCTTCCTTGTTGATTAGTTGGAAGCCCTCTTCTTGCATAAATTCCGTTAGGGCTCTTCCTTTTCTGTTTGGTATGTCCAGACGGCAGTTGAAGTCACCTGCCATTATGGTTGATTTTTCCTGGTCGATATGTTCTAAAATTCTGGTGATGCTGTCGACCGTTTCCTCGGATGATATCTGGGGGCGAAGGTATACTCCTATTATTGTGATGTCCTTGAGGTGAACTGTAACTGAATCTTCGGTAACTTGGGTTTGTATAGGCTGTCCTAGTGATGCCTTATGGAAGCAGGTGATCCCGTCTGAGGGGCGCCCGTTTCCGGGATGCTTTGCTAATGCGTGAGTCGCATAGTATCCCGTGATGTTAAAGGGTTCAGTTAAGAAAGTTTCACAAAATATTATTACGTCTTGCATGAGTTGTTTGGCAGTATACTCAGGGCTGATTTAATTCCTTCTACATTCCATATTGTTAGTTCTATTGTTTGGATTTGTACTTCACTTTGTTTATTGAAAGAGATAGGGGCGAAAAGTGACCTCCTCTGGCCAGAAATCTTCCGAGTCTATCTTGTTTGCCTCATCCTCTGTTACTCCTATTCTAAACGCCTTTGATCGGCTTCTGGTTCTTATCTCTTCACAGGCACTTACTGACTTTATACCCTTGTCTTTCATATACCCTGTGATATCTTCTACCGTAGTGGATTCATCCAATCTTCCAATGGACATCCATTTGAGTTTCTTGGTTGGTTTCAGTCTGTCTATTTTGGCTCCTGTGCCTGTTTTCGGAGGCGGGAATCCTTTTCTCGGAGCTGTTCGCAGACCACTACCTTTGTTTGTATGGTGGAAAGCTCTGTTGGGTACATTTCCTTCCTCCCTCGTATTGTTCATCCTACTTTCTTTACTTGGCCTCAATACCACTTCCCTCCATTCCTCCCTTGGAATATGGTTTTCATTTCCTGTATCTACTTCTGGAAAACATTCTCCACTCCTATTTGCGGTTTCTTGTGCGTCCGTTGTTTCTGTTTCCTTCGGTATTTTGTTTAGTTTCTGGTTGATTTTGTTTTCGATTACCGTGTCTAGCTCATTTCTTAGAAAATCCATTATGTTTTCTATGTGTGCTCTTATGTTTTCAAGATTTACCTCTTCGTTAGCTGCTATGTCGTTACTTTCACACTGACGATCGTTTCCCTTCGGGCTCTCGTGTTGGTGGACCGGTTTTGGAATTTGCTCCCGCGTTTGACCACCACAGCTCGTTAGTAGTTGGATCTCTCTACGTGGTGTTTCTTGTCTAGGACCGTTTGGTGCTGGAATGTCTGCTTCGGCATCGACAGGAGTCGGCACCATCCCTGTATGGGTGATGTCTTCTTCGTTACGCATTGGTGAATTTCGGTCTCCTTTAATGTGATTTTGTGTGTTCTTTTCGGAATAATGTTTCATTAATGAGTTTTTGACTGTTCTGAAACATTCTTTAATGTCATTTACCGCCTGTTTCAGATCCTCTTTAGCTTCTTTTTTCAGGTAACCACCGGTTTCCATGATATTCTCTATTGCTTTCAGAGCGAATTCAATCCGTGTTTCCGCTTCGTCCGCCATAATTATTTTTTCTATGTATATTATTTGGTAGCAGAAAGATTTTGTACGTACCGCAGATACAGGTATTTCTTTCCGTGTGATTTTCGGTTGAAGAACTCCTTCTGTCCAGTGAGCGCAGGCGATGTTTAAGGTTGCAATATGACACTACTTCATGCGCGTCACTTTCGGTTGATGAACTCCTTCTTTCAGTGAGCGCAGGTGACGTTTAAGGTTGTAATATGACACTACTTCATGCGGGGAATAACTCCTTCTTCCAGTGAGCGCAGGCGACATTTAAGGTTGTAATATGGCACTACTTCATACGGGTCACGGTACCTTCGTGTGCGTTCTCTGCGATATGTTGTTTAAATTGAGAATTGCTCGTCAACGCGAGTTTCTTGTTCAAGTGATCAATATTCAAGAACCAAACTTAACCTAACTAATTACACTGTTGATGGCACAGATTTTTAAAGTAGGAATATAGCCATTAATTACCTATATTACTGTAGTTCCTAATTGATCTTCAGGGTCAGCCTCCTTTTGACCTTTCTTTCTGATTGCACGGGGGTGCCTTGCTTCGTTTAAACCTGGTAAAAATCCCGAATAGACAACCGGTTGGCGGTTAACCGTTGAACGCTCAATATGTACTGAAAGATAGAAAGCTATTGATATACAGTTCAGGAACATCATTGAACCTCAGGTACAAAAACAACAATATGGATCGGGCGTGATAGAACAACCACCGACCACCAGGATGATAATGGAGAAATACTGGGAGAGAAGAAGTGATATCATCTTTGTCTTGTTATATCTTAAAGAGCCTTATGACCGCATGCCTAGGGACAAGATCTGGGAATGTCGATCAAGAAGAAATATCCCCGACACTCTTATCTGAAAAGTGAAAATGCTGTATAACCATTGTCACTGCTGTGTCACAACAGGGAGTGGATCTGGATACTCACATTTGTTTGTGACATCTAAGGGAGTGCTACAAGGCAGTCCATTGTCACCACTGCTATTCATTCTCTGTAATGGACACATTCATCGTCGTCGTCGGCTGTAACTCGATTCCGAGTATACATACTTCGTCCTGCATAGAGCCTTTCAAAGCAGCTTGTGGACGTGTTTTCGGTGAATAAACAGGCCCATTCTGGCATAAAACATGTGCCCACATAAATTGCACTGAATGTTTAGGGGAGGGCGGCGTTGTAACTGACGAAGCTTTCTTGCTTGTCGCTTGGCCTCTCCATGTCTGCGACGTTCTTCTTCAAATCATAAAGAGGGTGAAACAACAGTACCTGAAAACTGCTTTCAAAGCATTGGCTTTCGCAGACGATTTTTTGATTTAGGGTTGCGCGATGAAATACAGCAGAAACTAAATACCTGGAACAACCAATTTAAGGAGTTTGGTTTAAAAATTAGCCCTACGAAGACAGTAACCATGAAGGTTAGCAGGCAAAGAGGAAGCGCGAATATAATGCTAGATGGAAAGAACTTGGCAGCAGTTGATCAGTTCCGATACCTTGACAGCAATGTAACTCAAGATGGCCATTGCTCAGCTGAAATCACCAATAGGATATAGAAAGGAGCTCATTTGCTCCACCAGGTTAGGAACCTCGTCTGGGACAGCCGAATTCCTGTAATATCTAAGAAAGCTTTGTACCAGGTCTCGATCCAAAATCCTAGGACACACTTTCTGAAGACCGTTAAACTTGGAGTCGGACCATCCGAGTGCTATCAATATATTTGAAGGGGAACATCGTAGACATAGAGAGACCAAGGGACAACCACGAAAACTCCGTGCAGCACAACCCCGTCATCCAACATTTCTATGTGATTTGTGTGGACGCTTGTTCCACGCTAGGATTGGACCGTTTAGTCACTGCAAGCATATTAACAGACTTACTATAGGATTTGTATTATGGATACTCGAGTTTAGGTCTTAATTACAAACAAACCAACAGACTTATTGAAAAATGAGTTACACCAATATTTTCCTTGCTTAATTTTGCGTTGGACTTTATAAGCCAATTTTTCTCAAGTTTATTAATTATCATTTTATTTTGGTTGTATGAAAAATTGTTCGGGGTTTTGACGTCTTTTCTAGGAACCGCTCACTTAAAACTATAGGCTATACATGGAAAACTACTCGGCTGAGGGTAATGAAACTTTTATGTTATGGGCACACATATTGGTAGTGTAAATCTCAAGTTAGAATTTTTCAACTACCCAATAAAAAGTTCTTATTCTCCTTCTTAAGTAATGTTTTCTCAGCCCAGGATAAACTTACCGCATGAAACTTGGCCTCATTTTGAAGCTCTCATTCGTGATTATCGGAAACTACGACCACTGTAAACGTACAGTGTGATGACGAATTTATGATGAGTAGTATTAATGGGAGGTTTTGTGCGTTCTGGCTCGTACGATTAAAAGCGGGTGGGCTTGTGAAATCGGGAGATGGGATGGGCGGTCTACGAAGAGAAGAGCATACCATTGCTCCTCAATCCAGTCCTGACGCTAATTGCTGAAGGAATGGTACACTTCCTGATGTCAGTTTAGTGGCTGTTATTTAGAGGGGTGAGTCTCCTTCTCACTTCAGGAATAATCCCATTCATAATTGGTCCGTATTGACTATAGTACAAAATGATTATCAGATCCACCTATTCAATACTTATTTATATAAAATTTACAGTTACCTACATGTTTCAGAATCCTACATGATCCCTTCTTAAGCCCATCCTACAGAATTATCACTATATATTATTAGAAACATTGATCAAAACATAAAACTTCTCATATATAAAATATACCCTTTTCTTATAAATATTAAAGTATCACAATTTTGTAATAATAAAATTAATGTCTTAGGGCCGGTTCTACCACATCCGGGTAAAAGTTGCGGGTAGCAACCCGGGTGATAAACTATCTGCCGGTGATAGATAGATTGATTGATTTTCATTAATTCCATTTGATCAAATACATGCATTCAATACATTTTTGATATAGGACACGTCAGAATTTACATCTATAAAATAAAAGAACTAACAGGTATATATTACTAATATTATAACTATTTATAACTTATTATAATAGCAAATCTTAATAGATACAATCTTATTGCACAACTATTTACACCTCACTCTATTATCATAATATGAAAACTTAATTCTATAAATACAACAACATACAGCTAGGTATTACAATTAAATTAAAAAAGTAAAATATAATTATAGATTCCATCGCTCCTATACGCTAAGATATTCAACTACCGAGTAAAAACAATGGCACTGCAGATAAGCTTTCAACATTCTATCAAAGGTTTTTATTTTTGGGGCCAGTTTTATATACTGGGGTAGTTTATTGTATAATTTAACTCCAGTGTGAAAAGTTCCTTTTTGATATATGCTTGTGTGTGTGTGTGTGTGTGAAATATGAATGTTTTGATTTTGTCTTGTGTTATACCTATGAACATCATTGTTTGTTTTAAAAAAAACATCATTATTCATTAAATTATTTTTAAAAAACATAATACTTTCAAAGATATATATATATGCAGGGCAGTGGGAGAATGTTTAAATCTTTAAACAGAGGTCTACATGATTCTCTAGAGTTTACATTTGCCATAATTCTAATCGCCCTCTTTTGTATCCTAAACGTGCTTAGTACATCTGGCGACATACCCCAAAATATGATCCCATATCTTAAGTATAAATGGAAATAAGCAAAATAGGTATTTCTTAGTGTGTGCATGCTAGTGCAGGTTTTCAAAATACGTAACGCAAAGCACATCGAGTTCAGTTTAGTATTCAGATATTGTATATGTTTATTCCATTTCAAGTCTTGTTGTATCCATAGTCTTAAAAACTTTGTTTCTGATTTATGTTCTATTTGATGACCATTTAATGTTATATTGGGCTTCGCAGGATTCCTATTCTGTATAGTGTGGAAATTTAGACATACTGTTTTTTATAGTTTATTACGAGGCGATTATCTTGTGACCATTTGGTTAACTCTCCTGTAACGGAGTCAGCAGACTGCTGTATGACCTGTTTAGTTTCACCTTTTATTACGAGTGTTGTATCGTCCGCAAACAAAATTTCCTTATGTGAATGAACGTTCTGTGTTATATCATTGATATATAGAAGAAAGAGTAGTGGGCCCAAAACCGATCCCTGGGGTACTCAAAATTCAATAATTCCCTCATTGGACAATGTTTCATTAAGTAATTTGGTTCCATCATCCTTGTGTCTCAAGCTTACTATTTGTTTACGCCTTGTTAAGTAAGACTCTATCCATTTATTAGCTAGACCTCTAATACCATATTGATTTAGTTTGGTAAGGAGGATTTTATGGTCAACAACATCAAAATGCTTTCGATAAATCCAAGAATAGGCCAGTTACATGTTCCTTATTGTCAATTAATTTCAGTATACAATTACTACATTCGTAAATTGCTGTCTGTGTAGATTTTTCCGTTCTAAATCCATGTTGTGAGTTTGATAATATTTTGTTTTTTTCTATGAAACTTATCAGTCTCTTATACATAATTTTTTCCACAATTTTTGCAATACCAGTTGGTAGGGTAATAGGACGATAGTTATCTAATTCATCTTTTGAACCGTTTTTGTGCACTGGAATTACTTTTGATAACTTCAAAATATCCGGGTAAGTTCCTGAGAGAATTGAACTGTTTATTAAGTGCGTAAGTGGATTTAATATATTTTCTGCACATTTCTTTAAAATTGCACCAGGGATGCCATCAATGCCAGCACAGAATTTATTTTTTAGCTCTTTTATAACTATTCTTACCTCTTCACTTGTGACATGATTTATAAATAACGAATCACTGCATATATTTATTTTATTATTAGAGTTTAGTGTATTTACCTGTGATTTATTTAATAATTTTTGTGGAATTTCCAGAAAATAGTCATTAAAAGTGTTTGCTATTTCCTGTGGATTATTAATCACTTTATTATTTCTGGACAGTGTAATGTTCCTTTGTTTTTAGCAGATTTTCCAGTTTCTTTCTTTATCACGGACCACGTAGCCCTGTTTTTATTAGATGATTGGGAAATAAAATTATCATTATGCATTTTCTTTGCTATCTTATTACCTTATTTAATATGCTAGTGTATTTTTTGTAGTATAAATTGAATGCAGGTGTTGTGTGGTATTGTTTATATAATTTGTGTAGAAATTTCTTTCTTTGACATGAATTTATAATCCCTGTTGTTATCCAATTGCTAGTTTTGTTATTTTGAACAGTTCTTCGTTTAAAGGGGAATGCTATTTCAAAATAGTGTTTTAGGGTACTGTTAAATGCATTAAATTTATCATTTACATTTTCTAGTTCATAAATTTCTGACCATGTTTCCTTATTTAATAAGTCATTGAAATATGTAACATTTGATTCAGTGAATGACCTGCACTTTGATTTTACTCCATTATCATTATTATTGATTGTTTCGGATACTTCAAAACTCAGTATTTGTCCATGGTGGTCACTAAAACCCGGACAATAGACTTCTATTGAATGGTGATATTTATCTGTATTTATAAAAAAGAAAGTAGCCCTATGTTGGTAGGGGCTTGGACAGTACTACTCAATCAATGTCTTGCGCAGGCCTCAATACCAGAGAAATGGAGATACTCCATAATGAAAATGCTATATAAAGGCAAGGGTCAAATGGATGATCCCAATTCATATCGTGGTATAGCGTTGGAAAATACAGGCCTTAAGCTATTGTCAAAGATACTGACAGAAAGATTAAGAGAATTAATAGACAGCGAACTGCCTGAAGAACAGTTCGGTTTCCGGAAAGGCCGGTCAACGATACATGCTATTCAGTGCCTATTAGATAATATTGGCGATGCGCTAAGATTTTCTAGAGGTAAACTACATGTGATATATATAGACTACGCTAAGGCGTTTGATTCAGTTGACAGGGAAAAAAATAGGCAAGTTGGAATCGATCATAGGAAGTGACCATTATCTGATTAGGATAATAACGACAATACTCATTAAAAATTACGTAATCATTGATAACAATCTTACAAGATCGGAGCCTATCCTTCAGACAACAGGAGTCCTACAGGGCGATCCATTAAGTCCGTTGCTGTTCAATATCGCAGTTCGAGATGTTGTCGATGCCATAGAAACACCAGGAGTAAACATTTATATGTACGCAGATGATATGGCAATAACGTCGATCTCGCAGCAAATGTTACAAGAGGCGTTCGATAAACTTGTAAGATGGGCAGACAGTAATGACCTCAAGCTTAATCCACATAAGACAGTACACATGACGTTCAGGAATGGAGGTAGGTTACCAGCATCAGTGAAAATCATGTATGGCAATGTGGAGCAAACAAGGGTAAACTCCTACAAGTATCTTGGCCTGATACTCCAAAAGACTGGACGGAATTTCTCCAAACATGTAAAAGATAGAGCTGCTACCGCGGTTATAGCCATGAATGAGATAAAACTAATAAGACAACTCTCCATACAGACTGCATTAGAACTCTTTCACATAAAAATTTCTCCAATCATGACATATGCAATAGGATTAATATGGGAGCATCTCTCGAAAAACGATCTTGCTCAGATAGAAAGGGTAAAGGCCATATACATGAAAAAAATTCTGTGTCTAGGACAAAATGCACCGTCAAGGACGACCTATGAACTAACGAGACAACCATTTTACATAGAAGAGTTACGTATAAGAATGTTACTGCCTTCTACAAAGCAATATCAGTTAATACTGCAAGAACTTCAAGAGAAGAAAGCCAACATCTGGATGAATTTCTACCAAACAGATGCCATGATGACCTCAGAGTGGAGGAATTCTATGTATGAACTTCGCCATTTCATGACACGTTTCGCTGTTCATGGTTTTCATTTCAAGCTGTGCTGCAAGAAGGTATACCTCAACCCAGACGAGAACTGTAGGTGTGAGTTGTGTGGAAAGTCGTGTGAAAGATATCACGCAAAAGTTTGTAGCAAGAGAACAGTGGCATTAACAGAATTCTGTACAAGATTTCATTGTGTGCAATTTTAAGTATTATTGTATTTGACCATTGGTTGCAATAAATATCATTATTAAAAAAAATTGATCAGGAGTGGTTCTACTAAATGTTGTTATTCTTGTTGGGGTATTTACTGTAGGTTTCAGTCCATAGGAAATTAGTAACTGTGTTAATAATTCAAAATTTCTATCAAATTTTAAGAAATCCACATTTACATCCCCACAAATTATTATATCGAAATTTACTTTGCTCATGTTATTTATCTATAAATAAAGGAAACTTTCCTGACGGAGAACGGTATACGCATACAATTATTAACTTAAACTGCTGTATTTTTACGGCAGAGAATTCAAAATCCTGTTCCATAATTAGATAAACATAAGCTGTTATCCGTTTATGATCTAAATTATTTCTTAAGACGATGCAAGTACCACCATGGCTAATATTAGATCTAGAGTATTTACTAGCTTGTATAAACCCTGGGAATTGAATTAATTCGAGTTGTTCCTCTTTCAGCCAATGTTCTGAAATACATAGTGCTGAGATGTCTTTAAGTTCATTTTTAAGCATTAGATTTATGTAATCAATTTTATTATAAAGAGACTGGACATTCTGGTGGTAAATTTTATATTTGATACTTTTGCAAGCTTGTGTTGGTGATTTATTTACATTATTATTATCATAATTGTTATTATTATTGTTGCTAGACAAATCCGAAATACCATTGTTGAACTCCGTTAAATTTGACTTCAAAAGATCTGAATGCCAAACCTCACGTTTGGCTTCTTCTACCAGTTTCCCTGAGACGCGTCTAGCGAGCGGAAAGTCTTGCTCCAGTGCGCATGCGTCAGTGTTGAACAACCAAAACTTTATTCTCCTTGGCCAAAGTAACCGGAAGCCGCTACCTATCTTCTTTGGGAAGCCGCTTTTTCAAATCAAATATGGCGTGGTAAATTTTTGGTCTGTTGATTTGAGGCGATTAAAGCATTCGCAAATTTTTCAAGATGGAAACGGTGATTGAGACTGGCATATATAGCAATCTATAAATTACATTAAGTCACGGAATTAAACTTGTTTGATGTGACGATTCATCGTTTTCCACAATGATGTAGGCTACTGTGTAATGAAATTGTGGCGATGAAGCTTTCAGTAATATTTTACTACGGTGAAATAACTATACTTTCGATGGAAATGCAATTTTGGTCAGACAATTTATGATTGGGCTGCAATTGTACATACTGTATCTAATGGATCGGTAGCGATATTTTTCTGACAAAGAAATTCGCTCATGGAGGTTATGGTAGGCTATTGTTCAATACGGTTTCAATAAATCTCTTCACTTTAAAGTATTTGCTGCTATACAGTATATACTGTAGATATTATGTAGTGGTTTAGTTATGTAATCTTCGATACCACTGTTTAGAACCATTTTATACTGTGATACCGTACCTGATTGAGATGGGTTAGGATATGCTAAAGATGTGGTTTTAAGGAATGTAACAAGGTGCTCGTCTGTACTTAAATGTCGGAGATGACTGTAATGCTAGATACATGGGTAACCGGTACTTAAAACTTTTGAGATAGGCCTAAGTATTAGGCATCATTCTAGATTTTGGGCTAGAAAATGGTTTGCTATGGAGACATTTGGAAAGGAGTAGGGTGCAGTAGTGCCTGTAATAAGAAAGTTCTGAAAAGAGTGATATGTTGTATAGGCCTACAATGTAGTTGCAAGTGGAGTCCTGTCGTAAATTCTGACCAGTTTTGCTCTTGCATTGAAAGTATTATAAAAAGGTATCTCTCTAGCCATTTATTTCATCATTACAGTGCGGCATTGTGTGTGAAATGGAACAGCATGCAATAAAGAATATAATGCCCCAAAAAAGAAACCCTTATTCCCTTCACTTCACACCATGTCCTGTACAGTACCAATATTTCTGTCTTGCAGAAAGTCACCAAATACCAGATTTATTAAAAATTGTTGCATTTGTATATTTTGCGAAAGTTAAAATAGTAGCCTAATTGTGTACACCATGACAACAACAGGCTGAAGTACACAAACTGATGTGTAGATAGCTCTTGAGATTGTGGTTAATGAATTTGATGCTTGGAAGTGTATGAAAGACTGCAATTATTACTTCATTGTGTAAACCTAACAGATTTGAGGTGAAAGGAGGAGAATAAGGTACTGCTGTACTCCTGGGAGAGAGATTAATGTGGAGTACAGTTACAGTAGGAACTGGTGTGAACATTTCTGTAACAAGCAAAGTGAATGTTCCTCCACGTTACAGTTGTGCTGCATCACGTAGACTCTCCTGCATACGAAACTCATTGTGTGCCCATGTGCCATCAAGTAATAATTACAGTCTTCGTTATTTCCTATATACCTCCATGTTGTCAAGTTAATACTCCTAAATGGCTTTCAATTAAGTAAATGGTCACATGCTTATCATGATCTCTAGTAGTTTCGTTCAGTTACACTGTATGGGTTCATGGTAAGTATTATGTTTTGAATAAAGCACATTATAGCTATTGTGTTTTGAATAAAGGATATTGTAGCACTTTAATAAGCACACACATCTGAATCTACATCTTAACACAATGAACAAATTACAACTGACATTGTCACAGAGTAAAAGCATATTTACACTCCGACCAAGTTCCATAGAGGACATAAACTAGATACATAATAGTCTCCCCCACTTATATAAAAACAAATAAAAGGAACTATTCATATTCATTTGGGCACATAGTCTTGCAGGTACTGAGGAGGTCGCCTGTCTCTGGCTGATCTTCTTAAATAATTATCAGCAGGTGGTGGAAGGCTGTTTCGATCAGGGCGTTCATCTGGTTGCAGGATGGTCTGCCTTGTATCATCTGAAGTGTGGGTTGCAGGAGGAATATCCTCATTTTCTAGTCTTGACTGGGTTGGTGTTGGTATGTTTGGAACACCACACACTGGAGGATTTGTTGGAGCAAAAGTGACATGCTTATCTTTCTTTGGCACGAGAGTCGATAATAACTGGTCAACATGCCGCTTTAAAATTCGTCCCGAATCCAATTTCACATCATAGTGACGCTGGCCGAGTTTAGTTTGTATAACACCAAACTGCCAAATATCACGGTTTTTCTGGTGAATCCGGACTTGCACTCTCTCTCCCACTTTGAAAGAGCGAACAGGGGGTGAGAAACTGGATGTAGTCAAGCTCTTTTGGTTTGGAAGTAGAGCATCCAACCGGATACATAGCCGACGTTTCAAATATAGTTCAGCTGGAGACTGTCCACATGCCAATGGCGTTGCTCTGTATTGAAACAAGATGTTCTGTAACTTAGTCGATAATGGTGCCGGGTCATTTACAGCAGCACGAAGTCGCCTCTTCAAAGTTTGGATGTTTCTCTCGGCTAGCCCATTGGTTGCTGGGTGCCCTGGTGCAATATGTTTCTGAAAAATCCCTCTCTCCTTGCAATAGGATCTGAATACATCACTCGTGAAGATAGTGGCATTATCTGACACAAGGACATTCGGGTACCCATGTACGGTAAAGATATTGTCAAGCAGACTGATAGTAGTTGCAGTGGATGGAGCGTCTTTCACCATTCGTACTTCGACCCACTTGGATTTCGCGTCAACACATCAAGAAATGGTGGTTATCAAATGGCCCCGCATAGTCAATGTGTATGCGTTCCCAATTTTCTTCTGGTTCATCCCAGGGGTGTATTGGAGCTTTTGGTGGATTTGAACGAGTCTGCGCGCACTCTTCACAAGATTTGATAAGCTTCTCAATGTCTTTGTCTAATTGCGGCCAGTAGACATATCGTCTTGCTAACTGTTTTGTTTTCACAATGCCGAGGTGTGTTAAATGTAACTCTTCCAAAATTTTTCTTTGTAGTTTCTTTGGGATAACAATTCGGTCTTGACGGAATAGAATACCATTTTCAACTGTATATGGTTCATCCAAGGATTGAGTTTGAAGACGTTGCAGGGTGGCACTAAGTTCTGGGTCTAACATAGTCTCATCACGGATAGTTTCGTACGTAATGGCTTCACTTGACACTTGAAGAATCGTTTCAGCACAGAGTTGTGAAACTTCTGCATTTATTGATGTTTCAATGTTTGGCGAGGTAGATGCAACAGGGGCTCGGGATAGGCAATCAACATTTTCGTTATCTTTCCCTTTTTTCACTCTTACCGTGTAGTCAAACCCGGAGAGAAACGATGCATATCTTAGGAGCCTTGCGGATGTCATTTGTGGCAGGCCCTTGTTCTGATGAAAAATACGAGACAGAGGTTCATTGTCTGTCACAAGAATGAAATTTCTTGCAAAAATATAGTTGTAGAAGTGTGTTGTGGCGAAAATTATTGCCAGCGCTTCCCGGTCAAGCTGACTGTAATTACATTCTGCTGGTGTTAGGGCACGAGAGGCATAGGCGATGGGTCTTTCTTGGCCATCCATCTCATGACTTAATACTGCTCCAACACCAGTAGGACTGGCATCGGTTGACAAGATGATAGGCAGTGATGGGTTGAATGGGGTAAGGACACGTTCACTACATAACTCGGACTTGAGATTCAAGAAAGCTGCTTCACAGGCTGCAGACCAGAAAAACCGTACACCTTTCCGCAATAACTGCCGTAATGGGTGGGACTTCGTTGAAAAATTAGGAATGAACTTTGCATAATAAGTCACCATACCAAGGAAGCGTCTCACTTCTTCATTGTTTTTAGGGCGTGGCATTTGTGACACAGCTTGAACTTTCTCTGGTGACTTGCGGATCTCATTATATGATACAATATGCCCTAGGTAGTCTATGTTTTCCTTGAAAAATGAGCATTTGCTTTTGTTCAAATGCAGATTATTTTTTGAAAGCCGTTCTAGACAGGCTATTAAGTTCTTGGTGCACTCCTCCTTCGTTGTACCATGTATTATGATGTCGTCAAAATAAGCTTCAGCTTTTGGAAGACCATGAAGGATCTGTGATAATATCCTATTAAATTCTGAGGGGGCAGTTTTGATGCCAAAACTCAGTCGGTGCATCCTGAAGGTTCCTTTGTGAGTGGATATAATTTGAATCATACTACCTTCTTCATCAACCTTCAGATGTAGATATGCCTTGTATAAGTCTAACTTGCAGAAAAATTTTGAGTTTCTAAGATTATGTAGAACATCATTAACTGGTCTTATGGGATGGTTTGCAGAAATCAACCTTGAATTTACTCCACATTTGTAGTCAACACATAACCTAACTCCCCCATCCGGTTTTGGGATAACAACAAGAGGCGATCCCCAATCACTTAAAGCTGTGGGAGAAATACCTCCTTCTGATTCCAATGAAGCGAGTTCCTTTTCAACGCGTTCCCGCAGAGCAAAAGGGACATCACGTTCACGATTGAAGACAGGTTTCACCCCCTCTCTGAGTTGCAGTTTTACTTCAATATTGGGAACGCATCCATTTTTTTCTTCAAAGATTGTACTATACTGATGTAAAATATCCTGAACTGACTGCACTGAGTTGACAGATTCAGTGTGAAGTGAATGATTTGTGTCCTTGTCAATTTCCTTCAGATCAAGGCCGAGGCCCCTGATCCAAACACGACCAAGCAATGCGGCATGACCTTGCGGAACTACAAAAAGATTTGCAACAATTTCTGTTCCTTTGTATGATACTGTGACAACAATTTTTCCTCTGGGTTTGATAACATGATCAGAATATGATCGAAAACAGACATTTGTTGGCTGCAATGGCAAACCAAGACCCAAGGTTGAACATTCGTTCTCTGGGATGAGTGAATATTTTGCTCCCGTGTCGACTTCAAATCTTTGTGATTTATTGTTGAGTTTAACAGTGATAAAATATTTATCTGATTCTTGTCCTACTTCAAAGAGATCTTCGATGCATTCCAGTTGTCCTATCCCGAAATTGGTTTCAGGGTGGTCATGCAAGTTGTCATCTATGTTCTCAGTTGCAATGTTGTGTGTATTTGACTGTTGAAGAAGTGTAGTGATACAAACTTTTGCAACATGTCCCACTTTCCTACATGACCTACATTTAAGAGAGTTTCTGTTTGTGCGACAATCTCTTGACCTGTGGTTTGAATTTCCACAATTCAGGCATAATCCATCAATACCTAGTGCTCTATAATTGACAGAACTACGGCGGCCCCTGGACTGTGAACGTGAGTGAGAGCCTGGGTTAGGCTGTTGAACAAAACGTGACTGAGTATCACTGCTATATTGATTCATACTTCGGTCATTATATGAACTTGTGGCTTTTGTTACTTTGTTTGTGTCCTCTATAGAGTCTGACGGTGCAGTGAGCTGTTTTGACAGCTGATTACTCTCATACCGCGATGCTTCCAAGGCTATAGCCTTCTTCAGGAGATCATCAAATTTCGTGTCATTAGACTGGAGAAGCTTCTCTCTGATCCAATTATCTCGCAAGCCACGTATAAATTGTGCACGAAGAAAAACATCCGCAATTGAAATTCTGGCGTCACATGTACACTGAATATAAAAGTCACAGTCTAGTAAGTGGCTTCTAAGAGGGGCAACAAATCCTGCAATATTTTGACTTTCTTTTTGATTGACGTTCAAGAAATAGTGTTGGGAAACTACGGTTGAGACTTGAGGTGACAATATTTGCTTTAAATGCTTTACTAGGTCATTATAACCGAGAGACTTGATTGGTTTATCAGGGCCTAAAAATGCAGAGAGATTGTTATAATGAATTGCCCCTATTGATGTACACAAGAGTTGAGCTTTCTTTGTTGGATCGGTGGCATTGTTGAAGTTTGCGTAATTTTCAAATCGTTCTAAATACGACACAAATTTTTCCTTTTCAGAATCAAAATTTTCAAAAGGTGTGATGTTAGTGGCTTGTGGGGTTGTAACGGGCTGGTGAGCTTGATACCTTTCAAGTAACTTCTCTTGAGAATTAGTAAAAATGTTCAGTAATTGTTGGAACTGATTTGCGTCCATCTTGACGGAACTTCTAAATAATTTTAAAAATCACAGTTCAAATATAATAAAATGTTTCAAGATAACAGAGTTAAAACACACTGGGTAGTGATCGATGACCGAATATTGTCCTGGACTTAAGAAAAAAAAAAACATTGCATAACCTCAAAGTTCGAACAGCGATACATATTATTTTGAATATGTGGCATGCAGGCACACGTAGCTGAATATACGATGAGTTGCTTAGGATCGTTTACAAGTACTCTGTGTACATTTCATGTCGATTTGCCTGATTCTTGATTTTACTCACGTGGCCGTTGAAACAGACGACGTAAATACCGTACTTCATTGATGTAGGCTATATCTGAACCGGAGAATCAAGTCCCAATTCCTCGTCGCCAACTATTATGTTTTGAATAAAGCACATTATAGCTATTGTGTTTTGAATAAAGGATATTGTAGCACTTTAATAAGCACACACATCTGAATCTACATCTTAACACAATGAACAAATTACAACTGACATTGTCACAGAGTAAAAGCATATTTACACTCCGACCAAGTTCCATAGAGGACATAAACTAGATACATAATAGTAAGTAATTGAAGAGATGAAATCTACTTTAAATAATGTGTTTCAATTGGCCATGGTCTTGTAGGTACAAGGGAAAATTTTTATTGGCAATTACGACATAAAACTAGGGTGGCATTAACTACGTTACAATTATGTGTTTCTTGTTCTAGAGAATGCATAAAAAAGAAAAACACCAGGTATTACAAAAATTTCTAATAATGAGTTTTAATGGCAAATTTAGAAGTGGTTTCACAAACAATGGACTACTATATACCTTGGAACTGTCATATACAAAAATAGTTATGAAAATGAAAATCCACAGCCTGCTTCCAGTCTCCGACCGGGTCAGGAATGGAATGAATGAAGCCCCCGTCTAGCGGTGAGGATATGAACCGTGCCGGCTGCCGAGGCCTGACGCACTCCTCTGGGGCAATGATTAAATGAATGACAGATTAAATGAAATGATAGTGGAGAGTGTAGCTGGAATGAAATTTTTACAGGGAAAACCAGAGTACCTGGAGAAAAACCTGTCTGCCTCCGTTTTGTCCAGCACAGATTTCACAAGGAGTGACCGGGATTTGAACCACGGACCCAGCGGTGAGAGGCCTGCGTGCTGCCGCCTAAGCCACGGAGACTACAAAAATAGTTATATATAATAAATGCACACTTTTTATTTAGATCGTAGGCTTTCGCGGCCGGTGTCAAGTTTATCATCTTGACTTACAGGATTGAGCCGCGTCGCATATCGGTTATTATTTCCCGACGTTTCGGCTGACATTGCAGCAGCCTTAATCATGGGTAGGTACGAGTTGGTGTCCGTACTCAAACTAACGGTTGTTGCCAGTCAGATGTGCTTGCTTGCCCTGCGTTGACGTCATGCTGCTCGCTGATTGGTCCCCGCCCCTGGCAGTCGCGCGCTAGTAGAACTTTCCAGATGTTGCTGAGTTTCAACCCATCTTCGCGATTGAAATTATTGGGATGCTTCACGACCTCTATTGCCTCTCTAATTAACCTGTTTTTGTATCCGGGAATTTTAGCAACAGTTTCGGCGTTATCAAATTCGATGGCGTGTCTCGTGACGTCAGCATGTTCAGCTATTGCAGATCTGTAGTTTATCTGTTTCGTGTCCCGAATGTGCTCTGAAATCCTAATGGAAACGCGTCTTTTTGTTTGCCCTATGTAAACCTGTCCAAAGGCGCAAGGCACTTTGTAAACTCCTGGTTTGGCAGCTTTATCTCATTTGATTTACGCACCACTTGCGTCAGCTTGTTAATAGGATGCATCACAGAAGTAACATCGTGTTCCTTGAGCAGCCTGGCGATTCTATCTGTCAACCCCTGTACGTACGGCAGAAAGGCTTTATGGTGGGGTCTATCTTTGTTCTATTTGCCAGTTCTTCGGCTTTGTTTCACCTTCCGTGTGGCCCTATTTATTTGTCCTTTGCTGTAGCCATTAGCCAGGACATTAGCCAAACATGTTTCTTTTCTTCATTCACGCTATCCTTATCGCAAATGTGGTTGGCTCGGGTGAGGAGTGTTCTAGCTGCCATTTCTTTCTGCGATGGAGGATGATTTGAGTTAGCATGTAGGTACCGATCTGTGTGAGTATCTTTCCTATAGACCCTGTGTCTGAGTGTGTTATCTGTTCGTTTATAGAGCAGAACGTCTAAGAAGGCCAGCTGATTATTTTCTTCTACTTCCATTGTGAAGTTGATGCTCGGATGTCTGGAGCACATGAAGTCTAGAAAGTCCTGAAGTGTGGTGCGTCCATGTTCCAATATCAAAAAGACGTCGTCTACGTATCTGAACCAACACTTAGGCTTCAATGGGCTACCCTTGATCGCTTCTTCTTCGAAGTTAGCCATAAAAACGTTAGCCAGTAGTGGAGAGAGGGGGGAACCCATGGCTGCTCCCTCCGTTTGCTGAAACATCTGCCCATTGAATACGAAGACTGTGGAGTTAACACAGTGTTCAGCTAACTCCACTAAGTCCGTTGGACCTCCTGTGGCTGTAAGTTTTTCCCTGATTAACTGTATGGCGTCAGGTACAGGCACCCTGGTAAATAGGGACTCCACATCGAAGCTTGACAGTAGATCACCGTCACTCAGGCTTATACTCGCTATGATATCAGTAAAGTGCTGCGAGTTTTTCACGTGGGAGGCTGGCGGAGGGAATAATGGCTGCAGTACCTGGTTAATTAGAGAAGTCGTGAAGCATCCCAATAATTTCAATCGCGAAGATGGGTTGAAACTCAGCAACATCTGGAATGTTCTACTAGCGCGCGATTGCCAGGAGCGGGGACCAATCAGCGAGCAGCGTGACGTCAACGCAGGGCAAGCAAGCACATCTGACTGGCAACAACCATTAGTTTGAGTACGAACACCAACTCGTACCTACTCAAGATTAAGGCTGCTGCAATGTCAGCCGAAGCGTCGGGAAATAATAACCGATATGCGACGGGGCTCAATCCTGTAAGCCAAGATGATACACTTTTTATTGTTGTTTTTTCAATATTGTTGCTTATATTTCACTCACTTCTATACATCACCAATATGAGAACATATCATGATTATGCTGACACTTTCGTCCAGTGGAACAAACTAACACTCAATATCTAGTGTCACCTCTGATCGTAATCACAGCCACCATTCTCTGGGCCATCATTTGAGTTAGGGCTCTGATATTTCTCTGCTGAAGTTAATCCCAATCCTCTTGAAATGCTGCCTGCAGATCACATAATGCCTCTGGAGCACATCTTGAACTCGGATGCGTATTGCCAACCTATCCCAAAGATCATCTATGAGGGTTTAAGTTGGGACTGTGAGCTGGCTAAGCACTGTAATACATATTGTGCTGCAGTGGACAAGTATTGTCTTGCATGAACACGAATCCATCTCACTGAGGCTGTCATTTTCAATGAAAACCAGTCTATCCGATCCTATATGGCAATGCCGCCCCACATCATCAGGGAGCCCTAATGGATACTGTGCACTTTGTAAATCACTCTCCAGAGTTATCTCCAAACATACTCCTTACCATCTGGAGATTTCAGGGAGAACCTGAGCTCTTCAAAGAACAGTACACGGCTCCATTGTGCGTGCTGACAAGCAAACTGAAGTTGGGTGACTCTGTATTCTCTGTCAGATCAGGTCCCATACCAGTTCACCTTGATTGAATACTTTGTTCTCTGAGGTGTTGTTGAACTGTCCTCTTATTTACATTTACATCCCACAACTGCTGCATTCGATTCTAAGCCTCATCCGCGGTAGTAATGATCTCTTGATGGCTCTGGCAATGCCTGCAGAGCTCAGAGGCATTGTTTCAACTGAAATGAAGGGTGTCTGCTATTCATTTCCAAAAGGTTGGAAGGGAGGCTATGTTTATCGGGGTGGGGAGTATGTAACCATCACTTTATGCAGTAATGATATAATTAATTAACTGTAAAACCACTGTGTTTAACAGCAATGCAAATGCTTGTTAGTTTTTCATGATGGAACAATTTGGGGATTATCCTAGATGCATGAAACAGGCGGAGAGTGAACATAATATACTGTATTTCCTTGACAGAACAGTAATGAGTAACCTTTAAACAATGCCAGCCCAAGAGATTTTTCTTTGCTTAATTTAGCAACTCCTGGATTCTTGAATGTGTGTGGAATCTATCTGATAACCTGGGTTATTATAGTGACATTACTAGAGCTCAGAAGAATGCTAGGTAGGGAAATGCACAGTAGCTAGCGATAACATTGTGATATATCTTCCGAACAGTGTCCACTCGTCCTTCTGAGTGCACAACGGGCCGATATATATTCTGCCGTGAAGGGAGCAGGTTGCCATAGCAATATATATATATATTTATTTTTTAGCGTGTGGCGTTTAGTGCCGGAAGTGTCCGAGGACATGGTCGGGTCACCAGAGGCTGTAGCTGCTTCTATGCGGACACCCATGAGGTGAGCTACAAGTACCGCCGCGTGTGGAGTGTTGTCTGTGGCCTAAAGTTGGGACCAACTCTGGCATTTGCCTGGAAGGAAGATGGAAAACCACAGAAGACCATCTTCAAGGTTGCTGGCGGGGGGATTCGAACCTCCTCGCCTTCCGGATGTGAGCGACTGCCTACAGCGACGTCGTAACGACCGCGGCTAACTCACCCGCCATAGCAATGAATGACTGTATGTCATTGTCCTCCACCTCACCACATGCTCGCATTCTTCTGAGCTCTGTACAGTATTTGTAACTAGGAGTTAAGTTGGGAAGGAATCAGCTGCGATTTGAATTTACTTTGGGAAACTACGGATAGCCACTTCTACAATGACCGAGAATAGGATATGAATCCACTACTCACTCACCTGTCCTCTAGAAGCTTGCAAACCTCATACTAGAATTAAAATTCATGACAGAGCTGGGAATTAAACCTAGGCCTCCATCATAGAAATATATTAGCCATGGTCAATTGCCAAATTACTGGAATTCACTATTCCATTCAAATCAAGCAAACTATAGTCATATTGCCCTCAACAATCCCTAATTGAGATTTTACATTATAACCGATAGCTGCCCAGAGTTGGTTCTGTGCCTCTCGACAATAATGTTTGGGCACCTCTCTCTTCGTATGTTGTCGCACACGATTGTGGCAATCAATGCGAGAAAGACAGAGGAACAATTCATCACTAATGATGACATTATGCCATTTGTCAACCCACACTGATATTCTCAAGTAATTTTATGATTACCCGTTTCGACCGTCACGTCGTCATCTGATCACTAGCGTTGAAGTTGGAGATTGTACAATTATTTAGAAATATGTTTAGCTTGTCTAGTTAATGTTAGTGTTTATGATTCGCAGAGAATCACATTGTATGAAAAAGTTAGTTTATTCTATGATATGTAAGTTAGTCAAGTGTGAACACCTGTGTGACAACATTGCTTTTCCTTCCAGCACTTCAGAAAATATTATAAATACTTAAAGAAGACCAACCACTGGATATCCCCAAAAAAAGGCTATTCATCCAAGTGAATACAACTGAAAATATCTCTTCTGACTGGTTGATGTCAACTTTTAATACCATTCCAAAGAAAGCAGCAGCAAAACCTTGTGGGGATTATAAAATCATAAGCTTAATGAGTCATGTCCTCAAGATCTTCCTGAAAAGGATACATCTCTGGGGCTGTCTTCGTGGATCTCACAGCAGCATATGATACCACTCAGCATCAACAACTACTGCACAAAGTCTACTACATCACCAGAACTGTGCAGACGCGTTTAGAAAATCGGCGATTCTATTTGGAGTTCCAAGGTAGAATGAGTAGATGGAGAAGTCAAAGGAATGGCTTGCCTCAGTGTAGTGTCCTTTCCCTCATATTGTTCAGCATATTTACAAATGATCAGCCTCAACCTTCCCTTACAAAGAGCTTAATCTATGCAGATGATCTTGCTTTAGTCACACAGGCCAGATATCTTGAGGTAGTAGAAAACCAGTTGACTGTTGCTCTGAAGGACCTCTGAGTATATAGAGTCAATAATTTGAGACCTAACTCTACTAAAACTCAAATTGTGCTTTCCACCTACGAAATCGAGAAGCCTATAGAAAGCTTACAGTGTTATGGGAAGATATAATAATAATATTGTATGGCCTCGGTGCCGGGTGCAAGCTTTGCTATTTGACACCCAGAGGGTAGCTTGCATGTCGAATTTCGTTGTTCCTTGACTATGAAAGTCAAGGAGGTTAGATGTTAGATATCTAATCTCCTCGAACACTATAGCGCTTTCTAGCAGATAAATTAGGAACTTTGTGTTGGCGGAAACTCCCGAGATTAATTTTGCCATTATGAACTCGGCCTACTGAATTCAAATGGGTTCTTTGACATGCCAACATCGTATGACATGCGTATCGTATTTTTGCCGCCTTTCAAAAATCACTTACCACGGCCAGGGGCGAACCTGCAATCTTGGGGTTAGTAGACCGACATGCTATCCACTCACCCACCGTGGCAAGCTTATGGGAAGATAAAGACAAATATCTGAGTGTTACCTTAGATCGAACGTTGACCTACAGTAAACACTGCACTAACACCAAGCAGAAAGTTGCTGCTCGTAACAACATCTTGCGGAAGCCTACTGGCAGTATATGGGGTGCAGATCTCAATTTACTAAGAACATCAGCCTTGGCTTTGTGTTATTCTGTGGCTGAATATGCATGTCCTGTGTGGCGCAAATCATCTCATGCAAAGCAAGTTGATATGGCTCTAAAAGAAACCTGCAGGAGAGTAACGGGATGTCTCAAAGCTACACCTATTGATAAACTCCACAAGCTAGCGGAGATTGCTCCTCCAGATGTAAGGCGTGAAGTTGCAGCCAAACTTGAGGGACATAAAGCAGAACATAACAATGATCATGGTTACCAGCCACCACTTAGTAGGCTAAAATCTAGGAAGAGCTTCATGAGAAGTACTACTCCCCTCACCGGTCAGCCTGGAGCAGCCAGATTATCTCAGTGGACAGCAAGATCTGATTGTAATGATTGGATGGTTCTTTCTGAGAAACTTCCTCCTGGTGGAAATCAAGTCTGGAAAGAGTGGAAGTCCTTTAATCGGCTCAGGAGTGGCGTCGGACGAACTAAGGACAATCTGTTCAAATGGGGCTTGTTGAAGGAATCTTCCACCTTGTGTGACTGCGGGGAGGGACAGACAACTAAACACTTAAATAACTGTCCTAGATATCCTACATCATATTCCTCACAAGAGCTTGTTGATGCTTCAGACAATACTGTTACACTGTTGCACAATTTTGGGCTGACATTGTTTAGGGTGTCATTTTAGATTTGTGTTACATTGTATTATATTTTATCAACCTTTGGTTTGTTTCCTATGTTTTTTTGCTACGCTTATGACTGAAATAAACAACCAGCATATACAGCAAATGTGAAGCATACATAGGAAATACCCAGTTAGGATTCCGTAGTGGATTTGGGGTTGGCACCAGAGAGACATACTGGTGATGCAGGTTTTGGTGTAAAGAAATATAGATATATCTGTAAATGTTTATGCTTGCTTTATCAACTATGATTTGATTGTGTGAAATATGATATTAGTCTAGATGAGCAAGACATACGAATTTTTGTCAACTTGTACTGGAATCAGACGGCTTCAGTAAAAGTAGATGATTGAACCAACACCGGTGGTAGAAAATATAAAACGAGATGTGAGACAAGTCTTATGCTCTATCTCCACTTCCTTTCTATATCTACTCTGAGGAAATATTTCTGAAGCACAGGAAGGAAAACAGTATGGTATTGTTAATGGAAACACCATAAATGATTTGTAGTATGCAGACGATACAGCTCTGCTTGCAACAAGTGCTGAAGATCTGCAAACCTTACTAAACTCTGTAGTACAACACAGTGCAAGAGAGGTCTGAATTTGAATACGAAAAGGACAAAACTAATGGTTTTGAGCAAACATGTAATTCCACCTGTTAATCTTACTGTAGCTGGGACAACACTGGAACAAGCTCAACACGTGAAATACCTTGGATGCATACTTGATCATTATTGGAATAATGCTATCCCGCATTGAATTGGCTAGAGCTGCATTCAAGAAAATGAAGAAATCACTGTGCAACAGAGACTTTAATATTGCTCTTCGTATCCGTTTACTATGGTGTTAATTTTTCTCTATTGAAGCCTGGATCCTCACGGAGAACACCAGTAAAAGACTTCAAGCCTTCGAGATGTGGTGCTATTGGCACCTGCTCAGAATGTTATGGATCGATAGAGTACGTAACATGGAAGTGCTGGAACGCCTGCATAAAGAACTGAAGGATTTGCATAACACCAAACAGAAAAAACTTGAATACTTTGGCCATATCATTTGCAATGATAAATATATAAACTCCTACAGATCATAATTGAAGGTAGGAGAGGTCGAGGAAGGCTAAAGAACCTACGCAAATGGTATGGAATAAACACTCCTGAACTATTCCAAGCTGGTAAAAGAAATCGCCCTGACGACAACCAACTTCCAATGAGAGAGGCAGATGACCTCATAGTTCTGCCCCTGAAAACAACAATAACTAACTAACACCCAATGAGGATATGGCACAAGAAGAAGAAGTGTACTATACAAACTAATAAGCCCAATGGTGCACTGGGGTGAAACACTGGTAAAATAGATTGAGAAACATGGATTATAGTTTCTTTGTAAATTGTATCAATAGACATATGTAATATATTCACAATCCAGGACAGTTAGCCAAATAATTACAGTTACTGTTGAGAAGTAGAGAGGGTGGTAATTAAACTACGGTACAATGTCACAAAGCGGCAGGGGTAGATGAAATTCGGTCAGAAATGGTGAAGTATAGTGGAAAAGCACGGCTGAAATGGTTGCATAGGATAATCAAATTGGCATGGGTTTTAGGAAATGTACCCTCTGACTGGACAAAAGCAGTAATCGCCCCATCTTATAAACAAGGTAACAGAAAAGATTGCAATAATTATTGTGACATTTCTTTGATGTGTCCCGTGAATTGTAGAAAGGAGAGTTCGATCATTGGCCGAGAGTAAGATGAATGAAAAGCAGAGTGGCTTTAGATCACAACAAGGATGTCAAGAATCAAATATTTAGTATGCGCCAAGTTATAGAGGAATGTTACGAGAGGAATAGATATTTGTGTTTTCTAGATCTAGTAAGAGAAGGCATTTGAGTATCCAGGGTGAAGATGCTGAGCATCCAGAGGGAATATGGTATCGAGGGAAGGCTGCTACAGACAATCAACATTATTTATGTTTGATAATAAGGCTGCAGTGATGGTGGGATTAGTTCTTGGTTCAAGGTTGTTACAGGAGTGAGGCAAGGCTGTAATCTCTCACCACCACCACCACTACTACTAATGCTTATTTTTTACATGGACTATTTGCTGAAGGGCATAAACTGGTTGGTTGGGATTCAATTAGATGGAACCCAGCATTCTGGTCTATGCTGACGATTTGATTGTAATGACAAGACTCCGTCAAAAGCTTACAAGCCAAAATTTTAGAACTTGAACAGAAATGTAGGAAATAAGGTATGAAAATCAGCATTTCAAAAATGATGGTTATGCCAGTGAGAAAGAAGCACAAGAAAATAGTATGTCAAATAGGAGGAACTAAATAGGAGCAGGTGGAACATATTAAGTACGGTACTTAGTCTGTGCATTCTCTCAGGATGGTAGTATGGGAAAGGAAATAGAGTCAAGGTGCAGGAAAGCCCATACAGTGAGTACTTAGTTGTGATCTACAGTATTCTGCAAGAAGGAAGTTACTGTAGCAATGAAACGCTCCCTATATCGCTCAGTATTTAGACCGACCTTGCTGTATGGAAGTGAGAGCTGGGTAGATTCAGGGTATCTTATACATAAGCTAGAGGTAACTGATATGAGGGTAACTTGAATAATTGTTGGGACAAATAGGTTGCAGCAACGGCAGGAAGGCAGCCTACTCATAATTAAGAGATAAGGGCTGAGTTAGAAATTAACACGCTAGATGAAGCTGTTCGTATGAGCCGACTCAGATGTTGGGGTCATGTGAAAAGAAGTTAATAATTTCGCTGTAGAGTGAAAGAGAAGCATAGGTACCGGTAGACCTAGAAGGCAATGGTTAGATTCAGTTTCGAACAATTTCAAAGTGAGAGGTGTAGAAGAAGAGGAAGCCGCAGTGCTGACTGCTAATACGTGATCATGGATGTAACGTGTTCGCAAACAGAGGCTTGCAGACTAGACTGGATGCTGACAGGCAAAACAGTCTCAAATGAAAATGAATGTATGTACTTTTATTTTTTTAAATTTGATCACACTGGACCACTTGAGCTCTTTTATGCACTTTTCTTAGAAGGTTGTACCGTTTGCTTCTTGCGATGCACACAGCAACTATTCATTCGGCCCAATCACAATTTTCTCATTTCATCTAAAATCTTACCTTATTACAGACATCACAATAATGTTTTTATTCTGGTATCGTACAAAAGTACACATTCACAATATTCTAGCTCCTGAAACATACCGACAGCAGTGGCTACACTCGGTAAAGCGCAGTGTTAGGACATGGGGCCAAGTTCTCTGCTGACTCGGTAGACACGTGGGTTCGAGCCCCACCGTCGATCGTCCTTGAAATGGGTTTCTGTGGGTTCCCATTTTCAATACCAGGCAAATGCTGGGACAGTACCTTCTGACAGGCCACGGCCACTTCCTTCCACATCCTTGTCCAGTTTAGACTATGATTTTGCAGCGTACAGTTCAGCGAAGTCAGCAACTTGGAAAATGCTGGACAGTATAGCAGAATTAGGCTGAGAGCCAATGCTTTCCGTACCAGCCCGATTTCCAGCCTACTCGCCAAATCAGGTGTTCCACCTCTTTGTGTCAGACGCCAAGATATGTTTTCATCATATGCTGCCAATGTGCATCAAATTATGCATTATCCTAGCTATCAATCTCTATTCAATACCTATAATCTCACCAGAGGTACACCAACCAGCCGGTTGGTATTAGGCTTGACAGCTCGTGTAATGAAATAGGTGTGGCTGCAGGTCCCTTTATGATGCAGACACCTAATATGGTGTCGTATGTCCGGAAATTTGGCTAGGTCTACATCGAGGTCTTAAGGTGAACAGCACAGTTCATCAATTTCTGGATGTTCGCCGATGGATCGGAGGTGGACAAGAAAGTGGGTTGAGCTTAAATCATTGATGGGGCAAATATGAAGATCTCTTTGGCACAAACTTATATCATCTTTACTGCAGACCTCGTTGCTATCTATAAAGCTCTACAGTTTGCCATACAGAATGCACGATTCCACTCTCTTGTGTGTACTGACTCTTTGAATTTGTCGCAGTCAATTGCCTCATGTTTCCCGCAACACCCATTAGTGCAACGAACCCATGACCTTTTAGCCAGCTTGACACTGTTGTTTGGTATTCCCTATATTTTTGTTTCTTCTTCTTTCTTTGAATTTGGCCTACTGTGGACCATGGGAAGCAATTCAGTTCCTTTTTCTTCACCCAGAATTTCTTCATCCTTTTGCTGTGGTTCCTCCTCCTTTCCTCTGACCAGGTGTTCTTGGTCGTTCTACTGGGTCTATCCTTGAACTCCTTGAAGTTATCAATTTTAGCTTGAAACACAGCCCTATTCCAGCTGTCTTTTGTATGTATGCCAACTTACTCCATGTCTTTTCTTCTACCCGCATTGTAGTCGCCTTTTACTGGCTGATGTAATTAAAGAATCTTTTCGTTATTCGATTCTCATCCATTCTTATGAGGTGCCCATAAAACTCCAGTCTCCTCTTACGTATGGTGTCTGTGATCTTCTCTGCCTGTCTATGTAGATCCTCATTTCTCCTCTTTCTCCATGTACCATCATTTCGTTTTTCAGGCCCTAGTATCTTTCGCAAGATTTTTCTCTCTTTCTTCTCTTTTTTATTCGACAAACAATAAAAATCTGGATCTTCACCTTTTAGAAATCAAAACAGCTACCTTTTTTTATAGGAGACTTCAATGCAGCTTCTCCAGTCTGGAGCTACAATTACACAAATTCAGCTGGTAAAACAATAAAAGACCTTATAGAGAGTAGCTCTCTTGAGCTATTATAGAGTAACAAAGACCCAGCAACATTCATTCACCACTCTGGTTCCACAACTAACCCAGATCTCATATTAGTCTCAACAGATCTTACAAACCACAGTCATCGATCAGTACTCGAAGATCCAGGCAGTGGACATAGAATGTCCCTTCTTACTATTACATTATACAGTGAATCTGCTCAAAGTGCAGACCAGAAGATTCGGTGGAACTTACAAAAGGCAGTCTGAGAAAATTTCAGAAACAAACTTGAAACTAAAATGTCGTAAATTGATCTTGATGCACCTCCTAACATCATCCTGAATAAATTTACTACAGCCATAAAAGACATAGCCAAACTGTGCATACCCAGAGGTGCTCAAACAAAATATAAACCTATCTGGTCAGATGAATTGAACAATCTTAAGTCCGCCAGAGACAAAGCAAGAAGAACAGCTGAACTTACTCAGGATCAAAATGATGTTCGGAAATGGCGACAAGCAGCAGCAAAATTAAAACAAGCAATAACAATATCAAAAAGAGAATCTTGGAACACATTTCTAACAACAGTTGACTGTAGGACAGGCAGCAATAAAGCTCACAAACTTATCAATTCTCTAAACAACGAACACGTAGTCACTCCTTTGAATCCTATTATGATAAATGATAAGGAAATTACAGACTGTCATAAAATAGCAAACCACTTCTGTAAACATTTCACTTCAATTAGACTATCAAAACAGAAAAAGAAAGAAGCCAAGACTCTCTCTCAAAAAAAAGTACAAAAATGCATGAATAATAATGCAGACGATATCTTTAACAATGAATTTTCAATGGAAGAGTTAATGTTAGCAATAAAGAACACACAAGTCAGAAAACAACCAGGACCTGATGAGATATTCCCAGAATTCATGAAAAATCCAGGTCCATGGAAGGATTTGCATAACACCAAACAGATAAAACTTGAATACTTTGGCCATATACGCTATGGTCTCGCCAAAGAATATATCAATAAGAGCAATCTGCAAATAAAACTTGAACCACTCTGTATGCCAGTCAACCCCATTGAATACCGTATATACAAGTGACTACAGATCTTACTTTGCTAGAAGAGGTCTGCAAGAAAGACTCTTCACCACAAGATCTAAAACAGCTGGCCCTCTGTACAATAGAAGAAAGATATCCATCTAATCAATGGTTAAAAATATTTACAGATGGCTCACAAGACAAAGAAAATAGAACTGGAGCAGGAATACATTCATCTCTCTTCTCACTCTACTTCCCAGTAGGCCAAAACAAAATTTGATGCTGAGATAAGAGCAATTTCACATGCACTCCATCAGTTATTAGGCAGAAACATTGATTATCAAAAATGTGTTATCATTACAGATTCAAAAGCAGCCTTCCAAGCCGTCTCGTCAAATTATAAGCCTCAAAATAAAGAACTGAAAGACATTTTTTGTATGATAAAACCCTTCAAAGACTCCACAAACAGATCTCATTTCAGTGGATCCCTTCTCATGTTGGAATAGCAGGTAATGAAGAGGCAGACAGATTAGCAAAAAAGGTACCACACTACAACAACCTGTCAGTCAGACTGATTTTATGTCAGCAAAAAGGATCTTGAAAAATACTATCAAAAACAGGTATGAAGAAATGGCAAAGAAAACAGCAGAAACCAATCAGCCGCGGCTCGTGGTGTTGGAGCTGGGGAAGGCTCAGGACGTAGTGGCAAAATGCTGGTATAACGCATTATACGACACCCACATACACGGCTGCAGGATTTTTAATTTCACGGTGAAAGGTGGGGGAGCTCAGAACAGACTTACAGATTGGCACCATTATGTTATTTTATAAAGCATTTTTTTTCCCTAATTAAAATGAATGTACTTACCTAGTTTCAACATTCAGGAAGAGGCAATGCATTCCGTTTCTAATTTAAGCTACTCCCCATTCTAATTAGTCCCGATCAGAGGAGTCTGTTTCACGGTTGTACACTACCAAACAATCGCAATTTACTTAGAAAATACTGTGTTTACCAGCTAGAACTGTAAGGGAATTGATCTGTAACATAGTCCGAAAGTGAACCCGATCTTGAGGGATAAATGGAAACAAATAAATAAACACAATTGTAGATATTAAGAGCAGTGAAGCTACTTGCTATTACTTTATATAAACACATGACCTTTAATTCATAGGTTTGTAAGTGAAGTCTGCCCTCCTCTCCTTTAGAGCTGCAAAGTGGTCAATGACAAGCTCATTGAAGTTCGGTGACTCCAACAATTCCTTTTCTGTGGAACACATTGCAAGTGCACAGTCGGCCTTCCTTCATTGTGTTTCGTAAAAATGTTTTCACTCGTTTTAGGGTATAGAAACACCGCTATGCCTCTCCTGTGACCCTTCACAATCAGCCTAGTTTCGTGGTCGAGATTTTTGCCCGATACGCTACTAACTGAATTCATTGTCTTGTTGACATACACTTACCACTACTGTAGCTGGGGCTGCCAGACGTTCCGTTTTACCCGGAACAATTCCGTTGTTTCTTGTTTTGTTCCGCGTTCTGTTTTAATCTTTAACGGAACGCCAAATGTTCCGTTTTTTTGGTTCATTTGATAGTATATTCAATTTTGCACCAATTTTCAAATGTCCCGCTTCAGAATTGATTGTAATATCTAGCTTGTTTTCTGGTAATACAGGTTTGAAAGAGAAAATGACTTCTATGTCTGTGTTAGATATATGGATACATGTTATAGATATATTAGGGGCAACAACATTAAGGAGTATCGTAGTCCTTGTGAAGTTAATACTCAGCATTTCCTCCTCCAATGCATTTACGGAGAGAATATCAATTGGAGAGATTATACAAACAAACTCCATTGTTCACATATTACAATTATGACGAAAATTGTAGTGAATTTTATCAGAAGGTACTTACAAATAAAAGATGTTTGCAAAGGTTTGTTCAAATGAAAAGCATTTGTAAGTTGCTGGTGCCATAGGCCTATATGATATGTGTATTTGATTATGCAATGCTTATTTAATACATGAAAATGAAAATCCACAGCCTGCTTCCAGTCTCCGACCGGGTCAGGAATGGAATGAATGAAGCCCCCCCATCGGTAGGATATAGACTGTGCCGGCTGCCGAGGCCTGACGCACTCCTCGGGGCAATGATGAAATGAATGACAGATGAAATGAAATGATAGTGGAGAGTGTTGCTGGAATGAAATTTAGACAGGGAAAACCGGAGTATCCGGAGAAAAACCTGTCTGTCTCCGTTTTGTCCAGCACAGAGCTCACATGGAGTGACCGGGATTTGAACCACGGACTCAGCGGTGAGAGACCGTTGTGCTGCCGCCTAGGCCACGGAGGCTTGCTTTATGTGTATTATTTATTACAACGTTTGACGACCTTGATTAAAAAATGCAATGGCAACCCTAACTGTAGTCCATAACACGCAAATTAAGACTTGCCACTGACAAACAACATAATTAATGAACTAATTAAGTTACACCAACGATTTTAACGCGCGAACACTTGTTTACGAATACGCAGCATGGGCGGTGGCATATTTTAAACAGAATACTTTCCTTAAGTCTCGGTAGATGGCTCTGCTAACCCTTGCCACCTCATGGTGCTATCTGGCGGAAATATTTTAGTTATTATACATTAAGGGATACCATTTGAGTTCTCAATAATGATTATCACTTATTAGTCATATCTAACTGTTTCTGGTAACTTGTCATTATTAATCGTTCGAAGAGTGAAAGAGAGAAAAGATAAACTTTCATGAGAGTGGTTTCAGTCTCCTTGAACAACTTTGAATGCATTCCACAGAATAAGAATATCTTGTCGTCGTTGGCAAGCCTGGCTTAGGCTGAAGTCGCCTGAGCCTTAAGCGATACAATTGAAACGAATGGAGCTTTCATAACCACGCCTCCCGTCCCTGTTACATAGGAAGGAATGGGACATCGAAGGCGCAGCCTAACGGCGCTACTATCCATCTGAAAAACATTCTTTATCAACAGTTCCAAATATATTGACTCGTGACTGAATGAATTGAGTGGAATTTATAAATGTTTCCAATCAATATAAATTATAAATTCCTCAATTAAATACGGTATGTATATTTATAGAATCTTTCAGGAGAGGCTCCGCCTAAGAGCCTTTAATGATCAGCCGCGCCTGATAAAACCCTTCAAAGACTCCACAAACAGATCTCATTTCAGTGGATCCCTTCTCATGTTGGAATAGCAGGTAATGAAGAGGCAGACAGATTAGCAAAAAAGGTACCACACTACAACAACCTGTCAGTCAGACTGATTTTATGTCAGCAAAAAGGATCTTGAAAAATACTATCAAAAACAGGTATGAAGAAATGGCAAAGAAAACAGCAGAAACCAAATTATGGAAAGACATTGATGCTAAATGGGATCAATATAAATTAACACCAAGAAGAGAAGCTGTAGCCTTCTTCAGACTTAACACTGGCCACGACTACCTTGCAGCTCATCTGAAACGAATCAACATCTTGAGATCTGAAGAATGCACACTTTGTCACGAACCTGGAAGTAAAATGGATAAGGGGCACCTGCTACATTGCAACAAACTTGATGTGACTGCTAGAACTTCAGGAAACCTCACTCAACTCTATTGGAATGCAAGAAAGCTGATGGATTGGAATCCGGGCTAGCCATAAGAAACAACAACAATATTTTTGTTTGTTATTATAATTATTAGTTCTTTTTCTTTTATTAATAATGGACTGTTTTCGTGTTTAGGCATCCATATCTAAATGTTAACTGAACAAAATTTATATTTAAAAACTGTTTTACGAGGGGCATATGACCTTGCTATCATGCCTCAACAACCCTCACCATAGAGATAGAATTGCCACAGTGCAAGGCTGTGCATGGTTTGTACAGCCATTTTTCAGTGTTGCCTGCACAATCAATTTCACATTCATCATGGTTTCAGTTATTCCGTATTGATATCAATATCATAAATTTAGTTGTCCACTTTTCAATACAATTTTCAGTTTGTCCCTATCAGTACATGTTTCAGCACACGTGCCGTGCCATCTTCATCATATTACAATAGTATCATACAACTACACTACTACAGCATTAGCATCAATTTTTATCACGCATTCCTTGAAAAGATACACTAATTTTGATTCACATTGTTTTATCTACATAGATTTAAAATTCTTAAAATGTTGCTTGAAATAAAATTTATTCCAGAAATCCTTCCTTTGTCAACCATTTAAGATATTGAATATTGAAGATATGCCAAAACATGTACCAATAGGGACAAACTGAAAATTGTATTGAAAAGTGGACAATTAAATTTATGATACAGCTTGGGGGGGGGGGGGGGGGGCAGGGGGAGATGCCAACACTAGGTCAGCACTTGCTTAGTTCCTAACTTGACTATTTGCAATCATGTCTTCAACACATAATAAAAAAGGGGACAAACAACAGAAATGGAAAGTCCTACAAGTGAAAAAGGTAAACTCTTACCGTACTCATCATTTCATTTAGTCTATTCCAGAAACAACTGATTTCTGTACTGAGAGATGATCTTTTATAAATCAGAATCTACTTTTTAATTAAAATACTCCATTGTGTATGTCTACCCATTATTATTCCCATATCAATGGGGTTGGAGATGTAATGTGGAGGGGGAGGTTTACTGCCGGATCCCCTTCTAGACACCAACCTCAAGAGAGGAAGTGAATGAAACTGGGCAAAGAGTTGGAAGGTAGAGGCAGTTATCTACTGGAAGGCAACTTTTGCATGGAGTCGAAAATGGGGAAACTATGTGAAGTTTAGAAGTCGTTTTCAGTGTTGACTGTACAATCAATGTGTACTTTTCAATCGGTCAAAACTCTTTCGCCCTATTAGAATAGGCGAGGTAATTTTATATACCAGTATATCACATTTTTCTGAAAAAAATTGATGATGATCAGGTGCCATCAAGTATTCGTCGACTCCTAGCGACTGCATGGATGGACTGTCTCCATATGATTCGGCCTTCATCCATATACTTCAGATCCTTCACTGACATATTATTCATGTTGGATTTGATGGAGTCGATCCATCTCAATGCTGGCCACCCTCGTCTCCGAGACCCTTCCACCTTTCCAAGCAATATTGTCTTTTCCAACGAATCAGAACGTCTCATAATGTGTCCAAAATATGATGGCTGTAATCTTGTTATCAATGCTTGAAGAGACAGATCTGGTTTGATTTTTTGAATTACCCATACATTTGTCTTCTTGGCTGTCCAAGGAATATGCAGTATCCTTCTCCAACACAGCTCCAACAGAGCTCAAAAGCATCAATATACTTCCCATCTGAAAATAAATAAATTGCATGTACCTTAATATTGTTCACTGATAATGTTTTTCGACCGTCACACGGTCATCATCACATCCTCATCACAAGGCTTGGTTTAAAATTATACAAGGGGCATACTGAAAGTCATGAACAACATTTATTTATAGAAATATGTTTACTAATATTGCGATACACTGAATACAGCATTTCAAACTATAAACTTTTGTTCAGTTTTCAACATAGTCTCCATTCTTTTGGACACAATTTCCCACCATCGCGGAAGTTTGAAAATACCTTGATGCTAGAAGTAGACTGTAGAAACATCTGTAAGTTTGCTATTATGTTATTGCATTTCTTTCTGAGTGGTGCTGTACTGTTTTAATCAATGTTTCTATTAATGTAATGTACTACCAATTTTAACACTATGGCATTCATAGCCCCCGAAACATGTACTGAAATGTATTTTAATTGATCTTGGAATATTAAGGTATTGAATAGGCAGATACTCAAAATCTTTGTCATATTTTGTAACTTGTCAATATGGACCCAAAAAGATGGATTCAAAATTCCCGGAGACAAGTGAAGGTACACACACTCTTAGGCCTAGCACAGGCTCAACTTCACAAACTATTGTGGAAGGATCGGTGCATAATTTGGATGGTCCGGATCGACTCCCGTACAACATCAGCACAAATTTGAGGACTAATAGCACCCTACATTACATTCGTACAATCACTCATGGTTCCGTATTGATTAAAAGTCAAATATAAAGGGACAGGAATTCCTGTCCCTTTATATTTGACCCTACATTACATAACAAACAGTGGCGAATCGTCTGCGTACTGGTGGCTTACAGGCCAGTATTCCTTCAGGTGTTCCATCGACTCTACAAAATCAACGTGGAAGACTCGTGTCCTGTTGAGAAAATCAGTGTGGGTTGACAAATGGCATAGTGTCATTAGTGATGAATTGTTCCTCTGTCTTTCTCGCACTGATTGCCACAATCGTGTGTGACAACATACGAAGAGAGAGATAATAATATTGTATGGCCTCGGGTGCCGGGTGCAAGCTTTGCAATTTGACACCCAGAGGATAGCTTTGCATGTCGAATTTCGTTGTTCCTTGAATCACTATGAAACAAAGTCAAGGAGGTTAGATATCTAAGCTCCTTGAACACTATAGCGCTTTCTAGTAGAGAAATGAGGAACTTTGTGTTGGCGGAAACTCCCGAGATTAAGTTTGCCATTATGAACACGGCCAACTGAATTCAAATGGTTTCTTTGACATGCCAAAATCGTATGACATGCGTGTCGTATTTTTGACACCTTTCAAAAATCACTTACCACGACCAGGAGCGAATCTGCAATCTTGGGGTTGGTAGACCGACACGCTATCCACTCACCCACCGTGACAAGCTGAAGAGAGAGGTGCCCAGACATTATTGTCGAGAGGCACAGAACCAACTCTGGGCTTTATGGTCTGGGGAGATTTCAGCTACAATGTAAAATCTCAATTAGGAATTGTTGAGGGCAATATGACTATAGTTTGCTTGATTTGAATGGAATAGTGAGTTCCTGTAATCTGGCAATTGGCCATGGCTAATTTTTTTCTATGATGGTGGCCTAGGTTTAATTCTCAGCTCTGTCATGAATTTTAATTCTAGTATGAGGTTTGCAAGCATCTAGAGGACAGTTAACAGGAGAGATGAGTAGTGGATTAATATCCTATTCTCGGTCATTGTAGAAGTGGTTATCTGTAGTTTCCCAAAGTAAATTCAGATCGCAGCTGATTCCTTCCCAACTTAGCTCCTAGTTACAAGTACTGTACAGAACTCAGAAGAATGCGAGTGTGTGGTGAGGTGAAGGACAATGACATACAGTCATTCATTGCTATGGCAACCAGCTTCCTTCTCGGCAGAATATATATCGGCCCGTTGTGCACTCAGAAGGATGAGTGGACACTATTCGGAAGTTATGGCCCAATGTTTTTGGGAAGACATATCACAATGTTATTGCTGGCTACATTCCCCTGTCTAGCATTCTTCTGAGCTCTAGTAACGTCACCACAATAACCCAGGTCATCAGATAGATTCCACACACATTCAAGAATCCAGGAGTTGCTAAATTAAGCAAGGAAAAATCTCTTGGGCTGGCATTGTTTAAAGTTTACTCATTACTTTTCTGTCAAGGAAATACAGTATATTATGTTCACTCTCCGCCTGTGTCATGCATCTAGGATAATCCCCATATTGTTCCATCATGAAAAACTAACAAGCAATTGCATTTGCTTAGCTTCCATGCCGAAGATCGCGGGTTGAAACCCGGCCGAACTCGTCGGATTTTTTAAGAGCGTTAAAAATCCGTCAGTATGCCTTCCTTCAGGGGGGAAGTAAAGCCGGCAGTCCCATGTCATAGATTTATGGCATGAAAAAGAAATATCTTCCACTAATTACACTTGTGGAAGCAAAAATTTGTAGGTTAGATTGATAACGCTCTATTAGTTCCAACGTTCGCCACGGGATGCTGACTGCAGTGGCATTTAGTAGCCGCGTCCACAGCTAGGTGTCGTGGATGGTAGCATTTGGTGGCAATAGTAGGAACTACTTGAAACAATTAATCGTCTGCAGTCCTTACCTGAATTACAGATAACATACACTAATACAGCCATCACAATTAATACCGGTTATCAGACAGATTCTACACACACCCAAAGTACACGGGGCTACATGGCCGCGTTGTCGCAGCCCCTATACTAAGGAACCAACCACTTTTGAAAGCAGTGGTTTAACAGTCATTTAATTATGTCGTTTCTGCATAAAGTGTTGGTTACATACTCCCCAACCCTGATAAACCTAGCCTCCCTTCCATTAACCCGGGAGAGGTTGCATTGCGGTCTTTTAGACAAGGTTTGATTTGTTCACGCCACCATTCTTGTTTGCTGCACTCCCCCACCACCATACTTCATCTAATGTCACGGATAGTATCAACAACAGTTTCCTCTTGTCCGCCAGTCCAATTTTGCGTGGTAAGTTGAACTATTTACCAATTATACCAGACCTGGTCTTTTCCACCACACGTGACCTGTTGAGTTTTGCATTTTATGATGGACTCCGAAGAAGAAGATAGGATTAGGACACTCTTAGAGAGTGTGGAGAAAGAAGAACGGAACAGAAAATAAGTACTCCGAGTGCAACAAGACAGAGTACGAAGGGAACTGTTTGACGTGGAACAATAGGGAGCAGGGGAGTTTGAAGAAGATGATGATGGAAGTGCAGAGGACAACTTGGCTTGTAGTGAACACAACCAAGACTCAGAGGAATCTGTGGATGAACAATATTGTGGTAACCTGTCACATAATTGAAATACGATACAACACTGAGAAAATGCACAATTTTTAGCCTGTACCGGAAGAAGTACTAGTAATGCTGGACCAGTGTACATGGCTAAAGAAGGTGTTACAACATAGCAAGTACATTCCTCTCAACGGAGGGGAAGGACACGCCGACGCAATCTAACTTCTCACCCACCTGGACCCAAGGGGGATGCTCGCAATGCGATAGAAGCTTAGAGTATTTATTTTCCAGGCTCCGAAATTAAAAAGATTGTGGGATTTACAAATATGTGGATTGAACAAAGACGAGCGAACTTTACACAAGAATGTGATGTTCTTTCTACAGATGTTTGGGAATTGAAAGTCGTGTTTGGGCTTTTTACCTTGCTGGCGTTCTTCGTTCATTGTATCAAAATCTTGAAGACATGTTGGTAACAGATCGGACAGGTGCAGAAATATTCAGAACGACTATGAATCAGCGTCGCTTCAAATTTTTGCTTCGAGCTATGAGATTCGATAACGTTCATGAAAGAGATAAGATAACTCAATCATATCGTCTTTCTTTAATCCACGAGATATTTAAGGGTTTTGATGATCGATGCTCGCAGTCATATTCACCAGGTGAATATTGCACAGTGGACAAAATGCTCGGGTCGTTTCAAGGGAAATTCGATTTATTTCTATACCAAGCAAACCGGTCGAGTGTGGCAACAACAAGTTTTGCCTTAGTTTGAGGCAGAACATATTACACAGTTCATATGGAAATTTATCCTGGTCAACAACCAGAAGGACCCTTTAGAAGTGAAAATTCACCACGAGCCATTGTTGAGAGAATAGTACAGCCAAAGTCAGGCAGTGGGAGGATTTGACAATTGATATGTCCTTCCCCCTGGCCACCTATCTTCTTGAAAACCACCGTCTAACAATATTGTCGGAACACTCCGAAAAAGTAAGTAAGAGATTCCTCCAATATTTATTGCACCAAAAATGCCAGTCAACAGCAGTATTTTTGGAATTAGAGTTGACTGTATGTGGCTCTCTTATTCTTCCAAGAAAAAATAAGGCCATCCTAATGATTTCCCCTTTCCATAATTCTGACAAAATCGATGAGAGTTCTGGAGAATCCAGGACGCCTGAACTTTTAACCATTTCAACATGACAAAAGGGAGGCGTGGATCTTGTCGATGAACTGAAAGGGACCTATTCAGTTTCAACGACTAGCTGTTGATGGCGACTCACTGTGTTCGCCTTCAGTTCATTAACCTTTAAAATGAAAACAATTCCAAGGTATATACCATAGTATTATTTGTGAAACCACTTCTAAATTTGCCATTAAAGCTCATTATTAGAATTTTTGTAAGACTGGTGTTTTTCTTTTATTGGAGAGTTGATATGCATACTCTAGAACAAGAAACACATAACTTAATTGGACCGTAGTTCATGCCATCCAAGTTTTATGGCGTAATTGCCAATACAAATTTCCCCTTGTACCTAAAAGACCATGGCCAATTGAAACACATTATTTAAAGTAGATTTCATCTCTTCAATTACTTGCCATGAACCCGTACAGTATATCTGAACGAAACTACTAGAGATCATGACAAGCATGTGACCATTTACTTAATTGAAAGCCATTTAAGAGTATTTCGACTTGACAACATGGAGGTATATAGGAAAGAACGAAGACTGTAATTATTACTACTTGATGGCACATGGGCACACAATGAGTTTCGTATGCAGGAGAGTCCACGTGATGCAGCACAACTGAAAGGTGGAGGAACATTCACTTTGCTTGTTACAGAAATGTTCACACCAGTTCCTACTGTAACTGTACTCCACATTAATCTCTCTCCCAGGAGTACAGCAGTACCTTATTCTCCTCCTTTCACCTCAAATCTGTTAGGTTTACACAATGAAGTAATAATCGCAGTCTTTCATCCACTTCCAAGCATCAAATTCATTAACCACAATCTCAAGAGCTATCTACACATCAGTTTGTGTACTTCAGCCTGTTGTAGTCATGGTGTACACAATTACTATTTTAACTTTCGCAAAATATACAAATGCAACAATTTTTAATAAACCTGGTATTTGGTGACTTTCTGCACGACAGAAATATTGGTACTGTACAGAACATGGTGTGAAATGAAGGGAATAAGGGTTTCTTTATTGGGGCATTATATTCTTTCTTGAACGTTGTTCCATTTCCACACACAATGCTGCACTGTAATGATGAAATTAATGGCTAGAGAGATACCTTTTTTTTAATACTTTCAATGCATGAGCAAAACTGGTCAAAATTTACAACAGGACTCCACTTGCAACTACACTGTAGGCCTACTGTACATCCACCAGCTTAATGTCAGCTGTAGACAGCTCGCCTCTGCGCGAACGACAATAGTGCCAACCTACTTCTGACCCGTACGATTTCACAATTGAAACTAAACGGAAGTAGCAGTGGACGGACAGTATACAACATATCATCACTCTTTTCAAAACTTTCTTAATTAAAACTACAGAACAGGAGACCAAGCCGTCGTAACTTTCAACAAGGTATATTACTGAAAATGTAGTATTTATGATTGACAAACCTTTCTCGGAGATGTTGGGAGTCATTTTACTTTCTCAATTGCCACTGCTGCACCGGAATAATTCCTTTTAATTGATTATTTACGAAAATAATGCTTTTAGCATCGTCTTCATTTCACTATGGACGCCATCTTGGACACTACGTCATACGTCATGTGACACCCGAAAAACGAACATCTGAGTACGTTACCAACATGTCCAATACAAAATTCACCATATGACACGTAAAGTTTGAAATTGTTACAAATTTCCACTAAGTTAAGCACTGTCTTTCGGAAAATTACTGCTAGTACCACAAGCAAGGGGATCTGGGGCGTAAGCCCCAGGTTAGGGTTGTTTTTGTATGTAAAACATTAATAAGATAGAATTTATATCCGCTACTAGGTTAGGTACTGCCTGGTCTAAAATTACTGCTAGTACCACAAGCAAGGGGGTCTGGGGCGTAAGCCCCAGGTTAGGTCTGTTTTTGTATGTAAAGCATTATAAATACATAAATAAACACTGACAATTGGCGCAATTTTTCATTACATTACTTTATCAACGCTCTTTTGTTTACTCGTTCTATACCCGATGTGAGATAGTACCAAATGCGTGGGGTTGGCATTCCTGACTTAGTAAGCAAGATGGCTACAAAAGACTTCATTTCTGCTATATAAGTCTTGTATCCATTTGGGATGGCTGGGTGGGTTTATGGCAGCGGACGAGTCAACATCTATTATTTTAACATCTCAGGATGCCATTACTAAAGGTACTTCGGCAAATTTCATTACCTAATTTTTTTTATACCTTTGGTCTCCTGTTCTGTAGTGCTACCACTTTCTTATTGCAGGAACTACTGCACCCCACTGGTCCCACACATTTGCAAATGTCTCGATAGCAAACCATATCCTAGCCCAAAATCTAGGATGATGCTAGTTTCTTCAAATAAAATATCAAGAAAGACAGTTCATACAATAACCGACCATTTTGTAGGCCTAATACTTATCTCAAAAGTTTAAAGTACCGGTTACACATGTTTCTAGCATTTCAGTCATCTCCGACATTTAAGGACAGATGAGCTACTCGTTATGTTCCTTAAAACCACATATTTAACATAACCTAACCTATCTCAATCAGGTACGGTATCACAGTATAAAATGGTTCTAAACAGTGGCGTCGAAGATCACAAAACTAAACCACTAAAAAAGTGCGGTTACATCCAAGCAATAACGCCAAGATTACACTTCTTTCCCACAGAATATCAGGACGTACCCTATCTACAGTATATACTGTATAGCAGCAAATACTTTAAAGTGAACAGATTTATTGAAACCGTATTGAACAATAGCCTACCATAACCTCCATGAGCGAATTTCTTTGACAGAAAAATATCGCTACCGATCCATTAGACACAGTATGTACAATTGCAGCCCAATCATAAATTGTCTGACCAAAATTGCATTTCCATCGAAAGTATAATTATTTTACCGTAGTAAAATATTACTGAAAGCTTCATTGCCACAATTTCATTACACAGTAGCCTACATCATTGTGGAAAACGATGAACCTTCACATCAAAGAAGTTTAATTCCGTGACTTAATGCAATTTATAGATTGCTATATATGCCCGTCTCAATCACCGTTTCCATCTTGAAAAATTTGCGAATGCTTTATTGCTTCAAATCACCAGGCCAAAAATTTACCACGCCATATTTGATTTGATAAAGCGGCTTCCCAAAGAAGTTCGTAGCGGCTTCCGGTTACCTTGGCCACGGAGAGGAAAGCTTAGGTTGTTCAACACTGACGCATGCGCACAGGAGCAAGACCTTCCACTCGCTAGACGCGTCTGTTTCCCTGTAAACCTCTGTGCACCTTGGGCAGTGTTCTACCCACGGCCGACTGAATACGAGCTGCGCTCTATACCGGCCTTGACATTCCCAGTCAGAACCCATGTATAACATGTAATTGGAAAGTTTCTACTCGTTGCCGGTAGAGCGCACTCCCCTCCCATTATAGGCGCGATAAGGAATCAGCTGTACAGTACGTATATTAAATGTGTAATCTCAAGAACCACTGGATGGATTTTGATGCTGCTTTCACCATTCTGTAAAGGTGATCTCGAGGAGGATTTGTGTAGAAAATAATTTATTTATGACCAAAGGGAGCCAAGCAGTAACGATTTCAGTGAAGAGGTCGAAAAAATAGCCAGGCGTCCGTGCGCTTTTTAAGCTTACGCTGGGCAAACCGTTAAAAATATCATTATATTATAAGTGTAAGAATTGTTCAGCGTGAGAAATTCTACAAAAAAGTCCGCGAGAGCATATCTCTATCTTCGATACATCGCCCACTATAAGTGTTTTTAATTTGGACGAGAGGGAGATTTGGCTTGCACCTCGCCATTCTTAAATTACGTCTGACAGGAATTCCTTGCACATTCATAACTGTTCCCGGGCGAAGCCGGGGCGGGTTGCTAGTGACACTATATAATTATTATCATTATAATTTCCGCATTATCAAAATTAAAATTATATCACAAAATAAAATAGCGTGCTAATAAATCTAAGAGAAATTAGACACTACTCCAGCACCGTCTCATTAAAAGGAAAGAGAGGATCAAAATTACAGCCGGGAACAAGTAGCAGCTAATCGTGTGTTGTGTTTTGTGCTAAGAGATCTTTCGACAAATTATCAGATACCGTGTGCCTTCTTTTTCACGAAGCAGCTGTCAGGACGGGACTTACATAAACTCCTGCATGACGATATTCTCGAGGTTGAACAATGCGGTTTCATAATTATAATAACTGTCTCTGATAATCACAAAACTAACACTACAATGATGAGGCATTTAGGGGGAGGGAATTTGCAACCAATGGTCAATCACCCATACGACGAGTCTAGGAATGTATTCCCTATTTTTGATCATTGTCACATTCTAAAAAAAAGCAACATTAGAACGCAGTTTCTGTAACGAGAGATGACTGATGGTACTGGAATAATTTCAGGGAAATACTTGTCATTACTATACACAATGCAAAAGGGTGAGATCGTCAAACCGGTCAGACACCTCACTAAAAAACACATCGAACCCACTAAATTTGAAAAAAATGAATGTTCGGCGTGCCAAGGAAGTGTTCTCGTCAGAAGTTATTGGTGCCATTAGTACACTGAAAGAAAATATAGGCATGTACCCGGATGCGTACACATTCATGGACGCAGAAGCAACCATTTTTTTTTTGAAAAACGTTAATAAATGGTTCGCTATGCATGACGTAAGCATCACATATCATCATATTCAGTCTAGAAATCCAGATAAAGGGCATTTTTTCTCATTAAATGTTAGTCGCCTAAACTGGCTAGAGGAATATTTTCTTTCTTACCTTGAAACTTTGAAAGCTGCTAGTAACGCTGCTAGAAAGGACTTCCTGAGTTCTGAGACTTACGAAGCTACCTATACAATTAATCACGGATTCAACTGTCCAGTGCATAAGGTATCTTCTAAAAATGGGTAGAGGCAAGTCGCCAAATATGGGGAGTTTTTTTTTATAAGGCTCACATTAGACATAAGAAGGAACGGAATAATTTTGGTTTTCTCACCAATGTAAACCTCAGGCGATATACTATGTATATTACAAATATGGGCATGTTTGATGTTGTAATACCCTCTGATATTATTGTTAACTTTAAAAGTGCACTTTCCCCGTATTAGGCAACCGGGTTTCGTAATATGGGGAGGTGAGAAACCTCACGGTTTTTATTTATAATAGGTACACTGAATAGTATACCCTACTAATTAAAGCATTAATTCTGACGATTTATTTTCGTGTGGCCTCCTGAGAGACCGAGTGCAGGTCTTTCTAGTCGACGCCCGTGGGCGACCTGCGCGTCAGGATGAGAGATGGAATGGATGAAGATGAATGAAACTGGGAAAGGATGTGGAAGGAAGCGGCCGTGGCCTGTTAGAAGGTACCGTCCCAGCATTTGCCTGGTGTTGAAAAATGGGAAAACACGGAAAATCATTTCAAGGACGGCCGACGGTGGGGCTCGAACCCACGCGTCTACCGAGTCAGCAGAGAGCTTGGCCCCATGGCCTAACGCTGCGCTTTAGCCAGCGTAGCCACTACTGTCGGTAATTCGGACAATGTAATGAAATCATGAACACAAATAGTACAAAAATACAAAAATGAATATTATAAGTAAATAACAGTCCTAGTTTCCTGTTGCCGAACTTCCAAACCGTTCAGCAGAAAAATGCATAAACTTTAATGAAAATCGAGTGATTCTGATGGAATTCAACTGTAACGCTGTGCAAGGTATGTCTAATTTCTCTTAGATTTATTAGCACGCTATTTTATTTTGTGATATAATTTGCATTTTGATATTGTGGGAATTATAATGATAAATAATAGTGTCACTAGCAACCCGCCCCGGCTTCGCCCGAGAACAGTTATGAATGTGCAAGGAATTCCTGTCAGACGTAATTTAAGAATGGCGAGGTGCAAGCCAAATCCCCCTCCCGTCCAAACTAAAAACACTTATAGTGGGCGATGTATCGAAGATAGAGATATGCTCACGCGGACTTTTTTGTACAATTTTTCATGCTGAACAATTCTTACACTCATAGTATATTGATATTTTTAACGGTTTGTCCAGCGTAAGCTTAAAAAGCGCACGGACGTCAAGTTCTTTCTTCGACCTATTCACTGAAAACTAAAATCGTTACTGCTTAGCTCCCTTTGATCATAAATAAATTATTTTCTACAGAAATCTTCCTCGATATTACCTGTACAGAATGGTGAAAGCCGCATCAAAATCCATCCAGTGGTTCTCGAGATTACCCGTGATATCCAAGAATCGGGGACTTCGTTTTACACTAAGTAGCGATAGGTCTTAGTCGTGCAATGCTTGGTCAACAGCGCTGTGTGAGCAGTTGAGTAACTAACAAGATTTCATGAAAAAGGTCTCATTGTCTAGGCCGGTATGAGCGCATTCAGTCGGCCGTGGTTCTACCACTTCCGTGCAAGTTCCGGGCAGCTGTCAGGAACCTAATAGCAAAATACAGATGGTGGCTAGCCTGATTTTTGTTAAATTTGTGTAATCGATGAGTGAGCCACCTATCGTTAGATGCGTTAAGTTCTTTTCGTTTCGCTTTTGTCCGTTGTTTGTTGATATCACGTGTTCTTTGGTTTCAACAAGATATAGGCCAGGCCTAGAACCAAAACCTCAAACTCAATAATCGAAAACTAGACAAGCATGCAGTGCTTTTCAAGGAGGAATAGCCTGTGAAATATGTTTCTAGCAATAGGCTACTTTTCTGTCTGAAAACAGGCTTAGGCCTATATGAGCTACAGACATGTTGTGACAAGGCTTGCAGTGCATACGTTCAATCATAAAATATATGTCAAATCAAATTATCACACTCCAGGCGACAAGTTTGTAAACTCTGTAAAATGAATGGAACGGAATGCGCACATTTGTGCATAATTAGATAGTTCTCTTTGCTGTATTCTACGAGAGATTTCACTCTTCTTGCACAGCTATAGAAGGTATCTTGGATAGGTCATGTTGCAAAGTTCACATTTTCTCTTTTCGTTTGGCGGATGGAATGATTTTGTCACACATATTTTATGATGAAAGCCATTGACCGTACAACGCGTCACCACAAGCCTAAGATCGTAGTTCTGTTTGTCAAGGCTTTAGTGACGTAGAAAACTACAAAATGCAATGCCCCAAATATCAGGTCTTATGTTGCATAAGCAAAACACCAAGGCAATGACAATGTATAGTACGGTACAGAACCTGAATAATGTCCTGTACACACTGTATTTCTCATGCACGCGTGTGCGAATTTATTAAATTATATGAGCGCTTCATACAGTGGTGTAAAGTATACACCAGTGGATCAACCAATTAAAGGTCTCCATTATCTGAGGGAATTCTGAGTGTGTTCAGAATTAATAAAGTTTGAGCGTTAAAATATGTAGGGTGGAACATGATAAGAGCAAACCCCCCAAAAAAACGAAGAAAAAGATAGAGAGCAAGTAGCTTTAACATAAATATGTATTTTCACACAATAAATGTACAAGTTTAGTTACAGAGAAAAACAAGGTTAATTTCTTAAAAATAAATAAACCAAAGTTATAAATCTTGGGCATATGTAAATGCCGGAAAGCATGAATAGAGTTGCTTTTGACTGGCTGACAGGGAGCAAATCCTGTCAAACCGAAAGAAAAGAAAAGAAAAGAAAAGGGAAAACTATAGAAGTTAACAAGAGACATGACCTATAAAGGGGGCCAGTAACTGACAGGGGTCCAGTCCTGCAGCACCCTATAAGAAAGGTAATACGTAAGCAGTTGCCAAGATGCAACAAAAGCAATAATGTATTGGCAGAAACAAAATATTTGAGCTGCTTACAAAATTTACTGAAACTGTGCAATGACAGAAGCAGTTGGGCAAGTAGCCTTTTGCCTGAACGTAAATCATTAAAGTTATGGTGCACAGACAAAGTGCAAAGAAAGTTACAGATATGCATAAACAATGCTTAGATGGTCCTCACAAAAACCATAAAATAGCTAAAGCAAGCTGGTATGTAATTCCGCCTAATGGGGAATGGAGAGAAGTTCACACAGACATTAAGATTAAGGAATCTTCTAAACCATGTTTGCTTAAGATTAACAGAAAGAACATAGGTAGTGTACAAAGACAGTGCAATGGCAGAATCAGGTCTGCTGTAGAATACGCAGGAAAAAGCATTAAATACCTTATACATTTGGGTACTTAACTTGTTTCTTTGTTGCTGGCGATAATCCCGTTTTGCGTAGAACAAGAGAGACATATGTTATGTCCAGTTTGAAATGGCGTAGCACAAAGTATTTCACCTAAGAGAGTGTGGTACCAAATTCCACACGTGTGCGTAGAACCAAAGTTAAGGTTACTTTCACAAAATATGTGACGGAGCTGAAGCACTAGTAGAATAGTAAGGTAGTTCTTAGCTATTATAAAGACGAAGTGACGATGTTCACTTAAGTCCAAGTAGATTTTCTTGGTACATGAAGATGTACCCTCGAATTTGTGTCGCAGGAACACTTCAAAGTTCAATCCAAGTTGTATTAGTTGAAACATGTCTAGACGACATGGCGAAGGTTGAAGTAGCACTTCTTCATTCAGAATTACGATGCGAAGTTTGCAATGATGAAGTTTTTGTCCGGTTTCTTCAAGACGGGTGGTTGGTGCCATACCAACAGGGAAATCACAAGGAATATGTGTCGGTCTGCATGTTAAATAGCAGACAGCACTGAAGTCTGGAATATTCCATGTCCGGCCATTGGCGAGCTCCAAACATGTGGCGGGAAGAAGCGTGCTGAATGGCTGGAGAGCAGTGACGTCATAGAGACGGCCAAAGAGCACGTAGCAAACTGAGACCCGGTAGACGAACCAAGAAAGCCACGAGGAAAAGTAGTGACCTAATTAACACTTAGAGAAATGTCTTAGAGGCGAGATAGATAATATAATGTAACAGGTGAGTACAAAATAACTTTAAACATAACTGAATTAAACAATAAAGTGAAACAAAGATGATTTGTCACAAACACGTGGTGACGAAAAAATGAGGTTAAAAGTCAAATACTCGTCTGACTTTTGCCGTGACAAAAAACCTACAAAATTTAACCAGTTAAATATTCTCAAATGCGAACATACTGCCAGAGGGGCGACAAGAAAAAACAAGAAAGAGAACACAAAAACAAACTAGAGTGGTAAGGGGGCAAGCGAGCTGCCACTTCCCTCTCCTCTGAAGCAAGTTCAAATACTCCAGCCTCCACCGTTTCCAAAATCTGTCCCTGAGTGCTTCGACTCTTTTGCAAAGAATGGGCAAAGAACTATCGAGCCTGCGGTCGATGAGAGGTAACGGAGCATTTAAGGAGCTACCTATTAAGAAGTGACCATGGGTCAATGGAAGCAAATCGGAGGGGTCGTTAGACACAGGAGACAAAGGACGGGAGTTGACAGTGTCTTCGTCAAGAATGATGAAAGAATTAAATTCATCAAACGACAAGATAGAGTTTCTTATAGTTCTTTTGAGATGAGCTTTAGTTAATTTGACACAAGCTTCCCATCTACCTCCATGATGAGGAGCGTAAGGGGGGATGAAATGCCATTTAAAGCCTTTTAAATGAGCGTAGGTAGAAAGTTGCTCGTTGGAAGAACGAGAGCAGAGTGCCTTTTGCCATTGTTGAGAAGCGCCAAGAAAGTTTCTGGCGTTGTCAGAGAAAACCTCAGACGGGATTCCTCTTCTGGCAACAAAGCGAGAAAAAGCAGAAAGAAAGTATGAAGTGGATGCATTTGTGACCAGTTCGAGATGAATGGCACCAGTGACCATACAGACAAATAGCGCTGTGTAAAGCTTGGCAAGAATTTTGCGTTTAGCTTTTAGACTATTGGTTTGATATAGGAACGGACCAGTTAGAAGAAATGGTCTGCTGGGAGCGGAGCGGAACGAAGGAAGGTCAGCCATAAGTTGCTGAGAAAACTTGGGTTTGGCCTTGAAGCAAAGAATACACTTTCTAACAACGGAGATGACCTCGTGCAAGCCATTGATGGGCCAGTAATGTTCACGAAGTAGACACAAGAGAGTGCGAGTACCAACATGTAAGTGCTGATAATGAAATTGACGTATGGTCAATTTGGTAATGTGATGTTTTGAAGGAAGAATGATGGGGTGTTTCTTATCCTCAGGATATTCGTAAAAAGATAATCTACCACCTACTCTTAACAATCCGTTATCATCAAGAAAGGGGCATAAAGCGAATAGTCTATTACGCTTTTTATGGGGTAGACCCTTAGATAGAGAGTTAATTTCATCAGAAAAAACTTCTTGCTGCGTGAGCAATAAGATTGTGGTAGTAGCAGACTGTAATTCAACAGCTGAAAGAAATGCTTGAGGAAACAATGGTTTATCTAACACAAAGAATTTCCATCGAAGCAAGTAGGCAACAACACGAACTAGCTTTTGATAAGAAGAATATCTTTCAAGCAATGAAGGGGTAACCATGGTTACAAGAGAAGAGGCGACTTTACGAGTTTCAGGAACATTTGTTAAAGCAGAAGAAAATAGAGCTGGCCAAGAGGAAGGTTCTTGCAAGAACCAAGTTGGACCATGCCAGAAAAGGCTAGATTTGACTAGCTGGTGTGGAAGGCATCCACGAGAAATTATGTCTGCTGGGTTCTCCTTACCCGAGACATGTTTCCAATGAGAAGATGCGGATAGAGTTTGGATTTTTTCACCCTATTGGCGACAAAAGATTGCCATTGCGTGGGGGGCTTAGAGATCCAAGCTAAAGTAATGGCGGAGTCAGTCCAGTAGTAGATATGACTGAAATGACAGTTAAGATTGGAGACAAGCTTTTGAGATAATTCGGCTGCGAGCAGGGCAGCGCATAACTCTAAGCGAGGAAACGATACCGTTTTCAAAAGAGCTACCTTTGACTTGGTACAAATTAAATTAGAGAAAGAAGGAGTGTCACGACTGACCACATAAGCGCAACATCCATAAGCTTTCACAGAGCTATCTGCAAACAGATGCAGCTCTAGATTAGCAGAAAATGACGTAGGGATAAGAACCCTGGGGATGTCTATGACCAGGCGCGGATTCAAGGGGAGGGTCACGGGGGTCATGACTCCCCCCCCCCCCACAAACGGAGACCAAATTTTTTTGCAAACGCAAAAAACGAAAACACAATAACCAGACAAATAAAACTTAACGAATTTTAACTCAAAAACAGTTTTATTTTATTTTATTCAATACTGAAAATATCTTTATTGAACTGCAATTATTATGTTCTGTTACAACTGTACATATTTACAACTTCATACCTGTTATATAAAAACGAATATTTTTGGTGCGCTAAACGCATCAAATTTCTATCCATGTAGCTTGCAAAATAAATTGGTCTGGTTTTGTACGTTTGGTTATTTTGTGATTGCGTTTTTAGTGATACCATTTTTCTTAAGAATTTCGATTCTCTGACCCCCTCCAAAGCCAAACTCTAGATCCGTGCCTGTCTATGACAGACAGATCAAGAAGATGAGTGCGGAAGGAAAGCCATCTTTCCAAGAGAGAAGGAGGAATAGGATCATCCCAATCCGTTTTGAGAGACCATAATTCCTGCATAAACATCTTAGCTTTGACTATGATCGGAGCTAGATATTGAGGGGGGTCGTAGATTTTGGCGATCTCTGAAAGAACTTGTCGCTTAGTTTGAGGAAGAATAGGAGACAAGCTGACTTGATAGAAGAAAGAATCTGACACGGGATACCAATGAAGTCCTAAAACTTTAGTAGAATCAGCGGTAGGTAAGAACTCGACTGGTGTATCAGTGTTTCCTTTGGATAAGAGCTTAGATAGCACTTCTGGAGAATTAGAATTCCATTTGTAAAGTAAAAACCTCCTCCTTGAAGCAACGCTTGGAGATCAAGTGAGTGTTCGAGTGCTTCAGAAGGGGAGCTAAAGGAATGAAGAAAATCATCTTCATAAAAAGATTTTTTGAGGAAATTTTAGGAATCAGCGGAAAAGAGATTAGAGTCGTGGTCAGCGAGATGCTTTAAAGTGCGGATGGCCAAGAAAGCAGATGGTTTTAAACCATATGTGACCGTTTTTAATTTGAAGATCTTAATGGGTTTGGCGGGGCTATCACGCCAAAGAATTTGTTGCAGATTTTGCTGTTCAGAGTTGATCAAAATTTGCGTGTACATTTGTTTAATATCGGCGATCACACCAACAGGGAACAAGCGAAAGTTTAACAGAACGGAAGAAAGATCAGACTGAATGGCGGGACCGGTAAATAAGGTATCGTTTGATGAAATACCATTATAATCGGGAGCGGGACCATTGAAAACGACTCAAATGTTTTCTCTTGAGGAAGGGTTCTTCCAAACAGGGTGATGATTCAAATAAACACTATCTTCAGATATATTTTGTTTATGAAGGACTTCCATGTGACCAGAGGCTTTGTAGTCTTCCATAAAGTCAATGTATTGAGCTTTGGCTGAAGAATCTTGTTTCAACTGATTTTCCACAGCAAACAAAGCCTTAAGGGCGCGAGGATGAGAATCCTTTAAAACTGGGGGAGAAGAAATACGAGGCATAGTAACCACAAATCTACCATCTGGGTTGCGAGTGGTAGTGGAGAGATAGAGCTGCTCGCAAAAGTCATCTTCAGTGGAAGAAGAAGGGGTGGAATCGATAGACTCAATTTTCCAAAACTTTTCCAAATTGTTGTCCAACTCAACGTGAGTGATATGACATAAAGATGAAGACAGTACAGTGGCAAGAGGGATATGACCCGTGACCAACCAACCGAACCTGGTATGTTGGGCGTAGATGGTAAAAGTTATATTAATTCTAGAGGGTAGCAAATTTTGGCAAAAGACATTAGCACCTAGCAAAATGTCAACTGGAGCACTCTGATGAAAGTAAGGATCAGCTAATTTCAGATCAGAGGGGAAATGCCAAGTATCAATAGAAAATAAATGACTAGGAGTCGGGGCTCCAATAACAGGGATTGCCAAACAATTTAAACTAAGGTTAGTGCCAGATTGCACCGAATCCTTAATATTGAGCTTTACGAACTGTAAGGAAGTAGACTTACTGTTATTGATACCAGATATTTCTATCGAAGTAGTATGGGGCTTTAAGTTTAATTTCTTAACCAAAGAAGAGGTTATGAAATCGTGTGTGGCAGCATTGTCAAGAAGAGCTCGGACAGAATGCCACTTGCCCTTAGAGTCTTGGACCTGAAGTCTCACCGTGGATAACAAAACCTGAGTACTTCGCCAAGAATTAGCAGTCTGACTATACGACTGAGCGCTATAGTCAGCATGAGTGCCAGAAGTAAGGTACGACTTACTACTGGATGCCACGTTGGATTGAGAAGTCGTAGAAACAACGCTTTCCAAAGGCTTATTTTGGGGAAGCTTAAATTTGGGTTTTTCAAACCAGTGTAACGAAGAATGGTGGCGTAGTTTGCAATGTGTGCAGACACCTTTAGACGAACAGTTTGAAACAGCATGTTTGGTAGACAAACAATTATAGCAACATTTGTGCTCGGCAACAGCTTTCCTACGTTCATCGACAGTCATAGCTTTGAACACAGAACAAGTGTAGAGCGGATGCAAATTGTTGCAGAGAAAGCAGGTTTGTACAGTGCTCTGAACTGTAAGTACCTGAGAGCGAACTGATTTCTTATTAGAAGAAGTCTTAGAGAAAGCACCTTTGCTCGAGCTAGGTAGCTCGGCTTGTTGAGCAACGGCTGAAAGGATTTGGCAACGGTTTTTGATAAACGTGACCAAAGTTTGAAAGGTGCGATCAGGCTGATCTATTAACTCTGATTCCCAGGCCTTTAAAGTTTGAGAATCGAACTTGGAAGTAGTTAGATATATACGAAACAAGTCCCAATGCTGGACGGGTTGCTTTAAGTTCTCGAGAGCTCGAACATGAAGCTCGACAGTATCACTTAACTGACGTATAGAGAAAAGATTGTCGGGGCGGCAAGAAGGGAGATTAAATAAAGCAGTAATATGTCTGCGGATGCGAAGCTTGAGGTTACCAAAACGTTGTTGAAGCAGATTGAAAGCAACGGAGTAATTATCTGCTGTGAGAGGAAGTGCCTCTATCAGCTTAAGCGGGGGGCCATGCAATGCAGATTTTAAATAATGAAACTTCTGAATATCGGGTATTGCAGAATTACTATGCACAAATGAAATGTACAGTTCCTCGAAGGAATCCCATTCCTTCTCGTTGCCAGAAAGGTTGGCAAGGAAATCCGGGGTAAGATAGGTTTCGAGGGAGTGACAGGTTGGTCCCTATGCTTTATGGTTAACGTTCTGATTAAATTCTCGGCTTCAGCAAAGCCTTCATAATAACTTTCCTCCACCTCATCTCGATCTTGCTCAAGAGTTGAGTTGAGAAGCTCAAGTTCAATTTGTACAGTGTCGTACGACATGAAATTGGATTGATAAGTTTTAAATTTTTCATTGAGGATGCCTAAATTGTGTTCATCCAAACTTTTTTCAGTAAGGTAAGAGCGAAACTTGGATAACTTCTTTTCTAAAAGGGCACGAGTGCCTAATAACTTGTCAGCTTTGGCCATGATGGAGACTGAAGCACTTACCCCAACCTCAAGAGAACCTGCTGGTGGCAAGGCAACGTCAGACTTGACAACAGAGGGCTGCGGCTGCGCGTCAGGATCCTGCACCTGTTCCACCTTGATGGACTCCGTATTAGCTGCGAAAAGTCAGACAGAGATTTAGACAAGGTATTACCATGAAGCAACGTGCTCTCCAGAATAAGTAAAGTTTGAATGAAATGAAACTATTTCCAAGGGTTTCTTGCACCACAAGTATGTGGTGTAAAGTATACACCACTGGATCAACCAATTAAAGGTCTCCATTATCTGAGAGAATTCTGAGTGTGTTCAGATTTAATAAAGTTTGAGCGTTAAAGTATGTAGGGTGGAACATGATAAGAGCAAACACAAAAAAAAACAAAGGAAAAGATAGAGAGCAAGTAGCTTTAACATAAATATGTATTTTCACACAGTAAATGTACAAGTTTAGTTACAGAGAAAAACAAGGTTAATTTCTTAAAAATAAATAAACCAAAGTTATAAATCTTGGGCATATGTAAATGCCGGAAAGCATGAATAGAGTTGCTTTTGACTGGCTGACAGGGAGCAAATCCTGTCAAACCGAAAGAAAAGAAAAGAAAAGAAAAGGGAAAACTATAGAAGTTAACAAGAGACATGACCTATAAAGGGGGCCAGTAACTGACAGGGGTCCAGTCCTGCAGCACCCTATAAGAAAGGTAATACGTAAGCAGTTGCCAAGATGCAACAAAATCAATAATGTAATGGCAGAAACAAAATATTTGAGCTGCATACAAAATTTACTGAAACTGTGCAATGGCAGAAGCAGTTGGGCAAGTAGTCTTTTGCCTGAACGTAAATCATTAAAGTTATGGTGCACAGACAAAGTGCAAAGAAAGTTACAGATATGCATAAACAATGCTTAGATGGTTCTCACAAAAACCATAAAATAGCTAAAGCAAGCTAGTATGTAATTCCGCCTAGTGGGGAATGGAGAGAAGTTCACACAGACATTGAGATTGAGGAATCTTCTAAACCATGTTTGCTTAAGATTAACAGAAAGAACATGGGTAATGCACAAAGACAGTGCAATGGCAGAATCAGGTCTGCTGTAGAATACACAGGAAAAAGCATTAATTACCTTATACATTTGGGTACTTAACTTGTATCTTTGTTGCTGGCGATAATCCCGTTTTGCGTAGAACAAGAGAGACATAGGTTATGTCCAGTTTGAAATGGCGTAGCACAAAGTATTTCACCTAAGAGAGTGTGGTACCAAATTCCACACGTGTGCGTAGAACCAAAGTTGAGGTTACTTTCACAAAATATGTGACGGAGCTGAAGCACTAGTAGAATAGTAAGGTAGTCCTTAGCTATTATAAAGACGAAGTGACGATGTTCACTCAAATCCAAGTAGATTTTCTTGGTACATGAATATGTACCCTCGAATTTGTGTCGCAGGAACACTTCAAAGTTCAATCCAAGTTGTATTAGTTGAAACATGTCTAGACGACATGGCGAAGGTTGAAGTAATACTTCTTGATTCAGAATTACGATGGGAAGTTTGCGATGATGAAGTTTTTCGTCCGGTTTCTTCAAGACGGGTGGTTGGTGCCATACCAACAGGGAAATCACAAGGAATATGTGTCGGTCTGCATGTTAAATAGCAGACAGCACTGAAGTCTGGAATATTCCATGTCCGGCCATTGGCGAGCTTCAAACATGTGGCGGGAAGAAGCGTGCTGAATGGCTGGAGAGCAGTGACGTCATGGAGACGGCCAAAGAGCGCGTAGCAAACTGAGACCCGGTAGACGAACCAAGAATGCCACGAGGAAAAGTAGTGACCTAATTAACACTTAGAGAAATGTCTTAGAGGCGAGATAGATAATATAATGTAACAGGTGAGTACAAAATAACTTTAAGCATAACTGAATTAAACAATAAAGTGAAACAAAGATGATTTGTCACAAACACGTGGTGACGAAAAAATGAGGTTATAAGTCAAATACTCGTCTGACTTTTGCCGTGATAAAAACCTACAAAATTTAACCAGTTAAATATTCGCAAATGCGAACATACAGTATTCCTAAACATGTAATTAAGATAATATTTTGAAATCTATGATGGTTCCGTACGGTAATCACTAGGCGGTCGTATTTCATGTCCAATCAACCCCATCAAATATAAAACTGTTGGCTTTTGCAGCCTGAACCGGACGAAGAATTCCTCATTCGACCAAATTTCACTATGCTCCAGCAAGACCAACTACAATACTGTACAGGCCCGGGGGGCTGTACCACCTGGGAGCCACCCCCCATCTTTTACCAAAACCACCCCAACTGGCAACACCATAAGACCAGAACATTATCCATACGCAGCAAGAGGCGGCCACCCAGCTCGGGAGGTTAGCCAACTACTTGCAACACATACATAAACATCTACATCAACAACTAACTGGGACAGCTACAGTGACGTAATGCTGACCATGCAGCACCTAAAAGTATAAGAAGTGGAGTCCTAAACTGGAGCCATTATCTGTTATACAGTGTGCGTCGCCAGCGGCCCTAGCCGACGTCTGTTCCAGTTTCATCATCAGGTGAGAGTCAGTAGTGCTCAGAATCCTTTATTTTGTGAACACCTACCCCTAATTTGTACGCACCAATTGTATACTTGTCAACATTCCCCAAGTGGTACTTACCAATTCACATCTACTGACCAAATAAACACATGGTCAGTAAACCACACTTTCATTTACTAATTACACTCCTCTTCACGTCCTAATACCCCGCCTGACCTTCGTCACGATTGTCCCTGACCGTAGTAGCCAGTAATTGCTTGGTCAGACTCCATTGTGCTTCCCGCACGCGACTCGACTGCCTAGCATCGAGCCGCTGACATTGCACGTTTATTGTTCCGCCCAGCTGGTAGGCCAGTACAGTAGCCTGTATTTAGAGATCCATCCCCCAATAAACACTTGCATCTTTGCAGGAACATCCCCTAGAGAGTAAACACTAAACAACACACTACACTAGTAAGCTTTTCCAGCTACGGGAAGCTACTCTCATTTAGGAACAACCTTCCGAATTAGTACAGTAACACAAAGTGTGTTTTATCCCAAACTACCCCCCAACCAAGGGATTAAAACATATTTGGTGGAGGCGCTCCTACCACGCACATTAAGGGTAGGACTCATACAACGAGCCCTCGTGGTAGAAACGACCCGTACCGCACACAGCCAAGCGAGACTAAAAATTTTGTTTTTATCCTACATTACGTCCCACACTTTTTCTTTATTACACGGGGATTGATATTATTACACCCACCCCCATCCTCCCCATAGTACAAGGTCGGTGGAAATTAAATGACCACGTTTAGAACCACACTAAGGGACTTTGCGCACCATTTGTCGGCTAGTACAACTCCACTCCCGCCGAAGTTAAAAATTAAGAACAGTGACTTGATAACTGACAAGACTGCAGTACAACTTCTTAGGGAACTCGAATTCAAGGCATCAGAGATCCGCGCTCAACACCCTGCAGCGGCAGCACAAGTCACACATTTTACACGATCCCAGGCCAGTGAACACAGACAAGAATCACCAATATCCAGCGCTAGTGAAGTAGATTGCCTGCCAACGCTCCACCCCCTATTGTTGCAGCAACTGCAAATCACAGAGCAGAAAACTGATAATCTGCTCGAGCGCATCACACAGTTACTAGATACAGACACTGTTAAAGCAGACAATCACACGACAGAGGCAGTCCTAGACATACACACTATTTTGGAAACGGTGAAACAGGATTTAGACAGGACTGTGGACGTAGTCAAATCCACACAGTACGACAACACACCATCAATCAGTGACGATATATCAGGTGACGAGCCACCTGGTAACGTAACACACGTGTCGTACACGGGGAGTGAGGCTAATTCCCCTCAAAACAACACAAACACCTTGTCACGCGATAGCGTAAACAGATTAGAATCTTTACACGGCCAACGAGTGACAGACGAACAGGAAATGAACAGGCACACAGAATACCCCATGATCCACCCCGCAAAGTTCACGGGGGAAGGCCAGGATCCCGAGAAATACCTCAAGGCCTTCAATAGAACGGCTCGGATCAATGGCTGGAGCGATGAAGTCAGAAAACGGCTCCTCCCTGCACACCTCACGAAGGTGGCCATGACATGGTATGAGCTTCATGAGGACAACCTAGAAGATGCCACATGGGAGGAAATCACTTTATTGTTGAAAAGTGAATTCCAGCTCATACCAGATGATGAGGACCTGTATGACCAAATTCGACAGAGGTCACAGGGACCTAAAGAAAGCGCACAGTCGTACGTAAACGCAAAATTGCTGATGTGCGACAAATATAACGCAGCTATGACAAATAAGCAGAAAGTTAAGCTGCTAATGCAGGGCCTTAGACCATCCATCGTGGACAAGTTATGCATTATGAATATCCCCACGGTCCAACACATGCTGAATAACATTAAAACAATAGAGGCAGGAAAAAAGATCACGGAAAAAGCTACGGAGAAAGCCGTGAATCAGCACTTTCATCCACAAAAGGACGACACCAGTCAGAAGATGGATGAATTAGTGGACAGGATGGAAAAGTTAACGATAGCTGCCATCCAAGCAGGCGGCAGACCGCCTAGGGATGAACACACATACACGGAAGAGCGCTATTATCCTGAAAGGGACAGGGGGTACACGGAGAGGAGACACTACGGGAGGGAGGAAATTTACTGCCCTCCACAGCGGCCAACAACACCACATACACAGGACAGGCCACACTACCCTCCGCGGTACTCACCGGTATCATACGCGGACGTAGAGCCGACATACCCTTCACGGCGACCACCATCCCCGTACACACCGGAGTACTACCCTGAAGAGTACGAACACAGCATCCCCCGGCGAAGCAGCCCGCCACCAAGCAGACAGGGCTATGCTGCCCCACAATACAGGGCAAACAGGGAGTATCGGGAAAACCCGCCCCCAAGCAGGCAAGGCTACGCAGCCCCGCAATATAGGGAAAATGGGGACTATCGGGAGTACCCGCCCCCACGCAGGCAAGGCTATGCATCCCCACAATATAGGGGAAATGGGGACTATCGGGGAGACCCACCCCCCATCAGGCAAGAGTATGCATCCCCACAACACAGGGGAAACGGGGAGTACCGGGAGAACCCACCCCCAGGCAGACAGGGGTATGCACCCTCCCAGTACAGGTAAAAGGGGAATCGCCGGGAAAACCCGCCCCCGCAGTAGCAGACATACACCCCACCCTGGCGGAGACAGGAAAACGAACCACCGGGCAATAACCGTCAGACAAAAAAACACAAAAGGACGGGAAACCAGAAACACATACCCAAAGGGCCCGGAACACTATCCCCTCCCCGACGAACACCCGAGGGAGTTCAGGGATGAGGTACCCCGCCGGGCAGACAGGGGGGCAATACTTCCCACACCTAGCTACCCACCGCAAGCGGGGAGTTGGCGCAACCACCCCGAGTGGGGGCGTACATACAGTACAGGGAGACGAACGCCCACGTTTCCAAAAACGCTTAGACGGGGAGGTTCGGCCAGCTGATAAAGCGGCTGAGGTTCCTCCCCTAACACAACACCAGAGAGGCCCTTCACCTAAACAGACTCGTAAGAGCAAGGGGAAAAAGCAGCCAACTAAAGCCAAGGCTGACGATCCGCCCCCGGGCCGTTTCCAAACACACCCCGTACAAAGAGACGGCAACTGTCTGTTCAGGGCCATTAGCTTCCTAGTCCGGAATACCGAGGATCATCACAGGGACTACAGACAGAAAACGGTCCAACATATCCTGGCCAACTGGAAAGAGTACCGGGATTTTGTATCGGACGAGCGGGAAAACCCATTCCAGACCGGGGCGGACTACCGAAAATACATGGGTAGGGACGGTACCTATGCCGGCGCCGTAGAGGTGACCGCTCTCGGCAAGGTACTAAAAACGAACATACACGTGTGCACTGACGTGCACTCGCTCCCGCTATTCACGACCGCGGGATTAGGCAGGGACCTACACATACTGTTTACAGGGAACCCTAGGGCGGGACACTATACGCCCCTCACAATCACGCGCGAACAGACCACACCCTCCAAACAGGAAACCATACCCCCTACACCACAACACGGGGCGGGAAGTGACCCCACACAGGCGCAGGGCGCGAGCTCACTCGGCACAGGGAAGCCAGCAACAGGAGTCGAACTCGCGACCGCCTGGAACAAAAAACGGGGTAACAAGTGCAAACGTAGAGTCACATTTGCAGACACACCTTCCCAGGAGGGAGAAAGGAACAACACACCTACACAAAAACTGGGAACTGTCAATACATTAAACGTTCGCCAGGATCCCTGTATTTTCACAGCGCGGGCAGTAAAGAGAGCAGGCAGCGTACTGAATGGACACATTTCGCTGACCGAGGCAAAGAACTCGAGCCAGGAAGTAAACCGAGAGGCCAAGCGTGCCAAGTACAATAAGCGGTCAGCTCCATGCCTTCCCAGCACAGATGTTACGCCAGTAGCAACAACAACAACATACACCCTATACAACACATCTTTGCAGGGCAAAGGACTCCAGGTATCGGCACTGACGATACACGCCAGCATAAATGGCCACAGGGTTTAAGCCCTAATTGACACTGGGGCAGCGGTAAGTTGTGTAAACAGAAAACACGTTACCGAAGGCCAAATACACGGTGTCACGGGTGACATCCGGCTGGTAGCGGCCAATGCTCAGACGCTAGAAAACACGGGGGTGGCAAACATACACCTCAGGCTAGACCATTTTGCCACAACACACCCCATGTTCGTTATAGAACATCTTTCTGCGTCAGCCATAATTGGCATGGATTTCCTCGCCAAGTATGAAGCTAGCATAAATTTTGCTAGCGGTAAGATGCTTTTAAAGCATGACCAGAGGCTCACCACACATCCCATGATATACACCAGAAACACAGATGGGATTCGAGCGGAGCGAGAAATCCACGAGCACCAGGCCTCCACATTGCACACAATCAGCAAACACTCAGACACACACACAGATAAGGCGGCCAATCAGACTCACAGACAGGACCTGACACCGGAGCAAAATAAAAGGCTCACGGAGCTCCTGGAAGCCAATAGGGATATCTTTGCCCATTCGATGAAGGTTCTCGCAGTGACAGGCCTTATCGAACACCACGTCACACTCACCAGTGACCGGCCAGTCCACCAGGCCCCCTTCAGGGTGAGTCAGAAGGAGAGACACGCCATCGACACTCAGATCACAGAGATGCTCGAGGCGGGGGTCATCGTCACGGTAATTTCAAATTACAGTGCACCGGTCTTGCTGACCAAGAAACGGGACGGTTCCCACAGGTTCTGTACTGATTACAGTAGGCTCAATAAGTTAGTCGAAAATGACAGTTATCCACTACCAAGGGCCGACACCTATTTGGATGCCCTCGGTGGGGCTAGCTGGTTCAGTTCGATGGATTGTTATAGTGGATTCTATTCAATCCCCGTCTATGAACCGGACAGGCACAAGCTGGCGTTTGTTACAGAGAACGGTCTATATACCTATACAAGGTTACCAATGGGCCTCCGTAACGCCAGCCAGACCTTCCAAAAGCTAGTGGATAAAACATTTCCAGGGCTAAAATGGCGTTCAGTATTAGTATACGTGGACGACATAACGGTCTTCTCCAACACCTTTGACGAACATCTCGTACATTTGGAGGAGGCTTTCGCAAGGATTAGAGAGGCCAAATTAAGGCTTAAACCTGCGAAATGTCAATTTGCCAGACAGCAGATTAACATATTGGGCCACATTGTAAACAGAGAGGGCATTATTCCCGACCCAGCGAAGACTGACGCAATAACGGGCATCCCAATGCCCACAAATTTGAAACAATTGCGCAGCTTTATTGGGCTCGCCTCTTATTACAGAAAATATATCCACAGGTTCGCGCACATCGCCCATCCCCTAACCGAACTCACACGTGAGAAGACGCCCTTCAGCATTAAACAGGAACATATAGATGCCTTCAACACACTGAAGCAACTATTGACCTCACCACCATTACTGCAACACTTCCATAGTGATAGGCCCACCTTTTTACACGTGGATGCCAGCCAATACGGGCTGGGAGCGGCCCTGCTACAGGAAGATGCAGAAGGGCGCATACGGCCAATAGCTTACGCTAGCAGAAAACTAACGGCAGTCGAGACTAGATACTCTGCCACAGAGCGGGAAATGCTGGCATTTTCATGGGGAGTGAACTATTTTCGGGTATACCTCTATGGTATCCAGTTCACGGTAGTGACTGACCACGCGAGCCTGCTTTTTGGGACAAATTCAAAAACCCAAATTCGCGGCTCAATAGGTTTATATTCCGCCTGTATGAATATAACTTCGTGGTCAAGCACAAGAAAGGCGCTACACACCTAGATGCAGATGGGTTGTTTAGGCTGCCAGTAGCCGACCCCCCAGATGACAGTAAGGACCACGAATGGGACGACATGCCCACATTTGCCCTGACGGTGGTTAACATCAAGCAGGAGCAAGAACGTGATCCATATTTGAAACAGATTCTAATGGCATTAGAAAACTTGGATAAGGTGGATTCCATGTCTAGGCGATTTTTTCTAGACAAAGACGGGGTACTGAAATTTAAACCCACAGCCATGCACGATAATGCACCTATAGCGGTTCTGGAGTCATTGAAAGAGAATATCATGATCGGACACCACAATAGCCCAATGGCAGGGGCACATTTGGGTACGCATAAAACATACCATAGAATCCGGGACAAGTATTACTGGGTAAACATGAAGGCCGACATAGACACCTTCGTAAAGACATGTCACACTTGCCAGCGATTTAAAACAAGGCCTGGCAAGCCTCATGGATTACTCAACCCTATTCCCGTAGGAGAGCTATTCCATAGAGTCGGGATAGATGTGAAAGGCCCCATCACTACCTCTGAAAAAGGTAATAAATATATACTTGTGGCCACAGAGTATCTCACCCGGTATATGATTACAAAGGCTGTTCCCAAAGCAGACACAAACAGCATAGTCGAATTCCTATTCGACATAGTCACACGATATAGCCTATTCCAAACCCTACTATCCGATAGAGGTACTATTTTCACCTCGAAAGTGCTCCAACAGTTTTTGGAGGTACTCAGGATAAGGGCATACACGACCACGAGTTTTTCCCCACAAACAAATGGACTCACGGAGAGTATGAATGAAATAATTGGAATTGCATTAGCCAAATTCACGGGGGACACAGGGACAGACTGGGATGATTATCTGCAGCCCATTACATTCAGCTACAACACTTCCATATCCACGGCCACAAAACACTCTCCACACTTCCTGTTGCACGGATATACACCCAGAAGTCCCATAGACAACATATGCATCCCACAGGACACTCTCCCGGACAATGCAGCCCGGCTAGAGCACTTGCAGATAGCTCGCATGGACGCCAGAAAGAACATAGCCGCGGCACAGAGAAAACAAAAAGAACGGCACGATCGCCAAAGAAAGACCGTGGAATACACACCCGGGCAATTGTTTATGGTTTCCAATTCCGCCCATAAGAAAAATGTGTCTGAGTTCCTCCTGCCACGTTGGTCAGGTCCCTTCAGAGTCTGTAGGAAGGTATCTGACCTAAACTATATCGTAAACGTGCGCCATGGACGCAAACTCATCAAAGACACTATACACGCCCGCCGTATGAAGGCATATCACACCCGCAAAACTACACCTACACGTAAAGGCGGGAACACTGTCAAAAGGAAGGGAAATCATTCCACGGGCAGACGTGAAAGGAAGGCCAAGAAATAGCCTTCGAACCCCGATGACCTCACCGGGATACGAACCTAACACTGCCAAACTGTCCCGGAGACACAGGCCAAAAAGGCACCAGGAATAATTACCCTGGACAAAGACGGTCTCGGACCCGCGACCTTCTGAATACCAGGAATGCAAGGTCGGGTAACTATCCAATTGAAGGATAGGGCAATAAGGGACAGTCACGCTAACAGGAATTCTTACGCACGAAATAATAAAATCGCCTCCGACAACTAGTCACCAAACACGCAACTAGCGGCCCGGAGACACACATACATAACGACATCCAGTTACCACTAACAGGAATATATTCGCCCCACGCTTACAACAACACAAAATTTGGGGACACAATATATAAATAAAAGTAGGTTCTTTTCCATTACGGGGAGCCAAGACGCGCTGTATACCCAGACATCAAAAAGACGTGTCAATAAACCTACACACATTGTCTTGGCACATATGGCGAGCGGGCCGTCCGATAAGCAAGCAAAAGATTTCCTGCACAGTTGTAACTTAATACCATCGCCAGGTCAGCGATAAGACACACACATAAGCAGGCGACCTTCATTAGCTACGGACAACCTAAGAGTGTTCCAGTCCTGGCTGTAACATACACAATCATTCACGCCAGTTTCAAAACCCGATAACTCCCAAAATTAGAGTACGAGGGTCGTCGCGAATGGCACAAACTATTCACGCTAAAGCATATTTTCATCCGCGTATCTCAAATACACGATACGCGCGCCATGGTACACACAGTACAGAAAATGTAATACCAAGGCCTTAGACCAAGGCGTGAACAAACACACAGAAACACAATACAAACGTGCCAAAAAGAAGCTAACCAATGGTATTTTTGGCGCGAAAACAAATCAAAAGCCACACTGGGGACGCACAAATCCCAACAGATAACGCAGACATGAAACACGGAGTATTACACGGGATCGCGGGTCCGGATGCCCAATAAGAGCGGACACCGTGGAAAACAAGAATTGTCGACCGACGAAAGATCACTCACAGACAATTACACGGGTACCATCGCACAAATAGCATCCATACACCATCCCCTACAGAAAAAACTATAGGGTCCCATACAGACACTGTGCCCCATAGAAGGGAGCCAAGAGTGAAAATAGGCATTCTGCTGTTCAAATTAGGCATATATAAATGGCATGTTATCACAGAGTACACGCTTTAAACATGTACTAGAGGTGGCAAAGACATTGCAATAGGACCGTATACAAGTACATAAGCGGTTGAGCCACACAATTATAATAACAGGGAGGTTCTTTACCATACCTACGGGAGCATAGATTCGTGCCAAGATACTCGCTACAACAGTCTACCCAAGGCAATAGCGACCCCGGGACTACCAATAGGGGCCGTACCGAAAGCGCCAGACTCCTACCGAAACCACAACACACTTTACTTTGAACCATAGCGCCCAACACCTAAAATACGGGGGACGCCACTCTCACAGACACAAAACAGGTAACACCACATTTTTATGACCAGAAATCATGCCAAAATTTCGATTACCCCGAACATGGGCAATAGACTTCCTAGACATGAATTACAGATAATTACACAAGGCAAAGGTCTTGCGGAAGAAATGTCTACACAACATCGGTAGCAAAAACAGGGCAGATTAACACATTGGCCCTCCCGGAATGTCAAACAATGTCAACACACGGACATTGGCAAAAGTCACGTTCCGTCAGCCGCCATACGTAACATCAGAGACTTCCCGTATACAAGAACGCAGAAACAAAACACAACAAAACATTGAGTTGCGGACTCAGCGCATTTCAACATTGTTGCCGGTAGACATTCCTAGCGCACCCAGACGAGCCGGTGGCACACAAATATGATGACACTGTCATAAACCATCAATAACAACAGCATACAGATACACGGATACTGACACAGGATTCAGCGTTATTACGATAGGCCTGGCATTTAGTAATGCACAGATACTGTGGGCCACATTAACCTAAGGAACACAGGAGCATGTTTACAAGGGCGATAACAAGTTACACGCGCCGTCTGACAATCAGTCACGCGACACACGATAAAACTTATCTGATAACAGCCCACCCGCCAGCGTGCTGTACCGGAACGCAGCCACACACACGCAGCTGCGCTAATCATAGCTACGGCCACGTCCTTCCTACACACGCCCCATAATTAAGGGTGGACACAGACTGCGTCCATAAGGGAACAACCCCCTCCCTAATAACTTCTTCTCTTGGGTTTTTATTTTATTAAAAAACCATCATAGGCGATCAGGACATAACCACTTACACTTACAATCACTCCCTACCTTAACGTTACAGATAAGAGACCAGATTAGGCCGTGACGTCACAGCGTCACCGCACTTACCCATCCCAAGGAGCGGATAGGAAACAGATATTGACCAAGTGAGGATGACAGGAGCAGAGATGGATAGTGCCATCAGAATGGCCAATGTACCACCTACGGGCTACCATTATACCACCCTTCTCCTTACATAACCCTGTCACTCACAACGCCATCCAACACAGACACACACACATAAAAACAGATAGACTACATTCAAAAATATACATCGGGGTTAATAGGCTTCATGCTTCTACCCAAAATTCGGGTATGCTACGCCCTGGTCACAAATGCCTACACCCGAGTATTAGGGGTGTGTCAGAAAGAATAGCAAGCGTAATGCACATCTCAATATAAAGAGATGCGGCCACACTTAAACTAACAAATATTTTCTTACTAAATAATTCCGCATGCAAGGGACATAGAACTATCACACCCCAAACCATACTTTATCCTCAAATGAGAGCGGATACGCCTCATATCCAGCCATATGCATGGAATATCCTACCCACATACCAGGGGTTATTATTATTGAACCTGCATGGCACTTTTTGAAAAATGTTTACACACTTGGGAAAAACCTACCCCATCCACTAACTGTAAAAACATCCTGACAGCATCACCGGCTCCCGGCCTCCATTAACATGGAGTCCAACGATGCACGACCCTCTCCTACCATGCTTTAAGCCCATTCAGCAGATAACACCCCCGGATCCCAATAACAAGGTACCCAACGCCATGGAAACCTACTAACGCCTCCAGGAAATACCACAAGGCATCATCGCTGGACATCTGACATGGCGAACAGGCCTAAAGTAGACAATGCATTTAGAAGATCCTATAACCTCAGGACACTTAAAAACTCTACATAATTACATGACACACAGAAAATTATTCACAAACCACACTTATATTTTTTTTAAATAAAAAAGAATCTGATGTCACACTGAATGGTGATGCGACGTAAACAGAAAGGCAGGAACGGGGCAAGACGCCAACAGATCCTGACCCAGACCAAAAAGACGGAACTACGTAAGGTTGAAGCATTGATGGCCTGGCGCGGGCAAACGCCAAAACCGGGGGTGCGTCAAGCCTACCCCCTCGGCAAAGGAGAGTTACACCCACTATACGCCACGGTCGTCGAAGCCAAGACCTGCAGGGGAGACTTTTTGACGGACGGGGGGATAATTAGCCAGCTCCGCACCGGACTCAGGAGAGGAACCTAGGGACGACCACATTAGGATTAGACTCCTAGTTTAGTATGTAAGTTAAGTAGAACTTCTATGGCGGGAAGTTAGTCTTCTACTCGCAGAAGTGAAGAAGAATCTCAGGATTCAGCGGGACCAATCCTAGATTCGCCAAGTCCTCGTCCCGCGTGACGGGGTGAAGACGACCAAATAAATGATAATCAACAAACAATGAATAATATACATGAAATATGAATAATATGGAATGAATGTTATCATTCGGTCCCGTGCCCACATAAATGGCTGACAGCGAGTCACCAGAGCTTAAATGGTCACGCACCGGGCGGCCAGAGATATTAAATAGGTATGCAGCGGGCTGCCAAGAGGGGTTCTCGTGGGCATACCCAGCAATGATAAATATATCAGCAAATCACCAATGAAGAATGATGGCAACATAGGCAAATACAACGGCAATGAACAGGAAAGCGGGGCGAGGCGTTTGCTCTGCAGCAGCGCAGTCGCCCGGGATTTTATTAATTACTAGTTACTAATTAATATTAATGTAATGTCGACAATTAGGATTAAGACGGAGGGGACTACGAGGCATTGTTGGGTTCCGGTCTCAACAATGTACTACAAGGGCACCCCGCGAGAGAAATCGGACGGACGAGACTCCATCGAAATTCTAGTGTTTAAGTTACAGTGCCATTTTAAAGGTCACTCAGATGTAAGCAAATTCAATAAGCGCTGTTGCTAAATAATAGCACAGCACATTTCGGCATTAGATTAAGGTTCCCTCGGCATGTAAATATAGCATATTCTTACATTTAAGTACTAAATTAACATAACTTAAGGCATTTTTTTTAAATTAAGGTAAAGCCGTTCGGCGCCTGGCGACTAAAAACCGTTGCCAGGGTAAGCCCGACAATACGTTAAGATAAGTAAGATTAAGATAGCACGTTCGGCACCTGGTGACCCAAATCCGTTACCAGGGTAAGCCCGACAACACTAGGCTAAGATAGGTTAACATAAGCTAACCTAGAAGTAAGTTAGACTTCAGTGGCGCCACACTTAGTTTTATAAATTAAGCGCTGCCACAAAAATGTCATATGTAATGTATTGTAATGTATTGTTACTAATTAATCCACTTTCACCAACACAGGAAAACCAGGGAGCAACGCATCCACAGATATACAACACAGGAAAAGAGTTGCCATTAATACATTTCTTGATTCACAGATGACAAGGAGCATGAGCATGTCTATTGTAAATATATTTCCCACACCAAATTACACACACCCTTATCTCTGTCACACAAACTCACTGCTCCTCATCGTTCTTCAGTCGCGCCAATAAGGTGACGGCGCCGCGATCAGTGACGTAAGGTGACGTGGGACACCGAGCGACGCTGACGCAAACACACGTCGAATACGCTTTAATAATAAGCAATATTCGGTATCCAGGGGCGGTGCAGAGGTTGTGAGCACCTTCCCTCGCTGCCAAGGTGAATTTTTCCACCCACGGGGAAAATTTGCGAAAGGTAAAGTTAACGGCATGACCACTAACCCACAGCCATAGGTGAGAGGCACCTACAGCTCAGCGAATAACAAATGAAGGAAGAATGAGTGGACAGACGAGAGCGCTACAGAAGGCCTAGAGAATGAGACAAGGTACCAGGCTCATGAGCAAACCGGTCTAGTAATAAGGTTGTTATTTTATATCATGCTTGTAAAATAAAATGTAAACCCAAAGCGTACACAAATATATATTGATGCTCAAGTGTACGCCTACGCACATAAACTTCCAATATGTCACGCTATTCAACACTGCCATAATGTCAAAAATGAATACACTGTTTTGTTTTTTCCTTTCTACTCTACTAACGCCCAAATTTGTGAAGGTGTCCCGTTTCATCCCAAGAACAATAAACCATTATGATATATCCCTTTAACTTATACCCTGGGATACCTGTTTTTTCTATTCTCTTCCATCTTTTAAACTATACACTGCAGGGAGCAATTTTTTTCTCCATACAGCGCCGGACGGCACAACCATCCGTCCAGCCATGGTTTTTTCCTCCCTGGATAAATAACAACATATAAATAGCGTCAAGACCATGCATTTTTTTTGTACCTTTATTATTACTATGTCAACTTTCAAAAATGAACTATGCCAAATTTACTATGTATAACATGTATAACCCAAAACCTACCCCTCTGAGCACACGCTGAACTCACATCAACACAACATCGACACACCTACACCAACACGGAAGAAAAGAAGAAGAAGTACAAGGAGCATTCAAGAACAAACCATCACATCGACTCGCCCACTCTACTTCCAGTTCGCGGGGACGCGAACTAATCGAGGAGGGGGTCTTGTACAGGCCCGGGGGGCTGTACCACCTGGGAGCCACCCCCCATCTTTTACCAAAACCACCCCAACTGGCAACACCATAAGACCAGAACATTATCCACAAAAATGAATGTCATGTCATTTTGTTCACATTATCATGTTCAAACCTGTGGATATTCGTTGAGTCCATAGGGAACCGCCCATAAATTAAATTTAAATTTTTGTTTTTAGAAAATCCAACATGGCCTTGTACTTTTCCCAGTCAACAACAACATAGCCATTAATCAAGAAAGCAATCAACGCCCTAGTCATGTACAGGTAATGAATTTTTTTGTCTACCAGTTTTCAGTTGTGGTAAAATGGAATAGCGTTTTATGTTAGGCTTACCTGAGTTTTAAATAGTTCACTCCCTGGAAACAATGGTTGCACTTTACTGCGTCTCGGGTTTTCAGCGACTGCTACGGCGGTAAGGCTTTTCTTTCCAAGTTTCTAAAAATAAATAAAATAAACCGTTATAAATACCTAAATTCAGGTTAGTACATGCATTTCATAAAGTAAAATATGAAACAAAAAATGAAACAAGTTAATTAAAAAAAATAATCCCACCTTCACTTGCAGTGGCTTATTGCTGTTTCCTTCTAGTGGACTCAAAAGTGCAATGGTTTCTTCTCTCTCAGACATGTAAGGTATACCAGTTATCTGCAAACAAATAAATTAAAAAATCAATAATTACCTAATCAATAAATAATTGCTTGTAAATATATATAAATCAATAAATGTACAAATGAATAAATATATACCTACCTCACAACAAGGATAAGTATTTTCCACCAACACCAAAACTGTTACACAAGACCAGAGGTTTCACGCAACGCAATGTGTTCAAAGGTAGTCACCCAAGTGAGAGTGAAAATGATAACGACAAGTCTTTATATATGCTACGTTGCATGTATAATCATTTTTTCCCACGCTTTGAACATTTTGTTATCATGCACGTGGACAGATAACGTCCAAGGTGAACACCTGTGCTAGTTCAAATTTCACATGAACTTGCATTTTGTCACGTACAAAGCAAACAGGATGTAACTTGTTTAGCGTACATGTCATCTCACACGTGTATGCATGCATTTCGCTCTTCCCTGCCACCACGATGGTCAGATTATTTCACCTTCAAGTGTCATTTTCCATTGCACCTGTTGTCAAGTCAGATCAGCGCATTCCAATAAGCTCAAATGACATTCACCTCCTGATCCTCTGCAAGTTTGTTTTCTGTACTCGCTTCGACCAACATAGAACCAAGTTCTCATCACCGTTTACACGTTCAAGATCCCCTTCGGGGTAAAGTATCAGAAAAAATGCACCCTCGCTCTGTCATAAACCGGCCCGTCGAAATATCGATTGATCTATTGAGCACAGCCACCGTGGTCAGCGACAGGTTCGTTGAAACACACACCCAGCAGTATCGTCTCTCTCAACCACCACGCTTCATGAACATTATAAACAGGTAAAGAAAAAGAAGTTTTTTCAACATGTATGGCGTTAGGCCCTTTGTGAATTATTTCTTGGAAAAAATATTTACCACATTTGAAAGGGGGCGTTAGCCAGTGTCCTAGGACACCTCGTACACGTCTCTAGCGTTATTGGTTCGTGAGAAATCAGAAAAAATCACAAAAAAACATGTGTTTACCCCAAAATCGCGTTTCCAATTTTTTAAAATTATAACGAGTGGTCCATAGCAAAGAGGACGTCACCCCGAGTCCTTGGACCCGTCGTACACGCCTCTGGCATCATTGGTTCGCGAGATATAGCAAAAAGTCTAAATCACAGTTTTACACCAAAAAATTCTGTTTCCCTCATTCTCAAAAACTTTACCGTATTACCAAAATAAAGAGGGTTTCGAGACAAGCCATTTGACACGTCATAGGACCAAATCCGACCAACCATTCGTGAAATATCGTAAAAAGTCTTAAATCACGTTTTTACCCCCAAAAAGCCTGTTTCCCTCTTTCTCAAAACTTTAACCTATTAATAACATATATAGGGCTTCGAGACAAGCGATTTGACACGTCACACGTCCAAATCCGACCTTGCATTTGAGAGATATCGGCAAACTTCGTAGGAAAGTAGGCGACCACCAAAACCCCTTCCTATAAATCATTTTTTTCAAAGAGCTCTCCCTCTTACAAAAATCCCAAGTGCGCATGCGTACAAAACAAAAATGTTGATCCATAGCGGCTTCCAGCAAAACGCATGCGCTATATGAGCAACAACGTTTCAGTTCATTTTAGCAGCGCACCTTATACATGTCGCATTTGAAAAGAGGCTTTCACTAAAAAAATTACAATTTCACCCCCTAGTAGGGGTAGGTTTTATTTAAGGGTTGAAATGAGTGGTCCATTGCAAAGAGGGCGTCAGCCCGAGTCCAACGATGTGTCGCATGTCAAAATCGGACCATGGCTTTGGGAGATATCGACTTTGCCCCTGAATGTATTGCGGGTTAGTATGTGACGTCAGAGGGTGAGGTGGTGGTGGTTGTAGGGGGGGGGGGCAGAACTCCTATCATCCCCCTACTGAAGATATAATGACACAAGCGACAGAGTTCTATAGAACACTATACTCAAGTAACTCTCAAAAATTCAACTCGCATCAGGACCAGAAAACATCAGAAGAAAACCTAGAGGAAGAAACACCTTCAATACTACCCAGTGAAGTAAGAGCAGCCATAAGCAAACAAAAACTGCAAAATGCCCAGATGAAGATGGAATTTACAATGAATTTCTGAAATGGGGTGAAGAAGACCTAATCCCAGTCATCACAGCATTATTTAATACAATACTCACATCAGAAGACATACCAATGGAGTGGAAACAAAACATTATCATACTTCTACACAAAAAGGGAGCCAAGGACGACATAAACAACTACAGACCGATCAACCTAATTGTAAACCTCTACAAGCTATTTATGAAAATCCTAACCAATAGAATGACTAAGGCACTGGGCGAACAGCAACCGATAGAGCAAGCAGGATTCAGAAAGAGTTTCAATACATCAGACCACTTGCAAACAATAAATCAACTCATGGAGAAAGTTCAGGAATTTAATCTAGAGGTGTATATAGCATTTGTGGATTACAACAAAGCATTTGACTCCGTAGAACAGGAAAGCGTCTTAGAAGCACTGTAAAAACAAGGCATCCCGAACAAATTTGTTAGACTCCTCGGCAAACTCTACGACGGTAACCAAGCCAGAATAAAGAGAGAAAGATAAGGATGTAACATCATGATAGAAAGGGGAGTAAAACAGGGAGACCCCCTCTCACCAAAATTATTCACCTGTTTGCTGGAAAATCAGTTTAGAAAACTAGACTGGGAAGAAAAATATGGCATCAGAATCGATGGAACAAGACTAAACATTTACGGTTCGCAGACGACATTGTTTTGGCGGCTGAATTAGCGAAAGAGCTGGAACAAATGATAAAAGAATTGGACAAAACTAGTAAAGAAGTGGGCCTTACAACGAACGCGAAGAAAACGAAGCTGATGACCAATGCGTTAGAAGCCCCAATTAATGTGAACGGAGAAACACTGGAATATGTTGAAGAATATGTATAACTCGGTCAGAACATCTCATTTTCAAGTCGTTCAGAGAAAGAGGTCAAACGAAGAATAGGACAAGCATGGAAGAGCTTTTGGTCCCTAAAGTTTATACTGGCTGACAAGACCCAAAAACTCACTTTAAAGGCTGAAGTTCTGGAAAAATGCGTGATACCGGTGTTACTATATGCTTGCCAAACTTAGGCATTAACATCGAAACAAAGACAAATGATCCAGAGATGTCAACGGAAAATGGAAAGGAGGATACTTCATGTCTCATTGAGACATAGAATACGGAACGAAGATATAAGAAGGAGAACCAGCATGAAAGACGCTATGACATCAGCAGACCAGCACAAATGGAAATGGGGTGGACATGTAGCGAGATTTGATCCTAACCGATGGACGTACAAAATGACGATGTGGGACCAAGAACAGGAAGACGAAGATGGGTAGACTGGTTCGTAAAATGGGGAAGAAAATAATGGACAAGAACAGCAAAGATGAGGCAGGAGTGGAAAGACCTAGGGAGACTCGCATGCTGTGTCCAATAAAACAATGCATCAATTAGAAAGACACCGTTCAGTGCACATGCAGCAAAGCGGTACATATCTCTGGTGCGCATAAAGGCTCCTCACAGAGCGGTGACCTCAAGAAGCACAGCGTTGTTCATACTGGAGTGAAGGAGTACATTTGTAGCACTTGTGAGAAGTCATTTGCACGGCGAACATAGCTAATGGAACATTTTGTCGTTCACTCAGGGAACAGACAGCATTGTCTGTTTGTTGCACGCAAAGCGATTCAGCTCGCGCTCTAATTTGAGGAAACATCATCGTGTTCACTAGGGAAGAAATATCCTTACTGCATCACTTGTTACATGGAATTCAAAAGGTTCGACTATCTTGCGAAACACTTGTTAATTCGTTCCAGGACCACATTTGCATAACATAGTGAATGATTTGTGGGATGTTAAAGAAAGTGTATAGGTATCTGCATCCAAACTAGATGATAAAACTCCACCGGTAAGGTTTTGTATTGCATTTAAAAAAAACTTCTATTTGAAACGGTTCAATTTACTTCGATTTCACTGAGGAGTTAAGACTTGGCAGTTTCTGTCATTGTTCAAGTGCTTAGACAGGGTAAGCTTTGTGCTTAGTGGCAATGGGAAGCTCCCAGATATTGGTTGATGGCTATTATGATTTTTGTAATACTAATGGATATTTGAGGCCTTGATATCGCCAGACTCAGAAATGAAGATTGTTGTAGCGAATGTTATACCAGCGTAATATAATTTACTTAATCTTTAATCAGCTGCACATCTATATAGAAGGCCCAATCAGAAAGAATAACCTCGAATGCTCCTCAGGACTTGCTCACCTGATGAGTTAAAACTGAGCAATTCCCTGCAAAGCAGGAGGCCATAGCCCTTATGGGATTTGTAAGGCTATTTATTATTATTATTATAATAGTAGTCATGCGATCCGGTCAATAGATACTATATTGGAATAGATTGTCCATAACAAGACTATACATCAGTTGAATAATAGGTCAACAAATGGATAAAGATTTTTTAATGAATTTTTATGTATGACTACTATTAGAATAGTGTAAATAAGACTCAACAAGATTATACCAATAGGACTTATTTTCATGTCAATGAAGAGATATAACAACTTGTCATAATATGACAATTGAAATTCCATAGAAAAATGATTTTTAATTAAAGTGATATTGTAGGGTACCTGAGGGGGTAGCCTCTACAAAGTATTAATCTAAGGGTTGAAATAAATGTGTTTAGGGGGAAAGCTTGGCAATTACGTGTAAGAGGTGGTTATTAACTAGTGGCTTGGGATCGTCAGTACGATCTGAAAGGAGAACTCCCCAATGTACTGCTTGGCGGAGTAGTTCAGGGTGTGAGTGTGGAAGGAGGGGTGGTTTACTTAGTGCTCTGTGCGCGGTATCGGCGCTAAGCGGTCTGATGTGAATCGTAAGCAGGCGAGCTGGGAGCGAGCCTGCTGGTGTCAGCGCTGTGGCTGTGACGCTCTGCTGACGTCTCGAAGCAATTAAATAACAGTGCTAATACTAGATCCTACCTAGCGGGGAAGCTAAGAGGGTAGGATCTTATCAACTAATTAAATAAATGAAAAGACCAGTGGCTTCTACTGTGTTTGAGTTTAATGAGTACTTCGGATTTGAAGTACTCCTGTAATTAGCAGTGCAGTTAATAAAAATAAGTAATTATCACAATCCAAGCACAGGGGGATGGGAGTGTAATTGAATGTGTGTGTAGTGATCGCTTAAGACACTTACCCTACGGCTTCCAGCAGCGATTCGGCACGCAGGTAACACTGAGACAGACTGATCCGGAGGCATGACCTCCCGGAGTTTTTATAGGAGCGTCGCGCTGCGTTTGCGGAATTTGCACATTTCTCTCAAGTCATAGCCCTCCCTGGGGTCGTTGGGCTTGGCCACGAGGCTACCTGAGTTCATTGAGGTAATAATTTGTGTAGATGTGTAATTATGTAGATGTAGTCGTTGGTTCTTGAAGTAGGTATGTGGCATTTGGTTTTCCGGGGGTGTTAGTGTTAGGGGATGATGGTGGCGTACCCTAGGGGTACAACAATATTTTAATATTTACGAGAAAAGGGTGTATTTTATATATAAGAAGTTTTATGTTTTGATCCATGTTTTTAATAATATATAGTGATAATTCTTTAGTAGGGGCTGAAGAGGGATCATATAGGATCCCGAAACATGTACAGTGAAACCTCTCAATTGCGAACACTAATTGGACGAAAGAATTTGTCCGTATCTGGGAGGTGTCCTTAAATGGGAGGGGCCACATTTTAAAAACGAAATTGGGTCAAGACAGAAATAAAAAGATATGTACATTACATACTGAACAAAATACAAAACTGTATTACAGTTAGGTTATACATATCTCCAATTACTGTAAATAAAAGCAGTAATGCAGTACAATACAGTACAGTGCTTAAAATTTTATGATGATTTCTTAAATCAATCAGGCAGGTTGGTTTGTCGAGTGAACTTTGCATGAATAAATCCCTGTTTAAGGAGATGTAAACAGCAACAGCCAACCAACCCTTATCAATTGTTCTTGCAGCTTACTACCTGGGAGGTAGACTACTGTATGCAGTCTTTAGCCTATTCTTAAAAATATGTTCGGCAGTACAGTACAGACTTCAAAGTAGAGAATTTTCTCATTTTACGTTTGAAAACCTGAAAAACGGAGGTAATGCAGACTTTCTGGCCTTAAAGTGTTGTCCGTGTCCGTAAAAGAGTGTTCATTTTATAAGTAGTTAGATATAATTTCATTCGGGAAATAAAATTCTGTCCCTATCTAGTGAGTATCCGCATCAGAGAAGTGTTCGTAAAGAGAGGTTTCACTGTACCTGTAAATTTTGTATAAATAAGTATTCAATAGATGGATCTATTGATTATCATTGTGTCTCCTTCACACTAACGACTCCCATTGCCAGCTCCCCTACCATATATAGCTCTGATTGTGATGCAGTCCACAGATGAAGTTGGAATTCAGGAGCTAGTTTGAGCAGCTCACTGTCTTAATGTCTTCATCCCTACTGCCCATGATAGGGACATAATGCTGCAACCTGTACCTCAAGGTATTCTCAAGAACCTCAAACTGCACCTTGGGATATGCTGCATGTATAATGGGAGCACATACTTTAGGAGAGCCTAATGACCTTGGTCATAAGCATGGCTCAAAATTTTGAGACTTGATTATCTTTTATGTATTTAGTCTGCCTCGTTGTGCAGTGGCTAGCATTCTTGGCTGTCAGCGCAAAGGCCTGATTTCAATTACAGGCTCTGCTAAGATAATTGCTTTGAGACTATAATACCAGCCAGAGATAGCAGCATCCACTCCTCAGTGTGCCAATATTATAAGGTGCAAAATTGTTTGGCCATGTGAATAGAAACCCACAGGATCAAAAAATTTGAATTTTAATATATTTTTTGGTATCAAATCCAATAATTTATTACTGCAATGAACATACAGCCACTAGCCAATGTTTTTGGGCACTATTTGTGACCATTGCATTTGACAGGTAAGTGAGCCAGTTGGAAACTGAGCTGACCAATCAAATGGCAGTGTGACTTGGTTCCTTCCTTAGGATCTGATTTGTGTTTTATTTTGATTGTTATTGTTATGGGCAGTTTTAACACATTCCCTTTGCAGCAGTGTTTCTATCACCTTTTCCTCACCATTGATTAATTGAGCATTGTCCATTTGGATGGACAGTAACAAAAATGGAAAGTGTAACAGCAGTAGGCTACTGAGAACTACTCAAAACTGAATACTCAACAGTCTTATGGCTTGTGACTGTGAATCAAATTTTGTATGACATTTAAACATTAAAAACATGACATTTAAAGAGAGAGCTACTGTGATGTGTTTTTGAGAGAAATGATACACTAACTGTAGGAAGACCACTAGAAATCATAAACCTATGAAACTTCCTCTAAGAAAATAAACCAGGCTAAAGATATTTAAAATGGAATTACTGAACAGTCATTTGTAATGAGCTAATGATGATCAAAGTTTGGAGTATCATAATGTACAAGGCTCGATTTTTGAAATTATTATTTTTTACTCTTCAAAGGAACACTATATTATCATGAGAATATTTTCTTTTCTTTGGATCTAACACAACTTTTACTTCCCCTTATAGTTTCTACCATTGTTGTGGCACTTGTCATAACAGGGCATCAATTTTCTTCTTGAAATACCTATTTAGATTCAGGAGACAGAGATATGGGATAGCCATATCTCACCTGCTATAACAAAGTGGTTTAACACATCATTTTAGTTTTTGAAAACTGTATTGAAGATGGCTGCTAAAAGATCTCTCCGAGGAACATGAGAACAAACGACTTGCCAGTGCACTGATCTTCCTCTCATGATACGCTGTGGAGGTTGATAATGTTGCAGGAGATGAGACATGGGTACCCCACATCACTTGAATCCGAGTAGTGCCCAAATGTCTTGACTCTGCTAACCAACCTTGAGGAACTCTGTCTTGGAAATACTGGCATACAATGAAAGATCCAATAGTACATGTTGGTTAAAGCTGTGAAATTAATTGAAGCAAATTTACTGGAGAATAGTAGTTTTAGATGTGGTAATATTATATTTAGATTATGTACTGTAGGTACAGACTGAGCTAAAATTGTATGTATTTTGACTTCAGGTGTGTGACTAAAGAAATGCATGTTATTTCAGCTCCCGAAACAAGCACCAGTTCCAGGAGAAGAGTGAAGAAAGGAAAAGCATTGTGGTTAGAGAAAGTTACCAACTGGAAGACAACTTATTGACTCTGAGAGTCTTAATACAACTGGAAAACAGGTAAAACTTTGTTACTTGTTCCTTGATATATGTACAGTGCTTACTGAAGGACAGTATGCAATATTCAGGGCAGCTAGGGCAGAGGGAAGCCACTGAGGACTGACCTTGACTCCCCTGCTTTAGTCAATGATGTAATGTTGAACATACTGGGTGTTTATGTTTTGTTGATAATATTTTGGGTTATTGATCAGTGATGAGCAACAAGGCAGCCGAGGGCTGTATTGAAATGTGTTTTTATTACTGCTTCTTGTCTGTATTAGTTTTTATTACTACAAACCTTTCAGCATGTTTTTTTATGTGATCACATCATATTGTAATAAATCAGTTCACTCTCTGCACACTATATTATATATCAGAGCTGGTATTTTTACTTTTGAGTTGCAGAAATACATGTGGTCCATTGCAATAGTTCTTTTAGGTTGTCACCATGAACCCTTCTACATGTGCCATTTGGTTATCAATTTCACTCACAGATGTTATCTTTCATCTTCAAATACTTTTCATGAGCATAACTTGATGTTTATTACCACAAGTCATGTCAACATATTTTTTGTTTTTTGTGACATACTGTTATCCAAGCTCAAAAAGGTATGTTTAGGGAAGACAGGTAGTCCTAGTATGAGTTGACAACATTAGATGGTGGTGGGATGGACTGTGCAAGCGCAGAGAATAATGTGAAGTCAGCTGTCTGGCAACTGCTGTGACATATGGATGTAGCCCATGTTGAGCAGTGCTTGTACATCAAAATAGCCGTTCTTCGTCCGAGAACTGCCAGAGAATGTTACAGGGATCTGGTGGAAGCTGTTGGGAATAATGCTCTGTCATACTGGTCAGTTGGGAGGTGGGTAGGAGAGTTTCAGTGAGGATGTGTAGCAACCAGCGATCAGCAACGTGCAGGACAACTTGTGAGTTTGGCACATTCTTTAATCGAACACCTGCTGTAGGATGATAGACGATGGATGCCACTGGAGTCAGGTAGCACAAATGACATTGGGAAATGCACCATCTATAGGATTTTTGTTGTTGTTGTTTTAAGGGGCCTAACACCTAGGTTATCGGCCTCTCTATAGGATTTTGCAGCAAGATCTGCATATGTGCAAAATTGCATCCAAGTGGGTACCACATGCATTGATAGAGATTCAAAGGAGAATGCGATATGCAATTATGCTCCGATCCAAGGTTACTAAAATACTAAGGATGGGTCTAGTTGGGAAAGGCATGACAATTGGCTAGTGGCTGTGACATAGCCAGTATGTCAAGTAGGAGTGGGAGGCAGCAAGTGAACGGAGTAGTACATGGAATGAGAGATTTCCTGGATGTCATTTTCATTATTTATATGTCATAAAACAATCACACAGCACAAGGAAATTCACAAAAAATATCTCAAGTATATGGCAATACCAACATTGAACTTCTCATCATAATCATCGTTGTAGACCAACTCCAGTTTCCCGTGAGTGGTTTATAAGCCTCTTCCATCTTTGTCTGTCGATAGATCTTGGTCTTCTCAATCTCTGTCCAATCCATTCCTCTGGGTCGAGTGCCTTTAACTCTTTTCTGCAGCCATACTTCTACTATTCTGTTGGGTGACATTCTTTTTACATGTCCAATCCACCTCAACCTTGAACTTTCAAATTTTCCTAGAAAAGATTCCTGTACCTGTGTTGCTCCCTTTATACATTCATTTCTGGCCTTGTCCCTTCTTGTTTTCTGGACCATTGTCCTTAGAAATTTCATTTCAGCACTTTGCAGTCTACTGCCATCCTTCTTCCAGATTGTGCAGGTCTCAAGTCCATATGTTGTTATAGGGACAAAATAGCTATTATATAAGATGTGTTTAACTTTAGCTGGTATTTTGGTGTCCCAGAGAAGATTTCTTACTTGATGGTAAAATTGTGCACTTTTGTACTCTGTGTGATATTTCTTTATCACGTCTTCCATCTCTAGAGAGTACACAGCCGGGGTATTTGTAGTGGTCCACTTCTTCCAGTTTGGTTCCGTCTAGAAGGATGTTGGCTGGTTTGTTTTGTCTGGTGGGTGACACCACTACTCTTTTTGAGACACTTATTTTTGGCCAAACTTATTGAACTGGTCATTCCATTCATCTTACCTCTGTTGGACTTCTTCCGAATTTTCCCATATGACTACATTGTCAGCAAAGGCCAGCTTTCAGTTCCTCTTGGTTGAATTTTTTTTTCACTTTTTTCATTATTTCTTCAGTCACTATTATGAACAGTAATGGTGACAATGCGCTACCCTGCTGAACTCCTTTTGTTGTCTTAAACCAACTCGAGTGGCCATAACCGATCTGGATACCACTCTGACAGTTCTCATAAAGCATTTTGATTTTATTTATTAATGATGTGGATATATTCCTATTTTTGAGACACTCCCAGATCTTTTCTCTTTCAACACTTGAACTTCTACAAGGATGATTTCGTCCAATTCAGGCATTTATTAGCAGCCCTCTCTCAGCCTCCCTGAGTCTGTATCAGATAACGACGTCAAGGTGTATGCAAGGGGCAGATGACCTTGCTGTTTACCCTCTTAAAACATCAATAACTATCTAGCTAAGGTGTATGTGTGCATAACTAATATTAAAGGAAAGTGACCAAATGGTGCCTGATGTCGATGTGCTTCGAATCCTATGTTTAATTCACGGACGAAGCACATCGACATCAGGCACCATTTCGTCCAAGATGCCGAGGCCAAAAAGGTGGTTTCGGTGGAGTACACTCCAACGGATGAGATGCCGGCCGACATATTGACAAAAGGATTGTCAAGGCCCAAGCACGAGAAATGTGCTCAAAGCCTTGGCTTGAGAGCACATGCACCAGGATGACTCCGGCTGTTGGTCGAGGGGAAGTGTTGGTGAGATCGGCACCTGCCGGTATCATCCTCCATCCTGATCGATAGGCGCAACTAGCGCCTTCAACTAACTTTCAACCAGTTCTTTTTATGATCTGTTCACGGCACATCGCATTTAAACAGTTGATGTATTTTGTATTAAATAAATCAGTTGAGTTACATTTAATCGAGCGTTACATTTCATTGCCGCTTTAAAACCTCTAATAATAGCGATTCACTTGCGATATCCTTTCTCATACTTTACCTATATTAACCACGTTACAAATATTAAACCAGATTCTTAAATATCTACATCTGCATATGCCATGGAATTAATAAAAATATTCCTTCCTCACATTTCAAGTTTCCTTCTGCATTTAAATGCTTAACAACATTATTTTAATAACTTTCCGTTACTTATAACTCGAGTGTATCAATCACACCTCGTTGTTCATTATTTTAATACAACTTATAAAAGCGTCATTAAGTCTTTCGTTTCATTAGAAGCTAACAATTGCTTTCCTTAAATATTTCTTATTACTCGACAATACATTCATGTATCATACATTATTAATGTGCTATAAAGCCTTGCACATCAAACGTGACTATTACACTGCTTAAAAATGTCATTATAACTTCACGTGATAATTACTAGCGTTCAGTAACGTCTTACAGTTTTTTATATCTTTCAAATAAATTATACAGCCTTGCTTGGCGTTTCATACAAGTAATATGCGTTTATTTTACGCTCTACACATTTGTTTACTATCTTACTGCATTATACAGTATATTATTTTCATTCGTATTTGTCTATTATACAATATACACATAAGAGATTTTATATTGTAGTATTCCCTGATCCATAAAACGCATTTACGCTTATCGGACTACATTTACGTATTAAAATAGCAGACCAAGAATTAATTAAACAAATTAACAACATGTCAAAACGACACACTGTAACGTGTTTTTCGAGGGGTTTTTATGCAACTGGCATAAGTCAGTAGGAAGCCATTCTATTTTATTTATGCGGCAAATTGTTCAGCCAAGATAATTTTTCATGTTAATTTATTATTATTATTATTAATTTATTATAATTATTATTAAGGTATTTTCGGAGCATTTTATAAAAATTATTAGCATTCAGATAGGTTTTCTATGTCTTAGAAAACGCTATCAAGCAAATTATTACGAACGACGATATCATAGAAAATTATCTGATTACGGAATTTTACGGAGTTGTGTCAGTTAGGGTATTTGAGAGACATGACTCACTGGAAATTCAAATACAAGCTGATTCCTGTCAAGAAGTATAACGCAAGCTTGGGTCGCATCGTCAAGAAAAGGCGAATATACGGAACGGAAAACGACTTCTCCCTCTCGCGCGCCGTGTTTAATGAACCAGTGGAGGGGAAGTAGCGGCGTGCTCAGCCAATCAGTGGAGACCACGTAAGCTGGAAGTTGAGACTGGAGTGGGGAGCCAACGTGTGCAATTATCGTTCGGCGCGGCGTGGAACGTGGACAATCTGTGTAGTTCTTGCCGAGTGTGGTTATACGCGGGAGTCGCTCCGATGTTCCGTGGAACGAGGACATTCTGTGTAAGACGAAAGCAGTACGGTTGGACGCGGGAGTCGCTCCGACGTTCCGTGAGTGGAGGACTAACTTTTGTAAAACTTAACCAGTGTGGTTATACGAGTGTTTGGGTCCGATGTACGGACGATAGAATTATCTAATCTACCAGAATATCATCAAATTTCGACGGAGATGACGACGTCCAGGAGACTGTGGGAAGCACACAGCATCATCAAGAACGAGGGAAATGCTTTGGCAATTTCCAGTGGTAAGCGCAAATGACGCAGAAATACGCAATCTCTCATTTCTCTTTGTTTTACATTTCATATTTCAGTAACTTCATAGCTTGGAAATAAGAGTAAAATCAATTTATCAAACTCCGTTTTCACGTAATTTTCTATCGGTAATATTAAAATCGCAACGCTCCAATTTAATTTTTATAATTATTATTATTAATTTTGCTATACTTGTTTTACATAATAAATTCATTTCTTTTACAATGCAATCTTTGCTTTCAGTAGGTAGCATTAGATATAGACCAATTCCTTCTCCTGATACAATTGTTTGTTGGGTTAATGATCAAATCATACCACGATCTGAGTGAATAGATTCTTGAAGGTGTTCTACCAGAGCTAGACGTTGTTAAATACAAATTTAGATTTCAGCATTGCATTGAGGTCTTGGCGCCCATTAAAACAACATAGCTTAGGCAAAGGTAAACAATTACATTTATCACCCAACAGCATGGGGCATTAATAACCGCTACACTTGTCGCTCAACGTGTGGGCTAGCTAAAGTGTTACAATTGTCGCTACCAACATGGGGCACTAAAAAACGTTACATTTGGCGCCGACAACATGGGGCTGAAAACCTAATAACATTTGTGGAAGGAGAAGGGTATATATTTCTGTGCCTGTATTTTGGGGGTTATTTGTCTTTATCAGTGTATATCATTATGGGGGATGAGAAAGAAAGACAGATGAGGTTACGTAGTGGTCATCAACTGGAGAGTGATGATACGAGCAGTATGTCGAGTGATGGTAGTACCGGGGTAGCGGAGGTAAATCCCGATACTGAAACAGGGAGTGTAGGCGGCCAACCAGAATTAAAAACTTTACTTCTCGAGTTCATGTATCAGAACAAAGTTAGTAGTGATGCATTAAATGCAAAATTAGAACAGAATAATGCAAAATTAGAACAGAATAATGCAAAATTAGAACAAAACAGTAGGGAAAATAAAGAAAGTACAGAAGCTTTATATGCAAAATTAGAACAGAATAATGCAAAATTAGAACAAAACAGTAGGGAAAATAAAGAAAGTACAGAAGCCTTAAATGCAAAATTAGAACAGAATAATGCAAAATTAGAACAGAATAATGCAAAATTAGAACAAAACAGTAGGGAAAATAAAGAAAGTACAGAAGCTTTAAATGCAAAATTAGAACAGAATAATGCAAAATTAGATAAGAACAACAAGGAAATTAGTGTGAAAATGGAGCAGATTAGAGGAGAAATCAGAGGAGTAATGGAAGAGAAGGTTAAAGAGATCATTGCAGATGTAGACAAGAAATTAGGAAAAGTACAGGAGGAGTTAGAAATTAGAATCAGTACACAGGCTGAAAATTTAAAAGAACTAGTGCAACTGGAAACACAGCAGGTCAAAAAGCAATTGGGGGAGAAATTGACAAAATTCAGGTAGCAACTAAAGAGGTTAAGGAACAGCTGGGGGGTAGAATTGAGAAAGTCCACTCGCAAATAGTTGCAGAAGTAAATGATTTAAGAGAAAGTAATAGAGAGAGCATTAGCAAGATTGAGGAGAAACAAGCAAAGCTATATGATAAAGTAGAAGAATCAGAAGGAAACATTAAATTAACAGTAAACAGTATTGAGAGGAAGGCTGAGGAGAAAATCGCAGAATTAGAATTAAAATTAAAAGCTAGGATCAGGCAAGAAAATAGTCAGAATAGGCCAGTTTTTGTGAATAGCACACACAGGGAGGTAGAACTGGGTAAGTTCAGCAATCGACAGGGGTGCCCAATGGAGATCATGAACACTATAGAAAATAAATTCGGGGAGAGGTTGGAAAATGGTAGTATTGAGTGGTGCCAGGTAGTTGAAATTTTAGAACAAGTGTTTGTGGGGGAAACGAGGAATTGGTTTGCTGTCTACGGAGACAAGTTTACTGATATTAATGATTTTAAAATGAAATTCTGTGAAAAGTTCTGGAATGAGGTCATTCAGTCGCAGCATCGTGAGGGAGTAGTGTGTGGTAAATATAACCCTAAAGGAAGCTCCACCAAGACCGAATACTTTTTAGGGCAGGTATTAGTGTGTAAATATCTGGATGGCTTGAAGGAGGAAAGTGATGTGGTAAGGTTGCTACTTAGGCACTTTCCCTATAGGATCAAGGAGGCTGCTTGTATCCAGAATGTAAAGACTATATCACAAGTAGAAAATTTGTTAAGCACATTTGATGCACTAGGGAGAGGGGGTTATGAGGACAATTTCAATCGGAACCAGGGTAATAATAATAATAGACCTAATGAAGCCAGGCATCAAGAAGTTCAAGGGAACGGTGGCGAAGGAGCCAACGCTCAAAATAGAAATAATAATAATCAGCTAAATCAGAACAGAGGAAATGGCTATGGTAATCAGTATCAAGGGAGGAACAATGATTTCAGGGGAAATCAAGGGAGGAACAATGATTACAGGGGAAATAAAGGGAGAAACAATGATTTCAGGGGAAATCAAGGGAGAAATTATAATGACAATAATTACAACCAGAATAGGGGTCAAGGAAGAGGACAGCCTAGTGGTAGTAATATACAGCCTAACAATGACAACACAGCCCAGAACAACCAGACCAGTTCAGTAGTTAGTAGTACTACGGCCAGCTGTAGCGGTTCTTTAAAGGCGAACCAGGCTGCGAAGTAAGGTCAGAATCTCAGTCTGTAGCATGCCCTGTCCATACAATTATACGGGAACCCTATGACCTAAATGTAAGAAATGAATTATTACATGAACTAAATGATGAAGGTATTATTCAGGAAGTGGTTAGTAAGAGCCCCATAGTTAAATTTAACGTGTCCGAGGCGTACACAGATGTTTTAATTGATAGTGGTTGTATGAAGAGTTGCATAAGTAGTGCATTTTATGATAAAATGAAAGGAACTGGAGTAAATTTTGAGGAGATGCTGTGACTGTTCCGGTCACAATGTTCCCAAACCCTTATTTGGTTGACTGCAAGAGAAGTCAGGTTAGGGTAATTTGTTCATACCATTTCTTTTCTTGTTCATCATCATCATTTAGGTTCTAGAATTTCATTTTATTTAGTGTATATATATCTTGTGTATCTCGGGGACTCAGTCAGGAATATTTCATTTAATTTGTATGGGAGATGTCAGTATACAAGACAGCGGATTGTGTAGGTAAGCTACAAGATGTTGCAACAGCAGGAAACTCTAGGCCAAATTTAGATTGGGCCGAGAATAACTTCCCTTGTCTTGAAGAAAGCTTTGTGTAAATTGTGTAAGGTTCTGACGTCAGAGAAGAGTTTCGCGCCACGAGTTGTAAGAAATATACATGGGTTCGAGATTATTGGTGTATTTTGTATGGGTTGGAGGGTATCATGACCCTGGCGGAGAAAGACGAAAACATGTGTTTACAAGATGAGAGGTGGGATTTTCGTGTATAGCGGGGCTTCACTTCTATTGTAGCGTCTGATTGGAAAGGTCGCGTTCTCGTAATTTGGCGTAGGCCTATTTGGAGAAACAGTTTTGTTGAAAGCATGGCTTGTGAATGTACTCGAAACGGCTACATATCACAACGATGTTATCTCTGTTAGCACAATTCAAGTTGGGTACGGAAGCACATTCATTTCTCTCGCAGAGATGTGGCTATGTAAACCAGTAAACATCTCTAACCTCAAACCACGTGTGGAAAATCTTAGAAATGCTGGGGAGAACTGATCTATCGAGCATGTCTCGTAGATTATCTGCTAGATCGTCGATGAGTGAGTAACAAACATCTTTATATTCCAACATTCATTTTGGGTCACATGTTTTCGTCATTGCCGAGGAGAGAAGATAGTAAACCATAGTCTGTTCGACGAGAGTCCCCGCCATATGTTTAAAGTTGATATTAATACACATATTTTGAAGGTTATAATTAGTTTTCTTTATAGGGAATTACACCTAATAGTTGAACGCCCAAATGATACCAGTTAGGTTGACCAAATGTGTGTCCAACACTCCACGACCCTGCCATTTCAATTGTGTGGTATATGATGAAGTACTTCCGATCAAAAATAGGAGGATGATTTTGGGAAGTTTTAAATCAGTCGCCCAAGAAGGGCTGGTAAAAAGTTACAACATAGCACCTCAACGTGGGGAAAGAGTAGGGAAACCTAGCAGGTATCATTAGGGCACATATGCACACAGCCGATAGACACCTTAGGAGTATTAGGGTTCACAGTAATTTGTTTTGTTTTAAGGGGTATGTCCACATCAGACAATTTAGAATTAAGGTCAAGGGTTGTGTGTAAATCAAACAGTAAAATGTCAGGTAATCAGGAAACTGGGGGAAGTGGCAGTGAGGAAGATGTGGAAAAGACAGTGGGAACATATGTTACCATTGTTACTACTGAGTCGCAGCTGATCGCTGAAGGTAGTAACTTAAATGTAAATGGGGGGGTTATGAACGATAGTTTGATCCAAATGCTACTGAGTGAAATAAAAGAGATTAAGAAGCAAGGAGAATCTATGAGTAAGGAAATTAAGGAGCAGGTAGGCTCTGTAAATGAGAAGGTAGAGTCAGTGACCAAGGAGATAGAGTCTTGGAAGGAATCTGTAAGTAAGGAAGTAACATATTTAGGAGTATTTGTCAGTAAGGAGTTAGAATCTCTGGTAGAGTCTGTGAGTGAGACGTGTAAGTCCAGTAGGGAAGAGTTGGACAAGCTGGGAGAGTCCGTGAGTGAGACGTTTGAGCCTAGTGTGGATAAGTGGAGCAAGCAGGTAGAGTCTAGTACAGAGAAGTTAGAGTCCGGTATAGAGGCAGTGAACAAGCAGGAAAGAGAAGTGAAAGATCCTGTAAGTAAGGAGGTAAGAGAAGTTAGGCAGCAAGGAGAGGCTATTAGAAAGGAGGTAGGCAGGCAGGTAGAATCTGTGAAGTTGTGTGTGGACGAAGCAGCAGAGAAGCAGCAGTTGAAAGGGACGGTAGGTGATAGTAGCGTAGACGAGAGTGAACAGCAGTTGAAAGGGACGGTAGGTGATAGTAGCGTAGACGAGAGTGAACAGCAGTTGAAAGGGACGGTAGGTGATAGTAGCGTAGACGAGAGAGAACAGCAGTTGAAAGGGACGGTAGGTGATAGTAGCCTAGACGAGAGTGAACAGCAGTTGAAAGGGACGGTAGGTGATAGTAGCGTAGACGAGAGTGAACAGCAGTTGAAAGGGACGGTAGGTGATAGTAGCGTAGACGAGAGTGAACAGCAGTTGAAAGGGATAGTAGGTGATAGTAACTTAGAGGAGAGTGAACGGCAGTGGGAGGAGACGTTAATTGAGAGTGAACAACATTTGGAGGTGATGTTAGGTGAAAGTCAGCAGGGAGATTCTAGTAGACAGAATAAACGGGAGGTGGAAATAAGGAATTATAGAAGTAGAAAGAAACAGGATAAGGATAATATCAGCACAGGAAAACTATCAGAGGGGTGGGGGGCGTCAGGAAAGTGGCAACGAAAGAGTACAGGTGAACCAGAGGAGAAAGAAATAGGCATTATGCTGAATCAGGATATCAGTCGACCTTCATCGAGTGTATCATTTTGGCAGGTAAGTTTGAGGGAGATGAGTAGGAAGTTGGCAGCTTACAGTTTTTGGAGGGTTAAATTCAGTTTTTTTTTTGGATAGGCGATCAGGTGTGTTTCAGAGTTCTTATCTATCTTCAGTTTAGGGGTTGGTTTAGTTTTTTTTTCATCTATTTCAGGGGCCTTTTAAGGTGGTTAAACGTATTGGTGAGTGTGCCTATAGTTTAACGGACCAGGATGGTAAGTCTGTCAGTACACATAATATTAGGAATCTCCGTAGATATCACTCTGTAAAATAATATGGCATGGACTCTTAGAGAATCAGTCAACATAACGTGATGGCATGACAAAACTCAAGAGATGTGACGAAGAATGCTAACCAGCAAAGTGGCATCGAGTGTTAGATGGATAGATGGTATGATAAGGCCTGTGCAGGCAAATACCATGGCTTGTGAAGCGATAGGGTCTCATGATGAGACGAAGAAAATGAAGTGGTAGACCTAAGACACTTGAGAGAAATCAGTGAGGCTAGGAAATGGACACAATAAGACATTCGAGAGAGTGAGAATGTGTGAAAATTTGACAAGTGTGTATGTATATATGTCTTCCAGGGTTTATTTATGTAATAGTGTAATTCTTTGTGTTTTCAGTGCGTTGCTTGTTTGAGTGTTTGTGATCCACACTTGTTTCACCCGTGTGAATCACATGGGGGCGTATTGTGACTGTTCCGGTCACAATGTTCCCAAACCCTTATTTGGTTGACTGCAAGAGAAGTCAGGTTAGGGTAATTTGTTCATACCATTTCTTTTCTTGTTCATCATCATCATTTAGGTTGTAGAATTTCATTTTATTTAGTGTATATATATCTTGTGTATCTCGGGGACTCAGTCAGGAATATTTCATTTAATTTGTATGGGAGATGTCAGTATACAAGACAGCGGATTGTGTAGGTAAGCTACAAGATGTTGCAACAGCAGGAAACTCTAGGCCAAATTTAGATTGGGCCGAGAATAACTTCCCTTGTCTTGAAGAAAGCTTTGTGTAAATTGTGTAAGGTTCTGACGTCAGAGAAGAGTTTCGCGCCACGAGTTGTAAGAAATATACATGGGTTCGAGATTATTGGTGTATTTTGTATGGGTTGGAGGGTATCATGACCCTGGCGGAGAAAGACGAAAACATGTGTTTACAAGATGAGAGGTGGGATTTTCGTGTATAGCGGGGCTTCACTTCTATTGTAGCGTCTGATTGGAAAGGTCGCGTTCTCGTAATTTGGCGTAGGCCTATTTGGAGAAACAGTTTTGTTGAAAGCATGGCTTGTGAATGTACTCGAAACGGCTACATATCACAACGATGTTATCTCTGTTAGCACAATTCAAGTTGGGTACGGAAGCACATTCATTTCTCTCGCAGAGATGTGGCTATGTAAACCAGTAAACATCTCTAACCTCAAACCACGTGTGGAAAATCTTAGAAATGCTGGGGAGAACTGATCTATCGAGCATGTCTCGTAGATTATCTGCTAGATCGTCGATGAGTGAGTAACAAACATCTTTATATTCCAACATTCATTTTGGGTCACATGTTTTCGTCATTGCCGAGGAGAGAAGATAGTAAACCATAGTCTGTTCGACGAGAGTCCCCGCCATATGTTTAAAGTTGATATTAATACACATATTTTGAAGGTTATAATTAGTTTTCTTTATAGGGAATTACACCTAATAGTTGAACGCCCAAATGATACCAGTTAGGTTGACCAAATGTGTGTCCAACACTCCACGACCCTGCCATTTCAATTGTGTGGTATATGATGAAGTACTTCCGATCAAAAATAGGAGGATGATTTTGGGAAGTTTTAAATCAGTCGCCCAAGAAGGGCTGGTAAAAAGTTACAATGCCAATTAAAAGCACTTTTGTTATCACAGCTGTTGGGAAGAGGTCTAAAGTAATTTCTAAGCAAGTTTTAGTAGACATTAAAATTAATAATCATGTAGAGAAGCAGATTTGCCTTGTAATTCCAAATTTAGTATTCAGTGTTATCTTGGGTTCAGAGTGGCTAAGTAGAGTGTCTGGTAACTTATGTTATGATGTAGGGAGTTTGAAATTTAAATGGGGAGATTCTGAAGTAGAAGTAGCGTTCAATGACCATATTCAGAGGAGAAGTATTGTAGGTGTGATTTGTACTTTAAATGAGATATCGCCAGCCGTAGAGCGGGGTTCTCCATGTTTTGTGGGCAGTGTGATTACGAACGGAAGTCTAGAGGACTCGTTACGTGAGGCTGCATTTCAGGGAAATATAGAGGATGAACAGTGTGTTCGGCTCTATGATGTGTTATGGTGTAATAGGAGAGTTTTTGAGGATCGCAGTGGTATGGCCAATTGCTATACACATTCATTGAACGTTATTGATAGGTCAGTATTCACAGGACATAGATATCCTGTACCTTTCGCTTATCAGAGTGCAGTTGAGGCACAAATTAACCAGATGCTTGAAGATGGGATTATTGAGCACTCTAACAGTCCATATGTCAATTCTTTGATCATGGTACCCAAGACCGACGGCACTGTTCGTATTTGTTTAGACGCTCGTTTGGTTAACAGTAGAATTAGTTCAGATCAGCTGAAATCTATGTCAATAGAGGAATTAATGCAAACATTTGAGGGGAAGAAGTATTTCACTTGTGTAGATTTGAGTTCCAGTTTTTGGCAAGTGCCACTTATGTACGAAGATAGACCATTTACAGCTTTTAGTCATAAATATAACCTTTATCAATTTTGTAGAACACCTTATGGGTTAAAGAGTAGTTCAGCAGCTTTAATTAGGGCTTTAAACATCGCATTAGGGGATGACACAGGAGAGTTTGTAACCATTTACATAGATGATATGGTAATTAGTTCACGCAGTTTTGAGGAGCATCTACGTCATTTAAATATAGTTTTTCAGAAGTTAGATCAGGGAGGGTTCACTTTGAAGCTGTCTAAGTCGTCATTCTGTCAGTCAGAAGTGACATTTTTAGGTCATAGAGTGTCGAGTAGAGGTGTAACACCAGTAGAAAGTAGGGTTAATAAGATACTTAACGCAGAGGTGCCACAGAATGTTAAACAGTTAAAAACTTACCTGGGAATTTGCAACCTTTTCAGGAGGTTCGTTCTTAAATACTCAGGGTTGGTAGAACCATTCAGGGAATTGCTTAAAAGTGGGACTCGGTGGAGATGGGAGTCCAAGCATGATCAGGCTTTTAGAGCGCTGAAGGAAGGTTTTGAGAAAGCTGTAGTGCTGAAATATCCGTTAAAAGAAAAGGAATATGTGGTTATGACAGATGCTTCACATATAGGCATTGCTGGAGTATTATGTCAGAAAGATGATGAGGGTAATCTGTGCATTGTATCTTTAGCCTCGCGAGGACTAACAGCAGCAGAGAAAAGATACACGATTACTGAGTTAGAGCTTTTAGGTATTGTTTTCAGTTTAGGGAAATTTAGAATGTGTTTAGTAGGGGGGAAATTTGAGATCCACACAGATCACCATGCATTACTCTATATGAGGACTTGTAAACTCAGTTCTAACAGAGTTAGTAGGTGGATTCTTGCTCTGCAGGAATACGAATTCACAGTAAAATATATTAAAGGTAAAGCTAACATTCTTGCAGACATGCTATCGAGGGACACTAATTTATGTAGGGATTATCCTGTGGTTAAAGCAGAGGACGGTATTTTAATATGTGCATGTGTGGACAGTAGCAACAGGGCATCGTTACAGATACTGAGAAATAGGTAGGTAGAGCAACGTGATGACGTTCATTTTAATGGAGCCACTTGCAAGGTTGGAAGCAGGTGACGCAGAAAACATTTATAGTTTCCAAACGTATTGGAAAAACAGCATATGTGCAGGAGGATAGTAAGGGAAACAGATTATACGGGACGTATAATATACATAGTCTACGAAAATATGTGTCATAAAGTGAGTGTGTTTAGCTGGCGAGCCAGCCTATCAAATGAGTAAGTGTGGTATTTGGTGCGTGGGAGGAGTTGGTCTTCCAGGCAGGCGTATCAGAAGTCACACAGGGGGGTAGTATGTAAGTAAATGAGAGTTTTTAAGGTACAGGGAAATATGACGGGATTGTCGGATGCTCTTGAGCACTAAAATGTCTCGATACATCAAGGCCAGAATTTGGTAGCGCTGGTGAATTCCCATTTGCCTCCTAGAGATGGGTGAGCGCTTGGACAGGGTATTTTTGCTTAAGGCGTCCACGAGGCAAAAGATGGGCCATCAGAAGGCGAGACAGTCCTTCATGAAACTCATACATATCAGCACACGTGATTTCTGTTTACGGCCTCGCCATGTAAGATTTGTAAGTGTGTAATTTAAGGTAATTTGTACAAAGGTATTATTTGTGTGAGGAGAATATGGTCTACGGGAACTTAACAAGACAGGGCGATTACGGCACAGAAATATTTGGTGTTATATGTAATGCGCATTTACTGTTTTTTTTTTCAGAAGTCAATATTAATTTAATCTACTTTAAAGAGAGATTAAGTATTATGGTCACGAGGCGCTGCCACAATAGTGTGATCGTGTGCTCAGTGATAAGTGAGATTAAATTTCACCATAAGGAAGGGACCTCCAGTGAAATTAGGAAGTTCTATGGAGATATAAATATATCAGAACACCTTCAATGCGTGTGATATGACATCATAAATACATAGTGCTCACACATTAATTATGTCTATTTTTCCGACATAGAGAAATTTGAGAGGCGGAAATATCCTTGGAACACTATTCTATATGTAAAACATTGGACTGGTTGCAAAGTGCAATCCATAGTGACAACAAACTTTGACGCAAAGTGCGTGAAGAAAAATTATGAGTGTATATATCTGTAATTTAGGGTGATCTCATTTATGTAATATGTATTTTGGATGGGGTTCATTAACGTGTCTGGGATAATCGGATAATGGACCGTCGTCACGGTAAATCATCCGATGATCCGAGGCGAATATGTAACGTGTTTTTCGAGGGGTTTTTATGCAACTGGTATAAGTCAGTAGGAAGCCATTCTATTTTATTTATGCGGCAAATTGTTCAGCCAAGAGAATTTTTCATGTTAATTTATTATTATTATTAATTTATTATATTTATTATTAAGGTATTTTCGGAGCATTTTATAAACATTATTAGCATTCAGATAGGTTTCCTATGTCTTAGAAAACGCTATCAAGCAATTTATTACGAACGACGATATCATAGAAAATTATCTGATTACGGAATTTTACGGAGTTTTGTCAGTTAGGGTATTTGAGAGACATGACTCACTGGAAATTCAAATACAAGCTGATTCCTGTCAAGAAGTATGACGCAAGCTTGGGTCGCATCGTCAAGAAAAGGCGAATATACGGAACGGAAAAGACTTCTCCCTCTCGCGCGCCGTGTGTAATGAACCAGTGGAGGGGAAGTAGCGGCGTGCTCAGCCAATCAGTGGAGACCACGTAAGCTGGAAGTTGAGACTGGAGTGGGGAGCCAACGTGTGCATATATCGTTCGGCGCGGCGTGGAACGTGGACAATCTGTGTAGTTCTTGCCGAGTGTGGTTATACGCGGGAGTCGCTCCGATGTTCCGTGGAACGAGGACATTCTGTGTAAGACGAAAGCAGTACGGTTGGACGCGAGAGTCGCTCCGATGTTCCGTGAGTGGAGAACTAACTTTTGTAAAACTTAACCAGTGTGGTTATACGAGTGTTTGGGTCCGATGTACGGAGCATAGAATTATCTAATCTACCAGAATATCATCAAATTTCGACGGAGATGACGACGTCCAGGAGACTGTGGGAAGCACACAGCATCATCAAGAACGAGGGAAATGCTTTGGCAATTTCCAGTGGTAAGCGCAAATGACGCAGAAATACGCAATCTCTCATTTTTTTTTTGTTTTACATTTCATATTTCAGTAACTTCATAGCTTGGAAATAAGAGTAAAATCGATTTATCAAACTCCGTTTTCACGTAATTTTCTATCGGTAATATTAAAATCGCAACGCTCCAATTTAAATTTTATAATTATTATTATTAATTTTGCTATACTTGTTTTACATAATAAATTCATTTCTTTTACAATGCAATCTTTGCTTTCAGTAGGTAGCATTAGATATAGACCAATTCCTTCTCCTGATACAATTGTTTGTTGGGTTAATGATCAAATCATACCACGATCTGAGTGAATAGATTCTTGAAGGTGTTCTACCAGAGCTAGACGTTGTTAAATACAAATTTAGATTTCAGCATTGCATTGAGGTCTTGGCGCCCATTAAAACAACATAGCTTAGGCAAAGGTAAACAATTACATTTATCACCCAACAGCATGGGGCATTAATAACCGCTACACTTGTCGCTCAACGTGTGGGCTAGCTAAAGTGTTACAATTGTCGCTACCAACATGGGGCACTAAAAACGTTACAACACGGTGACGTCCAAATTTAATACAGATCTAACAATTACTGAAATGTCATCTATCATGACTAAACAAACAATAAACAATGAAGATTAACCTGGTCATAAAAATGTTAACCTGGTTAGTCAACAAGATATACAGAACAATGGCAACACACTACTAAATGAATCGAAAACTCTCAAATACCTTACTGCCAACACGCTTCTTGACAATCTGCTGTAACAGGGCACAGCTGAGAACGGGATTCCTTCGGCTGCGTTCCTCAAATACCTTCATACGGGACCCAGCTGCTAGTCTGGCCTTCAGCTGGCCTGGCGCGCGCTCTCCATGTCTGCTCGTTGCCTCGAACGACTGGGGATGAACGAACCCTGCTCCCTGCTTATCTGCTCTGCATAATTTCAACGGAGTTGCCTTCTGATACTCGACCGGAGGTGGAAACTTGCCTCCCGGTATCTTCACCTTCCTCGCCGACACAAATTTTTTAGTAATTTCTGGAGCCTTAATTCACGCGACTATTCACTTCAATCGCTCGGAGTAGAATGATCCAGGTCTCACATCAAGACTTGCCTCCTCTGCTTAAAAAATGGTGACTTCGAGCTAAAACATCTTTCGTCCACTTCTTATCCAAATATCTCTTTTCCAGCCCTTAATTTCAAATAAACCTTCAGTCCATTATCATTTATTTCCGTATAGCTTCGTATTCGTGTACTCATATTGTTTATAATTATTTCCACAAATAATCATAATTTTATCTGCGGTAAATATCTGTAAATTCACTGGTTGGCTTAGCTGCGATCACGTGACTTTTTCGTAAATATTTGACGCGTTCATCAGCCTACTTTCGACTTGACGTTCTGTAGGGTCGCGTGCAAAATCCTCGCTTGACGGAAGACTCTGTCTCTCTCTTACACGCATCAGAAACTGGTTTGAGCCAGCATAACCTGCCCTCGACTCAACGAAATGACCATTTTCCAGTTCCCTTTCCGCTTCATTATTCCCATGTTAAAAATTCACAGATTACAAAACTTCATATTTCTTTCCAAATCTTGCTTTATAAATGCTAATATCCAGTCCTTGTCCTCTTGCCTGCATTCATTACATGTTTATACAGAGTAAGGTGCATTCTAATTCCATTTAATATAAACGTTGCATTCGATGCTTTACTGCAGCATGTCCTGGGTTCAATAAATTCGGGCTCAGCACCTCACCTGTCTCATAAATCGTACACACCAAGTGAAATAACCTTATCAGACCTTCATCTCCTATGCAGCGTAGCAACTCAATCGGTATATCATCTATGCCTGGTGCTTTGTTCCCGCTTAAGTCTTCCAATGCTCTGTCAAATTCTGATCTCAATATTAAATCTCCTTTTCATCCTCATCAATTTCCTCCTCCCTTTCCATTACATGATTCTCAATCTCCTTTCCCTTACACAAACACTCTATGTAAGTTTTCCATCTCTCAACCTTTTCCTCCCTATCTGTTAGAGGCTTTCCATTTGTGTCCTTAATATTACAGCACTTAGTCTTCTTTCCCCCCAAAGTATTCTTAATCCGTCGATAAGCTGTGTCTACTTTTCCTAATTTCAGTCAATTTTCTATACCTGCACATTTCTCTTTCAACCATTCTTCTTTCGCTTCCTTGCACTTCTTGTTAACCTCATTTCTCAGACGTCTGTATTCTGCTTTCCCCTTTTCACCTCTTACATTCTTGTATTTTCCGCCTTTCATCCATCAATTCTAGTATATCCTGAGTGATCCACGGTTTTCCACCTATTCTTTCATTCTTCAAAGTGCCCATTCGTCTGCAATTGAAGTTTGTTTAGGGTTTTATATTAGTCCTTCTCTTATACTCTTCTTGAATCTTTCGTTTACATCCTTCTCTTTCAGTCTGTCTATTGCCCACCATTTTGGCTTTTGACTTTTCTTCAGTTTCTTCAACTTTAATCTGCATTTCATAACAACCAGATTGTAGTCAGAGTTTATGTCAGCTCCGGGATATGTTTTACAATCCAAAATCTGGTTTCAAAACCTCTGCTTGACCGTAATGAAGTCGATTCGGTAACGCCCTGTATCTCCTGGTCTCATCCATGTGTATATTCTTCTATTGTGGTTATTGAATAAGGTATTAGCTATGACCAACTCAAGCTCGGTGCAGAATTCCATTAGCCTGCTTCCTCGATCAATCCTTTCACTTAATTCGAAATTTCCTACTACCTTCCCTTCTCTTCATTTTCCTACCACAGCATTCCAATATCCCATTACTATAACATTTTCATCACCCTTGATATACCTCAAAATTTCATCTATTTCTTCGTAGACCTTATCAACATCTTCATCATCAGCTTGACTGGTAGGCATATAGACTTGTACCAATGTGGTGCACGTAGTTTTTGTATTGATTTTTGCTACAATAATCCGTTCACTATATTGCTCATAATATTCCACCCGTTGTCCAAGTTTCCTACTCAATAAGAGACCAACCCCTGCTTGCCCCTTGTTTGATTTAGTGCTAATGACGGTATCAGGGGCGCACCCAGGGGGGGGGCTTTGGGGGCTTAAGCCCCCCCTAAAAACCTGGGAACACTTTAAAAAAATTGCATCACATAAACATAAAGAAACCTTCCAAACCGTCCGTGTGCAGGTGTCCGTCCGTCGTATCTGTGATGCGGGCAATCCAGGTAACAGGCTCGCAGACTCCTAGGTTGGTGTCCCGGTGAACCGTAATGTCGTAGTCGTTCAGGTTGGACAGGCGGACGTACGGCCGAGACGTCGTGTTGATGAGGGTCTTGGCAACTAACAATCCTTTTGTCTGGATGTCCTCATATTTTGGCTCGATGACAGCCGCCACTCCCTCAGCAGTTCCGTCGACAATTACGGCAGCGCTGATCTCCGTCCTGGTGGGAACGATGACGTCCTCTCTCAGCCTTACTCGTCGTGGGGTGACGGCCTCGTGTGCTGGTTGCAAAGCAAGTTCCTCACCTCCGAAGTGCAGAGTGTTGGTACTCAGATCCAAGATGATGTTGTTCTGGTCCATGAAGTCCAGTCCGATGATCACTTCATTTGATACGTCAGCCACAAGCACTGGATGCTTTATCGCCCGTCGACCAATGACGAACTCCAGTGATGCTTCGCCATGTACCGGTGCGGTCTCTCCGGTCGCGGTTATTAGTTGGAGGTTCCTTTGTGTGGGTTGCACTCTCCACTTCGGGATCACGGTGGGACTGACGATGGTCCTCGATGCTCCCGTGTCGATTAGCATGGGCCAGCTCTCTCCGTTGACGACTCCGTCGACCATCAGACTGCTATTATCCCTCCTTAACTCAGTCACACGAACTTGGACTGCCGGGGCTTGACGACTGTCACAAGCAAACCTTTGCCCCCCAAGGCTGGCTGATACTTGCTTTCCTGGGCCGCGTGGTTTCCCTACGACTGACTGTCCCGACGGAAACCCTTGGCGGCGCTGATCACCGCAGTCCTTGCTCAGGTGGCCTCTCTTACGGCAGGTCCAGCAGGTCGGTAGTCCTCTTCCGGGCCGCCTCTTCGGATGTCCTTCGGCTACGTTTTTGTTGGTGGTACTGCGACCCTTGAAGAACCGGCCTAGCGCCTCCATCAGTTCATCGACCTGGGGCTTGGTCTTGTCAGCTTTGGATGGTTCGTCGATGTCCACCTGACGCACCCGCGCGCGCATTCTAGATGCCTGTTTTGCCGTCTCGAACTCAAGTGCGTGGCTCAGCGCATCTGCCACAGACTTATTGCGCGCGAGTCGCAGCGCCTGTTGAGTGTCCGAGTCCCGTAGTCCGTCGGTGAAGGTCTGCGTCGCAATCTGTTCCAGAAAGTCGGCCGGCGCTGTTGGATAGGCGAGCATTACGTGGCGTGCGATGTCCATCCCGAACTCCTGCAGGGTTTCCGCGTTCTTCTGTACCCGGGTCCGGAGCTGCATCTGGTAGGCCTGCTGAAGATGGCTATCTCCATATCGGGACTCCATATGGGCGATCAGTGAAGCGTAGTCCTGGGATCCAGTCGGGATGGCCTGAAGGACGTTAAGGGCGTCACCTCTCAGCGCTACAATGAGAGCTGTAGCCTTTTCTGTGTTGTTCCAGTTATTTATGGAACAGGCCGCCTCGAACTGACGTAAGTAGGTGCTGCACGGGACCTTTCCGTCGAAGGTAGGGGGCGTCACTCTGCTATATCCCGTTCCTGATATTCCCGGTGTAACGGTGGGCGGGCGTTGGCGCAGCTTGGCAACTTCCTCTTGTAGAGCGTTGAATTTCTCTTCCACCCCCGTCAGTGGGCGTTGGCGCAGCTCGGCAACTTCCTTTTGTAAGGCGTTGAATTTCTCCTCCACCCCCATCAGCGTGCGTTGGCGCAGCTCGGCAACTTCCACTTGTAAGGCGTCGAACTTCTTTTCTACTGCCGTGACTTCCTCACGCAGACCCAGTTCTAATTTCTTCAGGTCCTGTGTCAACTTATTCTGACCGTCTTCCATCTTTTTCTGGCCGTCCTCTATCCTCTTCAAATCCTCCGCTAGCATATTTTGACCGTCTTCCATCTTCTTCTGGCCGTTTTCTAGTTTGGCAGTTAGGTCCTCGGCTAACTTCTTCTGGCCGTCCTCCATCTTCTTCTGGCCGTCTTCCAGCTTCTTCAGGTCATCCTTCAGGTCCTTGGCAAATTTCTTCTGGCCGTCCTCCATCTTCTTCTGGCCGTCTTCCATCTTGGCTTCCATGCCACTTAACTTTTCTAGCAATGCTGCAAATTGCGCTTCCATTTTAGATGTTTGTCTTGTAAAGGGCATGCACTCACAGGAAAATTAAAATAAAAAAATGACCTGCTCGGGTTTTGAAACCAGGACCGTCAGGTGTTGTGCTTGTGTTTGAGTTCGTAATCCCGCTTCTGACACCAGTTGTTACGTGCCCCCCCCCCCTCCAGTGGCACTTTTGTTAACTGGACTACGGTGGGTTGAAGCACAACACAGATTGTTCCTTTAAATGAAATAATTAAATTTATTGCGGCCAGAAAGATACACCACTCAACAGCAAATACAAGCAATTAGAGCCTTACTCCAGTTTCCTCAAGTCTCTTCCTTATGGAGAGCTCTTGCCCCCTTTCACTTGTCAACAAACCACAGAAGTTAATTCGTCCTAATGAGTCAGGTGGCCTTGACAGAAACTACCTGCACCTCTTCCTCATGTACACAAACTACAGTTACTTGCTACACGCTGCTTCGCTGTTCACATGCTGGGAAACAATGTCACTGGATTTCGTAACTCGTACGGCGCTTCGCCACAATACGTCTGTCGCTCAGTGAAATCACACTCGCTCAAAACACAGGCAGTCCCCTGTATGCTTCTCACTCCCTCGCTGTCAAGAGAATCGGCTTCACTAGGGGTTTCGCAAGTCACCACACTTCTGTCGCTCAGGATAAACTCTCGCACTAGCTCGATAGACACAACCACAACTGCTTGACTGGTCGCTCTTATATAGCAGGCCGGTGACTCAATAAATGCTTCTAGACCCATCCAGGGTTCACGGATTCTCGAGGTTTCCTTCACTGGCTGAGTCACGAATATTCTGGACCATCCCTTTGTCCTAGTAGTCCTGTTGCATAAGGCGCACGCAATACACTGAGGCAGAGCAGCCCAGCCCTGGGGCAGTTGTGACTCATGCGGCGAGCGATGAAACAAACTCACAGCCGTAACAATATTTACATACAAGAATAATAATGGACACATTCTCTTTCCATAGCTGAAATCATGTTATTGAGGAAAGCCCCCTCCAAACCAAAAGTCTGGGTGCGCCCCTGGACGGTATAGTCTCCTAACCAAAAGTCCTGTTCTTCCTGTCAGCGCATTTCACTAATCCCAACCAAATCCAACCTCAACCTATCCATTTCCCTTTCTAAGTTTTCTAACCTTCCACTTCCCAGCAGACTTTTAACATTCCACGCTCCGTTCCATAGAATGTCAGATTTCTTCTTTGTCACTTCTGTGATGTTAACCCCCTCTCGATTAGTCCCCATCCGGAGATCCGAACGGGGACTAGTTTACCTCCGGATTAGAATTTTACAAGGGAGGATTCCATCATCACATGTAATTATGCAGTGAGAGGTGCATATCCTCGGGAAGGGTATTACGGCTGTAGTTTCATATTTGGTTATAATTTCAGCATTTTGTTTTAATTGAGGCGTCGTTAACAAGGTACAAGTTATCTGCGTCGAGTTTCAAATGAGATCAACCCCTGCTTGCCCATTGTTTGATTTTGTGCTGATGACCCTATAGTCTCCTGATCAAAAGTCCTGTTCTTCCTGCCAGCACATTTCACTAATCCCAACCAAATCCAACCTCAACCTATCCATTTCTCTTTCTAAGTTTTCTAACCTTCCACTTCCCAGCAGACTTTTAACGTTCCACGCTCCGATCCGTAGAATGTCAGATTTTCTTTTTATCACTTCTGTGATGTTAAACCCCTCTCGAGTAGTCCCCACCCGGAGATCCGAACGGGGGACTAGTTTACCTCTGGATTGGAATTTTACAAGGGAGGAGGCCATCATCACATGTAATTATGCATAGAGAGGTGCATATCCTTGGGAAGAGCATAATGGCTGTAAGGGTCATATTTGGTTATTATTTCAGCTTCTTTATTTAAATTGAGGCGTCGTTAACAAGGAATGAGTTATCTGCGTTGAGTTTCAAACACAGGATTTCCGAATAGTGTAGTAGATATCTTTTTCTTTCTTTTCCCGGAACAGGCAGATAGCAGGTCTAGGAGACTTGATTCCAAGAAGGCGCTCCTCTACGGACGTCTTTTAGTGCATCTTTCTGGACAAGTTAGATTGAGACACTGTATGCTTGAGATCACGGAACATGACGATAGTGTACTTCCGCCTTTCAATAGGATGAAGAATAAGAATTTTCAATCTTTCCGCCTATTCAATACTTTAATTTATGTCACAATTCAGGGGTATATGTTTCGAGTCCCGCTTTTGGACCCTTCCTCAGCCCACAATCTTATATTTAGAAAACATTTAAAAACAAAGAACATCGAAAATCTTTACGATGGCATGGAAAATACACATTACACAATAAATGGTTAAAAACACTAAAACAATATCTAAAATCTAAAAAATAGCATGCATCGTTCACAAATTTCAGGTACACATTTTGCACTTGTTCTGTTCTATGTATCCCTTTGGACTGGTCCCTGTTGACTAGCCCCTTTGGACGGTTCCTTTTTGAAGGGAGTCATTTTTTTTTACGGGTCCCGGAGGACGGGTCCTTGTTGACGGGTCCCTGTGGGTGGGTCCTTTGGAATGATCCCTATGGACTGGCCCAAGATTTTTATCCAACATCAACAGAGATCAATCAAAAGGGGTCAATCAACAGGGATCAATCAAAGATTAAGTTAAGCTACGGCAGCCATTTTGGAACTTTTTGATCACACCTCGTAGGGTTAGACTAGGTTAAGTTAACCTACTAACGCCGTCTTGGAACTTTATGATCACACCTCGTAGGTTAGGTTAGGCTAGGTTCAGTTAAGCTATGACCACCATCTTGAAAATTTTTTGATCGCACCTCGTAGGTTTAGGTTAAGTTAGGTTAGGTTAAGTTAGGTTAAGTAAAGCTACGGCCGCCATCTTGTTAGGCTAGGCTAGGTTAAGTTAAGCAATGGCCGCCATCTTGTTAGGTTAGGCTAGGTTAAGTTAAGCAACGGCCGCCATCTTGAGAGGTGGGGAGGTGGTGGCGGGCCGTGAACCCGTACAAACACACTACTGCACAGTTTTTGTCCTAGGGTCCTGAAATTTATTTTTGGTGTAGAGGGGGTAAAGACCTTTCATTTACGTTAAACAAACATTTTTGTAAAATTCTTAGTTTCCAAAATATAACAATTTTGAAAATTGGACTTTTTTCGGAAAAATTAAAAAAAATGTTAAGTTTTGTTTTAACGTTAAATAACTTAAAGAACATTTGTTTGAATCTATATATGACTTTTTAGAATGATACGTTTTCAAAATATCGCCTACTTTCACAATTAAACATTTTTGGATTTTGTCACAGAGATCTGGGACTTTGTTTGTCGGTAGAGGGGGTAAATACCTGTCATTTATGTGAAACACACTCTTTTGTAAAATTCCTAGTTTCCAAAATATAGTCCATTTTAAAAAATGAACATTTTTGGAAAAAATGTCAAAAATTCCATATTTTGTTCTAACGATTAATGATATAAAAGCCATTGGTATGAGTCTATATATGTCTTTATAGGATGATTAGTTTTCAAAATATAGCCTATTTTCCAAATATTTTTTAGAAAAATTTAAAAAAATATAATATTTTTCGACTAAGAATGGGATAAACGTAGGTGTTAGAGTTAACTTTATATGATTTCTTTTAGTTTAAACATATAGTCTACTTTCCCCATTCACCGTTTTTGAAAAAAAATTGACTAGACATGGGATAGAGGTAAGAGTACAAGTTGAGAGTACCTTAGAGTACTTTAGATTTTTTGAAAATTTAGTGTGTTGTTGTTGTTGCTTACAAACATGGCAGTAAGCATTATGTTGTGATAAAATAGAGTGATATACTTTCCAAGACCAAGAGAAAAATCCACTGAATGCATTGACAAAATAACTTGTCAAATAAGCCAACACAAAAGCCAAAATATAAACCAACACTAAAGCCAACACCCAAAAAGCCAACCTAAAAGCCAACACAAAAGCCAACATAAAAGCCAATATACAGACTAAGCCAACACAAAATGCCAACATAAGACCCCACACATAAACTAATACATAAGCTAATTTGTAAAATGTTAAACACTTGCATGGTATTACATTTTAGGTAATGCATGCGAAACATGAACTCACTTGTCTGTTGTATGAGAAGGACTCGTCAACAATGACCTGTCAACAATGGACACTGCTTGCACATTTTTTAATTACTACCCACCTCTCTCCACTCCTAATGCAAAATGAACATGTAAAACACAAATTGGAAAAATCCATGTTTCCATATTGACAAATAGAAAAAAAAACATTAAACTGAAATTTTAAAAACTGTAAATGGGAATTTGGTAAATTGACAAATGTGAAAACAACAAATTGGAAAATCCATGTTTCTATATCATGAAAAAAACTTTAAACTGACATTTTAAGAACTGTAAATGGGAAATTGTGAAATTGATAAATGTGTAAACTGGTCATACTAAATATGAGGAAGTCAAGCTGTATGCCTCTCACCAAGGCAGACCGGGTTCGATTCCCGGTCAATGCATGTGAGATTTTCGATGTGAAATGCCATGTCCTGTGGTTCGGATTCCACGTAAAACGGAGGTCCCGTGGCTTATGATCGCGAGATTAACGGTCACGTTAAACTACAAACTTCCTTCCTTTTAAATATGAGGAAGAAAATAGAAAATAGAAAATAGAAAATGAGCTTCGTCATGCAACAATTATTGTGTAATGAATCCATGTAACCGCTTAAACTATTTCTTAACAATACATGTAATATTTTCTACCACTTTGCTACCACATTGCTACCACTTTTCTAGTTTGCTACCACTTTTCTACCACTTTGCTACCACTTTTCTTCTACTTTTCTGCCACTTTTCTACCAATTTTCTACCACTTTGCTACCACTTTTCTACCACTTTGTTAACAATTGTCTACCACTTGTCTACCACTTTGCTACCACATTTCTACCACTTTTCTATCACTTTAAACTGTACATATTAAATATAAAAGCCAACGCTAAATAATTCTATTACCAGAACAGATATAAACTTTGTAGTGTGCAAATCATATTAACAGGTTAGTTGCTACTATGGAACTTACTACAACTAACCGAGGTAAACAACGTGTACTCTATAAAGGCTACTCCTATAACTATAGACGACAAAATGTAAAAGGAATAATATTCTGGCAATGCTCAAAACAGAGGTCAACAAGATGTCGAGGCAATATGAAAAGTAGAAATGGTGTGGTTTTAAGTGTGAGTGATCATCAATGTAGTGTTCCAGACAAAACACTCATGGTGTTGACAAAAATCATCAGAATGCTAAAAAGTTAGTACAAGAGAAAAATGTTGCTACTCAACATAGTGCATTGTTTATTGAACAACATTTAACCCCTGTTGTAAAAGTTATGTTTAATCCATCTTCCACATCTCAAGTCATCAACATCACAGACTATGCAAGAGGTAGTGTTGTTGTTGTTTTAAAGGGCTGAACTACAAAGTCATCTGCCCTTGATATGCAAGTGGTTCGAAAAGGACTAGATAGTAATAGACAAAAAGAAAGTTGTATTTTCTATATAACTATTGTACAAGTACTTATATTAAATAAATAAAAAAAGTGTATGAGTATTGTCTGTTTTTCTTAATTGCTATCCCCATGTCCCACTATTAATGCAATTGTTAACCATTAACAGTCTCTGACTATGTTCGGAAAGAGAGTGGTCTTAAACAATGCACTCCATTTATGGTTTGTGAACCAAGTATCATAATGATACAGTGTGGCCAAGTCATGTTAAGGCAATAGTTATGTCAGATAAGGGATTCGAACCCTTGCTTCCTTGTACAGGAAATTTGATCTTAAGTCAAGAAATTTGATCTTAACCTAGCAGTTACTAATTTAATTAATCTTGTGGACTTGAGTGTTTACAAAACTTTTTCCAGTATACATTGACTAAAACCACTTTCTTTAAAATAATGATAGCCATTTGTTCATTTTTACAATTCACACATTGCAAATTGCCAATTTTTCCTTTGCATTTTTTTTAAAAATGTCAGTTTGAAGTTTTTTGAATTTCATAATATGGAAGCATGGATTTTCCAATTTGTTGTTTACACATTTTATTTTTTATTTTGTATACGGTATGTCAAAAGTTCATATTTGCGAAACATGATTTTTTTCATTTTAATTTTTTGTAAATGGTGTTAAAGCACGCAAACATTTTAAGGTTATGTTTATACTTGCGTGCCGTTAAAGGTTGTCAGTTCTTGAAAACTGTTTATTACATTCACCACACTTGATGATACTGGTCACTTTTCAAATCACCTATAAAAGAAAGAAATCATCAATGTTAATAAAATATAAAACAAAGTAAAAATATAAATAGTTTAATTATAATATGAAAATTAGAGTCAATGGTTATAGCAGGGTATTTAATTTAATCGTTTGTGAACTCATACTAAGTCGAATTTTAAGTTGTTCCAACTTTTGACTACCAACATATATCACTGTCACTGACACCGTGCAGTGAACAATGGGACTTGATAAAGCGTTAATCAAATCTAACCTACAAATTTAGCTTCACACCAATGTCAAATAGTTCCAACTATAGTTAGTAGATACCATTGTCACCGACACCTAGTAGCAAACGCTTGGACTTAATAGAGTGGTAAGCAAACCTAACCTACAAATGTAGCTTCACACACGATTGTCAAGTAGTTCCAACTTTGGCTATCAAATATACCATTGTCACAGATCAAGCGGCGAACGTTCAAATTAATAGAACGTTAAACACACATTTTACTTGATCTCTTGTTTTTTAAATATTAGAAACCAGTGGCCTCCTGTTAAGTGAGTTAAGTGTGACGTCATAGCCAGTCTTAAAGCAAGTCTAAACTTGTAAAACATATCACGTGACAAGGTAAAGTTAGGTTATGTTAGGTGAACTGAGGTTAAGTCTTTTAAATATTCCCTATGTCACTGACACCTAGCAACGAACATTCGGACTTAATAGAGCGGTAATCAAAATCTAACCAACAAATTTAGCTTTACACAACATGGTTAAGTAGTTCCAACTTTAACTACCAAATATACCGTAGAAGGGGGTGGCTTTGTGACTAACAGGGTGACTTTGTGACACATGGTTATTTTTTAAAATTTTGAATATCGCGCCGTAATTGTCATGGAAAAATGTCAAAGAGTAACTGCAGAGGGTGGCCGCATATGCAGAGCTACCTATTAGCAGTCTCTCAAATCTGCTGTAATTCATTTGTTTCCAGCAACAATTTTCAAATTCAAACCGTTCGTCACGTTGATTCTGGAAAGTCTGTGTACTTTGTTTTGTGAAGTGCGGTGCGTTTGCAGACAGAGCAAGACAGGTCATTATCCATGATGATAAATATGTTCGCTACAGTATAATATAATATTAAGTGTTTATGACGCTTACTGATGAAGTTATTCGTGAGTTTGTAAAAAGTCGACGGTTTGCAGGGCGACTTTGTGACAGTCCGTTCAGATGAAATTTTGTATTGAAGGGACGAGGACTTCTTCAAAATAGATCCACCCAAGAAAATTAGCAAACGCGGAAGGTACCAAGTTCGAGAATTAAATAATTTTGCATTATCTGATTAGACTTTGATTTAATTTGTTTAGAATACCTGTTGATAAAAATGGTTAAATTACTGTTTATTTATCTAAAATGTTGGATAAATATGTAATTACTATTATTAAATTATGTTGTAATATGTTAAATAAACATTTAATGTGGTGACTTTGTGACACTGTGTTTTCCACATACGTTATAAGCCAAAAAATAGCCTGTCACTAAGTCACCCCGCATGCTGGGGTGGCATTGTGACTAATGTTAATGCAAATCTCTCTGTGGTTATGTAAGATTGAGACTCAAACAATATACTAGCAGGTAACAGAAGGATGGAGCAACCAAATTCAGTAGTTAGTTTTGGGTTCAGTTGAAAAATGGTGTACTGGAAACACAAAAACCTCAAAATCTGTCACAAAGTAACCCCCCTCTACGGTACCATTGTCATTGACATCTAGTAGTGAACATTGGAAAATATCGCTCTAGCTGTTTTAAAAGTTATTATAGGATAACTTACCTTTAATAATTTATCAACTGCTGTCACTGAATGAACTAGGTATAGGAATCTGCTAACCTTAGAGGTACCCAATTATCTGTAAACAAATAAATAAATAAATCAATAATTACATTCCAATCAATAACTTCAACATCAATTAGTAATAAAAGACTACAATCCATTAATAATAAGTACTTACCTTGCAAAATAATTCAATGATTTTCCACCAAAAAGTATTTTTTGCAACTCTTGAGCAATAACTGTTCACTCGTAGGGAGTAATAATGACATACAGTAGGGACATATATGACACCTCTCGTATATAAACTCTTATCGCTCGTGGCAGCAGTTTTTTGCAGATCATTGCAATTCCTTTCCCAGTACAGCTGAGAGTCCAAAGTACACTAGGAACACCTGTTTGGTACCCAATTACTGCTGACTTTGCATGATCATCACCCATTGTCTTGATCAACACCTGGGGTTTCAAATTACTGCAGCGTTAGTCATAGCAACTGATCTGTGTGCTCTCTGCCATGTCTGTAATATGACACAGGAAATAACAAGACGTCTTACTGCACGTACCATCTCCACAGTTTTAACATCTTAAGAACATGTATTATTCTCTTTCAACTACAAATGACTCGTTAGAACACATCCATCCACCAAGTTAGATCCCTTGACCTGCCCTCAAATGACATGTGCCTCGTGTACTAGGGTGTGTGCATTAGCCCTAACGTTCCATCCACCAAGTTAGATCCCTTGACCTGCCCTCAAATGGCATGCGCCTCGTGTACTAGGGTGTGTGCATTAGCCCTAACGTTACGTACGAACTAAACAGAATGTAAATTGTTAGCTCTTATCGTGCACGTGCACAGGTGAACACCTGTGTGTTAGGTCATATTACACATGAACTTGCATTTTCTCACGTATGAACCAAAACAGAATGTGACTTGTTTCACAAGGAGGACGGTAATAATGTCATCTCACACGTGTTCACATGTATTTCGTCACTTTCCTTTCATATCGTTATCACATTATAGTAGCAGAGAACTGGTGAACAACGTCAGTTCAACACACTGCTTTACACGCAAAATGTAGTTAGCCCCTTTGACATAATTTAAATAAATTCATGGGCTAGTCCGTAGGAACCAGTTCAAAGGAACCGGTCTAAAGGGATTAGTCAAAAAAGACCCATCAACAAGGAACCTTCCACAGGGACTCGTCAACAAGGACCCGTCAACAATGAACCGTCAACAATGACCTGTCAACAGGAACCCGTCCACAGGGACTCGTCCACAAGGACCCGTCCACAGGGGCCTGCGTGTGTGTGCGTGGGAACATACGATTACTTCAGCGAAACATGAACTCACTTGTCTGTTGTATGAGTATCAGTTTAGTAGTGGCATCATGCAGCAAAAGACGTTTACTTACACACAATCCATCATTATGGTAAGCTTTTTTTCTTATCATTATGGAAATCTCCTTATTAGGACCCGTCCACAGGGACCGGCGTGTGCGTGTAGGGGAACATACGATTACATCAGCAAATCATCTCATCTAGTTTCAAATTTAGCCACTACAGCGCGTGCAACACACAGGAAGTGCGTGGGAACATACGATTACGTCAGTGAAACATGAACTCACTTGTCCGTTGTATGAGTATCAGTTTAGTAGTGGCATCAAGCAGCAAAAGACGTTTACTTACACAATCCATCATTATGGTAAGCTTTTTTCTTATCATTATGGAAATCTCCTTATTAGAATAAAATGTTATAGTGGTTCTGGTCACTTATAGCTAAACTGTAATAGATATGATTTTTTGTTTCTTTATAGGCTACTACAATAAATATTCTCAATGCTATGGGGGCAGAACTGTTGATTAGAGAGAAAAAAAGCTCACTGAATTACCAATGCATACTCTTTTCCGTATCATTAACATTCAAAAAGTGGACACAATGTATGGTGAACGTGCACTATGTGTTGGTGAAAATTTTCAGACATTCCTTTCTACACATTTTAATGATATGTCAGAAAGTTTGCTCGAGGATCTAAATCGTGGTGGACATTCTCTATATCTAATTTATGAGGGTATAAAAACAATAAATGTATTGTACATTCTGACTGTGAAGTTAGGTTAGGTTAGTATAGGTAAGGTGGGATTTGGTTAGGTTAGGTAAGGTTAAGTTAGGTTAGGTTAGATTAGGCTAAGTTAGGTGAAGTTGGGTTAGGCAGAATGGCTGCGGTATGAATCAAAAGCCAACTCCTGTCAGTTTTGCCTCACAAGGTTGAATGTACCCCATTCCAACCCTCAGCCTAGAATTGAATTTCTTGACAGAGCCAGGACTCGAACCCGAGCCTCCACAGTAACAGCTAAAAATGCTAGCCACTACACCATAAAGTGGGGCAATATAAGACTGGTCTTGATTGTACATGATCAATCAATAATTACCTAATAATAATAATAATAAATAATAATAATAAGAATAATAAATATTCCATTTGGGTCCCAGGAATCAACCTGGGAGGAGTCCTTACGGCTCTGGGCTAATGGGAGTGAAATGCGTTGTTGCATGTCAGCTGCGACTTAAACATATTGGATTCAACAAGAGAATCCAACTTAGCCTCTTTCACTCCAACTCCAGCATGTAACCTACAAGAGGTGCCCCCTGTTAAGCCGAGCAACCCAGTGGAAGGTTAGGTAACCAATCCCAGCGGGAAGCTGGGTCGGCGTGCCGATCAGTGCTGGGGACTCCAAGGCTCACAACCTTGGCAGTACATTGGTCAGTGTGCAATATCACCCTATCTATAGTTTTTTCAACTGTTAAAAGCATGGAGGAAACGTCTGCTTAAGCAACTACCCCAGGTGGTAACCAATCCACCGTCGTCTTGTACGACGCATGCAGGCCTTCGGACTCTGGGGAGCCTGCAACGACATGCTTGGAGGTATCGGAGACTCCTACAAAAAGATCAGACACAAACGACGCAACTTCTTCGCAACATTCAACGTGAACTCCCTTATGAAGGTCGGTAAATTGAAACAACTGATTGACACCCTACAACATCATCAAATCCTGATCGCAGCAATTCAGGAAACAAGGTTTGTTGATGCAGAAGCTTTTGACTCCCAGGGTTATAGAATCTTCAAAGGTAAAGTCGGAAAACGTGTAGTAAAATCCATCCCCCAACTTGGCACAGGATTTGTGGTCAGTAAGAAGATTTTAGAGTCCATCACCAACTTCACGTCCCCAGACAGTCGAGTCTCGATCCTTTCGTTTCGAAGCACAAATAAAATCCTCACCATGGTGAACGTCCAAGCCCCAATTAATCAAGCTAACAGGATCGATCCACAAGGGACGGAAATATTCTGGGAAGAGCTTGAAGATATTCTATCCAAGATTCCCAAGGAACACATCATCGTCCTTCTTGGGGACTTATGCTCAGCTCGGTAAGGAAAAGAAATTCAAGAATATTATCGGAGAATACCCGGCCCACAGAAGAACAAACCGCAATGGAGAAAGGTTAGTGGAGTTGTGCAAGGCGTTCAACCTAGTGATGAAGTCAACCGCTTTCAAACGACTTCCTGCAAAACAGAAAACATGAACATCCCCAAATCCCCATCTCGGCGAATTCCAAATTGACCACGTTGCTATTTCTCGTAAATCTCGTAGAGAAATCCAGAATGTAAAAGTCTTAAGAAGCGCGAATCTTGACTCTGATCACTATCTTTCAAAGATAAAATTAAAACTTCTTCCAAGATCCACCAAGAGATTTCAGGGAAGAAAAATCAACAGGTTTGATGTGGAAAAACTGAAAACACAAAGCGAATTCAGTCAGAAACTTGAAACACTTGCGTCACAGAATTGGGAACAACTCAAAGAAGCAATTCTTGAAACGGCACAGGAAACCATCCCACTGACAAAGTTGAGGCGGCATCCTTGGTGGACTAATGAATGTGACGATGCCATTCACCAAAGGCGGCTTGCCTGGTTGCGATGGAACAAACAGAAGAATGAAGAAAACAGAGAGAGATTCCTGGTCGTGAGAAAGCAGGCTGATAAAACCATACGCGTGATAAAACGAGCATTTCAAAAAAATCAGTTGGCACAGACAGACCAAGATTTCAAAAAGAACAACACCCGTGATTTCTATAAAACCTTCAAGCAAAATCTCAGTAAATACACACCACCCAGTCTTCACTTTAGGAATCCCGTTGGGAAAGTTGCTTACAATGACAAAGACAACTGTCAGATCCTGGCGAAATACTTTGAGTCCCTTCTCAATTGTGAGGCTCCAACGTCGAAATTTTCCTTTCAGAATAATGTGCTCGTCAATCCAGACTCAAGTTCACCAACTAGGGAAGAAATCAAGCAGATCATTCACTCACTTAAGAACAATAAAGCACCAGGTGAGGATTCAATAGTTGCCGAACTCTGGAAATACGCAGGTGGAAAACCAGTCGACAAGCTAACGGATATCATCCGGGAGATTTGGGAAACAGAGAAACTGCCCAGTGATTGGACATCGACCCTAATTCATCCCCTGCACAAGAAAGGTGATAAAGCGGACGTAAACAACTATCGTGGCATATCACTCCTCTCGATAACATACAAGATTCTCGCGAAAGCGCTTCAAACGAGAGCGGAAGCACAGCTCGATCAACATCTGGGCGAATACCAAGGTGGATTTCGAAAGGGGCGCTCTTGTGTTGAGCAAATCATGAATCTAAAATCAATTCTATCGTACATGAATCTGAGAAGTAAGAAATTTGTTATGACTTTTGTTGATTTCAAGAAGGCTTACGACTCGCTGGATCGAAGTACCCTGATCCAGGTTTTAAGAGAATTTGGTTTAGATAATAAGACAAGAGCAATCATTCACCAATCCTTATTGGATACGGCTCCCAAAGTGAAATTCAGGGGAGAGATTTCTGAATCCTTCGTAATACGGACAGGGGTGAGACAGGGAGATGGGCTCTCGCCTCTTTTATTCAACTGTGTTCTTGAGAAAGTTATTCGAGAATGGCGTAAAGAATTGTGTAAGGATGGTATAGAGAATAGGGTCAGACTAGGTTGTAAGAACAAAAACCTGACAATCGACTGTTTAGCTTTCGCAGAGGATGTTGCAATTTTCTCTAATTCTCTTGACACAGCCACACAACAAATCAATCAATTACAGGTGCAAGCAGCAAAGGCAGGTCTTCAGATTTCGTTTGAGAAAACGCAGTTTATAACGAACATCAAGTCGGAACCCAGAGAACTTACGGTGAATGGAGGACAAATAACACAGGTAGAGAAATTCAAATACCTGGGTGAATGGATTGAGCCCAACATTCGTGAAAAGGAAGCCTTAGTGGCACGGATTAACAAAATGGAAATGGCATACCATTTAACCAAAGACATTTACAAATCACGATCAATGTCCTTCAAGGTCAAACTGAGGCCCTTCGTTACCGTTATTCGCCCGGAGGCGTTATATGCATCAGAATGCCTGGCGATGAATAAGAAAGGCAAGGCAGAACAACTCGAAGTCAAAGAGAGGAAGATTCTGAGAAAGATCTTGGGCCCGGTCAAGGAACGAGGAGAGTATAGAAGACGACACAACGATGAACTCTATCTACATGTGGAGAAAATAACGGACACCATTCGCAAAAGAAGACTCTCCTTTTATGGCCATTTAACACGAATGAACTCCGGAAGATTGTCCAATCGAATCTGTGCCTACTATGTGGGAAAGAAAACCAAAGGGATCTGGTTTACAGAGGTGGAAAAAGACCTACAAGAACTGGGGATATCACATGAGGACATCTTGGAACGTGACTCTTTGAAGAAGAAACTTGGGGAGATACAGAGTTTTCAGCCAAAACCTATATTGAAAACCGGCAAGAAGTGGACCGAAGAACGAAGGGAAGCTCACCGAAGAAGAATGCGCGAATACTGGGCCAATGTGAAAGAACGAGGGAAAAGGCAGTTGAAATAACGTGGTCCATAGACGACCGAAACGATTAAAAAATATATATATTCCATTTAGCAACTACATAGCCGACCTCCCCATGGGTTCTTTTACATGCCTACATCGTATGACATGCGTGTCTTAATTTTTGCCGCCTTTCAAAAATCACTTACCACGACCAAGAGCGAACCTGCAAGCTTGGGGTTGGTAGTCCGACACGATAACCACTCACCCACCGTGGCAAGCTATCAATCAATAATTACCTAATAAAATTAACAATAATAATAATAATAATAATAAATATTCCATTTAGTAACTTCATGGCCGACCTCCCCCTGTGACAGCGTGGTGGCCATTTTGCCCATTAGCCACTGCGCTAGCTCTGACTGACCCCTCCATAAGAATAACATAGGGTAGTTGCGCGCTCCGGCCATCTTGTGCATTAGCCCCTGCGCCAGAATCGCCCTTTATTTCCTACTTGCAGTGAACCCCCATCATGCCGAAAGTGAAGTGTGAAGTTAAGGTAGTGGCTATAAAGCGATGTAATGTGCAACAGCACTGCGCTACGGCTAAGCATAAAAGCGCAAATCAAAAGTCTTCTGAATGGAGCCGGCAGGTTCTTTTGTTTGATAGAGCGAAATCTTTGTCAACCAAACTTTCCGATTTCTCAAAAGACCTGTGCGATATGTTGGTATCTACCAATATTCCCCTTAACAAAGTGAACAACGAATACTTCCGAAAATTCTTAACTAAATACACAACACAGTCGATCCCGAACGAGGCAACATTGCGAAACAGTTATTTGGCCCACCTGTTACGAAGACGCAGTTCGAAAAATTAGAATTAGTTTAGGCAACAATAGCGTCTGGGTATCCGTTGATGAAACTACGGATGTTCGTGTTAGGTATGTTGCGAATGTTATACTTGGTGCGCTTCTCGTGGATCGTCCAGGTGATGTATATTTACTTCATTCGGAGGTTCTAGAAGCAGCTAACCATTCCACAATTGCAATACTTTTTGACAATGCCATGAAGCTTTTGTGGGATGGTGAAGTTAAGCGACAACGAATCTTGCTGTTACTAACCGATGCTGCACCATACATGGGTAATGGATCTGGTTTAGGCGAAAACGATCCGGAGCTAAGCAGCAGTGTACTGACTATGTTTAAATACGCTCCTGTGACATCATGTGACGTAGAAAGGAGCTTCTCCCAGTACAAAAGAATACTGAGCGACCTTCGAAGGAGATTTCTTTTTGACAGCCTGAGAATGCACATGGTCGTGTTGTGCAATGCTGGCAAAGAAGAAGATTAAGAGGTATATACGATTATGAACTCAATAAACTTCCTGTTAGGCAGTGTCTTCTAACTTAGGCCGACAGATATCATACAGCATGCTAATACTTCGTTTTTTTTTTGTTTTCTCTTAGGAAAACCTAGCAAGAACTGCATTTCAAGGCTATGATACTGAATGAATGTTGAAAATATTAATGTGCTGTAGCTCTCTGCCAGTTTGTATGATTAGATGTGTGGAGAAAGTGAACTAAATCTCGTTCGAGCAATCAACTTCCTGAAGAAAAAAAGACAGTGTTTTGATTTACATAGTTTGGTTTTTGTTATCTTAGAGTGTGATATTTTTGTTGTTGTTTTTGGAGGCGATGTTGGGTGGCATTAATAAAATATTTATTACAGTATATTAAAATGATATGGTATGGTAAATAACTGGCAACCGTGACAGGATTACTGGCAATTTCAACATCAAATAAATCAGAACAGTGATGACCAAACGTCGAGTATTACGCGGCGTATTTACACGTGAAGTAAATAAGCTTGAAGAACTGTTGGCGCTTGCTGATGGTGACCACGTGGAGATTCTTAGCAGATATGCTTCACTTGTGGAGCGCTACGAGAAGTTAAAACGACTGGATGATGAAGTATACAATGAGCTGCTGCAAAAGGAAGACCTTGAAGACATCGTGCTTGAAACAGAGATCAACAATTGCAGTGAGTACGACCTGAAATATTTGAAGGGTAGGGAAAAAGTGCAGGCCTTAAAAGTTGGAGATCAATCCGTTTCTGAAGCTAATACGAGTAACTGTTCACATACTTCTAATCAGAGACTACTAAGACTACCAAAACTAGAACTGAAAAATATTGATGGAAACGTGAAGTGCTGGATTGGGTTTTGGTCGCTATTTACTAAAATACATGAAGATAGCAGCCTTAAAGATGAAGACATATTTGTTTATTTGATGTGCTCAGAAGTTGGTAGAAAACATTCCTCCTTCAAAGGAAAACTACGAAAAGGCTACAGAATTGTTGAAGTCTATGTATGGGAAGGATGAGTTACTCATTGAACACTATGTTAGGGAACTTTTATCCTTGGTGTTAAAGAAGGATAGTTTAAGATCCATAGCCCAACTGTATGACAGTCTGGAGGGACTGGACTTGAGGTTATGTTTAGAACTTGGGACAGGTATCGTGTATCAAAAGAAACGTTTACCAAGGAACCTGACTGTTGCTTGATTGAATTGTTAGCCTTCTTAAAGGCTGAGGTAGAAGGTGAAGAACGGCTTAAGCTAAGACAGAGTTCTTTTGAAGTAAATGAGAGGACGGATCGAGTTAAGCAAGACGATAGGACCAAGACTAAGAATATGGACGTACGTTCAGCGGCTTCTTTAATTTCAATAGAGGATGTTTCAATTATTTAATCTGTTTTGCAGCTTCCGCCAAATCAATACAAATTGTGTTTGCGTTGTTAAAACGCTAAGTACGGTACATGTTTCGAACCTTACAAAAATCGGTCCTTCATCAACCACGACATATCTCATGAATGGCAACACATTAAAAACACTGAACAATATCAAAAATAAAATGCATTCACACTAAGACATTCATAAACAAAAATATTAAAACGTTCCATTAAAAACTGTACACTAAAAAATACATGTTAAAAGCACTGCAAGTCCATTTGACTCATTCAAACGTCAACATTTGAGTATGTGACGTTATGGTTGGAGATCTTTGTCCTGTTCCATTAGATGCTTCTTAATTTCTTGTCTAAATGTGCAATGACGTCTTTCATTTTGCGAAGGGAATTCTGCTGTCATGTATAGGGAACAAAAATGGACCAGAAGCCCCATTTGAGTAGCTCCAAAATGAAAACCTTTGGGTTGATTCCAGACAGCACCAAATAGTCATCTGTTAAATGTTTCAGTTAGTAAGGGAAACAGAAATAACAAAGATACGGCTTGTATATTCTGTGGCAGAACCTCAACATCTTTCTCAAGACTGAGCTGTGGCTATTGATTATTCTCTAGAAGAACGCCAAGGAACGTTAAAGTAAAAGGGAGCTTGTTTTAGGTGTCCATGACCAGGACATGTCAGTGTTAAGTGTAATATGTTTGTGAAGTGCCCATTTTGCAAGGGGAAACATGTGCGAAGACAGCCTCAGATGAACCAAAAGGTGATTCGGTTCCAAAAACAGTTAGCATGATGGCAGGTATTAATAAGGGACATGTGACCTATCTGCAGACTTTAGTTGCTAGCGTAGTTGTTGGTGGATCCACGCACAGAGTAAGAGTTCTGTGTGATAGTGGATCGCAGAGAAGCTACATAAAGAAGTCTTGTGCTAAGGAATTAGAGTTGGAACAAACTGGAAAGGTAACACTAAGTCAAGAATTATTTGGAGGTAGGAAAACAGCACCTGTTTGTTTCGAGTCCTATCAAATAACTTTGCTGGGTATGAACGAGGAAAACAGATGTGAGGTTGCAGTGTTACGCTCTGATAGTATCTGTGGAGGTGCTCCCCTAGTTGATGCTGACTTGTTTAATTTACTGAGGGACAAGTGAGTTGAACTTGGTGATGTTGGCCAAGATAATGGTGGCAATAGTACTGACAGGTATTGTTAGGAGCTGACGTGTGGGCTCAGATAATCACGCCATACTTTGTAACTGTAAACAAGAGTCTAGTGGCTGTGAGAACTTGTTTAGGGTGGACACTTATGAGCTCTTCTGAGATCACCTCAACTACTGCCTCGTCTTACACTCTACTTCCTTTAACTCAATCAACAAGAGTGGCGGATTTGTGGGAAATTGAGACTTTGGGTATAAAAGATCCTGGCGAACAGATAAAAAAAGGAAGAAAGGGAACAACAAGTTCAGAAATTCTTCGATTGGACTGTGAAGCGAGAAATTGTCATTCCTTGAATGATTGCCTCAAGCCCGGACCCAACCTCATCGACCTAGTTCCATCAGTGCTGACCAATTTTCGAACTTATCCTACCTAGGTATATAGGTCTAATAGCTGATATAGAGGAGGCATTCCTGCAGATTATAATTGATCCTGAAGACAGGGATATGCTTCGTTTTCTCTGGTAGGATAATGATAAGATTCCGAAATGGGGAGTAAAATAGTTTCACCGATGGTATTCAGACTCCTCCCCACATTGTTGGCAGCCCGTTATGAACATTGCAAGGGACTACTTTGAGGGCCTTTTAAATGGGTATATGTATTGCGCTGTAATGAGTGTGAAATATGAAACCAGTACTGTCATCTAAACTACCTTAATAAATATGTGTAGCACAATGTTGGCATGTTGTTCCGTGTCTATACTGTGACTGTACCAATTCACATGGGATCGAACCCTCATTTTCTGGACATAAGATTTTGTTGAATCGAGTATATATTTTTATTTGACGCTTTGAGATGATGTACTACAATTTATTAGAGTGTATTATGTGATGTGATTGATTTCGATTTAATTTGTTTAGTTATAAGATGTGAATTTATAGGCAGGCCTCAAGTCAGGATTTTATTCAATGTTATATTATATTTATTTGAGAGGCTGGAAATTGTACATATGTGAGACTGTTAAAAGTTGTTTACGAAAAGCACTTCCTGTTAAGGGATATTCTGAGCGAGGGTTTTTCCATGGCCGGGTAAACCAGGGTGAATCATGCGGGTAGAGCCGGAGTAGATTTGGCATCGATGTTCTGAGGGTGTGGTTTGGTGAAGTGATGTGTGATGTTTCCATTGGCTGATGGGTTTCCTGTTCCATGGTGTTAGCCAAATGGACCACGAGTTTGGAGGGCATGTTTGATATAGTGATGATGCAGGCTGTCTCGAGGGCTCATTACTTAAGAGTTTATGGTAGACTACGGTCGTAGAGGCCTAGTGTCGTGTGTTAGAAGCCAGTCGGGGACTGCTTTCTGGTATGATGTTTGGACTTAGTGAGATGTCAGAGATCATGTTAGGCTATACTAGATCGTCTCAGGGAATTGAAGTATTTCTGGACAATCACAATATCGTGATTAGGGTTTCACACTGAGCCGCAGGTTACAATACCTAGTTTCAGCACAGTTACCTCTAAGCTGTCTGTATCGAAAAGCGTCAAGTAATGGAAACTCAAGTCTGTTTGCTAATATTCGAGGGCCATTTTATTTTCTTGTCAACCGTATACTGGTGAAATATGCCACGTATCATTAAATACAGCTGCGAATCAGGGTCTGAAATTCACGAAACGAATTCAGAGTTCTACTACAAAGTACAATCTGCGAGCAACGAATTCCGCTCGTACGAGTATGAAATTCTACAATGTGTAACCTCGAATAGTATTCAACAAGTAAATAGGCTACGTGTGAACAAGTTGGCTACAGCGACAGTAATTAGGATTGATTCTATGGGAATGCCCCAGAATCAGTAGAGCAATTCTTCAAGCCAGCCATCATCGGTGAGTAAGAAACTGCGACATCCAGGGTCCATATGTGTATGTCATATAGAGTATGCCAATGTATATATGATAGGGAACGAACCTACTACGTTGTCGTAGCAGGGGGAGAGGTGATACTCCCACGTGGCGCGTCCCAGGTGGCGGATAGGGGGCTCCTCACTGGCTTGCCAGCAGACTTGAGGGAAATAAAATACCTCTCGCGGACCAAACACTCTGTAAACAGCTGCAGAACATCGAGTGGCACCTCTCGATCTCAACAATCGAGTTGCAACAATGTGATCATTTCATGTGATCACCCCAACCTTTCACTTTCAACTTGTGAACCTGGCATGATGGATCGTATTGGATCACAGCAACTACCCCAGGCCCCGGACTTATACAGTTCAGGTTCTCCCGATCATCGGATTCTGGGGGATCGGGAGCATCATGCTGAGAAGAGTCGGAGCTTCTCAAAATCTCTTCGCCCGAAGAAAAAGAACTTCATCGGAACAGTCAATGTGAACACTTTGCTCAAAACTGGGAAACTTAAACAATTAATTGACACCTTGAATAAATTTGATATTCAAATTGCAGCCATTCAGGAAACACGTTTCCAAGACGAAAATCTTTTTTATTCAGAAAACTTTAGGATATATAAGGGGAAACCAGCCATAAAAATTGGAGATAATTTATCACAATTTGGAACAGCGTTTTTTGTAAGAAAAACAATAGCCAGTTCAGTACTCAACTTTACTTCTCCCTCCGAAAGGATCTCTGTTCTCTCAATAAAATCAAGCAACAAGACATACACATTGATTAATGCCCACTCTCCCACAAACAATGACAATATGAAAAACCCTCAGAAAGTAAAATACTTTTGGGGACTCCTTGAGGAAACCATCAGCAAAATTCCTAAACATCATGTGAAAATTTTACTCGGTGACTTTAACGCACAGGTTGGTAGAAAAAAGAAGTATAGGTCCATAGTTGGTCATCATCCAGCACATTGGAGAACAAATCAGAATTGTGAGCATCTGATAAATTGCTGTAAATCCTTTAATTTGAGGCTCATGTCTGCATATTTCACCAGGTCTCCACACAAGAAGGAAACATGGAAATCACCAAATCCAGCACTAGGAGAATTCCAAATTGATCATGTAACAGTGTCCAAACAGAACATATGTGAAATCCTAAATGTTAGAGTGCGCAGGGGATTGATTGTCTCTGATCACTACTTAAGCCAAATCAAAGTGAAATTCCACCCCAATAGATCCAAACCAAAAACTAAGAGATTACTAAGAGTGGATCCGGAGCACCTCAAGCAGAACGCCAAAGAATTTCTTCAGGCCATAAAAGAGCAAAATCCCAAAGACTGGAGGGACTTAGGAAACTCAATTCTGACATCAGCACAGAAGTTAGGGCAGCCCCCAAGGAAAAGGAAACACAGATGGTGGAACACAACATGTGATAAAGCAATTGAAGACAGAATTAAAGCCTGGAATAAATGGAACGGACATCAGACAACTGAACGATGGGAATTATTCCTTAAGATCCAGAAATCAACAGCTAAGATCATCCGCAGGGAGAAGCGGACATACGACAGGAATAAACTCATAGAGATAGAACAGGATTTCCTAAAAAACAACACCAGAAATTTCTATAAGACCTTCCGTGAGAGTCTGTCTAGTTATCAAACACCCAGCATATGTTTCAGTAGACCAGATGGCTCACTAGAAACAAACACCAAGGAAAACTGCAAGATCTTAGCAGATTACTTCCAGGACCTACTCAATTGTGACCCACCGAAAGAAAAATTGCACTTTGAAAAGCCTGCACCGAATCCAGATTCACATCCACCGACAATGGAAGAAACAGCTGAAATCATTCAATCTCTTAAAAACAACAAAGCACCAGGAGAAGACGGTATTACCGCTGAAATGTTGAAACTCGGTGGGGAAGAGGTCACCAGAAGAATCCACGCAATTTTAAAAGCAATTTGGGAAACAGAAGTGATCCCACAGGACTGGAAGTGCGCGTTAATACATCCATTGCACAAGAGAGGTAACAAAACTGATCCAAACAACTATAGAGGTCTATCCCTATTATCTGTGGCCTATAAAATCCTATCTAAAGCTCTTCTGAACAGACTAGAGAAACAAACAGACCTTTTGATTGGTGAATATCAAGCGGGTTTTAGGAAAGGGCGTTCATGTGCTGAACAGATATGGAATCTGAAGATGATTTTGAAGATCCGCAGATCCAACCCCACAATTGTCACCTTTGTGGACCTAAAGAAAGCATATGATTCTGTGGACAGGCAGACCCTGTTTGAGACGCTAGAAGAACTTCAAGTGGACAGGAAGACCAGAGAACTGATTCGTCAGACTCTCACCAATACAACATCGAAGGTGAAGTTTCTTGGGGAAATTTCTGACTCTTTTGAAGTACGAACAGGTGTTCGCCAAGGAGACGGACTTTCACCCCTTCTATTTAACCTGGTTCTAGATAAAGTCATCAGAGAGTGGGAAAAGAACATCAAAGGCGTTAGCGTAGGAACTGCTGGAAACAAAATCAATGTGAAATGCTTGGCTTTCGCAGATGACCTAGCGATTATCACTAGGAACAAAGAAGAAACTAAGCATGCTATTGAGACATTATACAGAATAGCATCACAAGCAGGCCCTCAAATATCATTTGAAAAAACCAAGTACATGAAGAATTTTCAGCAAAAGAAGAAGAAAGAAAAAATAGAAACAGCGTATGGAGCAATATCACAAGTAGAATTTTTGAAATACCTTGGAGAAATAATTCTTCCTTCAGGATTGGACAGTTTGGCTAACACAGAAAGAGTCTCAAAACTTCATAGAGCAATCAGACTAACATGGGATCACTATAATAAAAGAGTAATGTCACATAATGCAAAACTGAAACACTACAAAACAGTTGTACTACCGGAAGCTCTATATGCTTCAGAAACCATAGCTTTAGGAGGTCATTCTAAAATTGTAAATATAGAAAAGCAAGAACGTAAAATTCTTAGAAAAATATTCGGCCCCACACAAGAAAACGGAATTTGGATTAAAAGACGAAATTCAGACCTATACCGTCACACAGATAGTTTCAGCAACACGGTACGAAAAAGACGTTTAACATTTTATGGACACCTCTTCAGGATGGACGATTATAGACTTACAAAAAGGTTATTCAATGTAATAAATTCTCAGAAATCAAGGATAGCCTGGCTGGATGAATCAAGAGAGGACCTGCAAGAGTTGAACATCGGAGAAAATATTCTGAGAAACCGCAAAGTCTTCAAGACCGCAGTAACAAAGCACAAGTTTAGGGTGAAAACTAGTGGCAGGACTGGAACCAAGTGGACAGAAGAACGGAAGAAGCAGCACAGTGACTTCATGAAGAGATTTTGGGAAGATAGGAAGGCGAATATCATCAAGCCGAAAAACAAGTTCAAGCGCGCTCTATAATGGGCAAAACGCAAAAAGAAAGAAGAAAGATAGGGAAATTATTCGTTCAATCTGTATTAGGCGGGGGTCCTGCCAAGTTATATATATATATATATATATATATATATATATATATATATATATATATATATATATGTGCGTTGAAAGAATATATGTCAACTCTTACAAGATATCAGGTCTAATTTTTTCAAGTGGTTACCCGTGCAGTAAGGTGTGAATGTGGATTGCTGTTATTAGATTGCACAGGTGCTTAACCCCCACGAACCCCGATTATTATCTATTCATTTATTTGTTGTTGAGACAATTATTGTCATTATTATATTTATGAGGTTGGACGGTTACAATAGACTTAGTTCATATCTTGTCCATCCAGTGTATATTTCACATTTTCCACATACACTGGTATTCTTGAAAAATAAAAATATTTGATATTACTTATGCCCCTATGCTAGTAATAAATACCTGTCGAAATTGAAAAGAGAAAATGCAGTATAATGGCATTCTGTAACTTATAAGAACTTATTATTAATTTTATTAATGCAGCCAATGGCCATGTACTTTTTGTTTCTCAGGACGGGTCAGGGAAGGGATATTGGAAGGAAATCGGCCATGGACCTATCGAAAGGAATCGGGAACTTATGAACCATGATCTACATAATGTTTCAGAGACCAGACCTGCCCAGTAAAAACTACACTGGCGGAAAAAAATATCCCAACACCATGAAATAAGGAATGTAGAATATGGAAATTTCGGAAATATATTTGGCGAGGTAACATATTTAATTGATTAAAGTTACAAGACAACAGGTTAATGTCAATGCGAGAAAAGCCATCCCAAATGTGCCATGCTGGTCCATTAATGAGCAGTATATTCGCCCGACTGTTGAATGCAGGCATGCAAAAGTGCATGCATTGTGTCGTACAGGTGCCGGATATCAGCTTGTGGGATGGAGTTGCACTTGATCGGTCAATACAGGGATGGTTAATGCCGGTTGTGGATGATGCTGGAGTTGTTGTCCAATGATGTCCCTTACGTGCTTGATTGGGGTCAGATCGGGGGATCGAGGAGGGCAAGGCAGCATGTCGACACTCTGTAGAGCACGTTGCGTTACAACAGCGGCATAGGGGTATGCGTAATCCTGTTGGAAAACACCCCCGGGAATGCTGTTCATGAATGGCAGCACAAGAAGTTGAATCACCAGACGGGTGTACACATCTGCAGTCAAGGTGCGTGAAATAACCACGAGAGTGCTCCTGCTGTCATAGGAAATTACTCCCCAGACCAGAACGCCCGGTGTAGGTCCAGTGTGTCGACGCCGCAGACAGGTGGAATGCAGGCGCTCACCTGGCCTCCTTCTAACCAACACATGGCCATCACTGGCACAAAAGCAGAATCGGCTTTCATCGGAAAATGCAACGGGCTTCCACTCCATCCTCCAATGAGGTCTCGCTTGACACTAATGAGTCGCAGACGGCGGTGGTTTGGGGTAAGTGGAATGCATGCCACGGGGGGTCTGGCTCGGAGCTGTCCTTCAAGTAACCAATTTCAAACAGTTTGTTGCGTCATTGTGGTGCCAACTGCCGCTCGAATTGCTGCTGCAGACGCCGTCAGATGCGCCAAAGTCATACGCCGAATACGTCGTTCCTCCCTCTTGGGGACGTCCGGAGCCTGGTCTTCTTGCAACAATACCTTCAAGTGACCACTGCTGCCAGCACATATTTTCCTGCCAAATCGTTCTGCAAAAGCGCTAAAGGAAAATCCACCTTCACGTAACCCTATTACACGGCCTCGTTGAAACCCAGTGAGCTGTTGATACTGGCCTCTTTGTTGTCTTAAAAGCATTCTCGATCCACTCACAGTCACTCCATCCAATCTCACAGGTAACTAATGCTCTCGCACAGTACAGCCTCTGTTTAAAGCAAACCTGATGTGCGACGTCATGGGACCACTACTAGCGCCACGCCATTGCGATTTGCGGGAAACTTGAATCATCTTTCAGATGTATAAACATGCCTACCAACGTTTAATCTAGCACAACCCCTTCTTGGTGTTGGGATATATCTTTCGCTAGTGTATTTTAATAGAAACTGTCTAGAACTTAACCGCTATGTGGCCTTCAATTTGTCACAACATCCATTGAAAACATCCGTATATTGGGTAAATAACCTGGCTATGAAAGTGTCAGTTGGTGTCTTCTATATATCAGCAATGCTAGCTATTGAATGAGATGATGGTATCTTTGAAAATCTTATCTTGTATTCTATTTCTTGGAAGTTTTTTGACTGTTCCAAATACTACATGGTGTCCATGTGGTTTCAAGTGTGATTCCATGTACAAAGTGTGTTTTAGTTAATAACAATGTGACCTTGGTAATGTTAGTCTTCCCATACGAAGATTGACAAATGTTTACTATGGGACAACTTTGTGACAGTTCCATTGTTGTCCCAATATTGTACCCTATTTCTACACAGTTACAATATATATATATGTATATACAATATATACCATGCAATACAGTGAAACCTCTATTAACCCTCTTAGTGCCAAGCCATTTCCTGAAATACTTGCCAAGAATGCCAAGGCATTTTCAATGGTCATGCAGACTATTCGAAAGAAAATCATAAATACCACATTTCCAACCATAGAATCATTATTTTTGCTTTGCATTATAACCAATACCTCATTATTTCATACATTATGTTCATGAAAGTAAATATGGCATTTAACCCTTTTAATTGAGGTTATTCTCATAATTATTCATTTTTTTTTTGTAAAACATCAGTTTTGAGCCTAAATTAAGGACACCGAAGAGTCATATTCGAAAGAAAAAAACTACGTTTCCAGCTGTTGAAAGTTCTTAGATTCATCTGTCGGCAGTAAACGTCAACTAGAAGAAAACAACTGCACCGCAATTTTGGCGGGAAAGCACGTGATTGGGGGAGCCCAAACGGAGGGCATTAACACAAACTCAAACCTATCGCGTAACATACTTCGAAGGAAAAAGTAAACACCGCACAGGCAAGCTTGAAACCTCACCTTTCCAATGGTATGAAATAATCACGGACATATACCTACAGAAATCTATAAATATAAGATAAACAGCGCGCCGATTGAATCGGCTTGGGCACTTTTGGCGCGTGGCACTGAGAGGGTTAACAGACTAGTGACGGTTCCATGGAAAACTGGTCTTTTAGAGGGGTGGTCTCTTAATAGTACTGATCAGGATTTTTGGAAGTTACATGCACAAACTTAATCAATGTAATGCACATTAGTGCGAAATTCACTTATTATTATAAACTTAATCAATAGTCCTCTGACACTATTTGAAAAATTACGTTTCTGAGAAATTGAGGACCGGTGAAATATTTTGCATGGCTGCCATATTGTATTGTTTTAAATGCACAGTCCATAGAGTTAATTATACAAAGTACGGTATGCAAAATGTCTGATCATAAAATGTCATTAACATCATGTGCATCGGGGTTCAAACAAGTGCTAGGCAAGACCGTTGGTACGCAGTAGTGCCTCAGGCCATGTTTGTTCTCAAATAAGGTTGAAATTTAAGATCAAGATATAGATTCCAATATAGTGCTCAATTTCTTGTAATTAATATTACCGTATCTTGATGTTTAATATCAATGTAAAGTCCTTCTGTCTGTACAGTTTGAACTTTTGGGTAAAACTTAGTATTTAATTTGAATGATGTGTATGTATAATGAGCAAATATACCCTCAGTTTAATATTTGTATACTGTATTTCTCTGTTTGTTAATGGACTGATGTCATAACTAATGGAGTAAATAGAATAAAAATTAAAAGGAACCATCTCTAGAATATGACGAGGCTATGAATTATTTATATACTTATTGGCAACAGAAGTGAAAGGCTTAATTCTCTCCTGAATTTGTGTTTGTTATAGCTGGAGCATAGCGTATGGAAGAGGAAGTGTAGGTCTCCACGAGTTATCGTGGACCGCCGCACAGATGGCACTGGTAACGCCTGTGTCGCTGACTCCCGCGATGATAGAGCAAGTTTAGTTGCTACGTAAATGGACTGCAACATACTGAATGCAAATGTAGAAGGTCGATAGTTGACGGATGATCATCGCAACTTAATAATCGGTGTATACCAAAATGACATACTAGGGGATCTTGTTTAAATTTTTCTGTCAAAACGTAGCTTTACTTGTTTCCCCACAAATATTCACACACTTCTAAAGTGCTTTCGACGGTAACTCGCAAGAATTCCAGTGTTCACTGAGAGGGGAATGTATTTTGATGATCTCGGAGGATATTCTCCATGAGCCTACGATCATTTATACAGTGCTTGAGTGGGGATGGTTGAGTTTAATGCGTCCTTTTGAAATTTTCTGTTGATTTGCTGAATTAATACCCCGATAGGATTTTATACCATTAGTGACAGATCTGCTGAATAGTTGAAATGCCAGCCTTACATTCATTCGTTGAAATGAGTTAGGATCCAAATGGCCAGAGGTGACTTTATAGCAAACTTTCAATCCGGAAAGTTCGAGAGAGGTGTCACATTAATAGGGACCTGAAAATTTAGCATCTATTTTCCTTTAAATTAGCACTTATTTCTTCCCTTTTTAGCATCTATTTTCGGAAAATTAGCATCTATTTTTTTCTGGATTCTTACCGACTATATGACTTTATTGGCGACACATTTGTTTTGACTTACAAGTCTGACTTGCACTCTTTCAAGTTACATCTACTGTCTGCAATGACTGTATGGTAGTGCAATAAAACACTCACTGTCTACATTGTTTCTTACATTAAACTAAGTACGGCACGTTGCGATACCTGACTGTGGCCTAGATGCTACAAGCAGGCTGAATGCTAGCACTGTGTGGCTGTGAGGGGAGTTACTAAGCCGGACAGAGTACTGTTGCAGAGTCGGAACAATAAAAGCCATGATTAGCGTACTGCTGTGCTCTTTCATGAGCAGTACAGCAGTATGTCGCATTTCTAGAAAAAAAAAACTTTGAACATTGAAGTGCTTGAAGGTTGCAAAAAAAAGTTACTATTCAAGCGGCAAGCCGAAAAATTTTCCGTTTAACGAAGTCCACGTGTTCGACAAACCACAAGTCGCCACGATGCGCCAAGTACACAAAGGAGTTTCGTTCGTCAGCTGTCTGAATATGCTGTATGCCTCTCACCAAGGCGGACCAGGTTCGATTCCCGGTCACTGCATGTGAGATTTTCGATGTGAAATGCCATGTCCTGTGGTTCGGATTCCACATAAAACGGAGGTCCCGTGGCTTATGATCGCGAGATTAACGGTCACGTTAAACTACAAGCTTCCTTCCTTTTTTTGTCTGAATATGTTATAGATAGTCGAAAGTTCGTATCGATACAGAAATCGATTGTTATATCGACCAATATGCGTAGCACACCGCGAGTCCGAGATGAGGTATCGCTAGCGAGTGATTAGGCCACCTACTAAACATTTTCTTTTGTTTAATAAACAAATTCGCAAATAAATAAGCAGATTTCAAGTAATTTCGGTGTAAAATCACATTTATTCGTGGTTTTTTTTTCGCATTTTGGGTCACAATTCGCATTTTTTTGGACTTTGATTTACGCTTAATTTTTATTTTTTTCTCCACATTAAAATTAACGTAGGCTTGGATTCTGTACGAAATTAAAACATTCGCATTTATCGCAAATGCGATTTTTTCAGGTTCCTACACATTAATAAACCTTCCTGTGAAATAAATAAAAATAAATTAAAATACTGGAATATTTCAGGGGCCTAAAGAAATGCCTACCTGAAGACGATCGATATCCAGATCTACAGCAGGGTACAGTACGAAACATGTGGGCATATTGCGCGCGCTGAAATACGCTATCAAGGCACAATAGCCATGTAGCAATCTAGGTGGTAAGACTTAACACAACTCACACTACTCACTCCATGAACTCTTCAATGTAAACTGACGAAAATTGACAATTTAAAGTAATAAAAATTCTGATGACTTGACACAAATGTAACGCGCACGAATGACAAGTCACATCTGTTGCAGTCTCAATCGATGGTGCTGCTGCTGGTGGAAAGACCAGCACTCTCTTCAGTTGGCTTATGGGTAAAGAGAGAAGAGCGTACACTTCCTATTCCATTGGCTATGCCTGGAGCTTAAGCACACTTCAATTATTGGTGTATTTTTATGTTGTGGACTCATTTGTAAACCATTATACTAAATGTTTTACTCAAGGACAATTGTTTTGTTACTCAAGGGGAAAGGACCAAAAATTAGCATTTCACATACCTAATCTTGTGCATGGGTAACCAAATACAAGGTCATCCATTAGTCTTAGGAGTTCACCTCTCAACATCTTTACACACAGTCAGCAACAAGTTTGCTTCCCTTTTAGACTCCCGGTCACGAAAACCAAGATTATTGGCCGAGGGGACCCAATGCACTGACCACGCGTCACCCCAACATCTGCAGGCCAAATAGCCGGACAGCGGTTGCACGGTAGGCCTAGGCCCTTCGTGGGCTGTAGTGCAAAGGGATTTGGGTTTAGACTAGTTATTGCCTGTTGTGCTAGACATATTCTGGATGACACATCATTTATCTCTTGTGAGGTATCTTCCCAATTCTTGTGCAACAGCAACTCTCTTAAGAGTATACCATCATAATGTTGGATACATCTTCTAACAAGTCGGAAATGCCCTTTTGAACTGTGTGAGCCTATACACGATCATTTAATGTGACAAATTCCAGCCTCGTCCAGAAATCCTGATGTAGGATTTTACAGTGAGGAAATTAGTGTTGCCAAGCAAAAACCAAAAGAAAAGAGCAAAATGCACAACATGATCATTCAGGATCCCCAGTATGTACTGGTGTGCACCACGGGAACTAAGGAATAATCTCCATATTTACCTCTGAATTTAACCCAGCTCACCATCGAAGGCTATTGTAAACAACATTGTGCTTGTTGAAAATTATCCACCTGTCCTCCCTCAAAATCTCCCTTTCATCTGATGGTTTTATTCATCAGTGAACATATCATGCTACTGCATATTTGTCCATCCAGCTTGTTGTCACAAAATGCAAGTCTACCAACATGGTGTCGTGTCGGATCTTAAATCTCCAGCAGAATCAAGAATCAAACTTGGTGCCTTCTGAATAAATGACAAGCGCACTAACTCTCCAAAACTCGAGTCATCACCATAAACATTTCTTCTGGGAATCTGTTCCTTTCTCTAATACCCCTCTTGAGAAAAGAAAACTTAACCAGTTACTCTTCACGTTCTTGTGTCATAATTATCATCATCTTCATTTCGCCTTTTCCAGCTGACACTGGGTGGGGCAAATATGGTTCCTCTCCACTTTGTTCTGTCGTTCCATCATTCCTCTTACGACACGGTGTTCCAATCCAGGTTCCGTTTACTAATGCTATTCTTCACAGACTCCATCCAACGCATTCTTGGTCTTCCTCGTCCTCTCTTCCCTGTCATCCGTCGTTCCAGTGCTCGTCTTGGTAGCCTTACTTCATTCATCCGTTTGACATGTCCAAACCATCTCAATCTGTTTTGCTCCAGTTTGTAATTTAGTTTCTGTACTCTCAGTTCTTTCTGTATATCTTCATTTCTCACTCTGTCTCTCCTCGTTTTCTGGACCATCCTTCTCAGGAATCTCATCTCAGCTGCATGTACTCTGCTGTCATCCCTCTTAGTCATTGTCCAAGTTTCTGCTGCATATGTCATTATAGGAGCATAATATGCTTTGTACTTAACTTCTATAGCCTTAATTGGTATATCCTTGTTCCATACTAGTCCCCGTACCTGTTGGTAGAAAACACTCCCGAGTTGTATTCTTCTGCTAATTTCCAAATCTAGTCTTCCATCTTCAGTCAGTTCACTTCCCAAGTATTTGAAGTGTTTCACCACTTCAAATTCCTTATCTCCTACTTTGATTACTCCTTTTCCTTCTTTCATACCTCTACTCAACACCACTGTTTTACTCTCCTCCACATTTATCTTCAGTCCCCATTGCTCAATCTTTTCATTCATTGCGTCTAACTGTTCTTGTACCTCCATCTCATCCTCGCCCCAGATCAACACATCGTCTGCATACAACATTACCTTCATCTTTGCCCTACTATAGTCTTTCATTGCTGCCTACAAGATGTCATCCATCACCATAAAGAACAATAATGGTGACAACACACTTCCTTGCTTTAGTCCAGTGACAATTTTAAGCCATTCCGATGTCCCGACTCTAGTCTTCACACTACTGTAGCAATCCAAGCATATTCCTTTTAACATGTCTCTCAGTTCCTTGCCTATCCCCCTATTTGTTAAGCTTTCCCAAACTTTTGTTCTAGGGATGCTATCATGGGTCTTTTCTAGATCAATAAAAGTCATTACCATATTCTTCCCATATTCCCAACTCTTTTCAATGTTCTGTCACAGAATGAAAATGGGTTCCACTGTTGACCTGCCCCCTTTAAATCCAAACTGCACCTCTTCTATTTGGTTTCCTACCTTTACTCTAATTCTTTTTTCTAGGATTCTTTCCATTACTTTGGCAATATGCGAGATGATGGTGATTCCTCGGTAGTTACCATACACCTTCCTGTCTCCTTTCTTGAATATTGGCAATATTATTCCCTTTTTCCATTCTTCAGGAACTTTCTTCTCTCTCCACACACTCCTGAGAAGTCTGTATGTCCACTACAGTCCCACTGGACCTGCCGCCTTGATCATTTCTATTGCCACTTCGTCGATTCCCACAGCTTTCCCCATCTCCATCTCCCTAACTGCCCATCCCACTTCTGCCATAGTAATGTCTGGTTTTTCTTCTATTTCGCCCTGTTTTGGCTGTTTGCGTAACTTCTCCGCATGTCTGGCGTCTCACATTCAACAGCTCGCTGAAATATTCTTTCCATCTGTCTGTTATCTCTTCTGATTTTGTCAATATTTCACCTTCTTTGTTTTTCATGAACCCAGTGTTCACCTTTTCATTTCTTCTACTTTTTATCAGCGTAAACAGTAAATGGTACCATGTCTTGTTTATTAGTGGCCTTAAATTTTAAGACTGCGTCATTCCCTTCGGGCAAGACTAGCTTTACTGCCGTCTGCCCTTCACAGTCTTCCGTATGTCGTTTCAAAAGTTTATCAGTTGTAAAATATTGAAGGCAGCGCTCATAAATGTGTTTTGCACACTTATGGTTAGACACTTGGCTGCTCACCAATTTACTTAAATTCTTTATCCAACAATAATGGCGGCAAAGTTCTGGCCAATGTTCTGGTGCAGAATCGCGAGCTGCTTATAAATTGCAGTCACGGGGAGTAATTGGTGCACAAGGATTTCTTGGGCCCCTTAAAACAGTTATCATCAGGATAACCATTGGCATTATCTTTGCTCTCTTCCTGTAAGTATTTTCTATCTAAATTGCATTTTGTAAATATTGTCAATTCAAATAACAGTACAGTAAGTATGTAGTTAGTTGTAAGTAGGTAGTTAGTTTGTCTATTAGATATATGTCTTTGTTCTATTAGACTGTGGTGTGTGAGTGTGTCTGGTAGCAGTTGCATTGTTTATTAGTTATAGTTCATTGTTTCAGTAGACTGTGATGTGTGATTGCATGTGAGTGTGTCTGGTGACAGACTGTTTTAGTGGTAGTATTTGTTGTTGGTGGAACTTACGTATTTTTTCGTTAGTAGAATTTTAGTATTTAATTGTTAGTACAGTAGAAGGTTAGTATTTTTGTTAGTAGAATTGATCTTTACTTATTCTGAAAGGGAGTAGCAGCCTTTCAGAATAAATCAATTCTTTACTAGTCTTATAGACGGTTAAGATATTGATAATATAAGCCAAATAATGGCTACACTGCGTCCTGCTGCACGGCTGAAAGCAAGGGGAAACTACAGCCGTTAGCTATTCCCGAGGATATGCACCTCTCTATGCATAAATACATGTGATGATGGCCTCCTCCCTTGTAAAATTTCAATCCGGAGGTAAACTAGTCCCCCGTTCGGATCTCCGGGTGGGGACTACTCGAGAGGGGGTTAACATCACAGAAGTGACAAAGAGGAACTCTGACATTCTACGGATCGGAGCGTGGAATGTTAGAAGTCTGCTAGGAAATGGAAGGTTAGAAAACTTAGGGAAATGGATAGGTTGAGGTTGGATTTGGTTGGGATTAGTGAAATGCGCTGGCAGGAGGAACAGGACTTTTGGTCAGGAAACTATAGGGTCATTAGCACTAAATCAAACAATGGCCAAGCAGGGGTTGGCCTCATATTGAGTAGGAAACTTGGACAGCGGGTGGAATATTATGAGCAATATAGTGAACGGATTATTGTAGCAAAAATAAATACTAAACCTACCTGCACCACAGTGGTACAAGTCTATATGCCTACCAGTCAAGCTAATGATGAGGATGTTGAAAAGGTCTACGAAGAAATAGACGAAATTCTGAGGTATATCAAGGGTGATGAAAATGTTATAGTAATGGGAGATTTGAATGCTGTGGTAGGAAAAGGGAGAGAAGGGAAGATAGTAGGTGATTTCGGATTAGGTGAAAGGAATGATCGAGGAAGCAGGCTGGTAGAATTCTGCACTGAGCATGAGTTGGTCATAGCTAACACCTTATTCAATAACCACAATAGAAGAATATACACATGGATGAGACCAGGAGATACAGGGCGTTACCAAATCGACTTCATTATGGTCAAGCAGAGGTTTCGAAACCAGATTTTGAATTGTAAAACATATCCTGGTGCTGACATAAACTCTGACCACAATCTGGTTGTAATGAAATGCAGATTAAAGTTGAAGAAACTGAAGAAAAGTCAAAAGCCAAAAAGGTGGGCAATAGACAGACTGAAAGAGAAGGATGTAAACGAAAGATTCAAGAAGAGTATAAAGGAAGGACTAATGAAAAACCCTAAACAAACTTCAATTGCAGACGAATTGGCACTTTTGAGGAATGAAATAACAAAATCCGCAGAAGAAAACATTGGTAGGAAAGAGAGAATAGGTAGAAAACCGTGGATCACTCAGGATATACTCGAATTGATGGATGAAAGGCGGAAGCACAAGAATGTAAGAGATGAAAAGGGGAAAGCAGAATACAGACGTCTGAGAAATGAGGTTAACAAGAAGTGCAAGGAAGCGAAAGAAGAATGGTTGAAAGAGAAATGTGCTGGTATAGAAAATTGTCTGAAATTAGGAAAAGTAGACACAGCTTATCGAAGGATTAAGAATACTTTTGGGGAAAAGAAGACTAAGTGCTGTAATATTAAGGACACAAATGGAAATCCTCTAACAGATAGGGAAGAAAAGGTTGAGAGATGGAAAGCTTACATAGAGAGTTTGTATAAGGGAAAGGAGATTGAGAATCATGTAATGGAAAGGGAGGAGGAAATTGATGAGGATGCGAAAGGAGATTTAATATTGAGATCAGAATTTGATAGAGCTTTGGAAGACTTAAGCAGGAACAAAGCACCAGGCATAGATGATATACCGATTGAGTTGCTACGCTGCATAGGAGAGGAAGGTCTGATCAGGTTATTTCACTTGGTGTGTAGGATTTATGAGACAGGTGAGGCACCCCCTGATTTCAAGAAGAATGTAATCATCCCTATACCAAAGAAAGTGGGAGCTGACAGATGTGAAGATTACCGTACAATCAGCTTGATTACTCATGCTTCAAAGATACTGTCTAGAATAATTTACAAGAGGATTGAGAGCCAGATAGAAACGGAGTTGGGTGAAGACCAGTTTGGTTTCAGGAGAAATGTAGGAACAAGGGAAGCTGTACTAAGTCTTAGGCTGATTTTGGAAGGTAGAATAAGGAAAGATAAGAGAACGTTCATGGCTTTTGTAGACTTAGAAAAGGCCTTTGATAACGTTGATTGGACTAAATTGTTTGACATTTTGAAATCGATTGGAATAAAGTACAGGGATAGGAGGGTGATATACAATCTATACAGAAACCAGACAGCAGTCATTCGAGTTGAAGGACATGAGAGAGAAGCTGGTATTCAGAAAGGTGTAAGACAAGGCTGCAACTTATCACCCATACTTTTCAATCTTTACATTGAACAAGCAATGAAGGAAATTAGAGAAAAATTTAAAGTGGGAGTGAAGATTCAAGGAGAAATAATTTCAACTCTGAGATTTGCTGATGACATCGTCATCTTGGCCAACAAGCCTGAGGATTTGAATGAGTTTTTGAATGGTATGGACTCCGTCTTACGGAAAGAATTCATGATGAAAATTAATAAATGTAAAACAAAAATACTGGAATGCAGCCGAAATAAATCAGAAACCTCTATGGAGATCAAATTGGCAGGTGAAAAGCTGAAGGAAGTAGGAGATTTCTGTTACTTAGGAAGCAGAATAACCAGTGATGGACGAAGCAAAGAGGATATAAAAAGTAGGTTGGCTCAGGCAAGAAAAGCATTTCTACAAAAAAGGAATCTGCTGACATCGAATATAGATTTAGGTATTAGGAAGTCATTTTTGAAAGCCTTTGTCTGGAGCGTGGCGCTCTATGGAAGTGAAACTTGGACTATTGGTGCAGCAGAAAAGAGGAGAATTGAAGCATTTGAAATGTGGTGTTACAGGAGAATGATGAAGATCAGATGGATAGATAGGGTTACAAACAAAGAGGTATTAAGACGAGTGGGAGAGGAGAGATGTTTCTGGCGACTGCTAATGAAGAGAAGAGATAGGTTGGTAGGACACTTACTAAGACACCCAGGAATAGCAAGCTTAGTTATGGAAGGAAGGGTCGAGGACAAGAACTGTAGGGGTAGACCAAGGTTAGAATATGTTAAACAGATTGCCTCGGATGTAGGGTGTGGTAGCTATGTAGAGATGAAACGATTAGCTCAGGACAGGGAGGCATGGAGAGCTGCATCAAACCAGTCAAAAGACTGAAGACTCAAACAACAACTACTTTTTATAATTCCAAACAGTAATTTCATTTCACAATTTAAATCCTCCCTTATTTCCTGAGTGAATTCTTCCCAGCTTTTCTTCTTTTCCTTTGCAATTACTTTCCTGCAATCTTTGTTTGCTTCTATATATTTTGCTCTACTTTTTTCAATCTTTTTGGTTTTCCATTCCTTGCAAGCTTTCTTATTCTCTCTTACCTTTTCTTTCACTCTATCATTCCACCATTTTGTTGCCTTTTCCCGTACCTTTCCTGATGTTCTACCACATGTTTTCTCTGACTTGTTTACAAATGCACTCTTGAACTTTTCCCATTCTTGTTCCACATAGGTAATATCTGTCCTTGGTATCTGTTCTTGCAATTCTTTCTTAAACACTTCTGCAACCTCCTTTTCCTTTAGTCTCAAGACCTTAATCTTTCTTTCCCTTTTTTCTGGTAATATCGTAACTTTTCCTACTTTAATTTTGCTACCACTGACCTATGGTCTCCTCCATAGGCTTCCTCTGGCATGGCTGTGACATCCATTAGCTCTTTCCGATGTCCTTTTTTGACTAAAACATAGTCTATCAGAGTTTTCGGTCTTCTATCTCCCCATCCATACCTCGTTACCTTCTGACTATCTTTATTTCTGAACCACACATTCCCTATAATTAATTGGTTCCGCTTACAGAATTCCATTAAGAAATCCCCTTCTGGATTCTTACTGCCATAACCATATGGTCCCAAAATCTCCTCTCTTCCTTGTCTGTCTCTTCCCACTTGCGCATTCAAATCTCCCATTACTATTATTTCCTTATCCTCTATATATATTTTCCACCTCTTCTAGGAATTCTTCTAAGTTCTCTTCTTTATTCCCCGTTTGTGGAGCATATACTTGATCCCTGTCTGGAACTGTATCCTTCCTTTGATCATCCTGTCACTTATCTTCTTCACCTCCTGCACATACTCTAGTACATCCTTTCTTATAATCATTCCTACTCCATTTTTTGCCTCCTGTCCTCCACTGTAAAACAGCCTGTATCCTTACTATAGTTTCCTTTCCCCTTTTCCATTCCATTTCGTTTCACTGAGACCGAGGATGGCTATATCCTTCTCTATCATGAAGTCCACTAGCTCCTCAGTCATGTCCGTCAAGGTTAAGATGTTCACTTTCCCTATTCGGATGTATTGCAATGCTGGTCGCCCATTAATCACAGCTCCCCCAGCATCTGAAGAACTGTGCGTTGCCTGCAGGGGACGCCCGAGCATTTTCCGAGGCTGAACCATATTTGCTTCCATTTTAGGCTATTACTAAGATAGGTTCGTCACTCCCAAATACATTTTATGACCTACTGCCAGGTGTGAACTAGGCCGCTCCAAACTTGGAGAACAGACGCCTTTTGTAGCCGCTACTCTGGAGTACAGACACTATGGGTGTCCATAATATGGACAAATATCTTTTACTCTATTAACCCCGAGCTCTGGGTTGCCTCTTCCGCCAACTTTGCTGTACCGAAGGACTCCTTCACCACCCCAGATGCCATTGAGGTCTTCACTCATACCCTGAACTGGGCCCTCCATATTTATAACCCCTGGAGAGAGGGTGTCCCTCTCTGTTACTACTGTCCTCAGAAATATCACTGTATAAAACTAAACTCCGTCATGTTGCTTCACATTGTAACACTGTTATTACTGTACTCCCTTATGTTGCACCATATTGTGACACCACAATGTTCATACTGTAGGTTATACCAGTACACTTCCTTATGTTGCACCATATTGTGACACCACACTGTTCATACTGTAGGTTATACCACTATACTTCCTTATGTTGCACCATATTGTGACACCACACTGTTCATACTGTAGGTTATACCACTACACTTCCTTACACCACACTGTTCATACTATAGGTTATACCAGAACACTTCCTTATGTTGCACCATATTGTGACTCCACACTGTTCATACTGTAGGTTATACCACTATACTTCCTTATGTTGCACCATATTGTGACACCATCTGTTCATACTATAGGTTATACCATTACACTTCCTTATGTTGCACCATATTGTGACACCACACTGTTCATACTGTAGGTTATACCAGTACACTTCCATATGTTGCACCTTATTGTGACACCACACTGTTCATGCTGTAGGATATACCAGTACACTTCCTTATGTTGCACTATATTGTGACATCACACAGTTCACACTCTAGGTTATACTAGTGCACTTCCTTATGTTACACCATATTGTGACATCACACTGTAGGTTATACCACTACACTTCCTTACACCACACCGTTCATACTGTAGGTTATACCAGTACACTTCCTTATGTTGCACCATATTGTAACACAACACTGTTCATACTGTAGGTTATACCATTACACTTCCTTATCTTGCACCATATTGTGACACCACATTGTTCATACTGTAGGTTATACCAGTACACTTCCTTATGTTGCACCATATTGTGACACCACACTGTTCATACTGTAGGTTATACCAGTACACTTCCTTATGTTACACCATATTGTGACACCACACTGTTCATACTGTAGGTTATAGCAGTACACTTCCTTATGTTGCACCATATTTTGACACCACACTGTTCATACTGTAGGTTATACCAGTACACTTCCTTATGTTGCACCATATTGTGACACCACACTGTTCATACTGTAGGTTATACCAGTACACTTCCTTATGTTGCACTATATTGTGACACCACACAGTTCACACTGTAGGTTATACTAGTACACTTCCTTATGTTACACCATATTGTGACATCACACTGTTCATACTGTAGGTTATACCAGTACACTTCCTTATGTTGCACCTATTGTGACACCGCATTGTTCATACTGTAGGTTATACCAGTACACTTCATATGTTGCACCTTATTGTGACACCACACTGTTCATACTGTAGGTTATACCAGTTCACTTCCTTATGTGGCACCTTATTGTGACACCACACTGTTCATACTGTAGGTTATACCAGTACACTTCTTTATGTTGCACCATATTGTGACACCACATTGTTCATACTGAAGGTTATACCAGTACACTTCCTTGTGTTACACCATATTGTGACACCACACTGTTCATACTGTAGGTTATACCAGTACACTTCCTTGTGTTACACCATATTGTGACACCACACTGTTCATACTGTAGGTTATACCAGTACACTTCCTTATGTTACACCATATTGTGACACCACACTATTGATACTGTAGGTTATACCAGTACACTTCCTTATGTTACACCATATTTTGACACCACACTGTTCATACTGTAGGTTATACCAGTACACTTCCTTATGTTGCTCTATATTGTGACACCACACTGTTCATACTGTAGGTTATACCAGTACACTTCCTTATGTTGCACCATATTGTGACACCACACTGTTCATACTGTAGGTTATACCAGTACACTTCCTTATGTTACACCATATTTTGACACCACACTGTTCATACTGTAGGTTATACCAGTACATTTCGTTATATTACACCATATTGTGACACCACACTGTTCATACTGTATTTTAAACCACTACACTTCCTTATGTTGCACTATATTGTGACACCACACTGTTCATACTGTAGGTTATACCAGTACACTTCCTTATATTACACCATATTGTGACACCACACTGTTCATACTGTATTTTATACCACTACACTTCCTTATGTTGCACTATATTGTGACACCACACTGTTCATACTGTAGGTTATACCAGTACACTTCCTTATATTACACCATATTGTGACACCACACTGTTCATACTGTATTTTATACCACTACACTTCCTTATGTTGCACTATACTGTGACACCACACTGTTCATACTGTAGGTTATACCAGTACACTTCCAGATGTTGCACCTTATTGTGACACCACACTGTTCATACTGTAGGTTATACCAGCACACTTCCTTATGTTGCACCATTTTGTGACGCCACATTGTTCATACTGTATGTTATACCAGTACACTTCCATATGTTGCACCATATTGTGACACCACACTGTTCATACAGTAGGTTATACCAGTACACTTCCTTATGTTGCACTATATTGTGGCACCACACTGTTCATACTGTAGGTTATACCAGTACACTTCCTTATGTTGCACTATATTGTGACACCACACTGTTCATATTGTAGGTTATACCAGCACACTTCCTTCGGTGTAGCGTGAAGATGGCGTCATAGTGAGAGTGTAGTGTAATAGCAGCTAGTGTAAATATTTGATAAAAGTGGTAAATATTATAACAGAGGTTTAAAATCTATAAAGTTACTTTCCTTAGGTCAAGTGAAATATGGAATATTGATAGTATTTAGAAATTCTTATTGATAATTTAATAAACTTAAACTAAGTTGTCGGAACGCTTATCCAAAGATTCGGTGACTTCTTCAATCACTGTTTGATAGATAGATAGATAGATAGATAGTTTTATTATTTCCATTTGATCAAATATATGTATACAATACATTTTTGATACAGGACACGTCAGAATTTACATCTATAAAATAAAATTACTAATAGGTATATACAGTAGCCTAATACTAATATTATAACTATTTATAACTTATTATAATAACAGATCTTAAGAGATACAATCTTATTGGACAACTATTTACACCTTATTCTATTATCATAATATGAAAACTTAATTCTATAAATACAAAAACTTACAGCTAGTTATTACAATTAAAATAGAAAAGTAAAATATAATTATAGATTTCATCGCTTCTATATACTAAGATATTCAACTACAGAGTAAAAACAATGGCACTGCAGATAAGCTTTCAACATTCTATCAAATGTTTTTATTTTTGGGGCAAGCTTTATATACTGGCGTAGTTTATTGTATAATTTAACTCCTGTGTGAAAAGTTCCTTTTTGATATATGCTTGTGTGTGTGTGTGAAATTTCAATGTTTTGATTTTGTCTTGTGTTATGCCTATGAAGATCATTGCTTGTTTTAAGAAAAACATCCTTATTCATTAAATTCTTTTTACAAAACATAATACTTTCTAAGATATATATACAGGGCAGAGGGAGAATGTGTAAATCTTTAAACAGAGGTCTACGTGATTCTCTAGTGTTTACATTTGCCATAATTCTAATCGCCCTCTTTTGTATCCTAAACGTGCTTAGTACATCTGGCGACATATCCCAAAATATGACCCCATATCTTAAGTATGAATGGAAATAAGCAAAATAAGTATTTCTTAATGTGTGCATGCTAGTGCAGGTTTTCAAAATACGTAACGCAAAGCACATCGAGTTCAGTTTAGTATTCAGATATTGTATATGTTTATTCCATTTCAAGTCATGTTGTATCCATAGTCCTAAAAACTTTGTTTCTGGTTTATTTTCTATTTGATGACCATTTAATGTTATATTGGGCTTCGCAGGATTCCTATTCTGTATAGTGTGGAAATTTAGGCATACTGTTTTTTTATAGTGGATTATGAGGCGATTATCTTGTGACCATTTGGTTAACTCTCCTGTAACGGAGTCAGCAGACTGCTGTATGACCTGTTTAGTTTCACCTTTTATTACGAGTGTTGTATCGTCCGCAAACAAAATTTCCTTATGTGAATGAACGTTCTGTGTTATATCATTGATATATAGAAGAAAGAGTAGTGGGCCCAAAACCGATCCCTGGGGTAATCCAAATTTAATAATTCCCTCATTGGACAACGTTTCATTAAGTAATTTGGTTCCATCATCATTGTGTCTCAAGCTTACTATTTGTTTACGCCTTGTTATGTAAGACTCTATCCATTTATTAGCTAGACCTCTAATACCATATTGATTTAGTTTTGTAAGGAGGATTTTATGGTCAACAACATCAAATGCTTTCGATAAATCCAAGAATAGGCCAGTTACACGTTCCTTATTGTCAATTAATTTCAGTATACTATTAATACATTCATAAATTGCTGTTTGTGTAGATTTTTCCGTTCTGAATCCATGTTGTGAGTTTGATAATATTTTATTTTTTTCTATAAAACTTATCAGGCTCTTATACATGATTTTTTCCACAATATTTTCGATACCAGTTGGTGAGGTAATAGGACGATAGTTATCTAATTCATCTTTTGAACCGTTTTTGTGCACTGTAATTACTTTTGATAACTTCAAAAAATCCGGGTAAGTTCTGGAGAGAATTGAACTGTTTATTAAGTGTGTAAGTGGATTTATCATATTTTCTGCACATTTCATTAAAATCGCATCAGGGATGCCAACAAAGCCAGCACAAAATATATTTTTAGCTCTTTTATAACTATTCTTACCTCTTCACTTGTGACATGATTTATAAATAAAGAATCACTACATATATTTATTTTATTATTAGAATTTAGTGTATTTACCTGTGATTTATTTAATAATTTTTGTGGAATTTCCAGAAAATAGTCATTGAAAGTGTTTGCTATTTCCTCTGGATTATTAATCACTTTATTATTTCTGGTCAGTGTAATGTTGCTTTGTACTTTAGCAGATTTTCCAGGTTCTTTCTTTATCACGGACCACATAGCCCTGTTTTTATTAGATGATTTGAAATAAAATTATCATTATGCATTTTCTTTGCTAGTCTTATTACCTTATTTAATATGCTAGTGTATTTTTGTAGTATAAATTGAATTCAGGTGTTGTGTGGTATTGTTTATATAATTTGTGTAGAAATTTCTTTCTTTGACATGAATTTATAATCCCTGTTGTTATCCAAATGCTAGTTTTGTTATTTTGAACAGTCCTTTGTCTAAAGGGGAATGCTGTTTCAAAATAGTGTTTTAGGGTACTGTTAAATACATTAAATTTATCATTTACATTTTCTAGTTTATAAATTTCTGACCATGTTTCCTTATTTAATAAGTCATTGAAATAGGTAACATATGTTTCAGTGAATGACCTGCACTTTGATTTTACTCCATTATCATTATTATTGATTGTTTCGGGTACTTTAAAATTCAGTATTTGTCCATGGTGGTCACTAAAACCCGGACAATAGACTTCTATTGAATGGTGATATTTATCTGTATTTTAAAAAAAATTGATCAGGAGTGGTTTTACTAAATATTGTTATTCTTGTTGGGGTATTTACTGTAGGTTTCAGTCCATAGGAAATTAGTAACTGTGTTAATAATTCACAATTTCTATCAAATTTTATGAAATCCACATTTACATCCCCACAAATTATTATATCGAAATTTACTTTGATCATGTTATTGAGTAACAATTCTAATTTATCTATAAATAAAGGAAACCTTCCTGACGGAGAACGGTATACGCATACAATTATTAACTTAAACTGCTGTATTTTTACGGCAGAGAATTCAAAATCCTGTTCCATAATTAGATAATCATAAGCTGTTAACTGTTCATGATCTAAATTCTTTCTTAAGAAGATACAAGTAGCACCATGGCTAATATTAGTTCTAGAGTATTTACTAGCTGGTATAAACCCTGGGAATTGAATTAATTCGAGTTGTTCCTCTTTCAGCCAATGTTCTGAAATACATAGTGCTGAGATGTCATTAAGTTCATTTTTAAGCATTAGATTTATGTAATCAATTTTATTATAGATAGACTGAACATTTTGGTGATAAATTTTAAATTTGTTACTTTGCAAGTTTGTGTTGGTGATTTATTTACATTATTATAATTATCATAATTGTTATTATTATTGTTGCTAGACAAATCAGAAATACAATTGTTCCACTCAGTTAAATTTTACATCGAAAGATCTGAATGCCAAACCTCACGTTTGGCTTCTTTTACAAGTTTCCCTTTTTCCACTCTAATGATATTGTAATGGTTTCTTTTGCTCCACGTTCAGCGTACAAGTGTAACTGTTTCACCGCAGAGAGTGTGGAAAAACCACAACAAGTCCCACGTTTGAGGTGTTAAATGAATGTAATGTTTACTCTGACTAAGATACGTTGTATTATGGGCGCCAAGACCTCAACGCTATGTTGAAATCTAAATTTATACTTAACAACACCTAGCTCAGGCAGAACTCCTTTAAGAAACTTCACACTCAGATCGTGGTATGATTTGATCATTAATCCAACTAAAATTGTATCAGGAGAAGGAATTTGGTCTATAACTAATGCTACCTACTGAAAGCAAAGATTGCATAGTATAAGAAATGAATTTATTATATAAAAAACAAGTAATGGCAATTTTAAAAATAATAATAATAATAATAATAAATTTAAATAGGAGCGTAACGATTTGAATTTACCACTAGAGAATTTCGTGAAAACGGAGTCGGATGAAGTACTGACTTTACTATTATTCCCAAGCTAAGAAGTTACTGAAATTCTGAATATGAAACAATGAAGCGAGAGATTATGTAGTTCTGAGTCATTCGCGCTTATCATTGGAAATTGCCGTAGCATTTCCCTCGTACTTGATGTTCTTTAAGGAAGCTTCCAACAGCCTTCTGGACGTCGCCATCTTCTTCGTCAGTTGTGGAGATTGTTGTAGAAATGTAAAGTTATGGTCCGATCACACCGGAACAACCAAACGAGCAACCACATCGGTCAAGTTTAACAATGATAATCGTCCTCCCTTCTCGGCGCGCAAACAATATATGCACTCCTCGCATCCCCTCTCCGGTGCTGTCTCCAAGTCGCCCGGTCTCCTATGATTGGCTGAGACACCACGCGATACTCCCGACATAAGGGTCAATATACTCAGCGCGACGATGTCGATTTCCGGTTCAGGCCATTTCGCCTTTTCTTCATACAGCCAGCCGGAAGTGCCCCACGGTTTTCGTCACGCTTCCCGACAAGAATATACCTGTAGCTGAATTCCCAACGACTCATCTCTCTCAAAATAAACTCAAACTGACAAAATCCGTTAAATTCCGTAATCATATAATTTTCCGCGATAATGTCGTTCGTAATAATTCGCTTGATAGTGTTTTCTATAACCTCGAAAACCTATCTGTATACTTATAATCTTATAAAAAACGCTCCAAAAATACCATAATAATAATAATAAGTTACATAAAACATATCTTGGCTTAACAAGTTGCCGCGTAAATGAACATTGAATGGCTTCCTACTGACTTATGTCAGTGGCGTAAAATACCCTAAAAAAACACGTTACATATTCGCTTCGGATCATCGGATGATTTACCGTGACGACGGTACATCATGCGATTATCCCAGACTCGTTAATATTATCCCCATCTAAAATACATATTACACAAATTAAATCACCCTAAATTACATATATATACACTCATAATTTTCTTTACGCAGTTTGTGTCTGTTGTTATATTGGATTGCCCAATGCAATCAGTCCAATGTTTTTCATTTTGATTAATGTTCCACAGATATTTCCGCCTCTCAAATATCTCTATGTTGGGAAAGATATACATAAATAATGTGTGAGCACTGTGTATATATGATGTCCCATCACACGCATCAAAGGTGTTCTGATATATATATCACCACAGAACTTCCTAATTTCACTGGAGGGCCCTTTCTTCTGGTGAAACTCAATCTAACTTATCACTGAGCACACGATCACATTATTGTGGCTGCGCATCGTGACCATAATACGTAATCTCTCTGTGTATTAGTTGAAATTAATATTGATTTCTGTAAAAAAAAAGCAGTAAGTGCGCATTACATATAACACCAAATATTTCTGTGCTGTAATCGCCCTGTCTTTCTAAGTTCCCGTAGACCATCTTCTACTTAATACTAGTTCACAACCCAGACCAGTTCTCCTCACTCAAATAATACCTTTGTACAAATTACCTTAAATTTCACACCTACAGCTCTTACATGGCGAGTCCGTAATCAGAAATCACGTGTATGGTGTATGAGTTTCATGAAGGACTGTCTCGCCCTCTGGTGGCCCATCTTTTGTCTCGTGGACGCCTTAAGCAAAAATACACTGTACAAGCGCTCACCCATCTCTAGGAGACAAATGGGAATTCACCAGCTCTACCAAATTCTGGCCTTGGTGTATCGAGACATTTTAGTGCTCAAGAGCATCCAACAATCCGTCATATTTCCCTGTACCTTAAAAACTCTCAATTACTTATATACTACCCCCCCCCCTTTGTGACTTCTGATACGCCTGCCTGGAAGACCAGATCTCCCCGCACCAAATACCACACTTAGTCATTTGATAGGCTGGCTCGCCAGTTAAACACACTCACTTTATGACACATGCTTTCGTAGACTCTGTATATTATACGTTCCGTATAATCTGTTTCCCTTACCATACTCCAGCACATAAGCTGTTTGGCAATACGTTTGGAAACAATAAATGGGCCTTCGTAGAGATAAAAAAAAGGACTTGGACATGACTTTCTCTAGCTTATTTGACTGTCTCGGCACTCTAAGTAAGACTCTGTCTCCCGGCTCGAATAGGTCAAATTTAGTTTCTTTTTGTTGGCGAATTCTCTTTTGTGCTGACTTAGATAAATTCTGTTTCGCCAACTGGACAATGTAATCCATCCCCGGTTGTTTTCCCTCATTTAAACCCAACACCCTCGCTAGTTCATTTTGTGGTCTCTTTCCGAAGTGAACTTCGTATGGCGTCAATTTCGTGCTCTCATGCTGGACAGAATTCAGCCAAGTCTCGACTTTGGGAAGATGTCCAACCCAGGCCGAATGCTTGTCATGCACCAGAGTCCGAAAAAGACGAGCCACTTCCCTTAATGGACGCTCTGCAGAATTACCCTGAGGGTACCTTACAGAGGAATGAACGTGTGAAATAACAGTTTCCTGCATACTGGTTCTCCATTTCTTTGCAGTAAACTGTGGTCCACTGTCAGATAGTATCCTGAGAGGAAGGCGAAACTCAGGTACATACTTATTAATGATCAGACGGCTACACGCTAGTCCCGTGGCTTTCCTTAGCGGATATAGCTTGACATACTTACTAAAAGCGTCAATAACTATAAAAATGTACTCGTAGCCGTACTGTCCTTTAATGATCGGGCCAAATAAATCCACACACAGTAGTTCGCTGGGACTACTGGTGAGAACTGCAGATCTCTCCCCCACTAAATATTTAACTGGATACTTGCTCCTTTGACAGGTGTCACACTTAGCTAAAATTCTCCTAACATCCCTTCCCATTTTACTCCAAATAAAGTCACGACCAATTTCATAGAAGACCTTGGCAGCACCAAAGTGTCCTAATTCCCTATGAATGAACCAAATTAGCTCCTCCCGAAAAGTGGCAGGAACACTTATTGCCCACCGATTATTCCTACATTTCCGTGCAAGAAGACCATCCTGCATCTTGTACGTGAACCGCCCTACTTTCACATACACTTTTTCACTTATTTCCAACCTAGCCAGTGGCTCCCTTTACTTAACGTCATCACGTTGCTCCACTAGCATATTTCTCAGTGTCTGTAACGATGCCCTGTTGCTACTGTCCACACATGCACATAATAAAATACCGTCCTTTGCTTTAACAACAGGATAATCCCTACATAAATTAGTGTCCCTTGATAGCATGTCTGCAAGAATGTTATCTTTACCTTTAATATATTTTACTGTGAATTCGTATTCCTACAGAGCAAGAATCCACATACTAACTATGTTAGAACTGAGTTTACAAGTCCTCTTATACAGTAATGTATGGTGATCTGTATGGATCTTAAATTCCCCCCCGCCCCTTCTAAATACATTCTAAATTTCCCCAAACTGAAAACAATACCTAAAAGCTCTAACTCAGTAATCGTGTATCTTTTCTCTGCTGCTGTTAGTCCTCACGAAGCTAAAGATACAATGCACAGATTACTCTCATAATCTTTCTGACACAATACTATGTGCCTATTTGCGAAGCACCTGTCATGACCACATATTCCTTATCTTTCAAAGGATATTTCAGCACTACAGCTTTCTCAAAACCTTCCTTCACCGCTCTAAAAGCCTGATCATGCTTGGACTCCCATCTCCACCGAGTCCCACTTTTAAGCAATTCCCTGAATGGTTCTACCAACCCTGAGTATTTAAGAACGAACCTCCTGAAAAAGTTGCAAATTCCCATGTATGTTCTTAACTGTTTAACATTCTGTGGCACCTCTGCGTTAAGTATCTTATTATCCCTACTTTCATCTGGTGTTACCCCTCTACTCGACACTCTATGACCTAAAAATGTCACTTCTGACTGACAGAATGACGACTTAGACAGCTTCAAAGTGAACCCTGCCTGATCTAACTTCTGAAAAACTATATCTAAATGACGTAGATGCTCCTCAAAACTGCGTGAACTAATTACCATATCATCAATGTAAATGGTTACAAACTCTCCTGTGTCATCCCCTAATGCGATGTTTAAAGCCCTAATTAAAGCTGCTGAACTACTCTTTAACCCATAAGTTGTTCTACAAAATTGATAAAGGTTATATTTATGACTAAAAGCTGTAAATGGTCTATCTTCGTACATAAGTGGTACTTGCCAAATCTGGAACTCAAATCTACACAAGTGAAATACTTCTTCCCCTCAAATGTTTGCATTAATTCCTCTACTGACATGGATTCCAGCTGATCTGAACTAATTCTACTGTTAACCAAACGAGCGTCTAAACAAATACGAACCGTGCCGTCGGCCTTGGGTACCGTGATCAAAGAATTAACATATGGACTGTTAGAGTGCTCAATAATCCCATCTTCAAGCATCTGTTTAATTTGTGCCTCAACTGCATTCTGATAAGCGAAAGGTACAGGATATCTATGACCTGTGAATACTGACCTATCAATAACGTTCAATGAATGTGTATAGCAATTGGCCATACCAATGCGATCCTCAAAAACTCTCCTATTACACAATAACACATCATAGAGCCGAACACATTGTTCCATCTCTATATTTCCCTGAAATGCAGCATCACGTAACGAGTCCTCTAGACTATCGTTCGTAATCACACTGCCCACAAAACATGGAGAACCCCGCTCTACGGCTGGCGATATCTCATTTAAAGTACAAATCACACCTACAACACTACTTCTCTGTATATGGTCATTGAACGCTACTTCTACCTTAGAATCTCCCCATTTAAATTTCAAACTCTCTACATCATAACATATGTTACCAGACACTCTACTTAGCCACTCTGAACCCAAGATAACACTGAATACTAAATTTGGAATTACAAGACAAATCTGCTTTTCTACATGATTATTAATTTTGATGTCTACTAAAACTTGCTTGGAAATTACTTTAGACCTCTTCCCAACAGCTGTGATAACAAAAGTGCTTTTAATTGGCATCTCCTCAAAATTTACTCCAGTTCCTTTCATTTTATCATAAAATGCACTACTTATGCAACTCTTCATACAACCACTATCAATTAAAACATCTGTGTACGCCTCGGACACGTTAAATTTAACTATGGGGCTCTTACTAGCCACCTCCTAGTTCACGTAATAATTCACTTCTTACATTTAAGTCATAGGGTTCCTGTATAAGTGTATGGACAGGGCATGTTACAGACTGAGATTCTGACCTTACATCGCAGCCTGGTTCGTGTTTAAAGTACCGCTAACGCTTGGTGTAGTACTACTCACTACTGCACTGGTCTGGTTTTTCTGGGTTGAGTTAACGGTATTTCTCTGTCCGTTATTACCATTGGGCTGATTCCCTCCTTGACCCCTGTTCTGGTTATAATTATTATTGATATTATACCTCCCTTGGTTACCCCTAAAATCATTATTTCGGCCTTGATTTCCCCTGAAATCATTATTTCTACCTTGGAACTGCGTACCATACCCATTTCCTCTGTACTGATTTTGCTGATTATTATTATTATTATTATTATTCTGGTTCCCCCTACTTTGGACGTTGGCCTTTTCGCCACTGTTCCCTTGAACTTCCTGATTCCTATTCTCATTAGGCCTGTTATTATGGTTACCCTGGTTCCTACCGAAATTCTCCTCGTAACCACCTATTCCCAGAGCATCGAATGTATTTAATATATTTTCCACTTGTGAAATAGATTTAACATTTTGGATACAGGCAGCTTCTTTGATTCTATATGGAAAATGTCTTAGTAATAGCCTGACTACATCACTTTCCTCCCTCAAACCATCCAGATATTTACACGTCAATACCTGTCCTAAAAGGTACTCGGTCATAGTGTAGTTTCCTCTCGGGTTATATTTCCCACACACAATTTCCTCACGATGCTGAGACTGAATTACCTCATTCCAAAATTTCTCACAAAATTTAACTTTAAAATCTGTAATATTCTCAAAATTTTCTCTGTAGACAGCAAACCAGTTTCTAGTCTCCCCTACAAACGCTTGCTCTAAAATCTCATCTACCAGGCACCACTCAATACTACCATCTTCCAACCTCTCCCTGAATTTATTTTCTATTGCATTCATGAACTCCATTGAACAACCCTGCCGATTACTGAATTTGCCTAGTTCTATTTCCCTGTGTGTGCTATTCACATAAACTGGCCTACTCTGACTATTTTCCTGCCTAATTCTAGCTTTCAACTTCTGTTCTAATTCAGCAATTTTCTCCTCAGCTTTTCTTTCAATATTATTTACAGTTAACCTAATGCTCCCTTCCGATGCTTCAACTTTACCACATAACTTAGCTTGTTTCTCATTAATCTCATTAATGCTTTCCTTATTCCTCTCCCTTAGATCATTAACTTCAGTGATTATTTCTGCATGAGCTTTATCAATTCTTCCCCCCAGCTGTTCTTTAACCTCATTAGTTGCTACCTGTATTCTGTCAATTTCTCCCCCAATTGCTTTTTGACCTGCTGTGTTTCAAGTTCCACTAGTTCTTTTAAATTTTCAGCCTGTGTACTGATTCTAATTTCTAACTCCTCCTGTACTTTTCCTAATTTTCTGTCTACATCTGCAATAATCTCTTTAGCCTTCTCTTCCATCAACCCTCAATTCTCACCTCTAATCAGCTCAAATTTATCACAAATTTCCCTACTGTTTTGATCCAATTTAGCATTATTCTGTTCAAGTTTAGCATTTAAAATTTCAGAACTCTCTTTATTTTCCCTACTATTTTGTTCAAGTTAAGCATTATTTTGTTCGAGTTTAGCATTTAAAGTTTCTACTCTCCCTGCTGTTTTGTTCAAGTTTAGCATTTAAAGCATCTGTGCTAATTTTATTTTGTTGCATAAACTGAAGAAGCAAACTCTCTAACCCTGCTTGACTGTTTTGATTACCCCCCTCAGTATCGGGATTTACCTCCGACATCCCTGTACTGCTTTCATTTTCAAGACTAGCCATACTTCTCGTATCTTCACTATCCAACTGGTGACCACTACGCAACTTCATCTCTTCCTCAACACTACCCATGGTGATACACACCGATAAATGAAAAAAAAACAAAATACAGGCACAGAAATATATACCCTTCTCCTTCCACAAATGTTATTAGGTTTTCGGCCTCACGTTGGTAGTGACAAGTGTAATGGTTTCTTTTGCTCCACGTTGAGCGTACAAGTGTAACTGTTTCACCGGAGAGAAAGTGTGGAAAAACCACAACAAGTCCCACGTTTGAGGTGATAAATGTAATGTTTACTCTGACTAAGATACGTTGTATTATGGGTGCCATGACCTCAACGCTATGTTGAAATCTAAATTTATATTTAACAACACCTAGCTTTGGCAGAACACCTTTAAGAACCTTCACACTCAGATCGTGGTATGATTTGATCATTAACCCAACTAACAATTGTATCAGGAGAAGGAATTTGGTCTATAACTAATGCTACCTACTGAAAGCAAAGATTGCATAGTATAAGAAATGAATTTATTGTATAAAAAACAAGTAGTGGCAATTTTAAAAATAATAATAATAATAAATTTAAATAGGAGCGTAACGATTTGAATTTACCACTAGAGAATTACGTGAAAACGGAGTTGGATGAATTACTGATTTTACTATTATTCCCAAGCTAAGAAGTTACTGAAATTCTGAATATGAAACAATGAAGCGAGAGATTATGTAGTTCTGAGTCATTCGCGCTTACCATTGGAAATTGCCGTAGCATTTCCCTCGTACTTGATGTTCTTTAAGGAAGCTTCCAACAGCCTTCTGGACGTCGCCATCTTCTTCGTCAGTTGTGGAGATTGTTGTAGAAATGTAAAGTTATGGTCCGATCACACCGGAACCAACCAAACGAGCAACCACATCGGTCAAGTTTTATAATGATAATCGTCCTCCCTTCTCGGCGAGCAAACAATATATGCACTCCTCGCATCCCCTCTCCGGTGCTGTCTCCAAGTCGCCCGGTCTCCTATGATTGACTGAGACACCACGCGATACTCCCGACATAAGGGTCAATATACTCAGCGCGACGATGCCGATTTCCGGTTCAGGCCATTTCGCCTTTTCTTGATACAGCCAGTTGGAAGTGCCCCACGGCTTTCGTCACGCTTCCCGACAAGAATATACCTGTAGCTGAATTCCCAACGACTCATCTCTCTCGCAATAGACTCAAACTGACAAAATCCGTTAAATTCCGTAATCATATAATTTTCCGCGATAATGTCGTTCGTAATAATTCGCTTGATAGTGTTTTCTATAACCTCGAAAACCTATCTGTATACTTATAATCTTATAAAAAAAACGCTCCAAAAATACCTTAATATTAATAATAAGTTACATGAAACATATCTTGGCTTAACAAGTTGCCGCGTAGATAAACATTGAATGGCTTCCTACTGACTTATGTCAGTGGCGTAAAATACCCTCAAAAAACACGTTACAATATTACTGTTGAACTATTCTTACCATTTGAATTTACAATTTTGCAGATATCATCACTAAGATACTCTTTTCCTAACCTATTTAAGTGTAGGCCATGTCGAGTGTGGAACCTCCTGTCTAATTTACTTACATCTATAATTTGGACCTTTGAACCAAGTAGAGCAGTGGTGCTTTTACGAGTTTTCACCCGATTGGAAGATATACGTATTTCACATTCTTCTTTATTGGTAGGTAATTAGATTAATTCATTTAGGTAGTAATAATTAACATAAATTTAGTGTAATTTGGTGTAAATATCAAGGCTAACTTAGATCTCTAGTATGTCGGCAGTAAACAGTGTTAGTGTCTCGTCAGGTAATGTAACCGTTACGGATTTATGCTCGTCGTGCAAAACAAAAGTTAAAAATGCAAATAAAATCATCACAAGATCTCAGGTAAAATTGAGTGAGGAGAAAAGTGAAACCGACTGTCGTAACGTAGGGCCTACCGGTACCGTCATGCGAATGTCAAAACCTGAGAAACGAACTGTCCTCAAAAGATGAAATTATAAAGCTGCTAAAGGAAGATATTACTAAGTTAATGGAAGAGTTGAATAAATTAAAATGAAACAGGGAGGAAAGCAAGGAAACTTGGTCCAAAGTGGTTGCTGGTAAGGTAAGATTGATTATGCCTAGGCCTATAAATTGAGTACCGGTACATATAACTGAAATTCCCGTCTCAAATTCATTTGGAGCGCTCGTCGAAGAAAATGACGACTTTCTTCAAGAAGAAAATAAGAAAGTGATAAAGATATATTCTAGAAAGATGTGGATATTTGCGGACAGTCACGGGCGAGATGTAGCAGCAAGCGTATTGGAGAGAAGCGGAGAAATGGAGGTCACTTCGACAGTAAAGCCAGGAGCACCCATTGCAGCGGTCACTAACGAGATGATAGGAGAGTGTGCAACCCTCACTCCAAAGGACTATGCAGTAATCATCGCTGGAGCAAACGACATCTATAGAAATGAGAGAAAAAGGTAATCAAAGATTTACAAGGTACATTGCCATCCATGCTTAACACAAATGTCATTATTGTAAACATTCCACAGAGATGCGATTTAATTCCCAAATCATGTGTAAATGTAGAAATAGAGGCTACAATTGTAAAATTCGTAAAATTTGTAAGGGTTTTCCAAATGTCCAAATTATAGATGTAAGTAAATTAGACAGGAAGTTCCACACTCGACATGGCCTACACTTAAATAGGTTAGGAAAAGAGTATCTTAGTGATGAAATCTGCAAAAGTGTAAATTCAAATGGTAAGAATAGTTCAACAGTAATATCTTTAGTGTGGAGGCAGGGAAACTTGTAAAAGAAGCCAAACGTGAGGTTTGGCATTCAGATGTTTCGATGCCAAATTTAACTGAATGGAACAATGGTATTTCGGATTTGTCTAGCAACAATAATAATAACAATTATGATAATAATAATAATGTAAATAAATCACCCACACAAGCTTGCAAAAGTAACAAATTTAAAATTTACCACCAGAATGTTCAGTCTCTCTATAATAAAATTGATTACATAAATCTAATGCTTAAAAATGAACATGAAAATGACATCTCAGCACTATGTATTTCAGAACATTGGCTGAAAGAGGAACAACTCGAATTAATTCAATTCCCAGGGTTTATACAAGCTAGTAAATACTCTAGAACTAATATTAGCCATGGTGGACTTGTATCTACCTAAGAAATAATTTAGATCATGAACAGTTAACAGCTTATGATTATCTAATTATGGAACAGGATTTTGAATTCTCTGCCATAAAAATAAAGCAGTTTAAGTTAATAATTGTATGCGTATACCGTTCTCCGTCAGGAAAGTTTCCTTTATTTATAGATAAATAACATGAGCAAAGTAAATTTCGATATAATAATTTGTGGGGATGTAAGTGTGGATTTCTTAAAATTTGATAGAAATTGTGAATTATTAACACAGTTACTAATTTCCTATGGACTGAAACCTACAGTAAATACCCCAACAAGAATAACAAAATTTAGTAAAACCACTCCTGATCAAATTTTTATAAATACAGATAAATATCACCATTCAATAGAAGTCTATTGTCCGGGTTTTAGTGACCACCATGGACAAATACTGAGTTTTTAAGTACCCGAAACAATCAATAATAATGATAATGGAGTAATATCAAAGTGCAGGTCATTCACTGAAACAAATGTTACATATTTCAATGACTTATTAAATAAGGAAACATGGTCAGAAATTTATAAACTAGAAAATGTAAATGATAAATTTAATGCATTTAACAGTACCCTAAAACACTATTTTGAAGCAGCATTCCCCTTTAGCCACAGAAATGTTCAAAATAACAAAATTAACAATTGGATAACAACAGGGATTATACATTCATGTCAAAGAAAGAAATTTCTACACAAATTATATAAACAATACCACACAACACCTGAATTCAATTTATACTACAAAAAATACACTAGCATATTAAATAAGGTAATAAGACTAGCAAAGAAAATGCATAATGATAATTTTATTTCCCAATCATCTAATAAAAACAGGGCTATGTGGTCCGTGATATAGAAAGAAACTGGAAAATCTGCTAAAATACAAAGGAACATTTCACTGACCAGAAATAATAAAGTGATAAATAATCCAGAGGAAATAGCAAACACTTTCAATGACTATTTTCTGGAAATTCCACAAAAGTTATTAAATATATCACAGGTAAATACACTAAATTCTAATAATAAAATAAATATATGTAGTGATTCTTTATTTATAAATCATGTCACAAGTGAAGAGGTAAGAATAGTTATAAAAGAGCTAAAAAATAAATTTTGTGCTGGCATTGATGGCATCGCAGATGCAATTTTAAAGAAATGTGCAGAAAATATAATAAATCCACTTACACACTTAATTAACAGTTCAATTCTCTCAGGAACTTAACCGAATATTTTGAGGTTATCAAAAGTAATTCCAGTGCACAAACACGGTTCAAAAGATGAATTAGATAACTATGGTCCTATTACCTTACCAACTGGTATCGCAAAAATTGTGGAAAAAATCATGTATAGGAGACTGATAAAATTTATAGAAAAAAAAAATATTATCAAACTCACAACATGGATTCAGAACGGAAAAATCTACACAGACAGCAATTAATGAATGTATTAATAGTATACTGAAATTAATTGACAATAGGGAACATGTAACTGGCCTATTCTTGGATTTATCGAAAGCATTTGATGTTGTTGACCATAAAATTCTCCTTACAAAACTAAATTAATATGGTATTAGAGGTCTAGCTAATAAATGGATAGAGTCTTACTTAACAAGGCGTAAACAAATAATAAGCTTGAGACACAAGGATGACGGAACCAAATTACTTAATGAAACATTGTCCAATTAGGGAATTGTTAAATTTGGAGTACCCCAGGGATCGGTTTTGGACCCACTACTCTTCCTTCTACATATCTATGATATAACACAGAACGTTCATTCACATAAGGAAATTTTGTTTGCGGACGATACAACACTCGTAATAAAAGGTGAAACTAAACAGGTCATGCAGCAGTCTGCTGACTCCTTTACAGGAGAGTTAACCAAATGGTCACAAGATAATCGCCTCATAATCAACTATAAAAAAACAGTATGTCTAAATTTCCACACTATACAGAATAGGAATCCTGCGAAGCCCAATATAACATTAAATGGTCATCAATTAGAAAATAAAACAGAAACAACGTTTTTAGGACTATGGATACAACATGACTTGAAATGGAATAAACATATACAATATCTGAATACTAAACTGAATTCGATGTGCTTTGCGTTACGTATTTTGAAAACCTGCACTAGCATGCACACATTAAGAAATACTTATTTTGCTTATTTCCATTCATACTTAAGATATGGGGTCATATTTTGGGATATGTCGCCAGATGTACTAAGCACGTTTAGGATACAAAAGAGGGCGATTAGAATTATGGCAAATGTAAACACTAGAGAATCATGTAGACCTCTGTTTAAAGGTTTAAACATTCTCCCTCTGCCCTGTATATATATCTTTGAAAGTATTATGTTTTGTAAAAAGTATTTAATGAGTAAGGATGTTTTTCTTAAAACAAACAATGATGTTCATAGGCATAACACAAGACAAAATCAAAACATTCATATTTCACACAAACACACAAGCATATATCAAAAAGGAACTTTTCTCACAGGAGTTAAATTATACAATAAACTACCCCAGTATATAAAGCTTGCCCCAAAAATAAAAACCTTTGTTAGAATGTTGAAAGCTTATCTGCAGTGCCATTGTTTTTACTCTGTAGTAAATATCTTAGTGTTGTACCCGATACCTAATTGAGGCTATCGGCTACGCCAGTTGTGATCGAGCCATAGTTGAGATTTGTGGGCAAGGAGAAAAGATAGCGCTCAGATCGAGTCAGAAGAATGGTAGGAAATGACGTAGGAGGCCGAGGGAGAAGGAGGCACCACCCCTCAAGCATATGGAATTATGGGAGAAATACTGGATAATTATAAAGATTAATATAAAATAAAACCTTATCTAACCTCAGAAGGGAAGGAAATATCAAGAAATCTTATTGGTAATAACTTGAAGAAAGGCAGACAACTCCTTAAGTTATGTTATAACTTAATAGCCGAAATAGTGTGGTCGAGGTTAGAGCTGTGACGTCAGACAGCGGAAGGAAGGGGGAAGTCACGTGGTAGAGCAGGGCGAGACGGCCGAGCGCAGTGACACCAGCAGAAAGTAAGAATTACTCCAGCAGCCAAGCTGAGCGGATCACATCGTGCGATAAGAGAACAGTTTTACAAGGCAGTGCGATACAGAAAGTTACGTGCGGGAGATAGTCGCTAGGCGAGGCCTGCAACGCAGTATTCGGAGTTAGTTGTTGGAGCACACGCTGTCCATAAGGCAGGTTATACAAGCCGTGAACTTGAGTGAGGAAGCCGGTGTTCAGACACACGTTATTTCAACATTGCAGTAGTAGTTACGTGAAACAGCAATGCTTTTCCAAGCTTACAATTTACCGAAGCAATAAGCAGTATAATACTAGAATCGAGAAACATTATTTGGGCTATATTCTCAATGCAGAACAGCACAGCAAAGCAGTAAAATGAGGCCAGTGTTCAACCTCATATTATACAAGGACAGTGAGGCGGAACGTGTCGTGCTGTGGGCGACATTTTATAATCATGCGATAGTCAAGCAGTTGAACATTACTCTGACATTTTGTCAAACTTAAGATGTTTGGGTTGTGTTTCGACAGTCCAATTGTGCAGTCCAATTATAATTATACACTTCTATTATGGACATTTAAATGGACTTGAACTTATTTCAGCGGTATTACGGCATATTTCATGATGCATTTGGACCAAAATATTCAAGGCCACTATGGGGCCGTTCCAACATTACTGCTTTTGGCAAGTGAAAATTTATAGGCGTATGCACTTTGTGAATAGTGGCACGTGCAGCATAATAGTAACATATCATGAACAGTTGTGAAATATCTCAGTTACGAACACAGATACAGGGTGTCTGACAAATCAGTACACTTTTCAAGGTACCTTATTTTTCTACTAGTGAAATTCTGCCGCTGTGGAACATTATTGTCGAATGCCAATCGAATAGTTTATGGAACAGTGGCGTGACATATTCGAAGAGTATGGGGTACTCTGTAATTTTGAACTTTTGTGGAAGAGTTTGGACAATATCCCTAGTGGATAATCTTCAGTTCATCATGTCGGGCTAGGCGGATACTGAGACGTGATGGCACCTCAGAGCGATGGATTCGGTTCCTGACGAAGAGGATAAATATGACATCAAACTCACTTGGATGGAGTCAAGCGTTAGTTCAGTGGGTGATACAGCGTTTTCGTCGATCTAGCGAGAAATCTGTGACAAACACATGGATTACCGGCGATCTTTGAATTATATTAACATCGGAAATATGAAGGTATTGCAAGAGTTATGGCATTCCGGATATGATTTTTCATGAACACTGGGCATACTTGTATATATTTCTAGTAGGAGTGCTACTATTATTTTTCGACATGGCTTAAATATGTTATTGCTCCATTTGCTAAAATATGGTGTTACCATATTATATGGCAGGCACATTTATACGACGTTCTCACCATTGGTTGACTTTATTAGACAGGATTTTGGTCTTTATATTTTTCTGTGAGGATAGTATTTCTTGATTATGGATATTTTTAGCGAGTGTTTCGAACTCGTGGTCTGCAATTGGATAATTGAAATTATTTCGTCAGTTCATTGCATACTAGCGAGTATGTATAATTTATCAGTAGGGATTTTTTTATTTAATTGTTTGGTGATATTAAAATTTTATTCACTCAAGTGAATGCATATCGCTTTTATGTGACAAATAGAGTCTTGTTGATTCCAATCATGTACACTCACTCATTAGTCCACGAGATGGGGCCTGTTGCTTTAAGCAATTGTGTGGTGGCACTCACCTGACCTATCGTTCTAGGGCATTATCATCATAGTCTACGAGGCGGGGCGTGTTGCTCTAAGCAATTGCGTGGTGGAACTCACCTTACCTGCCAGTCGAGGGTCTCATTTTATCATCCGAGTGTACTTATGATCGTAACAGGATTAAACAATAAACTACCAGTCACATATTAGTCAAATTTTGTTAAATAAAATTAAAAATAAATGTCAGCAGGGTTACATTTTGTAATTCTTGTTTAGCCAATCCAATATTTTGTTGCAATACTTTTTTGAGAGTATATTCATTTAACAGCTGATACTTTTGATTCTCTTTGTGAGTGATTTGATACCTTTGAGAAGGATTTCAAGTAATTGAATCTTGTAAGATGAATCATTTATGGTCAGAATTTATTTTGAGGCAGATCATTATTAGATATTTTTGATGTGAGGTAATATAACACATTGGTGTTTTTCTTTGAAGTAAATCTTGAGGATCTTAAGAGAATTTATGCTCTAATTGAAACCAGATCTTGAATTGGATTATGATTACTAAGGTAATTTTCATATTGTTTAAGAAGTTGTCTAGATATGACCAGATTAATTACAGTTCTTGTAGATTGTGTGCGTTAATCATTTGAAGCTAGTTTTATATTTTTGTGGATCATGCAACGTGATTATTTGAAGTATTCTTGATAGGTATTTTTGGAGGTTGCCAAGTGGAAATTTGCAATGTTGCCAGTGATAATTTTGAGGCAGACATGAGGTTGTTGAACCCAGTCTAGCATATTTCTGGAGATTCATGCTGTGCGCTGAATAATTATGGTGTTATATGAGATAATTATGGTGTTATATGGAATAATTATGGTATTCAAATATGGTATTTGACAAAGTGAGATTAAATGGTGAAGTTTCGGATAGTGAGATCCAACGTGATTTTGTGAAGGCAACGTATTATTTTGGCATGATAATTAAATACGAGGTATAACTTGGAACTGATAAACTGTAAGACAACGTTCTGTAACCTATATTAAACAATTTTGTAGGAAATTAAATAAATAAATAATTTTGATAATCCAAGATTTTCTGATAATAATAATTTATGAAATTAAAATCTGAAGTTTAAGCATATTAATGATCTGACCCGATGAATTAAAATTTGAATGAATTGATAAATTAAAATTTGAATAAATCGAGGAATTAAATAAATTGATGAATTGAAAGTTGAATAAATTAAATAAATTAATAGGTGATTAAACAGCTGATGAATAACTGAATTAAAGGGTATAATTAATTAAAGGAGCTGATGACTAATAAAATTTAAATGAATTTAAATAAATTTAAATAAGAGACATGATTTAAATAAATTGATGAATTACAACTTGAATTAATGAATTAAACAATTTAAATGGCTGGATTGAGATAATTTAATTTGAATGAGATAATGAAATTGGAGTGTGTGGACGATTGAATAATATAATGAATTGAAGAAGAAGAAGGAAGAAGCCTCCCCGAAGATTGTATAATTTACACTATGGAAAACCAGTACAATCGGGCGCATCCTGGGCAACGTTGCATAGCAGCGGCAGATTCTTCCACCACCGGTCAACACAGAAGTAGTAATCTCCCTAAAGGGTCTTTTTTAAGACCACTTGTTATAGTCTCGATTAATATCGAGGGATTCTCGCGTGCCAAAGAGACCTTATTGGCTGATTTGTGCAACGAATGTAAATGTGACATACTCCTAATGCAAGAGACTCTCCGGGGCTACAACAGCCATCGGCCCAAAATCGCAGGCATGGAGCTTGTTCTGGAAAGGCCCCACGATAAATACGGCAGTGCCATTTTTACCAAACCAAACCTAAATATCACATCAGCCTCGCTGACTGGAAAGGATGACATCGAGATTCTTTCAATATCTACACCACACTTTTGCGCTACTTCTATATACAAGCCCCCCAATGTCGACTTCAAGTTTGAGGAACCTGCCAACTTCAACTACCAGGACGTAAACTTCATCATTGGCGATTACAACTGCCGAAGCACATCTTGGGGATACCCAGATTCAGATATAAATGGCGAAAAACTGGAAACCTGGGCATAGAATCATGATCTTCAGCTAATTCATGATACAAAGCTGCCAGCATCCTTCAACAGTGGCCGATGGAGGAGAGGCTACAACCCCGATAATATCTTCGTGTCATCCAAAGTTGCTGGGAGTTGTTTGAAGATGATGGGTAAGCCCATTCCATCTACCCAACATAGGCCCATAATTTGCACAGTGAATGCCATGGTTGTGCCAGAGGAGGTGCCTTTCAAGCGAAGGTTTAATTTTCAGAAGGCCGACTGGGAAAGATTTGCCAAAGAGCTTGATACAGAAGTTGCCAAAATCCCGCCGCAACCTGAGATGTATGAGGCATTTGTCAAATGCGTCCATACAGTTTCTAGAAGGACTATCCCAAGAGGTTGTAGAACAAGCTACATACCAGGACTGACTGATAACAGCAAACAGCTGATGAACCACTACAAAGATCTCTTTGAGGCAGACCCATTTTCTGATGATACTATCCATGTTGGCGAGGAACTGTTGCAAACTATCTCAGCACATTGTAAAGCTAAGTGGACCTCACTGGTAGAGAATCTCGACATGAAGTTAAATAGTAGGCGGGCCTGGAATCTCCTGAAAAACCTCAGCGGTGACCCAACGACATCTAGAAACTTCACCACAATAACAGCAGACCAGATTGCAACCCAATTACTCATGAACGGGAAGACTAAAGGTCGGAGCTCACGGGAGCAACTGGAACGAACCTCAGGACATGAGAACCATAACCTACGAGAACCTTTCACCTTGAATGAACTAGAATCTGCCATCTCCACGTTGAAATTGAATAAAGCTGCTGGCATCGATGACATCAGAGTAGAACAGATCAAAAAGTTCGGCCAGACCACCCTACAATGGCTGCTTACGATGATTAATGAGTGTGTATCTAAGCTTTATATCCCCAGGCTCTGGAAGAAAGCCCGAGTGGTTGCACTGCTTAAGCCTGGTAAGGATCCAAACGATCCTAAAAACTTTCGCCCAATATCCTTATTATGTCACTGTTTCAAGATCTTCGAGCGCCTTATCCTCAACCGAATTAGCGGCATCCTTGAAGATAAGTTCATTCCCCAACAAGCTGGGTTTCGATCTGGAAAGTCGTGTTGCAGTCAGGTACTGAACCTCACTCAACACATCGAGGATGGGTATGAACAAGGTGAGATAACTGGAGTTGCCTTTGTCGATCTAACAGCTGCTTACGACACTATCAACCACATAAAGTTGCTGAGGAAAGTGTACCAGACCTCCAACGACTACCAACTAACATCCCTTATTGGCACTCTCCTGCAGAATAGAAGGTTCCAAGTCTTTCTCCATGGTAAAAAGAGCAGATGGCGCATACAAAAGAACGGCTTACCTCAAGGCAGTGTACTCGCTCCTGTGCTATTTAATATTTACACTAACGATCAGCCCATACCAGAACATTCTAGGCTCTTCATCTATGCTGATGATACTGCAGTGGCTGCCCAAGGAAAAACATTTGAAGAGGTGGAGGGAAAGTTGACTTCTGCACTAGATACCCTTGGATCTTACTATGAAGCCAATCATCTTAAGCCAAATCCCAACAAGACTCAAGTATGTGCATTTCACTTAACCTTCGGGCGGGCGCGCACGCGGCAAATTGGCCGGGTTTTTAAAAAAAGACGCGCTACTTTGCTATACTCCCGTGAGGGACAACCACGCCCCTATGTATTCTCTAACTACTATCTAAGACGTCAGATGGCAGGCCAACACCACCTCAGACTTGTAGAGGGATTGCGCAATTTATTACAGAAGTTGCCTGTGTCACGGTAGGAGGTTCGACCGGCCACATTGCCGCCGCGCGCCCAACAGTGCTATACGTTTACCGTCCACCACACACAATGTAAGTATTTATTTCTTTACTTTTTACTTGATTTATAATATTATATGATGAATTGCTCAAATATCATATATTTCAGGGTGATATATTTTTCAAATATTTATGCTTTACACATCTATTTCGCTGTCCTCCCTTTCCCTCGTTCCCTCGTTTTTACTCTGTAGGATTTTATGAATACCTACGATTTACTCAATCTTCACTTTTGGGTTTCAGGGAACCTTACCTCAGACCTGAAGATATTTCTTAAATTCTTCAAGAGTTGGAGGAAGACGAACGAATGGACCAGCTAGAAGATCTGACGGAAGACGATGAGAATGATCCAGATTTCGAGACTGAAGATATACATGTGGACGACCACGACAGTGAGTCTGAAGTGGAAATTGAAAGTGAAGGTGAAGACGACGCTGAAAATAGCGAGAGTCTTCGATTTTTTATCGGTAAAGATGGAGAAACATTGTGGGCAAATCAACCTGTCGCAAATCATGTAAAAACAAGGGGAAGAAACATTATCAAAACTTTTCTAGGCCCTAAGGTAACTGCCCGTCATTGTATGACTGAAATCGAATGTTTTTCACTAATAATGTCCCCTGACATTATTGATAGTATTGTTAAGAACACCAATATATACATTCAGAAAAAGGAAACTGGAAATCGAGAGAGGGATTTTAGGTTGACTGATATAAAAGAAATTCGTGCTTTTTTGGGGGCATTATTATTTATGGCGGTCAAAAGGGAGAATCGTACGAATCTAGCTGAACCTTTTGCGACAAACGGGACTGGGTATACAATTTTTCGCGCTAATTTCAGCGAAAGGCGATTCCGATTTTTATTGAGATGTATAAGATTCGATGATGTGAATACACGAACGGAGCGGATGAACAGTGACAGACTAGCTCCCATTCGAGACATTCTGAATAAATTCGTCCACAATTCACAACAGTCATATTCTCCTGGTGAATTCCTGACCGTCGATGAAATGCTGGTTGCTTTCCGGGGCCGTTGTCGATTTGTGCAGTACATGGCTAAAAAACCAGCCAAATACGGCATCAAAATGTATGCCTTATGTGATGCTCAAACATTCTATACGTTCAATATTGAAATTTATTGTGGAAAGCAAGAAACTGGCCCTTATGCTACCACCAACAAGCCTCATGATATTGTTGTCAGACTGACAGATCCCATCAAGAAAACAAATCGTAATGTCACTACAGATAATTACTTTAGTAGCTATCCTCTAGCCGAGGATTTGCTGAAGGACGGATTGACCTATTTGGGCACCCTGAAAAGTAACAAAAAGGAGATTCCCCTAGAGTTTGTGGAGCGCAATTCTACATCAGTGCCCGGAAGTTAAAAGTTTGGAGCTCAACCTGATATGACTTTGATCTCTATGGTGACAAAGTGAAAAAAAGCATTGCTCGTCTTGTCTACGATGCACGACGACAACAAAACTGATGAAGAGACAGGTAAACCACACCAAATTATTGACTATAATGGCACCAAAGGAGGGGTGGACACAGTGGACCTCATGTGTTCAAGGTGCTCCACTTCCAGAACAACTCGAAGGTGGCCAATGGTGGTATTTTACCGTCTTCTTGATGTGGCTGGGATTAATTCCTTCAAGATCTTCAAGGCTAATACTCGGAACAGTGATTTGAGGAGAAGAACTTATGTATCCAACTTAAGTTTTGCCCTCATGGAAGAAAATCTAAAATACCGGGCCACAATAACTACTCTTCCTCGAGAACTACGTTGTTTTCTAGAAAGGTATATGGAAGAACCTGATCAGGTTGAAGTAACACCTTCCACAAAAAGGCAAATTTGTTTTTATTGTGGTAGATCTAAGAACAATCGGACTCGGATGTCCTGCAAGAAATGTGCGAAATATGTATGTAAAAAACATTCAGTCCAAGAAATCACATGCAACTCATGTGCACAGCCTGAAGTAGAGGATGAAGATGAAGACGTCTAATTCCAAATGGAAGTGTGGTAACATTGTAACCTTGATTTGATAAAATCTGAACACAAGTGATAGGCCTATATTTGGAATATTATTCTTTTACAGTACTATTTTCATTGAGATGTGTGTTGCGTTGTTCCTTTTCAGTTTGCAGATGTGATAAAAGTCGTTGAAAAATAAAAAACATTTGCTCACTTAATGTGTCTTTAGTGTAACAATTGAAATCCCAGTGAATTTCATGTCAACAAACACTTCTGGCTTTGAGAACTGAACGTGAATGAGAGCGGCCAAAATGCCGGAGCGCGCCAACTGTTGTGAGAGCAAAAGGCGCGCCCGCCCGAAGGTTAAGGAATAGAGAAGCTCGGCGGGAACTGGATGTTACATGGCAAGGCAAACAACTCCAACATTGTCCAACACCCGTGTATCTAGGTGTTACTCTTGACCGAACACTGTCCTTCAAAAAACATTGCCATAAGACCAGGCTGAAAGTTAGTTCACGGAACAATATTTTGAGGAAGCTCACAGCCACCACCTGGGGGGCAAGTCCTCACGTCCTAAGAACTTCTGCTCTTGCTTTGTGCATGTCTGCTGCAGAGTACGCTTCACCTGTGTGGAGTGCATCCAGTCACACCAAGCAGATTGACATTGCCATCAACGAGACCATACGAATCTTGTCGGGATGTATGAAGCCTACTCCAGTCGACAAACTTTACCCGATTGTTGGGATAGCTCCCCCAACTATCAGAAGGGCTGTTGCTGCTGATGCAGAGAGGGCGAAGCAGATTAATGATCTCCGTCATCCACTGCATAATCATCAGGCTGTTGTCCGTCGACTGAAATCAAGAAAGAGTTTCATCGCCAGGACTCAACCACTGGAGGGAACATCGGAATCTAACCGCATCTCCAGGTGGAAGAGCAAGCTGCCGCCGGATATCCCTGTTAAGGAAGAGCTAGCCCCAGGAAATGACCTGCCTTACCCTGTTTGGAAATCACTTAATCGTCTCAGGGTGGGCGTCCCTCGTTGCAAGACCAATATGCAGAAATGGGGTATCCTTCCAGCTGATGGAGACACGTCCTGCGAGTGTGGAGCAACACAGCACCCAGCCCACCTGCTCATTTGTCCACTACTAGAACAACCCTGCACTACCCAGGACCTGATCGAGGCAAACAACAAGGCCATCGGAGTTGCTACATTCTGGAAATGATCGGACACGGAAATGAATGAATGAATTGATGAATATAATATTTATTTAAATGATTTGATTGTAATAAATTAATTATTCTGACTTGAATATAACGAATATTGGGATGAGAACTAATGTGAGAAATATTTAATTTTGATATGATAGTGATGGTGATAACCAATGAATAGTGAAGTTTTCTTTGATTCACAACCAAATAATAATCAGTGATAGTGTAAATATGGTGCATAAATTAATTGTTAGATTTTAGGAGCAATTGTTGGAGTTTCCAGCATTGATTAGTGCCATTTAAGCCATAGAAATGAGTTAATATTTGAATATATGTGTTTTTAGGATATTTTGTGTTAGACAGATTCATATTTCTAGACATCCACATTACTGATGTTAAATTAAAGAAAGGTTAGGTCTCAGGGATCACGAAATGTCAGTGACGCAAAGACATAGTGCTACGGTGGCCCTGAGAACTCAAGCGAACTTTAGTAAATTTTTATATTTTATGTGGATGAAAAATACTTGGAAATAGCATAGAGATGGTTCGATTTTTGAGGACTATAACAACATAACATTTGCATTCGACCATACTCTTAGGCAGGGTTTGTGTTTATTTTTATGTCCGACTATTTAAGTTTAAATAAATTTGGTTTTATCTTATTTGTGATCTGATGATGGTGTTGTTTTCCAATCCTTTCCTTTGTCTTAATTAAGGCTTAACCAGAAAGGATGTGGTTTGCTAGGGATTCAGTTGATGGCGCCCATTTCTATTTGTTATTTTGATTAAATTTAAGCCCGTAACGGCCCTGGAGATACTTTATCTCGTGTTACCCTCTGCTTTTGTGATATTTCAACTGAATTTCCGACACATTACTTATTTGATTTCATGTTCATTTAACTCCACTCTGGCCTGGGAAGCCAGGTATGCGATGTAATGGCAGATGGGTCATCGCATACCTCGGATGAACGGGTGCAGTGTATAGAAACAATGAAATCAACAATTATATTTTACTTTTCTGTTTTAATTGTAATACCTAGCTGTAAGTTGTTGTATTTATAGAATTAAGTTTTCATATTATGATAATAGAAATAGTAAATAGTTGTCCAATAAGATTGTATCTCATAAGATCAGTTATTATAATACGTTATAAATAGTTATAGTATTAGTGTTATATACCTATTAGTACTTTTATTTTATAGATGTAAATTCTGACGTGTCCTATATCAAAAATGTATTGTATACATGTATTTGATCAAATGGAATTAATAAAACTATCTATCTATCTATCTATCTATCTATCTTATGTTGCACCATATTGTGACACCACATTGTTCATTCTATAGGTTATACTAGTACACTTCCTTATGTTGCACCATATTGTGACACCACACTGTTCATACTGTAGGTTATACCAGTACATTTTCTTATGTTGCACCATATTGTGACACCACACTGTTCATACTGTAGGTTATACCACTACACTTCCTTACGTTACACCATATTGTGACACCACACTGTTCACACTGTATGTTATTCCAGTACACTTCCTTATGTTACACCATATTGTGACACCAGACTGTTCATACTGTAGGTTATACCAGTACACTTCCTAATGTTACACCATATTGTGACACCACATTGTTCATACTGTAGGTTATACCAGTACACTTCCTTATGTTACACCATATTGTGACACCACATTGTTCATACTGTAGGTTATACCAGTACACTTCCTTATGTTGCACCATATTGTGACACCACACTGTTCATACTGTGGGTTATACCAGTACACTTCGTTATTTTGCACCATCACGTTCTTGTATACCGGTACTTAGAGTTAAAGGATGAGCCATTTTTATGAGATATATAAGTTACTCCTTTGTGCCATTTTTATCTGACGTGATCAATGCACGCCTTTGTGAAACCTTGGCTGTGAAGCTATTAATAGCCCTCTGAGGTCTTAATACCATATATGGACATATCTTCATCTTGTCCCCTTATTGGCCAGTGATTTATATGTGGGAAGGGGTCGTGACCAATCAAATTTTACCACGCAGTTACCTTTGTGTTGCGTCGTCATTTGCTTTGTTTCGAGGCATTTCTTTCTTACAGCCAAGTAGGCTAGTCGTATTCCCATATTCTTGGGGAAGTGCCCGCGTTCAAGGTGAAACCATGGCGAGGTGTCTGTATGTCGTAATCTATATTGCTTTACTGTAGTTCAGTTTCATATTTCGGCAATTTAAAACTCTTATTCTGTGTTATTTTTTTTGGTCGCGTGTACTTGCCCCCTCCCGATATTTTCCCTCCGCCCTTTGTGTGCGTGTAATTGCTGGTGAGTTTTTGTTTTGTATGGTAGTGTTATTTTCATTTATTTTGATAACGTAGTTTTTGTACTTTAAGGGTTGAAAGTTATGTATGTGGGCTGTCTTCGATTTACTCTGGAGTACGTGACGGTGGGTTTGCCTACCTTGTAGGGGGCACCTTTGAGTCTGTCATTCTGTGTGTATCTTATCGTAGAACAACATAACGGGATTGCAGATTATTTTCCTTGCTTCCCGTAATGCTTTGTTCTTTATCTAAAGAGTTCACAAAAGGAGGTCTCACCATTGCATTTTGCTGGTGACCTAACCTGTGATATTCTTGTGTCTGTGAATGCCCATATTTTGCGCATCACATATTTTCGTCGTCTTTGTGTGCCCTTATCTCCTACGCATACTTTCAATTTTTAAAGTATATTTTTGGCTTTGCCGATAATTTAATGTAATTTTTCCTTTTGTCTAATTTCCTATTTTTCTCGTAACTCACTCGTTCTTGCATGTGCCTCCGCGTCTTTCTTCCTCACTCCTCCCCTCCCTCTCACCCCTCTCCACCCCGTTCTGAACCATTGTACCCCCTCCTATTTTGTTCATCCCTTTTGACACGCTTTGTCTAAATTTTGAGAACGTATCTTGACTTCGTTGAGTGTAGTCGTTTCTGTGTCTTGTCTTTTTTTTATCTAATTGCGACATACTTACATTTAGTCATCGTTTCATCTTGCCTTGAACACGTCACCTTAACTTATCTTATTTTATTTCATTTTAATATAATTTAATTTAGTATATTTTCGATTTTCTTCCTAATTTGTATTTTTCTTGCGGTAATCTAATTTTGTGGTTTATTTGTTGGTCATTTCTCCTCTTGCTTTTAATATCTCTGGGATCGTTGTGCATTGTAGTTGTTATTTTAATACATTTTATCTTTGCCTAAGTATCTCTGCTTTTGCGTCACGTCTTATTTTAATTATGTAACCTTCTTCGAGTTTTGTCTGGTTTTTGCTATATTTCGGTTTGTCGGTCTTATTAGCGTACTTGTGACGTTAATACGACCTACACGGCCTCTGATTTAAATTTGTTCATCTTTGGATTTTACCGTAGTTTAATTTTATTTAGCTTTCCCCCTTCCTTTTGGGATTGCTTTCTGGTTTGCCTTTTAAAATTTGGGCCCAGCGAAAGCCAAACAAGACTGCGATCTCCCCGTTTTTCTTTCTTCTATTTTATTTTATTTTATATTTCTTCGGGGATAGGGGAAGAGCTTCAGCTACGTTTCCACTGACGTCTGCTGCGTACGTAAGTATATGATTATTTCTATTACTTCACCTAAGTTGCGTACAAATGCGTTCCATGAAGTGCAATGGAATGGTGACACCCTGTACCACTGCAACGCTTTACCAGAAAGTAAAATTGGTAGGCAACGAACTATCTTATCGGGACTTATGTCATGGCACTGACACAGTTCCTCAATCCTCTGAATGAACCAAAAAACTGAAGATGTGTTATCTTCCCCGGAAAAAGTAAGATTCCACTTGCTCACAACGGATGCGACGTTGTCAGAATGACCAACACTGGTAGGATTAGAAAAGTAGCCACTAGATAACGGGTCAAACATAAGTAAGTCTTTCGGCACACTGAAAAACTGGGGTTCTGGAATAGCCTTACTTGAAGAAATAGGTGCAGTCAACGACTCAAAATTAAAGGACGGTAAACCAACTTCCTGCTTAATAGATTTATCCATAACGAAAATATAAAAACACAGCACGGTACACACCAACGAGATAAGAAAAAGTGACAACAAAAACTACTAATTTCAAACTACTTCAAAAATATAAAAGGTAGCTAAACAGTATTACGAGAAAGAAATAAATAATTGCACATCACATTACCGTAAGAGGCTGCTTTCCCACGTGGTAATTTACTCACGGGCACCAAGTCGTCATCCTCACACGAAACATACGGTAAAATCCAAAGATGAACAAATTTAAATCAGAGGCCGTGTAGGTCGTATTAACGTCACAAGTACGCTAATAAGACCGACAAACCGAAATATAGCAAAAACCAGACAAAACTCGAAGAAGGTTACATAATTAAAATAAGACGTGACGCAAAAGCAGAGATACTTAGGCAAAGATAAAATGTATTAAAATAACAACTACAATGCACAACGATCCCAGAGATATTAAAAGCAAGAAGAGAAATGACCAACAAATAAACCACAAAATTAGATTACCGCAAGAAAAATACAAATTAGGAAGAAAATCGAAAATATATTAAATTAAATTATATTAAAATGAAATAAAATAAGATAAGTTAAGGTGACGTGTTCAAGGCAAGATGAAACGATGACTAAATGTAAGTATGTCGCAATTAGATAAAAAAAAAAGACAAGACACAGAAACGACTACACTCAACGAAGTCAAGATACGTTCTCAAAATTTAGACAAAGCGTGTCAAAAGGGATGAACAAAATAGGAGGGGGTACAATGGTTCAGAACGGGGTGGAGAGGGGTGAGAGGGAGGGGAGGAGTGAGGAAGAAAGACGCGGAGGCACATGCAAGAACGAGTGAGTTACGAGAAAAATAGGAAATTAGACAAAAGGAAAAATTACATTAAATTATAGGCAAAGCCAAAAATATACTTTAAAAATTGAAAGTATGCGTAGGAGATAAGGGCACACAAAGACGACGAAAATATGTGATGCGCAAAATATGGGCATTCACAGACACAAGAATATCACAGGTTAGGTCACCAGCAAAATGCAATGGTGAGACCTCCTTTTGTGAACTCTTTAGATAAAGAACAAAGCATTACGGGAAGCAAGAAAAATAATCTGCAATCCCGTTATGTTGTTCTACGATAAGATACACACAGAATGACAGACTCAAAGGTGCCCCCTACAAGGTAGGCAAACCCACCGTCACGTACTCCAGAATAAATCGAAGACAGCCCACATACATAACTTTCAACCCTTAAAGTACAAAAACTACGTTATCAAAATAAATGAAAATAACACTACCATACAAAACAAAAACTCACCAGCAATTACACGCACGCAAAGGGCGGAGGGAAAATATCGGGAGGGGGCAAGTACACGCGACCAAAAGAAAATAACACAGAATAAGAGTTTTAAATTGCCGAAATATGAAACTGAACTACAGTAAAGCAATATAGATTACGACATACAGACACCTCGCCATGGTTTCACCTTGAACGCGGGCACTTCCCCAAGAATATGGGAATACGACTAGCCTACTTGGCTGCAAGAAAGAAATGCCTCGAAACAAAGCAAATGACGACGCAACACAAAGGTAACTGCGTGGTAAAATTTGATTGGTCACGACCCCTTCCCACATATAAATCACTGGCCAATAAGGGGACAAGATGCAGATATGTCCATATATGGTATTAAGACATCAGAGGGCTATTAATAGCTTCACAGCCAAAGTTTCACAAAGGCGTGCATTGATCACGTCAGATAAAAATGGCACAAAGGAGTAACTTATATATCTCATAAAAATGGCTCAAGGATTAACATAAACATCAAATAATAGTAGATTTTGAATGAATATAATTGGAAAGTCATGGAATTCAATGTAAAGATAATAAATATTAACTATTTCAAATTGAAAATGTTTAATTTAACTGAGTTTGACTGTATTGGCCCGTTTAGTGATAAAAATAAGAGAATGTAGAATATTTCCCTATGGAACTGCATAGTAGTACTTGTAGAATCATGTATTTCTTCTTTCTTTCATTCTTTCTTTCTTTCTTTCTTCAGACTATTAGAAGAATTGTCTGGAGTCACCAGTTGACATTGGCTTCAGGTGGAGATTTGGAAGCATATTCTTTTTCTTGTGTATTGTATATATTTTTGTAATGGCCCAAACATGTATTCAGGCCATAGTTTTGTGTATTTTAAAACATGTTATATATACATGTATTTGAAGACTGGCTTATTTTAATTCTTGTAAACTTGTCCCTACCAGGCTCCAACCAGAGCTGCTGTTAAGGGTGTACGAGTGTGGTTGCACAAACCCTTGCACTTGCATGAAAAATTTTGAAAGAAGTGTTTTACCAAAGAGCAGGATATAAGACCACGAGATTTTTTTCCAAACCTCCAACGAGCTATAAAAAGATGACACATTGGCAAAACCAAATTTTTAAATTTCTAAACGTTTAGTCATTTCGTACGTATTTTTCAATATAATTACCTAAACACTTGAGGCATCTGTCATAACATGACACCCCAGCTCTCTGATGTCCTTTGCAAAGAAGTCTGCTACCAGTGAGATCATCTATGTCTGCAGAGCCTCCTGAAGTTCTTCCACCCAACCATGCCTTCAATTCCCGAAAGAGGTGAAAATCAATCGTTGCGAGGTCGAAAATTTTCCTCTTGGAATTTTTGAGGCCTCTGGTCACGTTGGCACAGTCCGGTTGTGCATTGTCATCCATGCTGGACGAGAGCATGTTTTGAATCGCTCTGTGGAGGTGGTGTAGGGTTTCACAATAATTGTTATTGTAGTTCCCTGCTCCATAAAGATCACCAACAAGACACCTTATGGTCCCAAAAAATAGTGGCCATTCTCTTCCTGTTGCTCAATGTCTGTTTAAATGTTTCTTGTGTGGAGAAGAAGTGTGTTCCCAATGCTTAAACTGTTCTTTGGTTTCTGGATTGTCATACAAGACCCAAATCTTATCACCAGTAATAATAGACTTCAAAAACTCTTCCCTCACATTACGGTAATGCGTGAGAAACATTACGGCTGATGCCATTCGATGAGTTTTGTGATCGTTAGTCAACATTTGTGGGAGCCAATATTCACAAAATTTCCGGTATCTTAGGTGTGTACTGACAATTTTGTACAGAGAAGACCTTGAAATGCCTGGGATTGCTGTAGAAAGTTCACTTATCGTGAATCTCCGTTTGTCACGAACAAACTCGCCAACACGCTCAACCATCGGTACAGCAGCGACAGACTTTTCTCCCTGCCTACCTTCGTCATGGATGATCGTTCACCGTTCTGCAAATTTTCAACACCATTCCCGTACACTACCATCATTCATGCACTACGCTCATTCTGTGATGAATATCAGTGGCGCTACATCCTTCTACTTGCAGAAAACTTATCACACTTCGCAACTCACACTTGGCGGGAGTATTGAATATAGCGTCCACGTTCAATTGCCCGTAGCTCGACTTCAACTCGCGCATTGGAGCCAACAATGGCAGAGGTTGTGAATGGGACATTGTGCAATTGCACGTCACACTGACCTGGCTCCCGCCTACCTCCTAGATGCATGATCGAAGGTTGCAAATGAACCAGCCCTGGTATCTACCATACGTGGTTCAGAAAATCATAATAAGACAAAATGTAGGTACCATTATCTAATTGGAAGGGAAAATTGAGTGGAAGAGTGATTTATTGAGGCAAGTAGCTTGCATGATTGTCAAAAACATAGTAGAGCACGATGTAAAAAATAATCTAACTACCCAACACTGGTGATTATCTAGTCCAAATATTTCTTCCCTCCCTACACAAAGATAGAGAGAGTGTATTTATAAGGGGTAGAACATTGAGGTCATCTGCCCTTCACCCAAGAAAGAAAAAAAGAAAGAAACATGACTTAATATTACTCTCGTGTGGTCATACGAACCATTCCATGTGTATGCCAAACGATTCTGGACTCTCATTGTCTACCATAGACCAATCACCCACACACTTTTCCGAATACTTCTCAACAGCTGCTCTGGTTCCAGCTTGGCTTCCCTATTCTGTCTCCCGTTCAGTATTATTTTTAAACAATTTGTGTAGTCTAGCTCATTGTTGAGAAGCCAGGCTCTGCCTGTCAAAGCCAGGACCAAGGGTGAGTGATAGAGGAGTAACACCTCTTAAAAAAACCTTGGGTCAAATGGCTCCGGCTGATAGTACCTTGTTCTGGGCCCCTTGCCTGGGTAACGGTGAAGACCTCGAGGACATCTCCAGCGGAAAATATGGACTTTGGTACGGTGTAGATGGCGCAAGAGGCAACCCTACACTCAGGTGTTTCGTATTATTAGTATATTATAAATCCAGAAGTGTCGGTCTCATAGTGAGCGACTCGCTGGTCAGCGACTGTTCATCATGTGAGGTGCGGCTGTTTCTTATACATCTTACCTTCAAAAGTAAGAGGTGTCTTAGATTGGCCTGGACTAATCTTTAAAACCATTATCAATATGGATAAGATGGCTTTATGTAAGCTTATTACCCCAGGGGATCAAACCCCCATTGTATCTAACAGTGTGGTAATAAGTGGTCATTTGGGTTCGGGGGGGGGGGGGACCTCATCGTAAAGTTAAGATATTGGGTAAAGGAGCACCCTGAGGATCACACATGCAAAATTAAATTCAAACTTTTAAATTATATCGCAACGTTAAATGTTCAGTCTCTGATGAAACTTGGAAAGCTTAAAACTATAACAAATTTTCTAGACAAAAAGAACATGATGATTACAGTATTGCAAGAAACTCGGTATGTGGATAATGAACCATTCGAATCAAATCGATATAGGATCTACAAGAGTAAATCAACTAGTAGAATATTAAAAGGAGCACCGATTTTTGGCACTGGGTTCATTGTATCGACTAAAATAATTGATTAAATAGTGAGTTTTGATCCAATTGATGAAAGGACATCGTCCTTAACATTTAAGTCCACAAATAAAGCTTACACTATTTTAAATGTCCATGCTCCTACGAATGATAAAAACCAAAAGAAAACTAGGCATATTGCGGATGAATACTGGGAAAAAATAAATAACTACTTGAGCAAAATACCACCAAAACATACAATTATTTTATTGGGGGATTTTAACGCTCAAATTGGAAAAGAAAAGAAATATAAGAGATTAGTGGGATTGCATTCAGCTCATATGCATACTACTAAAAATAGGGAAAGATTGATCGAACTTTGTAATAATCACAATTTAGTTGTAAAATCCACGTCCTTTGTGAGGAATCCCAGGAAATTAATGACATGGGTGTCACCGAATCCTTTATGTGGTGAAAAACAACTTGACCACATAGCAATAAGTCGAAAAGCATTGAAATAATGAATGTCAGAGTTATAAAGTCTGCAAATATTGAATCTGATCATTATATTTCTGTTGCTAAATTTCGGATTATACCTAATGTACGAAAATATGTTCCACAAGATAGAATCCCACAATGTGATATTAATAAATTAGATGGTAATAAATTTAAGGCGGAATTTTAAACCAAAGACGTTCATACATGGGTTGATATAAAAATGGCATAATAAAAGCAGCTACGGCAACGCCATCATTAACTAAGCGGAAAAAACAGACTTGGTGGAATGAACAATGTGATAAGGTTCTACAAGAATGACAGAATGCTTGGGAAAAATGGAATGTAAATAAGAGTCAGGAGAATAGAGATAAACTAGTAGAAAGGCGAAGAGAGGCTACGAAGACGCAGACAGGAAAGAAAGGTGTTTATTTTGAATGAATTACATCAAATTATAGTAGACTTTCAGAAAAATAAGATGAGAAACTTCTACCAATTATTTAAGAAACAATTGACCAAATTTACTCCTCCAACCTTACAACTATTCTATCCAAGAATAAAGCAAATTGCAAACTCTAAGCAGGAAAATTGCAATATAATGGCAGATTTTTTTGAAGATTTACATAACTCCCAAAACTCGGGTACACATTTACATTTAGTAATGATTATATGCAAAAGGATGGCTCTACAGCCCCAGATTTAAATGAAATTAATGAAATTATATGCTCCTTGAAGAGAAATGAAGAAGCAGGTGAAGATGGAATTAAAGCAGAATTGTGAAAATTCTCGATGATGATATCACCAATAAACTTTAAGATATATTAGGTACAATCTGGGATAATGAAAAAATTCCAGGAGATTGGAAGTCCGCCATCATACACCCTATACATAAGAAAGGTCCAAAAACTGATCCAAATAAATATAGGGGCATTTCACTTGTGCCGGTGACTTACAAAATACTCTCGAATGCACTACTCATCAGTGCAGAACCACAATTAGATACGCAAATAGGGGGATATCAAGGTGGTTTTTGGAAAAACAGATCATGCATTGAGCAGATCTGGAATCTCAAAACTATTCTACAAATGAGGCAACTGAGAAACAAAGCAACAACTATTACTTTTATTGACTTGAAGAAACCTTATGATTCAATTAATAGAGAATCCCTCATCAATGTTTTAAAAGAATTCGGCTTAGATTCAAAAACCACAAACATTATACAAGATACATTAACAAATACCTCATCTAAAGTTAGATTCAATGGAGAATTCTCTAGAACTTTTCAAATTAAGTCAGGTGTCAGACAGGGAGATGGGTTGTCGCCTTTGCTTTTTAATTGTGCTCTGGAGAAGGTGATTAGAGAATGGAGAAAATCAGACACGAAAGGTATAAATTAGGGAAGTAAAAAAGATAATATTCATTTAGATTGCTTGGCTTTCGCTGATGACATTGCTCTGATCATGGACACACCAGAAAATGCAAAGATCCAAGTAGAAAACTTAATGGAGTAAGCAGGAAAAATAGGTTTACAAATCTCCTTCCCCAAGACAGAATTTATAACGAATGTTCAAGATTGTCCTGATGTAATAATCATAAACCAAAACAAAATACACAAAGTTAACTCATTTAAGCTGAAACATTAAAGTTAATGCGGAAAGGTGACAAACAAAATGATGCTCATCGAAGGATGATGGGTTTGATGCCACCTTGGCCCAAGGAAAACAGAAACAGACTATAACAGACCACGACCTAACAAGGAAATATACACCCATGTGGAGAATATAATTCATACCATGCACAAATGACGAATGTCCTTGTTTGGGCTGAAAGAATGAATAATGACAGGCCAACAAAACAAATTTTTAATAAAATTTTAAATCCTAATGTTCAACCAGCGTGGTTTATACAGACATTAAAAGATCTTAAGGAAGCCGACATTGACATTACAGGTACATGTAATAGGAATTTATTTCGGGCCAAAATTCAAAAAGTGATCTTTAGGGAGGAACAAGAAATACAACGAAAGCAGCCACGGAACATTGAACAGCTCCGAAAGCAGAGATCAGAGAGGATGAAGCGAATGTGGGCAGAGAGAAGAAAGACATGTGGCAAGATTTGAAGTATTGATTTTACGTGATCTGTAATAGTGCTATTCGAGTAAATAATAATAATTTATAGGAAATTCTTTTCTGTTTGTAAGAATATTTTCTCGAAAGAACAAAATCCCTTTAGTGATATTGACTTGTCCAGTGTATTAATTGCTGTTGTAACCTGTCCTGCTTTTTCTTCAACTTCGTTCAGTTTCTGTTGGTTGTTGGTTGGCTGTGGAGTTTTTTAATTTAAATTTTATAGGATATGCATTATTTGCATTTGTATTCATGAAAAATTGATGTGAGTTCTCATTATTTTTTATTTTACATTCAATGCTGGATTTTATCAAGATGACCAGCTTCTGGAAAACCAGAGAAATTAGAGGGCTAAAAAATTATGCAAGGAAATGGTTTGTCACATCAAAAGAAATGCTTTCAAAATACATAAAAACTGGACTCAAATGGAATGAACGTTGTATTGACCAAGTGAGTGGTGGTGGCGGCGGCGGCGTCGGCGCCATGTTATGGAGAATAATATGTAAACTATTTTCAAAATGGTAGTTGTTGATTCATCCCTTTCTGTATTGTGATAATATAGACTCATGTACTTGGGTGGGTATATGATTTATCTGATGGCCTGTGTTACTGGGGTGATTATTAGAGTTTGTGTGTAATTGGGGCTAGGATTGAGAAGGAGGTGACCATGACCTTAAGTGAGGTACCATCCAAGCATTTGTCTGAAGTAGAGGTGGGGAAACCACAGAAAACTATTGGTAAGGAAGACTGAATGTACTCGATACCAACCCTTAGATTGTATTAAATTTCTTGGCATGGCCAGGAATTGAACCTGGATCTCAGGAGTTACAGTCAAGAAGAATGCTAGTCACTCTCCCACAAGGCAGTATATTTTAAAATAATGTGAATTTACTGCACTCTGATCCACAGTACGGGAGTTGGGGGGGAATGGAGGTACCTTTTAAGTTACTTGTTGTTGCATCGAATCAGAAAATCTACCCAATTAACTGAAATTTGTCATAAATTGACTTTATTTCTATCTAGACAAGGTTCACAGGACAATGTGTGCTACATATAATTCATCATCATCATCATCATCATCAACTAGAGCAGTTTCCAACCGCAGGTTGGGTCTGCTTGGAGCACAAGCCTCTCCATCGTTTTCTGTCCTTCCACCACTTCTCTTCTGTCACTGTAGTCCAATTAACTCCTTTTCTCTCGACACTTTTCTTCACCCCCTTTATCCACCTATTCCTTGGTCTTCCTCTAGGTCTCGTTTTCTTCCACTCCATTTCCAATATTTTCCGTGCTATTCTCTCTTCTCCCATTATTTTCACGTGTCCATACCACTGTAGCCCTGATTTTTCAATCCTAACCTGTAAGGGTTCTTCCTTTAATATTTCTCTGACTCTACCATTTCTGACTTTGTACATTCTAGTTACACCTTTACCACTCCTCTGAAACTTCATTCCCACTGCTTGTATTCTGCTTTTATCTCTCTCCTTCATCACCCAAGTTTCTGATCCATACGTTAGGATTGGCACAAAGTATGTCTTGTACATGATCCCTTTACATTTCTGTGGCACATCCTTGCTCCATATCAGTCCTCTAACACTCTTGAAGAATCCATCAGCACACCTTCCTCATTCATCTAATTCCAAGGCATTTCCCCCATTTTCTTCAATGACACTTCACAGATACTTGAGGCTCTGCACTCTCTTCAACTGCTCTCCGCCTAACTTTATCCCAGAGTATACTCTGTCCTTCTCACGTGTTGTTATCACCACTTCACTCTCTTGCGTCGAAAACTTCATTCCATAGGATGACACTACTTCCTCCTATGCATTTAGTTGCTCCTGTACATCCCTTTCCTTGTTTCCCCACATCATCAAGTCATCTGCAAACACCATTGCCTTCATTTTTCCTCCCCAATATGCTGTGCTACCTTTTGAATCACTTCATCCTACACCATTACAAAGACCAAGGGCGAGAGGGCACTTCCCTGCTTTAGACCATTAGTCAATTCAAACCATTCTGTTCTTTTCATACCGACTTTCACACAGCTTCTGTTTACCTCATACATATCTTTCACACTCATCACTATTTCTTCCGTTATTGCTTTGGCTCTCATCGCTTCCCATATACTGTTTCTTACGACACTGTCGTATGCCTTCTCAATGTCCATAAAGGCCAATACCATTCTTCCCCATACTCGTAGTGACGCTCCTGTAACTGTCTCACTCCAAATATGAGGTCAGCACTGGACCTGCCCTGCCTGAATGCATATTGCACTACATAGAATTAACTGTTGGTTTTCAGTTCATTGTCCTCCATGTTTGTTTCAAGCACACACACGTTAAGTATCACCCACGATACCACACAAAAAATATGAAATTCAATGGGTAATTTCTGAAAGTTATAAAACGTAACATACCTTTTTTTCTTTCTTTCTTTTCTTTTTTTCCCTAAAATTTCTTTTTTCTTAAAAAAAAAATTCGAAGGTAATTCCAACGGGTAGATGCACTGTATGTATCTGGTTAACTCCTTCCCAGCAGTCTTCTCTCAAACCACCCTTGCATGTCCTTCCTTGGTCCTCTTGACCACCTTGTGGTGTGGTGGCTAGCATTCTTGGCTATCACCGCAGAGGTTCAGGTTTCGATGGCCAGTCCTGCCAAGAAATTTAACTGGTATGAGGGCTGGAACAGTGTACACTCAGCCTCATGGGGCAAAACTGAGAAGAGGTGGGTTTGATTCTTACCTCAGCCATCCTAGAAGTGGTTTCCATGGTTCTTCTACTCCAGCATCACACAGATTAGTTGAGACTTCTTTATGTTTGAGTGAAGCTCTACCAAGTGTCCTCAAAAGCTTCCTGACCATCCAAACTACCCTCTCCCACCATGTAGCTGTAAGTGGGATGATCTTACACTGTATCCTTCATATAGATATTTCTTCCTTAATCTAGTCCAGTCCTGTGAGTCGCAAAAATTCTCAGCTCCGGAAAAGTTTGTCCCATTGTCACAATACATCACCCACGGTCTGCCTCGCTTTGCAAGGAATCTCCTCAGTCCCAACAGGAAGGCATCTGTGAACATGCTCAGCACTTACTCCAATTGTACGGCACGATAAAATTCACATGTGAACAACAGAATCCAGGCCTTGTCACCCCCTTTCAGGAATAGTGGTCCTGACAAATCGACTCCACCGACCTCAAAAACTGAAGCATCGTTTACTCTCTCCTCCAGCAATGGTAATCTTCGATTCCAACCTCCACGTAACACATTTAGAAAACAGCCTTCATATTTATTTATTTATTTGTTTGTTTGGCCACTAAGAATTCGGTAGTCTTCTCTCAATTTCCCAAGTAACATTTGTCCACCCATATGCGAATATTTTACATGATAATGATGTATCGGATTTTCTACAAGTTTGTGACTGGAAGGAAGTAGGATAATGTATCTGAAATTTTCATTACGTTCACTTCGGATGATTTTTGTCTTCAGCCTTGGAAGACCATCTTGACCCACGATAGTACAAAGGGATTTCAGTTCCTGCCTGTCAGATTCTTCCCTCACTCCCATTTGGATGACATGAAATCTTCTCCATTAATGGACGGAGAGATCATCACACTCGCGGATCTCACGTCGTAACGTGTTTCTCATAAAGCACAACATCCATGCTACAAGTCTCACAATCTGAGCAAATGCAGAAAACTGCCTAAGGTACTGTACCCGATGGCAGCTGGATCGTGGAACCTGAAAATCTCCGGCTAGAAAACCCCCCAGATCTTACCAACAGTAAAAGGGATAATAGGGCACAAGCTATTCCTATCAACGTTGCATTAAGAAAGACCAAAGTGTAATTAAAGACGCTCAAAGAGCACAAGATTCAAATAAATAAAATATGTCAAGAGTGTTGGAAACTCTAGAAAACACCCACCAAACACACAACCTTCAAAAGCATTTATAAATTACCACGTCATAAGGATTAAAATTAAATCATCAAAATTTATTCAAGATGACATTAAACAAGAAAAATAGCAATGTCACTAAAAGAAAATAAACTGACTGAAAGCAAAATCATGAAAAATGTCCCATTGGATCTGGTAATGAGTTCCTAATCACTCGAAATATAGCAACAATATATACAAGAAGAATGATCTATAAACCTATTGAGATCATTTTCATAAATACTCCATGATCCAAAATACCGCACATTAATATTAAATATATCTACAAATTTACATCTTACACCCTTAAATGCGTTTTCAATACGCTTATCGCTATCACTATCAATCCTTGCATGTTACATTTTATCACATTTCAATGTAAGTTATTCATATTTGTAAGAGTTTTCCAAATGTCCAAATTATAGATGCAAGTAAATTAGACAGGAAATTCCACACTCGACATGGCCTACACTTAAATAGGTTAGGAAAAGAGTATCTTAGTGATGAAATCTGCAAAATTGTAAATTCAAATGGTAAGAATAGTTCAACAGTAATATCTTTAGAGTGAAAGCAGGGAAACTTGTAAAAGAAGCCAAACGTGAGGTTTGGCATTCAGATCTTTCGATGTCAAATTTAACTGAGTGGAACAATGGTATTTCGGAAGTGTCTAGCAACAATAATAACAATTATGATAATAATAATAATAATGTAAATAAATCACCAACACAAGCTTGCAAAAGTAACAAATTTAAACTTTACCACCAGAATGATCAGTCTCTCAATAATAAAATTGATTACATAAATCTAATGCTTAAAATTGAACTTAAAGACATCTCAGCACTATGTATTTCAGAACATTGGCTGAAAGAGGAACAACTCGAATTAATTCAATTCCCAGGGTTTATACAAGCTAATAAATACTCTAGAACTAATATTAGCCATAGTGGTACTTGTATCTACCTAAGAAATAATTTAGATCATGAACAGTTAACAGCTTGGGGCGTGGTGGCCCAGCGGTCTAGCTGAATGCCTCTCACCAAGGCGGTCCGGGTTCGATTCCCGGTCAATGCATGTGAAATTTTCGAAGTGAAATGCCATGTCCTGTGGTTCGAATTCCACGTAAAAAGGAGGTCCCGTGGCTCATGATCTCATGATTAACAGTCACGTTAAACTACAAGCTTCAGTTAACAGCTTATGATTATCTAATTATGGAACAGGATTTTGAATTCTCTGCCATAAAAATACAGCAGTTTGTGTTAATAATTGTATGCGTATACCGTTCACCGTCAGGAATGTTTCCTTTATTTGTAGATAAATTAGAATTGTTACTCAATAACATGAGCAAAGTAAATTTCGATATAATAATTTGTGGGTATGTAAATGTGGATTTCTTAAAATTTGATAGAAACTGTGAATTATTAACACAGTTACTAATTTCCTATGTACTGAAACCTACAGTAATTACCCCAACAAGAATAACAAAATTAATAAAACCACTCCTGATCATTTTTTTAAAATACAGATAAATATCACCATTCAATAGAAGTCTATTGTTCGGGTTTTAGTGACCACCATGGACAAATACTGAATTTTGAAGTACCCGAAACAATCAATAATAATGATAATGGAGTAAAATCAAAGTGCAGGTCATTCACTGAAACAAATGTTACATATTTCAATGACTTATTGAATAAGGAAACATGGTCAGAAATGTATAAACTAGAAAATGTAAATAATAAATTTAATGCATTTAACAGTACCCTAAAACACTATTTTGAGGCAGCATTCCCCTTTAGACAAAGAACCGTTCAAAATAACATAACTAACAACTGGATAACAACAGGGATTATAAATTCATGTCAAAGAAAGTTTTTTCTACACAAATTATATAAACAATACCACACTACACCTGAATTCAATTTGTACTACAAAACATACACTTGCATATTAAATAAGGTAATAAGACTAGCAAGGAAAATGCATAATGATAATTTTAATTTCCCAATCATCTAATAAAAACAGGCCTATGTGGTCCGTGGTAAAGAAAGAATCTGGAAAATCTGATAAAATACAAAGGAACATTACACTGACCAGAAATAATAAAGTGATAAATAATCCAGAGGAAATAGCAAACACTTTCAATGACTATTTTCTGGAAATTCCACAAAAATTATTAAATAAATCAGAGGTAAATACACTAAATTCTAATAATAAAAAAAATATATGTAGTGATTCTTTATTTATAAATCATGTCACAAGTGAAGAGGTAAGAATAGTTATAAAAGAGCTAAAAAATTAATTTTTTTCGCTGGCATTGATGGCTTCCCAGATGCCATTTTAAAGAAAAGTGCAGAAAATATAATAAATCCACGTACACACTTAATAAACAGTTCAATTCTCTCAGGAACTTACCCGGATATTTTGAAGTTATCAAAAGTAATTCCAGTGCACAAAAACGGTTTTAAGGATGAATTAGATAACTATCGTCCTATTACCTTACCAACTGGTATCGCAAAAATTGTGGAAAAAATTATGTATAGGAGACTGATGAGTTTTGTAGAAAAAAAATATTATCAAACTCACAACATGGATTCAGAACAGAAAAATATACACAGACAGCAATTTATGAATGTATTAATAGTATACTGAAATTAATTGACAATAAGGAACATGTAACTGGCCTATTCTTGGATTTATCGAAAGCATTTGATGTTGTTGACCATAAATAAAATCCTCCTTACAAAACTAAATCAATATGGTATTAGTGGACTAGCTAATAAATGGATAGAGTCTTACTCAACAAGGCGTAAACAAATATCAAGCTTGAGACACAAGGATGATGGAACCAAATTACTTAATGAAACATTGACCAATGAGGGAATTGTTAAATTTGGAGTACCCCAGGGATCAGTTTTGGGCCCACTACTCTTCCTTCTATATATCAATGATATAACACAGAACGTTCATTCACATAAGGAAATTTTGTTTGCGGACGATACAACACTCGTAATAAAAGGTGAAACTAAACAGGTCATACAGCAGTCTGCTGACTCCGTTACAGGAGAGTTAACCAAATGGTCACAAGATAATCGCCTCATAATCAACTATAAAAAAACAGTATGTCTAAATTTCCACACTATACAGAATAGGAATCCTGCGAAGCCCAATATAACATTAAATGGTCATCAAATAGAAAATAAGTCAGAAACAAAGTTTTTAGGACTATGGATACAACATGACTTGAAATGGAATAAACATATACAATATCTGAATACTAAACTGAATTCGATGTGCTTTGCGTTACGTATTTTGAAAACCTGCACTAGCATGCACACATTAAGAAATACTTATTTTGCTTATTTCCATTCATACTTAAGATATGGGATATGTCGCCTGATGTACTAAGCACGTTTAGGATACAAAAGAGGGCGATTAGAATTATGGCAAATGTAAACACTAGAGAATCATGTAGACCTCTGTTTAAAGATTTACAAATTCTCCCTCTGCCCTGTATATATGTCTTAGAAAGTATTATGTTTTGTAAAAAGAATTTAATGATTAAGGATGTTTTTCTTAAAACAAACAATGATGTTCATAGGCATAACACAAGACAAAATCAAAACATTCAAATTTCACACACACACACAAGCATATATCAAAAGGGAACTTTTCACACAGGAGTTAAATTATACAATAAACTACGCCAGTATATAAAGCTTGCCCCAAAAATAAAAACCTTTGATAGAATGTTGAAAGCTTATCTGCAGTGCCATTGCTTTTACTCTGTAGTTGAATATCTTAGTATATAGAAGCGATGAAATCTATAATTATATTTTACTTTTCTATTTTAATTGTAATACCTAGCTGTAAGTTTTTGTATTTATAGAATTAAGTTTTCATATTATGATAATAGAATAAGGTGTAAATAGTTGTTCAATAAGATTGTATCTCTTAAGATCTGTTATTATAATAAGTTATAAATAGTTATAGTATTAGTATTATATACCTATTAGTACTTTAATTTCATAGATGTAAAATCTGACGTGACCTATATCAAAAATGTATAGTATACATGTATTTTATCAAATGGAATTAATAAAACTATCGATCTATCTACCTATCTATTTTATGTTGCACCATATTGTGACACCACATTGTTAATACTGTAGGTTATACTAGTACACTTCCTTATGTTACACCATATTGTGACACTACATTGTTCATACTGTAGGTTATACCAGTACACTTCCTTATGTTGCACCATATTGTGACACCACACTGTTCATACTGTAGGTTATACCAGTACACTTCCTTATGTTACACCATATTGTGACACTACATTGTTCATACTGTAGGTTATACCAGTACACTTCCTTATGTTACACCATATTGTGACACCACACTGTTCATACTGTAGGTTATACTAGTACACTTCCTTATGTTACACCATATTGTGACACTACATTGTTCATACTGTAGGTTATACCAGTACACTTCCTTATGTTACACCATATTGTGACACCACACTGTTCATACTGTAGGTTATACCACTACAGTTCCTTACGTTACACGATATTGTGACACCACACTGTTCACACTGTAGGTTATACCAGTACACTTCCTTATGTTACACCATATAGTGAGACCACACTGTTCATACTGTAGATTATACCAGTACACTTCCTTATGTTACACCATAGTGTGACACTACACTGTTCATACTGTGGGTTATACCAGTACACTTCCTTATGTTGTACCATATTGTGACACTACACTGTTCACACTGTATTTTATGCCACTACACTTCCTTATGTTACACCATATTGTGACACCACACTGTTCATACTGTAGGTTATACCTCTACACTTCCTTATGTTACACTATATTGTGACACCACACTGTTCACACTGTAGGTTATACCAGTACACTTCCTTATGTTGTACCATATTGTGACACTACACTGTTCACACTGTATTTTATGCCACTACACTTCCTTATGTTACACCATATTGTGACACCACACTGTTCATACTGTAGGTTATACCAGTATACTTCGTTATTTTGCACCATCACGATCTTGTATACCGGTACTTAAAGTTAAAGGATTGACATAAACATCCAACAATTGTAAATTTTGAATGAATATAATTGGGAAGTCATGGAATTGAATGTAAAGATAAGAAATATTAACTATTTCAAATTGAAAATGTTTAATTTAACTGAGTTTTACTGTATTGGCCCGTTTAGTGATAAAAATAAGAGAATGTAGATTATTTCCCTATGGAACTGTATAGTAGTACTTGTGGAATCACGTGTTTCTTGTTTCTTTTTTCAGACTATTAGAAGAATTGTCTGGAGTCACCAGTTGACATTGGCTTCAGGTGCAGATTTGGAAGCATATTCTTTTTCATGTGTATTATATATCTTTGTGGTGTTTGAAGCCATATTTTCAGTGTTGCCTTAGTAAACAAGAGTTTTATTAATCTCATGTAATTTATTTCAGGATTAGGGCATAACCCATCTCTTTTGGGTACATTCGTGTTGACCGACTGAAAAGCACTAAACTCTTGTTATTATATATCTTTTGTGATGGCCCAAACATGTATTCAGGCCATAGTTTTGTGTATTTTAAAACATGTTATATATATGTATTTGAAGACCGGATTATTTTAATTCTTGTAAATTTGTCCCTACCAGGCTCCAACCAGAGCTGCTGTTAAGGGTGTACGAGTGTGGTTGCACAAACCCTTGCACTTGCATGAAAATTTTTAAAAGAATTGTTTTACCAAAAGACCACGAGCTTTTTTTTAAAACATCCAACGGGCTATAAAAAGAAGACACATTGGCAAAAACAAATTTTTAAATTTCTAAACGGTTAGTCATTTCGTACGTATTTTTCAATATAATTACCTAAACACTTGAGGCATCTGTCATAACATGACACCCCAGCTCTCTGATGTCCTTTGCAAAGAAGTCTGCTACCAGTGAGATAATCTATGTCTGCAGAGCCTCCTGAAGTTCTTCCACCCAACCATGCCTTCAATTCCCGAAAGAGGTGAAAATCAATCGGTGCGAGGTCGAAAATTTTCCTCTTGGAATTTTTGTGGCCTCTGGTCACGTTGGCACAGTCCGGTTGTGCATTGTCATCCATGCTGGACGAGAGCATGTTTTGAATCGCTCTGTGGAGGTGGTGCAAGGTTTCACAATAATTGTTATTGTAGTTCCCTGCTCCATAAAGTTCACCAACAAGACACCTTATGGTCCCAAAAATAGTAGCCATTCTCTTCCTGTTGCTCAATGTCTGTTTAAACGTTTCTTGTTTGGAGAAGGAGTGTGCAACCACTGCTTAAACTGTTCTTTGGTTTCTGGATTGTCATACAAGACCCAAATCGTATCGCCAGTAACAATAGACTTCAAAAACTCTTCCCCCTCATTATGGTAACGCGTGAGAAACATTACGGCTGATGCCATTCGATGAGTTTTTTGATCGTTAGTCAACATTTTGGGACCCAATATTCACAAAATTTCCGGTATCTTAGGTGTGAACTGACAATTTTGTACAGAGAAGACCTTGAAATGCCTGGGATTGCTGTAGAAAGTTCACTTATCGTAAATCACCGTTTGTCACGAAAAAACTCGCCAACACGCTCAACCATCGGTACAGCAGCGACAGACTTTTGTCCTTGCCTACCTTCGTCATGGATGTCCGTTCACCGTTCTGCAAATTTTCAACACCATTCCCGTACACTACCATCATTCATGCACTACGCTCATTCTGTGATGAATATCAGTGGCGCTACATCCTTCTACTTGCAGAAAACTAATCACACTTCGCAACTCACACTTGGCGGGAGTATTGAATATAGCGTCCACGTTCAATTTCCCGTAGCTCGACTTCAACTCGCGCATTGGAGCCAACAATGGCAGAGGTTGTGAATGGGACATTGTGCAATTGCACGTCATGCTGACCTGGCTCCCGCCTACCTCTTAGATGCATGATCGAAGGTTGCAAATGAACCAGCCCTGGTATCTACCATACATGGTTCAGAAAATCATAATAAGACAAAATGTAGGTACCATTATCTAGTTGGAAGGGAAATTTGAGTGGAAGAGTGATTTATTGAGGCAAGTAGCTTGCATGATTGTCAAAAACATAGTAGAGCACGATGTAAAAAATAATCTAACTACCCTACACTGGTGATTATCTAGTCCAAATATTTCTTCCCTCTCTACACAAAGAGAGAGAGTGTGTGTTTATAAGGGGTAGAACATTGAGGTCATCTTCCCTTCACCCAAGAAAGAAAAAAAGAAAGAAACATGACTTAATATTACACTCGTGTGGTCATACGAACCATCCCCTGTGTATGCCAATCGATTCTGAAATTTCATTGTCTACCATAGACCAATCTCCCACACACTTCTTCGAATACTTCTCAACAGCTGCTCTGGTTCCAGCTTGGCTTCCCTATTCTGTCTCCCGTTCAGTATTATTTTTAAACAATTTGTGTAGTCTAGCTCATTGTTGAGAAGCCAGGCTCTGCCTGTCAAAGCCAGGACCAAGGGTGAGTGATAGAGGAGTAACACCTCTTAAAAAAAACTTGGGTCAAATGGCTCCGGCTGATAGTACCTTGTTCTGGGCCCCTTGCCTGGGTAACGGTGAAGGCCTCGAGGACATCTCCAGCGGAAAATATGGACTTTGGTACGGTGTAGATGGTGCAAGAGGCAACCCTACACTCAGGTGTTTCGTATTATTAGTATATTATAAATCCAGAAGTGTCGGTCTCATAGTGAGCGACTCGCTGGTCAGCGACTGTTCACCATGTGAGGTGCGGCTGTTTCTTATACATCTTACCTTCAAAAGTAAGAGGTGTCTTAGATTGGCTTGGACTAATCTTTAAAACCATTATCAATATGGATAAGATGGCTTTATGTAAGCTTATTACCACAGGGGATCAAACCCCCCATTGTATCTAACAGTGTGGTAATAAGTGGTCATTTGGGTTCGGGGGGGGGGGACCTAATCGTAAAGTTAAGATATTGGGTAAAGGAGCACCCTGAGGATCACACATGCAAAATTAAATTCAAACTTTTAAATTATATCGCAACGTTAAATGTTCAGTCTCTGGTGAAATTTGGAAATCTTAAAACTATAACAAATTTTCTAGACAAAAAGAACATGATGATTACAGTATTGCAAGAAACTCGGTATGTGGATAATGAACCATTCGAATCAAATCGATATAGGATCTATAAGAGTAAATCAACTAGTAGAATATTAAAAGGAGCACCGATTTTTGGCACTGAGTTCATTGTATCGACTAAAATAATTGATTAAATAGTGAGTTTTGATCCAATTGATGAAAGGACATCGTCCTTAACATTTAAGTCCACAAATAAAGCTTACACTTTTTAAATGTGCATGCTCCTACGAATGTTAAAAACCAAAAGAAAACTAGGCTTATTGTGGGTGAATTCTGGGGACAAATAAATAACTACTTGAGCAAAATACCACCAAAACATACTATTATTTTATTGGGGGATTTTAACGCTCAAGTTGGAAAAGAAAAGAAATATAAGAGATTAGTGGGATTGCATTCAGCTCATATGCATACTACTAAAAATGGGGAAAGATTGATCGAACTTTGTAATAATCACAATTTAGTTGTAAAATCCACGTCCTTTGTGAGGAATCCCAAGAAATTAAGAAAAACAACTTGACCACATAGCAATAAGTCGAAAAGCATTGAAATAATGAATGTCAGAGGTATAAAGTCTGCAAATATTGAATCTGATCATTATATTTCTGTTGCTAAATTTCGGATTATACCTAATGTACGAAAATATGTTCCACAAGATAGAATCCCACAATATGATATTAATAAATTAGATGGTAATAAATTTAAGGCAGAATTTCAAACCAGAGACGTTCATACATGGGTTGATATAAAAAATGGCATAATAAAAGCAGCTACGACAACGGCACCATTAACTAAGCGGAAAAAACAGACTTGGTGGAATGAAAAATGTGATAGGGTTCTACAAGAAAGACAGAATGCTTGGGAAAAATGGAATGTAAATAAGAGTCAGGAGAATAGAGATAAACTTGTAGAAAGGCGAAGAGAGGCTACGAAGACGTTTAAAAAGGAAACAAAGTTGTTTAATTTGAATGAATTACATCAATTTAATGTAGACTTTCAGAAAAATAAGATGAGAAACTTCTACCAATTATTTAAGAAACAATTGACCAAATTTACTCCTCCAACCTTACAACTAGTCAATCGAAGAATTAAAAAATTGCAAACTCTAAGCAGGAAAATTGCAATATATTGGCAGATTTTTTTGAAGATTTACATAACTCCCAAAACTCGGGTACACATTTACATTTAGTAATGATTATATGCAAAAGGATGGCTCTACAGCCCCAGATTTAAATGAAATTAATGAAATTATATGCTCCTTGAAGAATAATAAAGCAGCAGGTGAAGATGGAATTGAAGCAGAATTGTGAGAGTTCTCGATGATGATATCATCAATAAACTTAAAGATACCTTAGATACAATCTGGGATAATGAAGAAATTCCAGAAGATTGGAAGTCGGCCATCATACACCCTATACATAAGAAAGGACCAAAAACTGATCCAAATAAGTATAGGGGCATTTCACTTATGCCGGTGACTTATAAAATACTCTCGAATTCCCTACTCAGCTGTGCAGAACCACAATTAGATACGCAAATAGGGGAATATCAAGGTGGTTTTTGGAAAAACAGATCATGCATTGAGCAGATCTGGAATCTCAAAACTATTCTACAAATGAGGCAACTGAGAAACAAAGCAACAACTATTACTTTTATTGACTTGAAGAAACCTTATGATTCAATTAATAAAGAATCCCTCATCAATGTTTTAAAAGAATTCGGCTTAGATTCAAAAACCACAAACATTATACAAGATACATTAACAAATACCTCATCTAAAGTTAGATTCAATGGAGAATTCTCTAGAACTTTTCAAATTAAGTCAGGTGTCAGACAGGGAGATGGGTTGTCGCCTTTGCTTTTTAATTGTGCTCTGGAGAAGGTGATTAGAGAATGGAGAAAATCAGACACGAAAGGTATAAATTTGGGAAGTAAAAAAGATAATATCCATTTAGATTGCTTGGCTTTCGCCGATGACATTGCTCTGATCATGGACACACCAGAAAATGCAAAGATCCAAGTAGAAAACTTAATGGAGCAAGCAGGAAAAATAGGTTTACAAATCTCCTTCCCCAAGACAGAATTTATAACGAATGTTCAAGATTGTCCTGATGTAATAATCATAAACCAAAACAAAATACACAAAGTTAACTCATTTAAGTATTTAGGTGAATGGATAACTATCAATAACAATGAAAAAAATAGCTTAGAGGTTCGAGCAAAGAAAATGAACTTAACATTTCAGATCACCAGAAATGTATACAAGAAGAAGGCATTATCATTGGACACTAAAATTAAACATTACAATTCTGTGGTGAGACCTGAAGCACTCTTTGGAGCTGAAACATTCAAGTTAATGCGGAAAGGTTACACGCAAAATGATGCTCATGGAAAGATGATGGGTTCGATGCCACCTTGGCCCAAGGAAAACAGAAACAAACTATAACAGGCCACGACCTAACAAGGAAATATACACCCATGTGGAGAATATAATTCATACCATGCACAAATGACGAATGTCTCTTTTTGGGCTGAAAGAATGAATAATGAGAGGCCAACAAACAAATTTTTAATAAAATTTTAAAACTTAACGGTCAACCAGCGTGGTTTATACAGACATTAAAAGATCTTAAGGAAGCCGACATTGACATTACAGGTACATGTAATAGGAATTTATTTCGGGACAAAATTCAAAAAGTGATCTTCAGGGAGGAACAAGAAATACAACGAAAGCAGCCACGGAACATTGAACAGCTCCGAAAGCAGAGATTAGAGAGGATGAAGCTAATGTGGGCAGAGAGAAGAAAGACATGTGGCAAGATTTGAAGTATTGATTTTTCGTGATCTGTAATAGTGCTATTCGATTAAATAATAATTTATAGGAAATTCTTTTCTGTTTGTAAGAATATTTTCTCGAAAGAACAAAATCCCTTTAGAGATATTGACTTGTCCAGTGTATTAATTGCTGTTGTAACCTGTCCTGCTTTTTCTTCAACTTCGTTCAATTTCTGTTGGTTGTTGGTTCGCTGTGGATTTTTTTAAATTTAAATTTTATGGGATATGCATTATTTGCATTTGTATTCATGAAAAATTGATGTGAGTTCTCATTATTTTTTATTTTACATTCAATGCTGGATTTTATCAAGATGACCAGCTTCTGGAAATCCAGAGAAATTAGAGGGCTAAAAATTATACAAGGAATTGGTTTGACACATCAAAAGAAATGCTTTCAAAATACATAAAAACTGGACTCAAATGGAATAAAGCAAATTGCACACTCTAAGCAGGAAAATTGCAATATAATGGCAGTTTTTTTGAAGATTTACATAACTTTCATAACTCGGATTCACATTTACATTTAGTAATGATTATATGCAAAAGGATGACTCTACAGCCCCAGATTTAAATGAAATTAATGAAATTATATGCTCCTTGAAGAATAATAAAGCAGCAGGTGAAGATGGAATTAAAGCAGAATTGTGAAAATTCTCGATGATGATATCATCAATAAACTTAAAGATATATTTGATACAATCTGGGATAATGAAAAAATTCCAGGAGATTGGAAGTCCGCCATCATACACCCTATACATAAGAAAGGTCCAAAAACTGATCCAAATAAGTATAGGGGCATTTCACTTGTGCCGGTGACTTATAAAATACTCTCGAATGCACTACTCATCAGTGCAGAACCACAATTAGATACGCAAATAGGGGAATATCAAGGTGGTTTTTGGAAAAACAGATCATGCATTGAGCAGATCTGGAATCTCAAAACTATTCTACAAATGAGGCAACTGAGAAACAAAGCAACAACTATTACTTTTATTGACTTGAAGAAACCTTATGATTCAATTAATAGAGAATCCCTCATCGATGTTTTAAAAGAATTCGGCTTAGATTCAAAAAACACAATCATTATACAAGATACATTAACAAATACCTCATCTAAAGTTAGATTCAATGGAGAATTCTCTAGAACTTTTCAAATTAAGTCAGGTGTCAGACAGGGAGATGGGTTGTCGCCTTTGCTTTTTAATTGTGCTCTGGAGAAGGTGATTAGAGAATGGAGAAAATCAGACACGAAAGGTATAAATTTGAGAAGTAAAAAAGATAATATTCATTTAGATTGCTTTGCTTTCGCGGATGACATTGCTCTGATCATGGACACACCAGAAAATGCAAAGATCCAAGTAGAAAACTTAATGGAGCAAGCAGGAAAAATAGGTTTACAAATCTCCTTCCCCAAGACAGAATTTATAACGAATGTTCAAGATTGTCCTGATGTAATAATCATAAACCAAAACAAAATACACAAAGTTAACTCATTTAAGTATTTAGGTGAATGGTAACTATCAATAACAATGAAAAAAATAGCTTAGAGGTTCGAGCAAAGAAAATGAACTTAACATTTCAGATCACCAGAAATGTATACAAGAAGAAGGCATTATCATTGGACACTAAAATTAAACATTACAATTCTGTGGTGAGACCTGAAGCACTCTTTGGAGCTGAAACATTAAAGTTAATGCGGAAAGGTGACAAACAAAATGATGCTCATGGAAAGATGATGGGTTTGATGCCACCTCGGCCCAAGGAAAACAGAAACAGACTATAACAGACCACGACCTAACAAGGAAATATACACCCATGTGGAGAATATAATTCATACCATGCACAAATGACGAATGTCTTTGTTTGGGCTGAAATAATGAATAATGACAGGCTAACAAAACAAATTTTTAATAAAATTTTTAATCCTAATGTTCAACCAGCGTGGTTTATACAGACATTAAAAGATCTTAAGGAAGCCGACATTGACATTACAGGTACATGTAATAGGAATTAATTTCGGGAAAAAATTCAAAAAGTGATCTTCAGGGAGGAACAAGAAATACAACGAAAGCAGCCACGGAACATTGAACAGCTCCGAAAGCAGAGATCAGAGAGGATGAAGCGAATGTGGGCAGAGAGAAGAAAGACATGTGGCAAGATTTGAAGTATTGATTTTACGTGATCTGTAATAGTGCTATTCGAGTAAATAATAATAATTTATAGGAAATTCTTTTCTGTTTGTAAGAATATTTTCTCGAAAGAACAAAATCCCTTTAGTGATATTGACTTGTCCAGTGTATTAATTGCTGTTGTAACCTGTCCTGCTTTTTCTTCAACTTCGTTCAGTTTCTGTTGGTTGTTGGTTGGCTGTGGAGTTTTTTAATTTAAAATTTATAGGATATGCATTATTTGCATTTGTATTCATGAAAAATTGATGTGAGTTCTCATTATTTTTTATTTTACATTCAATGCTGGATTTTATCAAGATGACCAGCTTCTGGAAAACCAGAGAAATTAGAGGGCTAAAAAATTATGCAAGGAAATGGTTTGTCACATCAAAAGAAATGCTTTCAAAATACATAAAAACTGGACTCAAATGGATGAACGTTGTATTGACCAAGTGAGTGGTGGTGGCGGCGGCGGCGTCGGCGCCATGTTATGGAGAATAATATGTAAACTATTTTCAAAATGGTAGTTGTGGTTTCATCCCTTTCCGTATTGTGATAATATAGACTCATGTACTTGGGTGGGTATATGATTTATCTGATGACCTGTGTTACTGGGGTGATTATTAGAGTTTGTGTGTAATTGGGGCTAGGATTGAGAAGGAGGTGACCATGACCTTAAGTGAGGTACCATCCAAGCATTTGTCTGAAGTAGAGGTGGGGAAACCACAGAAAACTATTGGTAAGGAAGACTGAATGTACTCGATACCAACCCTTAGATTGTATTAAATTTCTTGGCATGGCCAGGAATTGAACCTGGATCTCAGGAGTTACAGTCAAGAAGAATGCTAGTCACTCTCCCACAAGGCAGTATATTTTAAAATAATGTGAATTTACTGCACTCTGATCCACAGTACGGGAGTTGGGGGGGAATGGAGGTACCTTTTAAGTTACTTGTTGTTGCATCGAATCAGAAAATCTACCCAATTAACTGAAATTTGTCATAAATTGACTTTATTTCTATCTAGACAAGGTTCACAGGACAATGTGTGCTACATAGAATTCATCATCATCAACTAGAGCAGTTTCCAACCGCAGGTTGGGTCTGCTTGGAGCACAAGCCTCTCCATCGTTTTCTGTCCTTCCACCACTTCTCTTCTGTCACTGTAGTCCAATTAACTCCTTTTCTCTCGACACTTTTCTTCACCCCCTTTATCCACCTATTCCTTGGTCTTCCTCTAGGTCTCGTTTTCTTCCACTCCATTTCCAATATTTTCCGTGCTATTCTCTCTTCTCCCATTATTTTCACGTGTCCATACCACTGTAGCCCTGATTTTTCAATCCTAACCTGTAAGGGTTCTTCCTTTAATATTTCTCTGACTCTACCATTTCTGACTTTGTACATTCTAGTTACACCTTTACCACTCCTCTGAAACTTCATTCCCACTGCTTGTATTCTGCTTTTATCTCTCTCCTTCATCACCCAAGTTTCTGATCCATACGTTAGGATTGGCACAAAGTATGTCTTGTACATGATCCCTTTACATTTCTGTGGCACATCCTTGCTCCATATCAGTCCTCGAACACTCTTGAAGAATCCATCAGCACACCTTCCTCTTTCATCTAATTCCAAGGCATTTCCCCCATTTTCTTCAATGACACTTCACAGATACTTGAGGCTCTGCACTCTCTTCAACTGCTCTCCGCCTAACTTTATCCCAGAGTATATTCTGTCCTTCTCACGTGTTGTTATCACCACTTCACTCTCTTGCGTCGAAAACTTCATTCCATAGGATGACACTACTTCCTCCTATGCATTTAGTTGCTCCTGTACATCCCTTTCCTTGTTTCCCCACATCATCAAGTCATCTGCAAACACCATTGCCTTCATTTTTTCCTCCCCAATATGCTGTGCTACCTTTTGAATCACTTCATCCTACACCATTACAAAGACCAAGGGCGAGAGGGCACTTCCCTGCTTTAGACCATTAGTCAATTCAAACCATTCTGTTCTTTTCATACCGACTTTCGCACAGCTTCTGCTTACCTCATACATATCTTTCACACTCATCACTATTTCTTCCGTTATTGCTTTGGCTCTCATCGCTTCCCATATACTGTTTCTTACGACACTGTCGTATGCCTTCTCAATGTCCATAAAGGCCAATACCATTCTTCCCCATACTCGTAGTGACGCTCCTGTAACTGTCTCACTCCAGATATGAGGTCAGCACTGGACCTGCCCTGCCTGAATGCATATTGCACTACATAGAATTAACTGTTGGTTTTCAGTTCATTGTCCTCCATGTTTGTTTCAAGCACACACACGTTAAGTATCACCCACGATACCACACAGAAAATAAGAAATTCAATGGGTAATTTCTGAAAGTTATAAAACGTAACATACCTTTTTTTCTTTCTTTCTTTGCTTTTTTTCCCTAAATTTTCCTTTTTTTCTTAGAAAAAAAAAATTCGAAGGTAATTCCAACGGGTAGATGCACTGTATGTATCAGGCTACCTTGGTCCTCTTGACCACCTTGTGGTGTGGTGGCTAGCATTCTTGGCTTTCACCGTGGTTCGAATTCCACGTAAAAAGGAGGTCCCGTGGCTCATGATCTCATGATTAACAGTCACGTTAAACTACAAGCTTCAGTTAACAGCTTATGATTATCTAATTATGGAACAGGATTTTGAATTCTCTGCCATAAAAATACAGCAGTTTGTGTTAATAATTGTATGCGTATACCGTTCACCGTCTGGAATGTTTCCTTTATTTGTAGATAAATTAGAATTGTTACTCAATAACATGAGCAAAGTAAATTTCGATATAATAATTTGTGGGTATGTAAATGTGGATTTCTTAAAATTTGATAGAAACTGTGAATTATTAACACAGTTACTAATTTCCTATGGACTGAAACCTACAGTAATTACCCCAACAAGAATAACAAAATTAATAAAACCACTCCTGATCATTTTTTTAAAATACAGATTAATATCACCATTCATTAGAAGTCTATTGTTCGGGTTTTAGTGACCACCATGGACAAATACTGAATTTTGAAGCACCCGAAACAATCAATAATAATGATAATGGAGTAAAATCAAAGTGCGGGTCATTCACTGAAACAAATGTTACATATTTCAATGACTTATTGAATAAGGAAACATGGTCAGAAATGTATAAACTAGAAAATGTAATTAATAAATTTAATGCATTTAACAGTACCCTAAAACACTATTTTGAGGCAGCATTCCCCTTTAGACAAAGAACAGTTCAAAATAACATAACTAACAATTGGATAACAACAGGGATTATAAATTCATGTCAAAGAAAGTTTTTTCTACACAAATTATATAAACAATACCACACTACACCTGAATTCAATTTGTACTACAAAAAATACACTTGCATATTAAATAAGGTAATAAGACTAGCAAGGAAAATGCATAATGATAATTTTAATTTCCCAATCATCTAATAAAAACAGGCCTATGTGGTCCGTGGTAAAGAAAGAAACTGGAAAATCTGATAAAATACAAAGGAACATTACACTGATCAGAAATAATAAAGTGATAAATAATCCAGAGGAAATAGCAAACACTTTCAATGACTATTTTCTGGAAATTCCACAAAAATTATTAAATAAATCAGAGGTAAATACACTAAATTCTAATAATAAAAAAAATATATGTTGTGATTCTTTATTTATAAATCATGTCACAAGTGAAGAGGTAAGAATAGTTATAAAAGAGCTAAAAAATTAATTTTTTTCGCTGGCATTGATGGCTTCCCAGATGCCATTTTAAAGAAAAGTGCAGAAAATATAATAAATCCACGTACACACTTAATAAACAGTTCAATTCTCTCAGGAACTTACCCGGATATTTTGAAGTTATCAAAAGTAATTCCAGTGCACAAAAACGGTTTTAAAGATGAATTAGATAACTATCGTCCTATTACCTTACCAACTGGTATCGCAAAAATTGTGGAAAAAATGATGTATAGGAGACTGATGAGTTTTGTAGAAAAAAAAATATTATCAAACTCACAACATGGATTCAGAACAGAAAAATATACACAGACAGCAATTTATGAATGTATTAATAGTATACTGAAATTAATTGACAATAAGGAACATGTAACTGGCCTATTCTTGGATTTATCGAAAGCATTTGATGTTGTTGACCATAAATAAAATCCTCCTTACAAAACTAAATCAATATGGTATTAGTGGACTAGCTAATAAATGGATAGAGTCTTACTCAACAAGGCGTAAACAAATAGCAAGCTTGAGACACAAGGATGATGGAACCAAATTACTTAATGAAACATTGACCAATGAGGGAATTGTTAAATTTGGAGTACCCCAGGGATCGGTTTTGGGCCCACTACTCTTCCTTCTATATATCAATGATATAACACAGAACGTTCATTCACATAAGGAAATTTTGTTTGCGGACGATACAACACTCGTAATAAAAGGTGAAACTAAACAGGTCATACAGCAGTCTGCTGACTCCGTTACAGGAGAGTTAACCAAATGGTCACAAGATAATCGCCTCATAATCAACTATAAAAAAAACAGTATGTCTAAATTTCCACACTATACAGAATAGGAATCCTGCGAAGCCCAATATAACATTAAATGGTCATCAAATAGAAAAAAAGTCAGAAACAAAGTTTTTAGGACTATGGATACAACATGACTTGAAATGGAATAAACATATACAATATCTGAATACTAAACTGAATTCGATGTGCTTTGCGTTACGTATTTTGAAAACCTGCACTAGCATGCACACATTAAGAAATACTTATTTTGCTTATTTCCATTCATACTTAAGATATGGGGTCATATTTTGGAATATGTCGCCTGATGTACTAAGCACGTTTAGGATACAAAAGAGGGCGATTAGAATTATGGCAAATGTAAACACTAGAGAATCATGTAGACCTCTGATTAAAGATTTACACATTCTCCCTCTGCCCTGTATATATGTCTTAGAAAGTATTATATTTTGTAAAAAGAATTTAATGATTAAGGATGTTTTTCTTAAAACAAACAATGATGTTCATAGGCATAACACAAGACAAAATCAAAACAATCAAATTTCACACACACACACACAAGCATATATCAAAAGGGAACTTTTCACACAGGAGTTAAATTATACAATAAACTACGCCAGTATATAAAGCTTGCCCCAAAAATAAAAACCTTTGGTAGAATGTTGAAAGCTTATCTGCAGTGCCATTGTTTTTACTCTGTAGTTGAATATCTTAGTATATAGAAGCGATGAAATCTATAATTATATTTTACTTTTTTATTTTAATAGTAATACCTAGCTGTAAGTTTTTGTAATTATAGAATTAAGTTTTCATATTATGATAATAGAATAAGGTGTAAATAGTTGTTCAATAAGATTGTATCTCTTAAGATCTGTTATTATAATAAGTTATAAATAGTTATAGTATTAGTATTATATACCTATTAGTACTTTAATTTCATAGATGTAAATTCTGACGTGACCTATATCAAAAATGTATAGTATACATGTATTTTATCAAATGGAATTAATAAAACTATCGATCTATCTACCTATCTATTTTATGTTGCACCATATTGTGACACCACATTGTTAATACTGTAGGTTATACTAGTACACTTCCTTATGTTACACCATATTGTGACACTACATTGTTCATACTGTAGGTTATACCAGTACACTTCCTTATGTTGCACCATATTGTGACACCACACTGTTCATACTGTAGGTTATACCAGTACACTTCCTTATGTTACACCATATTGTGACACTACATTGTTCATACTGTAGGTTATACCAGTACACTTCCTTATGTTACACCATATTGTGACACCACACTGTTCATACTGTAGGTTATACTAGTACACTTCCTTATGTTACACCATATTGTGACACTACATTGTTCATACTGTAGGTTATACCAGTACACTTCCTTATGTTACACCATATTGTGACACCACACTGTTCATACTGTAGGTTATACCACTACAGTTCCTTACGTTACACGATATTGTGACACCACACTGTTCACACTGTAGGTTATACCAGTACACTTCCTTATGTTACACCATATAGTGAGACCACACTGTTCATACTGTAGATTATACCAGTACACTTCCTTATGTTACACCATATTGTGACACTACACTGTTCATACTGTGGGTTATACCAGTACACTTCCTTATGTTGTACCATATTGTGACACCACACTGTTCACACTGTATTTTATGCCACTACACTTCCTTATGTTACACCATATTGTGACACCACACTGTTCATACTGTAGGTTATACCAGTATACTTCGTTATTTTGCACCATCACGTTCTTGTATACCGTTACTTAAAGTTAAAGGATTGACATAAACATCCAACAATTGTAAATTTTGAATGAATATAATTGGGAAGTCATGGAATTGAATGTAAAGATAAGAAATATTAACTATTTCAAATTGAAAATGTTTAATTTAACTGAGTTTTACTGTATTGGCCCGTTTAGTGATAAAAATAAGAGAATGTAGATTATTTCCCTATGGAACTGTATAGTAGTACTTGTGGAATCACGTGTTTCTTGTTTCTTTTTTCAGACTATTAGAAGAATTGTCTGGAGTCACCAGTTGACATTGGCTTCAGGTGCAGATTTGGAAGCATATTCTTTTTCATGTGTATTATATATCTTTGTGGTGTTTGAAGCCATATTTTCAGTGTTGCCTTAGTAAACAAGAGTTTTATTAATCTCATGTAATTTATTTCAGGATTAGGGCATAACCCATCTCTTTTGGGTACATTCGTGTTGACCGACTGAAAAGCACTAAACTCTTGTTATTATATATCTTTTGTGATGGCCCAAACATGTATTCAGGCCATAGTTTTGTGTATTTTAAAACATGTTATATATATGTATTTGAAGACTGGATTATTTTAATTCTTGTAAACTTGTCCCTACCAGGCTCCAACCAGAGCTGCTGTTAAGGGTGTACGAGTGTGGTTGCACAAACCCTTGCACTTGCATGAAAATTTTTAAAAGAATTGTTTTACCAAAAGACCACGAGCTTTTTTTTTAAACATCCAACGGGCTATAAAAAGAAGACACATTGGCAAAAACAAATTTTTAAATTTCTAAACGGTTAGTCATTTCGTACGTATTTTTCAATATAATTACCTAAACACTTGAGGCATCTGTCATAACATGACACCCCAGCTCTCTGATGTCCTCTGCAAAGAAGTCTGCTACCAGTGAGATAATCTATGTCTGCAGAGCCTCCTGAAGTTCTTCCACCCAACCATGCCTTCAATTCCCGAAATAGGTGAAAATCAATCGGTGCGAGGTCGAAAATTTTCCTCTTGGAATTTTTGTGGCCTCTGGTCACGTTGACACAGTCCGGTTGTGCATTGTCATCCATGCTGGACGAGAGCATGTTTTGAATCGCTCTGTGGAGGTGATGCAAGGTTTCACAATAATTGTTATTGTAGTTCCCTGCTCCATAAAGTTCACCAACAAGACACCTTATGGTCCCAAAAATAGTAGCCATTCTCTTCCTGTTGCTCAATGTCTGTTTAAACGTTTCTTGTTTGGAGAAGGAGTGTGCAACCACTGCTTAAACTGTTCTTTGGTTTCTGGATTGTCATACAAGACCCAAATCTTATCGCCAGTAACAATAGACTTCAAAAACTCTTCCCCCTCATTATGGTAACGCGTGAGAAACATTACGGCTGATGCCATTCGATGAGTTTTGTGATCGTTAGTCAACATTTTGGGACCCAATATTCACAAAATTTCCGGTATCTTAGGTGTGAACTGACAATTTTGTACAGAGAAGACCTTGAAATGCCTGGGATTGCTGTAGAAAGTTCACTTATCGTAAATCACCGTTTGTCACGAAAAAACTCGCCAACACGCTCAACCATCGGTACAGCAGTGACAGACTTTTGTCCTTGCCTACCTTCGTCATGGATGTCCGTTCACCGTTCTGCAAATTTTCAACACCATTCCCGTACACTACCATCATTCATGCACTACGCTCATTCTGTGATGAATATCAGTGGCGCTACATCCTTCTACTTGCAGAAAACTAATCACACTTCGCAACTCAAACTTGGCGGGAGTATTGAATATAGCGTCCACGTTCAATTTCCCGTAGCTCGACTTCAACTCGCGCATTGGAGCCAACAATGGCAGAGGTTGTGAATGGGACATTGTGCAATTGCACGTCATGCTGACCTGGCTCCTGCCTACCTCTTAGATGCATGATCGAAGGTTGCAAATGAACCAGCCTTGGTATCTACCATACATGGTTCAGAAAATCATAATAAGACAAAATGTAGGTACCATTATCTAGTTGGAAGGGAAATTTGAGTGGAAGAGTGATTTATTGAGGCAAGTAGCTTGCATGATTGTCAAAAACATAGTAGAGCACGATGTAAAAAATAATCTAACTACCCAACACTGGTGATTATCTAGTCCAAATATTTCTTCCCTCTCTACACAAAGAGAGAGAGTGTGTGTTTGTAAGGGGTAGAACATTGAGGTCATCTGCCCTTCACCCAAGAAAGAAAAAAAGAAAGAAACATGACTTAATATTACACTCGTGTGGTCATACGAACCATTCCCTGTGTATGCCAAACGATTCTGGACTTTCATTGTCTACCATAGACCAATCTCCCACACACTTTTTCGAATACTTCTCAACAGCTGCTCTGGTTCCAGCTTGGCTTCCCTATTCTGTCTCCCGTTCAGTATTATTTTTAAACAATTTGTGTAGTCTAGCTCATTGTTGAGAAGCCAGGCTCTGCCTGTCAAAGCCAGGACCAAGGGTGAGTGATAGAGGAGTAACACCTCTTAAAAAAACCTTGGGTCAAATGGCTCCGGCTGATAGTACCTTGTTCTGGGCCCCTTGCCTGGGTAACGGTGAAGACCTCAAGGACATCTCCAGCGGAAAATATGGACTTTGGTACGGTGTAGATGGTGCAAGAGGCAACCCTACACTCAGGTGTTTCGTATTATTAGTATATTATAAATCCAGAAGTGTCGGTCTCATAGTGAGCGACTCGCTGGTCAGCGACTGTTCACCATGTGAGGTGCGGCTGTTTCTTATACATCTTACCTTCAAAAGTAAGAGGTGTCTTAGATTGGCTTGGACTAATCTTTAAAACCATTATCAATATGGATAAGATGGCTTTATGTAAGCTTATTACCCCAGGGGATCAAACCCCCATTGTATCTAACAGTGTGGTAATAAGTGGTCATTTGGGTTCGGGGGGGGGGGGACCTAATCGTAAAGTTAAGATATTGGGTAAAGGAGCACCCTGAGGATCACACATGCAAAATTAAATTCAAACTTTTAAATTATATCGCAACGTTAAATGTTCACTCTCTGATGAAATTTGGAAATCTTAAAACTATAACAAATTTTCTAGACAAAAAGAACATGATGATTACAGTATTGCAAGAAACTCGGTATGTGGATAATGAACCATTCGAATCAAATCGATTAGGATCTATAAGAGTAAATCAACTAGTAGAATATTAAAAGGAGCACCGATTTTTGGCACTGAGTTCATTGTATCGACTAAAATAATTGATTAAATAGTGAGTTTTGATCCAATTGATGAAAGGACATCGTCCTTAACATTTAAGTCCACAAATAAAGCTTACACTTTTTAAATGTTCATGCTCCTACGAATGATAAAAACCAAAAGAAAACTAGGCATATTGTGGGTGAATTCTGGGAAAAAATAAATAACTACTTGAGCAAAATACCACCAAAACATACTATTATTTTATTGGGGGATTTTAACGCTCAATTTGGAAAAGAAAAGAAATATAAGAGATTAGTGGGATTGCATTCAGCTCATATGCATACTACTAAAAATGGGGAAAGATTGATCGAACTTTGTAATAATCACAATTTAGTTGTAAAATCCACGTCCTTTGTGAGGAATCCCAAGAAATTAATGACATGGGTGTCACCGAATCCTTTATGTGGTGAAAAACAACTTGACCACATAGCAATAAGTCGAAAAGCATTGAAATAATGAATGTCAGAGTTATAAAGTCTGCAAATATTGAATCTGATCATTATATTTCTGTTGCTAAATTTCGGATTATACCTAATGTACGAAAATATGTTCCACAAGATAGAATCCCACAATATGATATTAATAAATTAGATGGTAATAAATTTAAGGCAGAATTTCAAACCAGAGACGTTCATACATGGGTTGATATAAAAAATGGCATAATAAAAGCAGCTACGACAACGGCACCATTAACTAAGCGGAAAAAACAGACTTGGTGGAATGAAAAATGTGATAGGGTTCTACAAGAAAGACAGAATGCTTGGGAAAAATGGAATGTAAATAAGAGTCAGGAGAATAGAGATAAACTTGTAGAAAGGCGAAGAGAGGCTACGAAGACGTTTAAAAAGGAAACAAAGTTGTTTAATTTGAATGAATTACATCAATTTAATGTAGACTTTCAGAAAAATAAGATGAGAAACTTCTACCAATTATTTAAGAAACAATTGACCAAATTTACTCCTCCAACCTTACAACTAGTCAATCCAAGAATAAAGCAAATTGCAAACTCTAAGCAGGAAAATTGCAATATAATGGCAGATTTTTTTGAAGATTTACACAACTCCCAAAACTCGGGTACACATTTACATTTAGTAATGATTATATGCAAAAGGATGGCTCTAAAGCCCCAGATTTAAATGAAATTAATGAAATTATATGCTCCTTGAAGAATAATAAAGCAGCAGGTGAAGATGGAATTGAAGCAGAATTGTGAGAGTTCTCGATGATGATATCATCAATAAACTTAAAGATACCTTAGATACAATCTGGGATAATGAAGAAATTCCAGAAGATTGGAAGTCGGCCATCATACACCCTATACATAAGAAAGGACCAAAAACTGATCCAAATAAGTATAGGGGCATTTCACTTATGCCGATGACTTATAAAATACTCTCGAATTCACTATTCAGCTGTGCGGAACCACTATTAGATACGCAAATAGGGGAATATCAAGGTGTTTTTTGGAAAAACAGATCATGCATTTAGCAGATCTGGAATCTCAAAACTATTCTACAAATGAGGCAACTGAGAAACAAAGCAACAACTATTACTTTTATTGACTTGAAGAAACCTTATGATTCAATTAATAGAGAATCCCTCATCAATGTTTTAAAAGAATTCGGCTTAGATTCAAAAACCACAAACATTATACAAGATACATTAACAAATACCTCATCTAAAGTTAGATTCAATGGAGAATTCTCTAGAACTTTTCAAATTAAGTCAGGTGTCAGACAGGGAGATGGGTTGTCGCCTTTGCTTTTTAATTGTGCTCTGGAGAAGGTGATTAGAGAATGGAGAAAATCAGACACGAAAGGTATAAATTTGGGAAGTAAAAAAGATAATATCCATTTAGATTGCTTGGCTTTCGCCGATGACATTGCTCTGATCATGGACACACCAGAAAATGCAAAGATCCAAGTAGAAAACTTAATGGAGCAAGCAGGAAAAATAGGTTTACAAATCTCCTTCCCCAAGACAGAATTTATAACGAATGTTCAAGATTGTCCTGATGTAATAATCATAAACCAAAACAAAATACACAAAGTTAACTCATTTAAGTATTTAGGTGAATGGATAACTATCAATAACAATGAAAAAAATAGCTTAGAGGTTCGAGCAAAGTAAATGAACTTAACATTTCAGATCACCAGAAATGTATACAAGAAGAAGGCATTATCATTGGACACTAAAATTAAACATTACAATTCTGTGGTGAGACCTGAAGCACTCTTTGGAGCTGAAACATTAAAGTTAATGCGGAAAGGTGACAAACAAAATGATGCTCATGGAAAGATGATGGGTTTGATGCCACCTTGGCCCAAGGAAAACAGAAACAGACTATAACAGACCACGGCCTAACAAGGAAATATACACCCATGTGGAGAATATAATTCATACCATGCACAAATGACGAATGTCTTTGTTTGGGCTGAAAGAATGAATAATGACAGGCTAACAAAACAAATTTTTAATAAAATTTTAAATCCTAATGTTCAACCAGCGTGGTTTATACAGACATTAAAAGATCTTAAGGAAGCCGACATTGACATTACAGGTACATGTAATAGGAATTTATTTCGGGAAAAAATTCAAAAAGTGATCTTCAGGGAGGAACAAGAAATACAACAAAAGCAGCCACGGAACATTGAACAGCTCCGAAAGCAGAGATCAGAGAGGATGAAGCGAATGTGGGCAGAGAGAAGAAAGACATGTGGCAAGATTTGAAGTATTGATTTTACGTGATCTGTAATAGTGCTATTCGAGTAAATAATAATAATTTATAGGAAATTCTTTTCTGTTTGTAAGAATATTTTCTCGAAAGAACAAAATCCCTTTAGTGATATTGACTTGTCCAGTGTATTAATTGCTGTTGTAACCTGTCCTGCTTTTTCTTCAACTTCGTTCAGTTTCTGTTGGTTGTTGGTTGGCTGTGGAGTTTTTAAATTTTAATTTTATAGGATATGCATTATTTGCATTTGTATTCATGAAAAATTGATGTGAGTTCTCATTATTTTTTATTTTACATTCAATGCTGGATTTTATCAAGATGACCAGCTTCTGGAAAACTAGAGAAATTAGAGGGCTAAAAAATTATGCAAGGAAATGGTTTGTCACATCAAAAGAAATGCTTTCAAAATACATAAAAACTGGACTCAAATGGAATGAACGTTGTATTGACCAAGTGAGTGGTGGTGGCGGCGGCGGCGTCGGCGCCATGTTATGGAGAATAATATGTAAACTATTTTCAAAATGGTAGTTGTTGATTCATCCCTTTCCGTATTGTGATAATATAGACTCATGTACTTGGGTGGGTATATGATTTATCTGATGACCTGTGTTACTGGGGTGATTATTAGAGTTTGTGTGTAACTGGGGCTATGATTGAGAAGGAGGTGACCATGACTTTAAGTGAGGTACCATCCAAGCATTTGTCTGAAGTAGAGGTGGGGAAACCACAGAAAACTATTGGTAAGGAAGACTGAATGTACTCGATACCAACCCTTAGATTGTATTAAATTTCTTGGCATGGCCAGGAATTGAACCTGGATCTCAGGAGTTACAGTCAAGAAGAATGCTAGTCACTCTCCCACAAGGCAGTATATTTTAAAATAATGTGAATTTACTGCACTCTGATCCACAGTACGGGAGTTGGGGGGGAATGGAGGTACCTTTTAAGTTACTTGTTGTTGCATCGAATCAGAAAATCTACCCAATTAACTGAAATTTGTCATAAATTGACTTTATTTCTATCTAGACAAGGTTCACAGGACAATGTGTGCTACATAGAATTCATCATCATCAACTAGAGCAGTTTCCAACCGCAGGTTGGGTCTGCTTGGAGCACAAGCCTCTCCATCGTTTTCTGTCCTTCCACCACTTCTCTTCTGTCACTGTAGTCCAATTAACTCCTTTTCTCTCGACACTTTTCTTCACCCCCTTTATCCACCTATTCCTTGGTCTTCCTCTAGGTCTCGTTTTCTTCCACTCCATTTCCAATATTTTCCGTGCTATTCTCTCTTCTCCCATTATTTTCACGTGTCCATACCACTGTAGCCCTGATTTTTCAATCCTAACCTGTAAGGGTTCTTCCTTTAATATTTCTCTGACTCTACCATTTCTGACTTTGTACATTCTAGTTACACCTTTACCACTCCTCTGAAACTTCATTCCCACTGCTTGTATTCTGCTTTTATCTCTCTCCTTCATCACCCAAGTTTCTGATCCATACGTTAGGATTGGCACAAAGTATGTCTTGTACATGATCCCTTTACATTTCTGTGGCACATCCTTGCTGCATATCAGTCCTCTAACACTCTTGAAGAATCCATCAGCACACCTTCCTCTTTCATCTAATTCCAAGGCATTTCCCCCATTTTCTTCAATGACACTTCACAGATACTTGAGGCTCTGCACTCTCTTCAACTGCTCTCCGCCTAACTTTATCCCAGAGTATACTCTGTCCTTCTCACGTGTTGTTATCACCACTTCACTCTCTTGCGTCGAAAACTTCATTCCATAGGATGACACTACTTCCTCCTATGCATTTAGTTGCTCCTGTACATCCCTTTCCTTGTTTCCCCACATCATCAAGTCATCTGCAAACACCATTGCCTTCATTTTTTCCTCCCCAATATGCTGTGCTACCTTTTGAATCACTTCATCCTACACCATTACAAAGACCAAGGGCGAGAGGGCACTTCCCTGCTTTAGACCATTAGTCAATTCAAATCATTCTGTTCTTTTCATACCGACTTTCGCACAGCTTCTGCTTACCTCATACATATCTTTCACACTCATCACTATTTCTTCCGTTATTGCTTTGGCTCTCATCGCTTCCCATATACTGTTTCTTACGACACTGTCGTATGCCTTCTCAACGTCCATAAAGGCCAATACCATTCTTCCCCATACTCGTAGTGACGCTCCTGTAACTGTCTCACTCCAAATATGAGGTCAGCACTGGACCTGCCCTGCCTGAATGCATATTGCACTACATAGAATTAACTGTTGGTTTTCAGTTCATTGTCCTCCATGTTTGTTTCAAGCACACACACGTTAAGTATCACCCACGATACCACACAGAAAATAAGAAATTCAATGGGTAATTTCTGAAAGTTATAAAACGTAACATACCTTTTTTTCTTTCTTTCTTTGCTTTTTTTTCCTAAATTTTCCTTTTTTTCTTAGAAAAAAAAATTCGAAGGTAATTCCAACGGGTAGATGCACTGTATGTATCTGGCTACCTTGGTCCTCTTGACCACCTTGTGGTGTGGTGGCTAGCATTCTTGGCTATCACCGCAGAGGTTCAGGTTTCGATGGCCAGTCCTGCCAAGAAATTTAACTGGTATGAGGGCTGGAACAGTGTACACTCAGCCTCATGGGGCAAAACTGAGAAGAGGTGGGTTTGATTCTTACCTCAGCCATCCTAGAAGTGGTTTCCATGGTTCTTCTACTCCAGCATCACACAGATTAGTTGAGACTTCTTTATGTTTGAGTGAAGCTCTACCAAGTGTCCTCAAAAGCTTCCTGACCATCCAAACTACCCTCTCCCACCATGTAGCTGTAAGTGGGATGATCTTCCACTGTATCCTTCATATAGATATGTCTTCCTTAATCTAGTCCAGTCCTGTGAGTCGCAAAAATTCTCAGCTCCGGAAAAGTTTGTCCCATTGTCACAATACATCACCCACGGTCTGCCTCGCTTTGCAAGGAATCTCCTCAGTCCCAACAGGAAGGCATCTGTGAACATGCTCAGCACTTACTCCAATTGTACGGCACGATAAAATTCACATGTGAACAACAGAATCCAGGCCTTGTCACCCCCTTTCAGGAATAGTGGTCCTGATAAATCGACTCCACCGACCTCAAAAACTGAAGCATCGTTTACTCTCTCCTCCAGCAATGGTAATCTTCGATTCCAACCTCCACGTAACACATGTAGAAAACAGCCTTCATATTTATTTATTTATTTGTTTGTTTGGCCACTAAGAATTCGGTAGTCTTCTCTCAATTTCCCAAGTAACATTTGTCCACCCATATGCGAATATTTCACATGATAATGATGTATCGGATTTTCTACAAGTTTGTGACTGGAAGGAAGTAGGATAATGTATCTGAAATTTTCATTACGTTCACTTCGGATGATTTTTGTCTTCAGCCTTGGAAGACCATCTTGACCCACGATAGTACAAAGGGATTTCAGTTCCTGCCTGTCAGATTCTTCCCTCACTCCCATTTGGATGACATGAAATCTTCTCCATTAATGGACGGAGAGATCATCACACTCGCGGATCTCACGTCGTAACGTGTTTCTCATAAAGCACAACATCCATGCTACAAGTCTCACAATCTGAGCAAATGCAGAAAACTGCCTAAGGTACTGTACCCGATGGCAGCTGGATCGTGGAACCTGAAAATCTCCGGCTAGAAAACCCCCCAGATCTTACCAACAGTAAAAGGGATAATAGGGCACAAGCTATTCCTATCAACGTTGCATTAAGAAAGACCAAAGTGTAATTAAAGACGCTCAAAGAGCACAAGATTCAAATAAATAAAATATGTCAAGAGTGTTGGAAACTCTAGAAAACACCCACCAAACACACAACCTTCAAAAGCATTTATAAATTACCACGTCATGAGGATTAAAATTAAATCATCAAAATTTATTCAGGATGACATTAAACAAGAAAAATAGCAATGTCACTAAAAGAAAATAAACTGACTGAAAGCAAAATCATGAAAAATGTCCCATTGGATCTGGTAATGAGTTCCTAATCACTCGAAATATAGCAACAATATATACAAGAAGAATGATCTATAAACCTATTGAGATCATTTTCATAAATACTCCATGATCCAAAATACCGCACATTAATATTAAATATATCTACAAATTTACATCTTTACTTACACCCTTAAATGCGTTTTCAATACGCTTATCGCTATCACTATCAATCCTTGCAAGTTACATTTTATCACATTTCAATGTAAGTTATTCATATTTGTAAGAGTTTCCCAAATGTCCAAATTATAGATGCAAGTAAATTAGACAGGAAATTCCACACTCGACATGGCCTACACTTAAATAGGTTAGGAAAAGAGTATCTTAGTGATGAAATCTGCAAAATTGTAAATTCAAATGGTAAGAATAGTTCAACAGTAATATCTTTAGAGTGAAAGCAGGGAAACTTGTAAAAGAAGCCAAACGTGAGGTTTGGCATTCAGATCTTTCGATGTCAAATTTAACTGAGTGGAACAATGGTATTTCGGAAGTGTCTAGCAACAATAATAAAAACAATTATGATAATAATAATAATGTAAATAAATCACCAACACAAGCTTGCAAAAGTAACAAATTTAAACTTTACCACCAGAATGTTCAGTCTCTCAATAATAAAATTGATTACATAAATCTAATGCTTAAAATTGAACTTAAAGACATCTCAGCACTATGTATTTCAGAACATTGGCTGAAAGAGGAACAACTCGAAATAATTCAATTCCCAGGGTTTATACAAGCTAGTAAATACTCTAGAACTAATATTAGCCATGGTGGTACTTGTATCTACCTAAGAAATAATTAAGATCATGAACATTAAAAACGCTTATGATCATCTAATTATGGAACAGGATTTTGAATTCTCTGCCATAAAAATACAGCAGTTTGTGTTAATAATTGTATGCGTATACGGTTCACCGTCAGGAATGTTTCCTTTATTTATAGATAAATTAGAATTGTTACTCAATAACATGAGCAAAGTAAATTTCGATATAATAATTTGTAGGTATTGTACCCGATACCTAGTTGAGGCTATCGGCTACGCCAGCAGACATTGAGCCGTAGTTGAGGTTTTGAGAAGAGTTAAGGAAAGATAGCGCTCAGATCGAGTCAAGAGGAATGTCAGGATGACGTAGTAGGTCTAGGATTTAGAAGACACTGACATCTGTAAGCAGATGGAATTATGGATGGAATTATGAAGCTGTATTAAGATCTATATGGAACATGGTATTTAAACATCTTAGAAGAGGAGATATAACATGCATTATATGTGGTAATAATTTGAAGGAAGTCAGATAACCATTAAGTTATTTTATAACTTAACAGCCGAGATGATGGGGGTTCGAGATTGTATTTGTGACGCAAGACCACGGTAGTGGGGAGGACGCCACGTGACCGCACCAAGCAGGTAAGGGTCAAGACAGTGCAGAGACAGTCAGTTGCGCTCTGTGAGCCAAGCAGGAGAGTCAAGCTGAGTAACACACGCCAAGCGCATGGTTCAGATCGCGTCGCGAACAGAAACTGTCACGGAAAGTGAAGGCGACAGTTTCAGCTTCACCGAGCAGCGAACAGAAACTGTCACGGAAAGTGCAGGGGACAGTTTCAGCTTCTCCGAGCGCCGAGCGACAAGTAGGTCAGTGGGCCGGTCGAACACCCGCAGCATACAAGCATAGGAGGCCGGGGTTCCTTAAAACGGCATTGCATTAAGCATTTGAATTATACAAAATAGTTATGAGATACTGCAACTTAGAACTTCGAATGAACATAGTTTTTCTTAATGACATTACGACTATGCATTTCATAACGCAGTCCAAGTAACATTAACAATTTCTAAGCAAACGGAATGTTGTAAGCATATGCACTTCGGAACATTAGCTCGTGCATTAATGCAAGTCAGTCTTAAGAAGTGTTATGAATTACCGAGTACGAACACAGATACAGGGTGTTTCATAAACTTAGACACTCTGATAAAACAATTTTATTTTCTACAAGTAAAACTTAACCGCTGTGGAAATTGAACTTTCAACACTTAAACTGAACATAGTCTAGAACAGTGGCGTAACGTAGAAGAGGAAAAGGGGGTCCGCTGTTTCTATGAACTTTTTCGTGAGGATTTGGACAATATCCGCTATGGATAACCAGAAGTTTATCATGTCGGAGTAAACGCAGACAGAGGCGTGATGGCACCACGGAGCGATGGATTCGATTCCTGACGAGGAGGAGGTACACCAGCTGATTCACTTGGGATGTCGTGAAGGCAATCGTCATTGCATGGATGGAATGATATTCACGCCGATCTTTCGAGAAATTCATTACATAGGGAAAATCGACGATCTTTGAAATTTAATAACAGCTGATTATGAGAAGGTAAGAGTTATAACTTTCTGATACGATTATTTTCATGAATACTGGGCACACATGTATATTTTTCTAATAGGAGTAATACGATTGTTTAAGACATGGCTTTGACTTTATATGCTTCGAAATTTTGCTAGAATATGGCGTGACCATATGATATGGCAGGCATCATTATACGAAATTCTCACCATTGGTTGGCTTTATTAAGCAGATGTTTGGTCTTTTAGACATTTTTTCAGTAAGGATATTTTTCATGAATAGTTTTTTTTGTGTGACGAGTATTTCGAACTCGTGATCTGCAATTGATTATCTAAATTACTTCGTCAGTTCATTGCATACTAGCGAGTGTGTATTATTCATCAGTAGGGATTTTTTCCATTGGATTGTTTGGAGATATTAAGATGTTATTCACTTTAGTGAATGAATATCGCTTTTATATGACAACTAGAGACTTGTTGATTCCTATCTGGTACATTCACTCATATAGTCTTCGAGATGGGGTCTTTCGTATTTATACGATTGTATGGTGGTTACTCATCTTACCCATCGTTTAGGGCACTATCATGGTAGTCGACGGGGCAAGGTCTTTCGTATTTATACGATTGTACGGTGGTTACTCATCTTACTTGCCATTGAGGGACTCATTTTTATCATCCGAGTGTACATGAGATCGTAAGTGAATCAAACAAGGAACTACTAGTCACATATCAGTCGAAATTTTGTTAAATAAAGTACAGATAAGTGTCAGCAGGTTTACATTTTGTAATTCTTGTTTGCCAATCCAATATTTTGTTGCTATACTCTTTTGAGAGTAATTTCAGTTTAACAGCTGGTATAGCTGATGCTTTTGATGATTTTTATAATTGTGTTTGATACCTTTGAGAAGGATTTAAAGTAATTGAATCTTGTAAGATGAAACATTAATGGTCAGATTTATTTTAAGGCAGATCAGTATTGCAGATTTTGATATGAGAGATTATAGCACATTGGTGTTTTTTCTGTGATGTGAATTATGAGAATTGTAAGAGAATTTATGCTATTTGAAAGCAAATCTTGAATTACTAAGGTAATATTTTTCCAATTGATTAAGAAGTTGTCTAGATGTGATCAGATTAATTACAGTTATTGGAGATTGTGTGCGTTGATAATTTGAAGCCAGTTATATATTTTTTGTGGATCATGCAACATGGTTAAGTGAAGTTTGTGATAGGCATTTTGTGGAAGTTGCCAAGTGATAGTTGCAATGTTGCTAATGCATTTTGAAGCAAACATGAGGTTGTCGAACCCAGTCTAGCGTAATTGTTGAGATTCATGCTGTATGTGCTGAATATTTATGGAGTTTTGTGGAATAATTGTGGTATTCAAATGTGATATTTGAAGAATTGAAGGCATATAATGTAGTTGTGGATAGTCAGATCCAACGTGATATCGTGAAGGCAATAATATTTTTTGGCAGGAAAATTAAATACGAGATATAACTTGGAAGTAATAAAACTGTAAGACAACGTTCTATAACCCAAATTAAACGATTTGTTAGGAAATTAAACAAATAAATAAAGTTGATAAGACAAGATTTTCTGAGAATAATAATTAATGAAATAATAATCTGAAATTTAAGCATATTAATGATCTGACCTAATGAAATAAAAATCAGAATGACTAGATGAAATAATAAGAATCTAAATAACCAGAAGAATAAAATTTAAATAAGTTGATAAATTAAATTTTGGAATAAATCAATGAATTAAATAAATGGATGAATTAAAGATTAGACGAATAAACTGATTTAAATAAATTAATAGATGATTGGATAGATGATGAATAACTGAATTAGAAGGTGATAATTAATTAAAGAAGCTGATGATTAATGAATTTATATGGAATTAAATAAATTTAATTGAGATATAATTTGAGGAATTGCAACTTGAGTTGAGGAATTAAACAATTTGTATTGATGATTTAAGACGATTTAATCTGAAGTAGATGATAAAATGAGATTGTGTGAATAACTAGAAAGCATAATGAAGTGATGATAATAATTTTCATTTAAATGATTTAATGGTGATGAGTTAAGGATTCTGACAGGAATATGTTGAATTTTGAAATGAGAATTAATGTGAGAAATATTGAGTCGTCTAGTATCAAAACCGGCCAAGTCACAAAATTTACGAAAATGAGTTATGGTTATCAATTTGAAGTAGAAGTACAGCACTATCAGGCGAAACAAGAATATGCTTCAAAATCGTCCATGTCTTCATGTTACACAGCACTGAATTCTTGGTCGTGCAACAGAATGGGCCAAGTCATGCAGGCAGTGCTTTCAAAACCGGCCATGTCAAAGAACGAGTAGCAATCTTCATGTCGCAGCATTATTGTCTGGAATCTAGCGTTGTTAGATTACGCATGAATGTGATATCAGAAGGCAACATTGTTCCTTATTTTGTATACTCTTCAAAGTCATAATAATTTGTATTTTGTTCGTTTGCAACACTGACTTCCGTATTCGCGGGCTTCTTACCGCATTGGCGCGAAAGCAATCGTATTTCCTGTGTGCTCGTATTTTGTCATTATTGTGTAGTGTAACGTGTATATTGTTCCTATTTTAATAATGATTCTATTAACATAAGTGACTCATTTTCTTTTATTGTGTTCAAGATCTAGTGAACTACTAACTTTTAATGATATTGTGGTGTTTGAAGCCATATTTTCAGTGTTGCCTTAGTAAACAAGAGTCTAGTGCTTTTCAGTCGGTCAACACGAATGTACCCAAAAGAGATGGGTTATGCCCTAATCCTGAAATAAATTACATGAGATTAATAAAACACTAGGATGACCAGTTTCGATCGTCAAGCGATCATCATCAGATCCAATACACTTAGACTATAAAATCTATGTTTGAAATACAGGTGAAAATATTTACAATATGTACAATTATTTAGTTGCAGTATTGGTACTGCAACTGTCAGTATATATGTTAGGTGAAATGCTAAATGGTGATGGCTATCCGGAGATTGTACTTTAGAGAGATTATATGGTTGTAAACTATGGTTAAACTATAAAATTTTAGGCTAACTACTTATCTGATTGTCTTCCGTACTACAGCTATTCGCAGTTTCCGTGCTCACTTGAACTCGCTGTGCGGTCGACTGCGGTGGTTATCTTAACGACTGGTTTTTCCCTGCCTTCCCCCCCCCCTGTCCCTACGTGCTGTGGGGAGTGATCGCGATGTGTTTATGTGAGGTGTTGCCAACCTAGATAAGATGTATGTTATTGAATGAGGTGGATCTACAACTATTAAAGACCGTGGATTAGTCCTCGCCACGCGTGGAGCATAACCCATTCGAACTAAGCGTTGACGGTCTTATGAGGACGTCCCGGCACCTTTAATACTGCCTCTAATATGGGCCTTGGTTTATTGCAGAAGAAAAGTACATCGTACACCTGATCCAGATAACATTTACCTATTAAAAAACCCCTAATTTCCCCCCTTTTTTATCTAGCTTGGCTGTGTCGCTAAATTGTGTTTTGTTTCCGACAGGGTGTGTTTTTAGTAGCGTGAAGAGGGGTGAGCTCTCCATGAACGTGTGTTCATTTAGATTGTTGGGATTGTTTCGTTTGGCTAGGTGTATCTCGATTGCTTCCTTTATGTCAAGAGCTCTGCCTTTCGATTCGTGATGGATTATTTTAAGGTCCGACTCTATGTTGGTAAAGCTATGCCCTGCGTCACACATATGTTCGCACACGGCTGATAGGGTGTTCCGTATCTTATCGCATTTCTATGTTCATTATAACGTGTGTCTACTCGCCTTCCACTCTGCCCGATGTAATTAGCTTGACAATCGGTGTCTTGGCACGTTATAGAATATACCCCTGACCTTGAATACGGGTCACGTTTATTTAGATTACTATTTAGGAGGTGCCTAGCGGTTGTGTTTATCGTCGTGAAAGCTATCTTTATGCCTTGCTTTTTGAATAGGTTAGTGATTTTATATGTATTCGCATTCACATAGTTGAAACGCGCAAATTTTTTCTCATTACTGTCCGGTTTGGGAATCGTTTTATCTTTATTTTTATGTTTGGCTATAATTTGATTTATTTTGCTTGGCGAGAAGTTGTTTTCCTTTGCTATTTGCATAATAGTTCTTATTTCCTTATTATAGTTGTCTTTTGACATGGGTATGTTTAAAGCCCTGTGCACCATTGAATTGAAACCCGCTAGTTTGTGCGTACTGGGGTGATTAGACTGATTGTCGATTGCATGCGAGGTTTGTGTTGCTTTCCGGAATATGGAATATGAAAGGTTGTTGTCTTTACGTTCAATAGTTATATCGAGATAATTTATTTTCCGGTCTATTTCGGATTCCTTAGTGAATTTGATAGAATGGTGAAGGCTATTAATGGATTGGAGAATTGTTTCTTCGCTTGTTAGTTCAGTATCGTAGATGCAAATTACATCATCTACGTATCTTTTCCATATTACTATTCCCTTTGTTGAAGTCTTTTCTAAGAACGCATTTTCTAGTGCATTGATGAAGATGTCAGCGATTAACCCACTTAGTGGCGATCCCATTGCTAGGCCTTTATAGTTTAACCATATAGTTTATAGTTTAACCATAGTTTACAACCATATAATCTCTCTAAAGTACAATCTCCGGATAGCCATCACCATTTAGCATTTCACCTAACATATATACTGACAGTTGCAGTACCAATACTGCAACTAAATAATTGTACATATTGTAAATATTTTCACCTGTATTTCAAACATAGATTTTATAGCCTAAGTGAATTGGATCTGATGATGATCGCTTGACGATCGAAACTGGTCATCCTAGTGTTTTATTAATCTCATGTAATTTATTTCAGGATTAGGGCATAACCCATCTCTTTTGGGTACATTCGTGTTGACCGACTGAAAAGCACTAGACTCTTGTTTTAATGATATAATACCTACTTTGTATTCTCCTCAGCTTTCTTATGTTCATCTTCATATATTAGGCTACTATCCAATTTAAGCAGAATGCTTTCGTTTTTATTGCAATAAAGACAGGTAATTAAAATGTCAATTTATTTTAATTTAATTGCCTTTTTTCACTGGAATTTGGAATTAAAAAAGAAAAATTTTACAAAAAAGGACTAAAATTATACCAAATTGCAACAAAAACGGCCGAGTCAAAATTAATATTAGCAAAAAAAGAAGGGTTCATTATGAATCAGATTTCTCAAAATAGCAGAACTTAAATATTAAACCATTATGGATATAACTATGCAATAAAATCTTTTGTGACCACCATTGCTTTGTCTCGAGACGTTTTTCATCCATACTGAAAAATATGCCTTCAGTGACTTGGCCGGTTTTGATACTAGACGACTCTATTTAATTTTGATGATGATGATAATGATGACCAATGAGAAGTGAATTTTCTGTAATTCACAAACAAGTAATTTTTAAAGACAATGTAAATAGTGTAAATTAATTATTCGATGTTTAGGAGCATTTGACTAACATGTTCAACAGTTGAATTATGCCATGCAAGCCATAAATTGCGTGATATTTAAAGTATGTGATTATAATATGTGTATGTTTAGACAGATTAATAACTTTTTCAAATCCACATTTATGATGTTAAATTAAAGAGAAATTAGGTCTCAGGTATCACAAATGTCAGTGACGAAAGACATAGTGCTACAGTGATCCTGAGAACCCAAGAGAACTTTAGAGATTTTTCTGTTTTATGTGGATGAAATATTTTTGATTAGGAAAGAGATGGTTCGATTTTTGGACAATGACAATTTAACGTTGGCATTCGACCATACTCTCAGGTAGGAGGTATATTTAAAATGTCTGTCTGACTATCAAAGTGAAATAAATTTGTTTTTATCTTAGTTGTGATCTGATGATGGTGTGATTTTCCTTTTTCTTTCCTTGTCTTGAGTAAGGCTTAACCAGGAAAGGAGGTGGTTTGCTAAGAATTCAGTTGATGGCGCCCATTTATATTTGCATTTACTTTTATTAAACTTAAGCCCGTAACGACCCTAGAGATACTTTGTCTCGTGTTACCCACTGCTTTTTCGATAACTCAGCTGAATTTCCGACACATTCCTCATTTGACTAGAGGTTCATTTAACTCCGCTCTGTCCTGGAACTCCAGGAATGCGATGTAATAGCAGATGGATCATCGCATCCCCAGGACGAACGGGTACAGAGAGAGAGGGAGAATTGGCTTTACCCACCTGTGGGGCTTCGATTTTGTTTATTCTATGGAATCACATCAGATTTAGATTACTGAGAGATTGATCTCAAGTTCATTTAATTGTGTTATAAAATTTATTAAACTTAGTCAGACAATATACTTGTGTGCCCATTCCAGTGTTCATGTTAATCGTATTAGTATTATATCATGTTAGTTATAAGTCATTTTTCCTATACCCAAGTGAATGCAGGAATTGAGACATTGTGATGTGTTGTTGTCTAACGTCTCTGAATTAAACGTCTATTGAAAATTTAATTATGTTGCCGGAAGATTTAGCTAAGGTGTTAGGAGAGTTGCAGAGTGGTATGTCTGGTATTGCAGAAACTATTTCTAAAATGGAAACGGAAGTTAAAGAACAGATAAATAGTTCAGAAGCTAGGTTAGAAGCTAGATGTAAGGAAAATGTGCAAGCATTACAGGCTAGTAACGAAGGCAATCTGAACGACAGTTTAAAGTCATTAGAAACTAGATTACAGACTAGTAATGAAGAAAATTTAAAATTATTACAGTCAAATAGTAAAGATGAGTTGATGTCATTGGAAACTAGATTACAGACTAGTACTGAAAGTCATTTGAAAGCTAGTGAAGCTAACTTGAAGGATAGTTTTAAATCATTAGAAGAAAGATTACAGTCAAATGGTGAAGCTAACTTGAAGGATAGTTTTAAATCCCTAGAAGAGAAATTACAAGCTCGTAGTGAAGAAACTAACACAGAGTTAGAAAACAAGTTAACTAGATTAGAGAATAGATTAACTTTAAAGAATAATGAAATGCTTAAGACTTTACAATTAGATATAATTGCAGTAAATATGAAAGGAGAGGAAAATGTTCAAATATTAAGAAAGAATATTATTGAATTAGAAAGTAGGGGAGAAGAAAATATTCTTACTTTAAGAACAGACGTTATGTCTATACAGAAAGACATTAAATCGGATGTATCGAAGTTGAGATTCGACATCGATGGTTTAGTGGCAGATGTAGGCAAAATTCAAGAGTGGTCTACCGAAGTATCTTTCGAGACTAAAATCAAAGGTCTAGAGACGAATCTAGGTAATGAGATTAAGGATTTAAAATCAGTAATTGGGACCATTAAAGAGGATGTCTTAGGAGAGGTCAATTCTAATTTAAAATCATTAGAGAATCAATTGCAGAAAGATATTAGGAAGATGGACGATGATATAGAGCAAAAGGTTAATGAAAACTTAGCTTTATTCAAAAATAGAGTCGGTGCAATCGTGGAAGAACGGTATAGTGAGGTCGATGCAGAAGCAAAAGAAAAACGTGCAGGATTAGACGAGAAATTAATCGCAGGTATGGCGAACTTAGAAGCGAGATTTACGGAGAACAAGGAAGCGATGAAGAGAGATCCAACTCTATTTAGGACAGATGTTGATCTGTTCAAGGAACAAGTCGCGTCAGTAAAGAATACATGCGAAGACAAGATTGACAAGTTGAAAAACGATTTAGACGAGAGTAACAAAACGCAGAATGTTACATCGCTAGATGAGTTGAAGACTCAGGTCAAGACCGTAGAAAAATTGGCAGAAGATAGGATGACTAAACTAGAATCTATGATTAACAGTTTCACCAGTCAGAATACTACATCACGGGAAATATCGATGAATCAGACAGCGATAGACCGCAGTATGGGTAATCAAGAAGTCAGCATGGGAGAAGACCGTCAAACGCAACCGAATGTGACATTCGAAAGGGCAAGTTCAACCCCTCAGGATAATCCGAGTTCAAATAGGAGTACGTTGGGTACAAGCGAACGATACTCAGGTCCAGTTACCATTATCAGAAATCTGGATGACAAGCCGAGGAAGTTTTCTGGAAACACAGGGGTCACACCAGTCGAATTTCTGCGAGATATTCGAGACTACATGGCGGAGCATAGAGTAGCCAAAGAAAGAGAGCTAAGGATAGTCGAACGCGCCTTAGACGGGTCTGCGCTTACTTGGTTTAGAGCATTCAGAAGCAATTTTGCGAATATGGAGCAATTTGCAATGGCATTCCTAAGGAGATTTTGGAGTGCAGAGGATTAACTGAACGTAAGAGCAGAGATGTACTCGAAGCGTTATTCCACATCACATCCGACGCATTATGCCAATTATTTTACGTCACAGTTGGCTAAATTGCAGTTTCTGATTCCTCCATTGCCTGGAGAAGAGCTTTTGCAAGCTATAGCGAGACAGTTACCGATTGAGGTACAACGATCACTCATAGCGTCGGGAGCAAATACACTTGAGCACTATGACGACATTTTACGGCGATTGGACTATACAAGCGCTCAAGTTACGCCTAGAAATACAAGAAACGACAATAGGAACACGCAAGAGGTGAATGCGGTAGTCGTTGATAACGCAGCTCAAACGGACAGAAGAGATTCCTGGGAAAACAGAAGGAACGAAGGAAATCGAGGAAGCATCCGTAACGTTCGTGGAAATGATCGGTATAGAGGACCATATGAGAGGCCATACGATCAGGAAGCAAGAGATAGCCATTATAGAAATTATAACCAGAATTCCAGATATCAAGATCGGAATCGATACAACAATAGATATCGTGGTAGAAATAACTGGAGCCAAGGTCAACAGTATAATCGGAACGACAGGCAGGATGGCCGAAGAAACGATCCTAATGAAGGACGAGGTAATCGTGAATACGAGAGATCGAGGCAAGAAAACAGACAGCCTAGTACACCACTCGAGGAGACAGTCAGAGATGTCAATCGAGCAAGCAGGAGTAATGAAGGAAGAAACAGACATCAAAGTAATACAGAATCAAGATGCTAATCATTGGAAGTCAATCATCATTATTGAGAGTCAGAAAGTACCATCATGCTGATTAAGAGAATTGTAGAGCTATCGTGTACATGTGTTATATACAGAATGCCTGAGAGTGTATTTTTTTTCTCAATCCTGATAAAAAAGGAGATGTACGGGAGAGATGTACCCGATACCTAGTTGAGGCTATCGGCTACGCCAGCAGACATTGAGCCGTAGTTGAGGTTTTGAGAAGAGTTAAGGAAAGATAGCGCTCAGATCGAGTCAAGAGGAATGTCAGGATGACGTAGTAGGTCTAGGATTTAGAAGGCACTGACATCTGTAAGCAGATGGAATTATGGATGGAATTATGAAGCTGTATTAAGATCTATATGGAACATGGTATTTAAACATCTTAGAAGAGGAGATATAACATGCATTATATGTGGTAATAATTTGAAGGAAGTCAGATAACCATTAAGTTATTTTATAACTTAACAGCCGAGATGATGGGGGTTCGAGATTGTATTTGTGACGCAAGACCACGGTAGTGGGGAGGACGCCACGTGACCGCACCAAGCAGGTAAGGGTCAGGACAGTGCAGAGACAGTCAGTTGCGCTCTGTGAGCCAAGCAGGAGAGTCAAGCTGAGTAACACACGCCAAGCGCATGGTTCAGATCGCGTCGCGAACAGAAACTGTCACGGAAAGTGAAGGCGACAGTTTCAGCTTCACCGAGCAGCGAACAGAAACTGTCACGGAAAGTGCAGGGGACAGTTTCAGCTTCTCCGAGCGCCGAGCGACAAGTAGGTCAGTGGGCCGGTCGAACACCCGCAGCATACAAGCATAGGAGGCCGGGGTTCCTTAAAACGGCATTGCATTAAGCATTTGAATTATACAAAATAGTTATGAGATACTGCAACTTAGAACTTCGAATGAACATAGTTTTTCTTAATGACATTACGACTATGCATTTCATAACGCAGTCCAAGTAACATTAACAATTTCTAAGCAAACGGAATGTTGTAAGCATATGCACTTCGGAACATTAGCTCGTGCATTAATGCAAGTCAGTCTTAAGAAGTGTTATGAATTACCGAGTACGAACACAGATACAGGGTGTTTCATAAACTTAGACACTCTGATAAAACAATTTTATTTTCTACAAGTAAAACTTAACCGCTGTGGAAATTGAACTTTCAACACTTAAACTGAACATAGTCTAGAACAGTGGCGTAACGTAGAAGAGGAAAATGGGGTCCGCTGTTTCTATGAACTTTTTCGTGAGGATTTGGACAATATCCGCTATGGATAACCAGAAGTTTATCATGTCGGAGTAAACGCAGACAGAGGCGTGATGGCACCACGGAGCGATGGATTCGATTCCTGACGAGGAGGAGGTACACCAGCTGATTCACTTGGGATGTCGTGAAGGCAATCGTCATTGCATGGATGGAATGATATTCACGCCGATCTTTCGAGAAATTCATTACATAGGGAAAATCGACGATCTTTGAAATTTAATAACAGCTGATTATGAGAAGGTAAGAGTTATAACTTTCTGATACGATTATTTTCATGAATACTGGGCACACATGTATATTTTTCTAATAGGAGTAATACGATTGTTTAAGACATGGCTTTGACTTTATATGCTTCGAAATTTTGCTAGAATATGGCGTGACCATATGATATGGCAGGCATCATTATACGAAATTCTCACCATTGGTTGGCTTTATTAAGCAGATGTTTGGTCTTTTAGACATTTTTCCAGTAAGGATATTTTTCATGAATAGTTTTTTTTTGTGTGACGAGTATTTCGAACTCGTGATCTGCAATTGATTATCTAAATTACTTCGTCAGTTCATTGCATACTAGCGAGTGTGTATTATTCATCAGTAGGGATTTTTTCCTTTGGATTGTTTGGAGATATTAAGATGTTATTCATTTTAGTGAATGAATATCGCTTTTATATGACATCTAGAGACTTGTTGATTCCTATCTGGTACATTCACTCATATAGTCTTCGAGATGGGGTCTTTCGTATTTATACGATTGTATGGTGGTTACTCATCTTACCCATCGTTTAGGGCACTATCATGGTAGTCGACGGGGCAAGGTCTTTCGTATTTATACGATTGTACGGTGGTTACTCATCTTACTTGCCATTGAGGGACTCATTTTTATCATCCGAGTGTACATGAGATCGTAAGTGAATCAAACAAGGAACTACTAGTCACATATCAGTCGAAATTTTGTTAAATAAAGTACAGATAAGTGTCAGCAGGGTTACATTTTGTAATTCTTGTTTGCCAATCCAATATTTTGTTGCTATACTCTTTTGAGAGTAATTTCAGTTTAACAGCTGGTATAGCTGATGCTTTTGATGATTTTTATAATTGTGTTTGATACCTTTGAGAAGGATTTAAAGTAATTGAATCTTGTAAGATGAACCATTAATGGTCAGATTTATTTTAAGGCAGATCAGTATTGCAGATTTTGATATGAGAGATTATAGCACATTGGTATTTTTTTCTGTGATGTGAATTATGAGAATTGTAAGAGAATTTATGCTATTTGAAAGCAAATCTTGAATTACTAAGGTAATATTTTTCCAATTGTTTAAGAAGTTGTCTAGATGTGATCAGATTAATTACAGTTATTGGAGATTGTGTGCGTTGATAATTTGAAGCCAGTTATATATTTTTTGTGGATCATGCAACATGGTTAAGTGAAGTTTGTGATAGGCATTTTGTGGAAGTTGCCAAGTGATAGTTGCAATGTTGCTAATGCATTTTGAAGCAAACATGAGGTTGTCGAACCCTGTCTAGCGTAATTGTTGAGATTCATGCTGTATGTGCTGAATATTTATGGAGTTTTGTGGAATAATTGTGGTATTCAAAAGTGATATTTGAAGAATTGAGGGCATATAATGTAGTTGTGGATAGTCAGATCCAACGTGATATCGTGAAGGCAATGATATTTTTTGGCATGAAAATTAAATACGAGATATAACTTGGAAGTAATAAAACTGTAAGACAACGTTCTATAACCCAAATTAAACGATTTGTTAGGAAATTAAACAAATAAATAAAGTTGATAAGACAAGATTTTCTGAGAATAATAATTAATGAAATAATAATCTGAAATTTAAGCATATTAATGATCTGACCTAATGAAATAAAAATCAGAATGACTAGATGAAATAATAAGAATCTAAATAACCAGAAGAATAAAATTTAAATAAGTTGATAAATTAAATTTTGGAATAAATCAATGAATTAAATAAATGGATGAATTAAAGATTAGACGAATAAACTGATTTAAATAAATTAATAGATGATTGGATAGATGATGAATAACTGAATTAGAAGGTGATAATTAATTAAAGAAGCTGATGATTAATGAATTTATATGGAATTAAATAAATTTAATTGAGATATAATTTGAGGAATTGCAACTTGAGTTGAGGAATTAAACAATTTGTATTGATGATTTAAGACGATTTAATCTGAAGTAGATGATAAAATGAGATTGTGTGAATAACTAGAAAGCATAATGAAGTGATGATAATAATTTTCATTTAAATGATTTAATGGTGATGAGTTAAGGATTCTGACAGGAATATGTTGAATTTTGAAATGAGAATTAATGTGAGAAATATTGAGTCGTCTAGTATCAAAACCGGCCAAGTCACAAAATTTACGAAAATGAGTTATGGTTATCAATTTGAAGTAGAAGTACAGCACTATCAGGCGAAACAAGAATATGCTTCAAAATCGTCCATGTCTTCATGTTACACAGCACTGAATTCTTGGTCGTGCAACAGAATGGGCCAAGTCATGCAGGCAGTGCCTTCAAAACCGGCCATGTCAAAGAACGAGTAGCAATCTTCATGTCGCAGCATTATTGTCTGGAATCTAGCGTTGTTAGATTACGCATGAATGTGATATCAGAAGGCAACATTGTTCCTTATTTTGTATACTCTTCAAAGTCATAATAATTTGTATTTTGTTCGTTTGCAACACTGACTTCCGTATTCGCGGGCTTCTTACCGCATTGGCGCGAAAGCAATCGTATTTCCTGTGTGCTCGTATTTTGTCATTATTGTGTAGTGTAACGTGTATATTGTTCCTATTTTAATAATGATTCTATTAACATAAGTGACTCATTTTCTTTTATTGTGTTCAAGATCTAGTGAACTACTAACTTTTAATGATATTGTGGTGTTTGAAGCCATATTTTCAGTGTTGCCTTAGTAAACAAGAGTCTAGTGCTTTTCAGTCGGTCAACACGAATGTACCCAAAAGAGATGGGTTATGCCCTAATCCTGAAATAAATTACATGAGATTAATAAAACACTAGGATGACCAGTTTCGATCGTCAAGCGATCATCATCAGATCCAATACACTTAGACTATAAAATCTATGTTTGAAATACAGGTGAAAATATTTACAATATGTACAATTATTTAGTTGCAGTATTGGTACTGCAACTGTCAGTATATATGTTAGGTGAAATGCTAAATGGTGATGGCTATCCGGAGATTGTACTTTAGAGAGATTATATGGTTGTAAACTATGGTTAAACTATAAAATTTTAGGCTAACTACTTATCTGATTGTCTTCCGTACTACAGCTATTCGCAGTTTCCGTGCTCACTTGAACTCGCTGTGCGGTCGACTGCGGTGGTTATCTTAACGACTGGTTTTTCCCTGCCTTCCCCCCCCTGTCCCTACGTGCTGTGGGGAGTGATCGCGATGTGTTTATGTGAGGTGTTACCAACCTAGATAAGATGTATGTTATTGAATGAGGTGGATCTACAACTATTAAAGACCGTGGATTAGTCCTCGCCACGCGTGGAGCATAACCCATTCGAACTAAGCGTTGACGGTCTTATGAGGACGTCCCGGCACCTTTAATACTGCCTCTAATATGGGCCTTGGTTTATTGCAGAAGAAAAGTACATCGTACACCTGATCCAGATAACATTTACCCATTAAAAACCCCTAATTTCCCCCCTTTTTTATCTAGCTTGGCTGTGTCGCTAAATTGTGTTTTGTTTCCGACAGGGTGTGTTTTTAGTAGCGTGAAGAGGGGTGAGCTCTCCATGAACGTGTGTTCATTTAGATTGTTGGGATTGTTTCGTTTGGCTAGGTGTATCTCGATTGCTTCCTTTATGTCAAGAGCTCTGCCTTTCGATTCGTGATGGATTATTTTAAGGTCCGACTCTATGTTGGTAAAGCTATGCCCTGCGTCACACATATGTTCGCACACGGCTGATAGGGTGTTCCGTATCTTATCGCATTTCTATGTCCATTATAACGTGTGTCTACTCGCCTTCCACTCTGCCCGATGTAATTAGCTTGACAATCGGTGTCTTGGCACGTTATAGAATATACCCCTGACCTTGAATACGGGTCACGTTTATTTAGATTACTATTTAGGAGGTGCCTAGCGGTTGTGTTTATCGTCGTGAAAGCTATCTTTATGCCTTGATTTTTGAATAGGTTAGTGATTTTATATGTATTCGCATTCACATAGTTGAAACGCGCAAATTTTTTCTCATTACTGTCCGGTTTGGGAATCGTTTTATCTTTATTTTTATGTTTGGCTATAATTTGATTTATTTTGCTTGGCGAGAAGTTGTTTTCCTTTGCTATTTGCATAATAGTTCTTATTTCCTTATTATAGTTGTCTTTTGACATGGGTATGTTTAAAGCCCTGTGCACCATTGAATTGAAACCCGCTAGTTTGTGCGTACTGGGGTGATTAGACTGATTGTCGATTGCATGCGAGGTTTGTGTTGCTTTCCGGAATATGGAATATGAAAGGTTGTTGTCTTTACGTTCAATAGTTATATCGAGATAATTTATTTTCCGGTCTATTTCGGATTCCTTAGTGAATTTGATAGAATGGTGAAGGCTATTAATGGATTGGAGAATTGTTTCTTCGCTTGTTAGTTCAGTATCGTAGATGCAAATTACATCATCTACGTATCTTTTCCATATTACTATTCCCTTTGTTGAAGTCTTTTCTAAGAACGCATTTTCTAGTGCATTGATGAAGATGTCAGCGATTAACCCACTTAGTGGCGATCCCATTGCTAGGCCTTTATAGTTTAACCATATAGTTTATAGTTTAACCATAGTTTACAACCATATAATCTCTCTAAAGTACAATCTCCGGATAGCCATCACCATTTAGCATTTCACCTAACATATATACTGACAGTTGCAGTACCAATACTGCAACTAAATAATTGTACATATTGTAAATATTTTCACCTGTATTTCAAACATAGATTTTATAGCCTAAGTGAATTGGATCTGATGATGATCGCTTGACGATCGAAACTGGTCATCCTAGTGTTTTATTAATCTCATGTAATTTATTTCAGGATTAGGGCATAACCCATCTCTTTTGGGTACATTCGTGTTGACCGACTGAAAAGCACTAGACTCTTGTTTTAATGATATAATACCTACTTTGTATTCTCCTCAGCTTTCTTATGTTCATCTTCATATATTAGGCTACTATCCAATTTAAGCAGAATGCTTTCGTTTTTATTGCAATAAAGACAGGTAATTAAAATGTCAATTTATTTTAATTTAATTGCCTTTTTTCACTGGAATTTGGAATTAAAAAAGAAAAATTTTACAAAAAAGGACTAAAATTATACCAAATTGCAACAAAAACGGCCGAGTCAAAATTAATATTAGCAAAAAAAGAAGGGTTCATTATGAATCAGATTTCTCAAAATAGCAGAACTTAAATATTAAACCATTATGGATATAACTATGCAATAAAATCTTTTGTGACCACCATTGCTTTGTCTCGAGACGTTTTTCATCCATACTGAAAAATATGCCTTCAGTGACTTGGCCGGTTTTGATACTAGACGACTCTATTTAATTTTGATGATGATGATAATGATGACCAATGAGAAGTGAATTTTCTGTAATTCAAAAACAAGTAATTTTTAAAGACAATGTAAATAGTGTAAATTAATTATTCGATGTTTAGGAGCATTTGACTAACATGTTCAACAGTTGAATTATGCCATGCAAGCCATAAATTGCGTGATATTTAAAGTATGTGATTATAATATGTGTATGTTTAGACAGATTAATAACTTTTTCAAATCCACATTTATGATGTTAAATTAAAGAGAAATTAGGTCTCAGATATCACAAATGTCAGTGACGAAAGACATAATGCTACAGTGATCCTGAGAACCCAAGAGAACTTTAGAGATTTTTCTGTTTTATGTGGATGAAATATTTTTGATTAGAAAAGAGATGGTTCGATTTTTGGACAATGACAATTTAACGTTGGCATTCGACCATACTCTCAGGTAGGAGGTATATTTAAAATGTCTGTCTGACTATCAAAGTGAAATAAATTTGTTTTTATCTTAGTTGTGATCTGATGATGGTGTGATTTTCCTTTTTCTTTCCTTGTCTTGAGTAAGGCTTAACCAGGAAAGGAGGTGGTTTGCTATGAATTCAGTTGATGGCGCCCATTTATATTTGCATTTATTTTTATTAAACTTAAGCCCGTAACGACCCTAGAGATACTTTATCTCGTGTTACCCACTGCTTTTTCGATAACTCAGCTGAATTTCCGACACATTCCTTATTTGACTAGAGGTTCATTTAACTCCGCTCTGTCCTGGAACTCCAGAAATGCGATGTAATAGCAGATGGGTCATCGCATCCCCAGGACGAACGGGTACAGTATGTAAATGTGGATTTCTTAAAATTTGATAGAAACTGGGAATTATTAACACAGTTACTAATTTCCTATGGACTGAAACCTGCAGTAATTACCCCAACAAGAATAACAAAATTAATAAAAACCACTCCTGATCATTTTTTTAAATACAGATAAATATCACCATTCAATAGAAGTCTATTGTTCGGGTTTAATGACCACCATGGACAAATACTGAATTTTGAAGTACCCGAAACAATCAATAATAATGATAATGGAGTAAAATCAAAGTGCAGGTCATTCACTGAAACAAATGTTACATATTTCAATGACTTATTGAATAAGGAAACATGGTCAGAAATGTATAAACTAGAAAATGTAAATAATAAATTTAATGCATTTATCAGTACCCTAAAACACTATTTTGAGGCAGCATTCCCCTTTAGACAAAGAACAGTTCAAAATAACATAACTGACAATTGGATAACAACAGGGATTATAAATTCATGTCAAAGAAAGTTTTTTCTACACAAATTATATAAACAATACCACACTACACCTGAATTCAATTTGTACTACAAAAAATACACTAGCATATTAAATAAGGTAATAAGACTAGCAAGGAAAATACATAATGATAATTTTATTTCTCAATCATCTAATAAAAACAGGCCTATGTGGTCCGTGGTAAAGAAAGAAACTGGAAAATCTGATAAAATACAAAGGAACATTACACTGACCAGAAATAATAAAGTGATAAATAATCCAGAGGAAATAGCAAACACTTTCAATGACTATTTTCTGGAAATTCCACAAAAATGATTAAATAAATCAGAGGTAAATACACTAAATTCTAATAATAAAATAAATATATGTAGTGATTCTTTTTTATAAATCATGTCACAAGTGAAGAGGTAAGAATAGTTATAAAAGAGCTAAAAAATTAATTTTGTGCTGGCATTGATGGCTTCCCAGATGCCATTTTAAAGAAAAGTGCAGAAAATATAATAAATCCACGTACACACTTAATAAACAGTTCAATTCTCTCAGGAACTTACCCGGATATTTTGAAGTTATCAAAAGTAATTCCAGTGCACAAAAACGGTTTTAAAGATGAATTAGATAACTATCGTCCTATTACCTTACCAACTGGTATCGCAAATATTGTGGAAAAAATTATGTATAGGAGACTGATAAGTTTTATAGAAAAAAAAATATTATCAAACTCACAACATGGATTCAGAACAGAAAAATATACACAGACAGCAATTTATGAATGTATTAATAGTATACTGAAATTAATTGACAATAAGGAACATGTAACTGGCCTATTCTTGGATTTATCGAAAGCATTTGATGTTGTTGACCATAAATAAAATCCTCCTTACAAAACTAAATCAATATGGTATTAGTGGTCTAGCTAATAAATGGATAGAGTCTTACTCAACAAGGCGTAAACAAATAGCAAGCTTGAGACACAAGGATGATGGAACCAAATTACTAAATGAAACATTGACCAATGAGGGAATTGTTAAATTTGGAGTACCCCAGGGATCGGTTTTGGGCCCACTACTTTTCCTTCTATATATCAATGATATAACACAGAACGTTCATTCACATAAGGAAATTTTGTTTGCGGACGATACAACACTCGTAATAAAAGGTGAAACTAAACAGGTCACACAGCAGTCTGCTGACTCCGTTACAGGAGAGTTAACCAAATGGTCACAAGATAATCGCCTCATAATCAACTATAAAAAAACCAGTATGTCTAAACTTCCACACTATACAGAATAGGAATCCTGCGAAGCCCAATATAACATTAAATGGTCATCAAATAGAAAATAAGTCAGAAACAAAGTTTTTAGGACTATGGATACAACATGACTTGAAATGGAATAAACATATACAATATCTGAATACTAAACTGAACTCGATGTGCTTTGCGTTACGTATTTTGAAAACCTGCACTAGCATGCACACATTAAGAAATACTTATTTTGCTTATTTCCATTCATACTTAAGATATGGGGTCAGATGTACTAAGCACGTTTAGGATACAAAAGAGGGCGATTAGAATTATGGCAAATGTAAACACTAGAGAATCATGTAGACCTCTGTTTAAAGATTTACACATTCTCCCTCTGCCCTGTATATATGTCTTAGAAAGTATTATGTTTTGTAAAAAGAATTTAATGATTAAGGATGTTTTTCTTAAAACAAACAATGATGTTCATAGGCATAACACAAGACAAAATTAAAACATTCAAATTTCACACACACACACAAGCATATATCAAAAAGGAACTTTTCACACAGGAGTTAAATTATACAATAAACTACGCCAGTATATAAAGCTTGCCCCAAAAATAAAAACCTTTGATAGAATGTTGAAAGCTTATCTGCAGTGCCATTGTTTTTACTCTGTAGTTGAATATCTTAGTATATAGAAGCGATGAAATCTATAATTATATTTTACTTTTCTATTTTAATTGTAATACCTAGCTGTAAGTTTTTGTATTTATAGAATTAAGTTTTCATATTATGATAATAGAATAAGGTGTAAATAGTTGTCCAATAAGATTGTATCTCTTAAGATCTGTTATTATAATAAGTTATAAATAGTTATAATATTAGTATTATATACCTATTAGTACTTTAATTTCATAGATGTAAATTCTGACGTGACCTATATCAAAAATGTATAGTATACATGTATTTTATCAAATGGAATTAATAAAACTATCGATCTATCTACCTATCTATTTTATGTTGCACCATATTGTGACACCACACTGGTCATACTGTAGGTTATACTAGTACACTTCCTTATGTTACACCATAGTGTGACACTACATTGTTCATATTGTAAGTTATACCAGTACACTTCCTTATGTTGCACCATATTGTGACACCACACTGTTCATACTGTAGGTTATACCACTACACTTCCTTACGTTACACGATATTGTGACACCACACTGCTCACACTGTAGGTTATACCAGTACACTTCCTTATGTTACACCATATAGTGAGACCACACTGTTCATACTGTAGATTATACCAGTACACTTCCTTATGTTACACCATATTGTGACACCACATTGTTCATACTGTAGGTTATACCTCTACACGTCCTTATGTTACACTATATTGTGACACCACACTGTTCACACTGTAGGTTATACCAGTACACTTCCTTATGTTGTACCATATTGTGACACTACACTGTTCACACTGTATTTTATGCCACTACACTTCCTTATGTTACACCATATTGTGACACCACACTGTTCATACTGTAGGTTATACCAGTATACTTCGTTATTTTGCACCATCACGTTCTTGTATACCGGTACTTAAAGTTAAAGGATTGACATAAACATCCAACAATTGTAAATTTTGAATGAATATAATTGGGAAGTCATGGAATTGAATGTAAAGATAAGAAATATTAACTATTTCAAATTGAAAATGTTTAATTTAACTGAGTTTTACTGTATTGGCCCGTTTAGTGATAAAAATAAGAGAATGTAGATTATTTCCCTATGGAACTGTATAGTAGTACTTGTGGAATCACGTGTTTCTTGTTTCTTTTTTCAGACTATTAGAAGAATTGTCTGGAGTCACCAGTTGACATTGGCTTCAGGTGCAGATTTGGAAGCATATTCTTTTTCATGTGTATTATATATCTTTGTGGTGTTTGAAGCCATATTTTCAGTGTTGCCTTAGTAAACAAGAGTTTTATTAATCTCATGTAATTTATTTCAGGATTAGGGCATAACCCATCTCTTTTGGGTACATTCGTGTTGACCGACTGAAAAGCACTAAACTCTTGTTATTATATATCTTTTGTGATGGCCCAAACATGTATTCAGGCCATAGTTTTGTGTATTTTAAAACATGTTATATATATGTATTTGAAGACTGGATTATTTTAATTCTTGTAAACTTGTCCCTACCAGGCTCCATCCAGAGCTGCTGTTAAGGGTGTACGAGTGTGGTTGCACAAACCCTTGCACTTGCATGAAAAATTTTAAAAGAATTGTTTTACCAAAAGACCACGAGCTTTTTTTTTAAACATCCAACGGGCTATAAAAAGAAGACACATTGGCAAAAACAAATTTTTAAATTTCTAAACGGTTAGTCATTTCGTACGTATTTTTCAATATAATTACCTAAACACTTGAGGCATCTGTCATAACATGACACCCCAGCTCTCTGATGTCCTCTGCAAAGAAGTCTGCTACCAGTGAGATAATCTATGTCTGCAGAGCCTCCTGAAGTTCTTCCACCCAACCATGCCTTCAATTCCCGAAAGAGGTGAAAATCAATCGGTGCGAGGTCGAAAATGTTCCTCTTGGAATTTTTGTGGCCTCTGGTCACGTTGGCACAGTCCGGTTGTGCATTGTCATCCATGCTGGACGAGAGTATGTTTTGAATCGCTCTGTGGAGGTGGTGCAAGGTTTCACAATAATTGTTATTGTAGTTCCCTGCTCCATAAAGTTCACCAACAAGACACCTTATGGTCCCAAAAATAGTAGCCATTCTCTTCCTGTTGCTCAATGTCTGTTTAAACGTTTCTTGTTTGGAGAAGGAGTGTGCAACCACTGCTTAAACTGTTCTTTGGTTTCTGGATTGTCATACAAGACCCAAATCTTATCGCCAGTAACAATAGACTTCAAAACCTCTTCCCCCTCATTATGGTAACGCGTGAGAAACATTACGGCTGATGCCATTCGATGAGTTTTGTGATCGTTAGTCAACATTTTGGGACCCAATATTCACAAAATTTCCGGTATCCTAGGTGTGTACTGACAATTTTGTACAGAGAAGACCTTGAAATGCCTGGGATTGCTGTAGAAAGTTCACTTATCGTAAATCACCGTTTGTCACGAACAAACTCGCCAACACGCTCAACCATCGGTACAGCAGCGACAGACTTTTGTCCTTGCCTACCTTCGTCATGAATGTCCGTTCACCGTTCTGCAAATTTTCAACACCATTCCCGTACACTACCATCATACATGCCCTACGCTCATTCTGTGATGAATATCAGTGGCGCTACATCCTTCTACTTGCAGAAAACTAATCACACTTCGCAACTCACACTTGGCGGGAGTATTGAATATAGCGTCCACGTTCAATTTCCCGTAGCTCGACTTCAACTCGCGCATTGGAGCCAACAATGGCAGAGGTTGTGAATGGGACATTGTGCAATTGCACGTCACACTGACCTGGCTCCCGCCTACCTCTTAGATGCATGATCGAAGGTTGCAAATGAACCAGCCCTGGTATCTACCATACATGGTTCAGAAAATCATAATAAGACAAAATGTAGGTACCATTATCTAGTTGGAAGGGAAATTTGAGTGGAAGAGTGATGTATTGAGGCAAGTAGCTTGCATGATTGTCAAAAACATAGTAGAGCACGATGTAAAAAATAATCTAACTATCCTACACTGGTGATTATCTAGTCCAAATATTTCTTCCCTCTCTACACAAAGAGAGAGAGTGTGTGTTTATAAGGGGTAGAACATTGAGGTCATCTGCCCTTCACCCAAGAAAGAAAGAAAGAAAGAAAAAAAAGATAGAAACATGACTTAATATTACACTCGTGTGGTCATACGAATCATTCCCTGTGTATGCCAAACGATTCTGAAATTTCATTGTCTACCATAGACCAATCTCCCACACACTTTTTCGAATACTTCTCATCAGCTGCTCTGGTTCCAGCTTGGCTTCCCTATTCTGTCTCCCGTTCAGTATTATTTTTAAACAATTTGTGTAGTCTAGCTCATTGTTGAGAAGCCAGGCTCTGCCTGTCAAAGCCAGGACCAAGGGTGAGTGATAGAGGAGTAACACCTCTTAAAAAAACCTTGGGTCAAATGGCTCCGGCTGATAGTACCTTGTTCTGGGCCCCTTGCCTGGGTAACGGTGAAGACCTCGAGGACATCTCCAGCGGAAAATATGGACTTTGGTACGGTGTAGATGGCGCAAGAGGCAACCCTACACTCAGGTGTTTCGTATTATTAGTATATTATAAATCCAGAAGTGTCGGTCTCATAGTGAGCGACTCGCTGGTCAGCGACTGTTCATCATGTGAGGTGCGGCTGTTTCTTATACATCTTACCTTCAAAAGTAAGAGGTGTCTTAGATTGGCCTGGACTAATCTTTAAAACCATTATCAATATGGATAAGATGGCTTTATGTAAGCTTATTACCCCAGGGGATCAAACCCCCATTGTATCTAACAGTGTGGTAATAAGTGGTCATATGGGTTCGGGGGGGGGGGACCTCATCGTAAAGTTAAGATATTGGGTAAAGGAGCACCCTGAGGATCACACATGCAAAATTAAATTCAAACTTTTAAATTATATCGCAACGTCAAATGTTCAGTCTCTGATGAAACTTGGAAATCTTAAAACTATAACAAATTTTCTAGACAAAAAGAACATGATGATTACAGTATTGCAAGAAACTCGGTATGTGGATAATGAACCATTCGAATCAAATCGATATAGGATCTATAAGAGTAAATCAACTAGTAGAATATTAAAAGGAGCACCGATTTTTGGCACTGGGTTCTTTGTATCGACTAAAATAATTGATTAAATAGTGAGTTTTGATCCAATTGATGAAAGGACATCGTCCTTAACATTTAAGTCCACAAATAAAGCTTACACTATTTTAATTGTTCATGCTCCTACGAATGATAAAAACCAAAAGAAAACTAGGCATATTGTGGGTGAATACTGGGAAAAGATAAATAACTACTTGAGCAAAATACCACCAAAACATACTATTATTTTATTGGGGGATTTTAACGCTCAATTTGGAAAAGAAAAGAAATATAAGAGATTAGTGGGATTGCATTCAGCTCATATGCATACTACTAAAAATGGGGAAAGATTGATCGAACTTTGTAATAATCACAATTTAGTTGTAAAATCCACGTCCTTTGTGAGGAATCCCAAGAAATTAATGACATGGGTGTCACCGAATCCTTTATGTGGTGAAAAACAACTTGACCACATAGCAATAAGTCGAAAAGCATTGAAATAATGAATGTCAGAGTTATAAAGTCTGCAAATATTGAATCTGATCATTATATTTCTGTTGCTAAATTTCGGATTATACCTAATGTACGAAAATATGTTCCACAAGATAGAATCCCACAATATGATATTAATAAATTAGATGGTAATAAATTTAAGGCAGAATTTCAAACCAGAGACATTCATACATGGGTTGATATAAAAATGGCATAATAAAAGCAGCTACGACAACGGCACCATTAACTAAGCGGAAAAAACAGACTTGGTGGAATGATCAATGTGATAGGGTTCTACAAGAAAGACAGAATGCTTGGGAAAAATGGAATGTAAATAAGAGTCAGGAGAATAGAGATAAACTTGTAGAAAGGCGAAGAGAGGCTACGAAGACGTTTAAAAAGGAAACAAAGTTGTTTATTTTGAATGAATTACATCAAATTAATGTAGACTTTCAGAAAAATAAGATGAGAAACTTCTACCAATTATTTAAGAAACAATTGACCAAATTTACTCCTCCAACATTACAACTAGTCAATCGAAGAATTAAAAAATTGCAAACTCTAAGCAGGAAAATTGCAATATAATGGCAGATTTTTTTGAAGATTTACATAACTCCCAAAACTCGGGTACACATTTACATTTAGTAATGATTATATGCATAAGGATGACTCTACAGCCCCAGATTTAAATGAAATTAATGAAATTATATGCTCCTTGAAGAATAATAAAGCAGCAGGTGAAGATGGAATTGAAGCAGAATTGTGAGAGTTCTCGATGATGATATCATCAATAAACTTAAAGATACCTTAGATACAATCTGGGATAATGAAGAAATTCCAGAAGATTGGAAGTCGGCCATCATACACCCTATACATAAGAAAGGACCAAAAACTGATCCAAATAAGTATAGGGGCATTTCACTTATGCCGGTGACTTATAAAATACTCTCGAATGCACTACTCATCTGTGCAGAACCACAATTAGATACGCAAATAGGGGAATATCAAGGTGGTTTTTGGAAAAACAGATCATGCATTGAGCAGATCTGGAATCTCAAAACTATTCTACAAATAAGGCAACTGAGAAACGAAGCATCAACTATTACTTTTATTGACTTGAAGAAACCTTATGATTCAATTAATAGAGAATCCCTCATCAATGTTTTAAAAGAATTCGGCTTAGATTCAAAAACCACAAACATTATACAAGATACATTAACAAATACCTCATCTAAAGTTAGATTCAATGGATAATTCTCTAGAACTTTTCAAATTAAGTCAGGTGTCAAACAGGGAGATGGGTTGTCGCCTTTGCTTTTTAATTGTGCTCTGGAGAAGGTGATTAGAGAATGGAGAAAATCAGACACGAAAGGTATAAATTTGGGAAGTAAAAAAGATAATATCCATTTAGATTATATGGTATATTGGCTTTCACGGCCGGTGAATTAAAACTCAGCAATTCTTCTAGGTTTGTGCCGTGTCTTGTGTGGGGTTTCGCCTAGGACACCAAGCTAGGCTCATCGGCGGGCTCTTGGTGTCCCCGCCCGGACCCCCACAGGAGTGACGAACTGCGCGCCACCTCCCTTTATATAAGGTGCAACTGCACCACTTGACTACGAGAACTAAAAGTTCAAGCAGCCTTAACCTCCCTATGAAGGCTTCCAAAAAGATGGTATATTGGCTTTCACGGCCGGTGAATTAAAACTCAGCAATTCTTCTAGGTTTGTGCCGTGTCTTGTGTGGGGTTTCGCCTAGGACACCAAGCTAGGCTCATCGGCGGGCTCTTGGTGTCCCCGCCCGGACCCCCACAGGAGTGACGAACTGCGCGCCACCTCCCTTTATATAAGGTGCAACTGCACCACTTGACTACGAGAACTAAAAGTTCAAGCAGCCTTAACCTCCCTATGAAGGCTTCCAAAAAGATGGTATATTGGCTTTCACGGCCGGTGAATTAAAACTCAGCAATTCTTCTAGGTTTGTGCCGTGTCTTGTGTGGGGTTTCGCCTAGGACACCAAGCTAGGCTCATCGGCGGGCTCTTGGTGTCCCCGCCCGGACCCCCACAGGAGTGACGAACTGCGCGCCACCTCCCTTTATATAAGGTGCAACTGCACCACTTGACTACGAGAACTAAAAGTTCAAGCAGCCTTAACCTCCCTATGAAGGCTTCCAAAAAGATGGTATATTGGCTTTCACGGCCGGTGAATTAAAACTCAGCAATTCTTCTAGGTTTGTGCCTAGCTTGGTGTCCTAGGCGAAACCCCACACAAGACACGGCACAAACCTAGAAGAATTGCTGAGTTTTAATTCACCGGCCGTGAAAGCCAATATACCATCTTTTTGGAAGCCTTCATAGGGAGGTTAAGGCTGCTTGAACTTTTAGTTCTCGTAGTCAAGTGGTGCAGTTGCACCTTATATAAAGGGAGGTGGCGCGCAGTTTGTCACTCCTGTGGGGGTCCGGGCGGGGACACCAAGAGCCCGCCGATGAGCCTAGCTTGGTGTCCTAGGCGAAACCCCACACAAGACACGGCACAAACCTAGAAGAATTGCTGAGTTTTAATTCACCGGCCGTGAAAGCCAATATACCATCTTTTTGGAAGCCTTCATAGGGAGGTTAAGGCTGCTTGAACTTTTAGTTCTCGTAGTCATGTGGTGCAGTTGCACCTTATATAAAGGGAGGTGGCGCGCAGTTCGTCACTCCTGTGGGGGTCCGGGCGGGGACACCAAGAGCCCGCCGATGAGCCTAGCTTGGTGTCCTAGGCGAAACCCCACACAAGACACGGCACAAACCTAGAAGAATTGCTGAGTTTTAATTCACCGGCCGTGAAAGCCAATATACCATCTTTTTGGAAGCCTTCATAGGGAGGTTAAGGCTGCTTGAACTTTTAGTTCTCGTAGTCAAGTGGTGCAGTTGCACCTTATATAAAGGGAGGTGGCGCGCAGTTCGTCACTCCTGTGGGGGTCCGGGCGGGGACACCAAGAGCCCGCCGATGAGCCTAGCTTGGTGTCCTAGGCGAAACCCCACACAAGACACGGCACAAACCTAGAAGAATTGCTGAGTTTTAATTCACCGGCCGTGAAAGCCAATATACCATCTTTTTGGAAGCCTTCATAGGGAGGTTAAGGCTGCTTGAACTTTTAGTTCTCGTAGTCAAGTGGTGCAGTTGCACCTTATATAAAGGGAGGTGGCGCGCAGTTCGTCACTCCTGTGGGGGTCCGGGCGGGGACACCAAGAGCCCGCCGATGAGCCTAACTTGGTGTCCTAGGCGAAACCCCACACAAGACACGGCACAAACCTAGAAGAATTGCTGAGTTTTAATTCACCGGCCGTGAAAGCCAATATACCATCTTTTTGGAAGCCTTCATAGGGAGGTTAAGGCTGCTTGAACTTTTAGTTCTCGTAGTCAAGTGGTGCAGTTGCACCTTATATAAAGGGAGGTGGCGCGCAGTTCGTCACTCCTGTGGGGGTCCGGGCGGGGACACCAAGAGCCCGCCGATGAGCCTAGCTTGGTGTCCTAGGCGAAACCCCACACAAGACACGGCACAAACCTAGAAGAATTGCTGAGTTTTAATTCACCGGCCGTGAAAGCCAATATACCATCTTTTTGGAAGCCTTCATAGGGAGGTTAAGGCTGCTTGAACTTTTAGTTCTCGTAGTCAAGTGGTGCAGTTGCACCTTATATAAAGGGAGGTGGCGCGCAGTTCGTCACTCCTGTGGGGGTCCGGGCGGGGACACCAAGAGCCCGCCGATGAGCCTAGCTTGGTGTCCTAGGCGAAACCCCACACAAGACACGGCACAAACCTAGAAGAATTGCTGAGTTTTAATTCACCGGCCGTGAAAGCCAATATACCATCTTTTTGGAAGCCTTCATAGGGAGGTTAAGGCTGCTTGAACTTTTAGTTCTCGTAGTCAAGTGGTGCAGTTGCACCTTATATAAAGGGAGCTGGCGCGCAGTTCGTCACTCCTGTGGGGGTCCGGGCGGGGACACCAAGAGCCCGCCGATGAGCCTAGCTTGGTGTCCTAGGCGAAACCCCACACAAGACACGGCACAAACCTAGAAGAATTGCTGAGTTTTAATTCACAGGCCGTGAAAGCCAATATACCATCTTTTTGGAAGCCTTCATAGGGAGGTTAAGGCTGCTTGAACTTTTAGTTCTCGTAGTCAAGTGGTGCAGTTGCACCTTATATAAAGGGAGGTGGCGCGCAGTTCGTCACTCCTGTGGGGGTCCGGGCGGGGACACCAAGAGCCCGCCGATGAGCCTAGCTTGGTGTCCTAGGTGAAACCCCACACAAGACACGGCACAAACCTAGAAGAATTGCTGAGTTTTAATTCACCGGCCGTGAAAGCCAATATACCATCTTTTTGGAAGCCTTCATAGGGAGGTTAAGGCTGCTTGAACTTTTAGTTCTCGTAGTCAAGTGGTGCAGTTGCACCTTATATAAAGGGAGGTGGCGCGCAGTTCGTCACTCCTGTGGGGGTCCGGGCGGGGACACCAAGAGCCCGCCGATGAGCCTAGCTTGGTGTCCTAGGCGAAACCCCACACAAGACACGGCACAAACCTAGAAGAATTGCTGAGTTCCATTTAGATTGCTTGGCTTTCGCGGATGACATTGCTCTGATCATGGACACACCAGAAAATGCAAAGATCCAAGTAGAAAACTTAATGGAGCAAGCAGGAAAAATAGGTTTACGAATCTCCTTCCCCAAGACAGAATTTATAACGAATGTTCAAGATTGTCCTGATGTAATAATCATAAACCAAAACAAAATACACAAAGTTAACTCATTTAAGTATTTAGGTGAATGGATAACTATCAATAACAATGAAAAAAAATAGCTTAGAGGTTCGAGCAAAGAAAATGAACTTAACATTTCAGATCACCAGAAATGTATACAAGAAGAAGGCATTGTCATTGGACACTAAAATTAAACATTACAATTCTGTGGTGAGACCTGAAGCACTCTTTGGAGCTGAAACATTAAAGTTAATGCGGAAAGGTGACACACAAAATGATGCTCATGGAAAGATGATGGGTTCGATGCCACCTTGGCCCAAGGAAAACAGAAACAGACTATAACAGGCCACGACCTAACAAGGAAATATACAGCCATGTGGAGAATATAATTCATACCATGCACAAATGACGAATGTCTCTTTTTGGGCTGAAAGAATGAATAATGAGAGGCCAACAAACAAATTTTTAATAAAATTTTAAAACTTAACGTTCAACCAGCGCAGTTTATACAGACATTAAAAGATCTTAAGGAAGCCGACATTGACATTACAGGTACATGTAATAGGAATTTATTTCGGGACAAAATTCAAAAAGTGATCTTTAGGGAGGAACAAGAAATACAACGAAAGCAGCCACGGAACATTGAACAGCTCCGAAAGCAGAGATCAGAGAGGATGAAGCGAATGTGGGCAGAGGGAAGAAAGACATGTGGCAAGATTTGAAGTATTGATTTTACGTGATCTGTAATAGTGCTATTCGAGTAAATAATAATAATTTATAGGAAATTCTTTTCTGTTTGTAAGAATATTTTCTCGAAAGAACAAAATCCCTTTAGTGATATTGACTTGTCCAGTGTATTAATTGCTGTTGTAACCTGTCCTGCTTTTTCTTCAACTTCGTTCAGTTTCTGTTGGTTGTTGGTTGGCTGTGGAGTTTTTTTAATTTAAATTTTATAGGATATGCATTATTTGCATTTGTATTCATGAAAAATTGATGTGAGTTCTCATTATTTTTTATTTTACATTCAATGCAGGATTTTATCAAGATGACCAGCTTCTGGAAATCCAGAGAAATTAGAGGGCTAAAAAATTATACAAGAATTGGTTTGACACATCAAAAGAAATGCTTTCAAAATACATAAAAACTGGACTCAAATGGAATGTACGTTGTATTGACAAAGTGAGTGGTGGTGGCGGCGACGGCGCCATGTTGTGGAGAATAATATGTGAACTATTTTCAAAATGGTAGTTGTTGATTCATCCCATTCCGCATTGTGATAATATAGACTCATGTACTTGGATATGATTTATCTGATGACCTGTGTTACTGGGGTGATTATTAGAGTTTGTGTGTAATTGGGGCTAAGATTGAGAAGGAGGTGACCATGGCCTTAAGTGAGGTACCATCCAAGCATTTGTCTGAAGTAGAGGTGGGGAAACCACAGAAAACTATTGGTAAGGAAGACTGAATGTACTCGGTACCAACCCTTAGATTGTATTAAATTTCTTGGCATGGCCAGGAATAGAACCTGGATCTCAGGAGTTACAATCAAGAATAATGCTAGTCACTCTCCCACAAGGCAGTATATTTTAAAATAATGTGAATTAACTGAACTCTGATCCACAGTACGGGAGTTGGGGAAGGGGGAGGGATGGAGGTACCTTGTAATTTACTTGTTGTTGCATCGAATCAGAAAATCTACCCAATTAACTGAAATTTGTCATAAATTGACTTTATTTCCATCTAGACAAGGTTCACAGGACAACGTATGCTACATAAAATTCATCATCATGATCATCATCATCAACTAGAGCAATTTCCAAACGCAGGTTGGGTCTGCTTGGAGCACAAGCCTCTCCATCGTTTTCTGTCCATCCACCACTTCTCTTCTGTCACTGTAGTCCAATTAACTCCTTTTCTCTCGACACTTTTCTTCACCTCCTTTATCCACCTATCCCTTGGTCTTCCTCTAGGTCTCTTTTTCTTCCACCAACTCCATTTCCAATATTTTACGTGGTATTCTCTCTTCTCCCATTATTTTCACGTGTCCATACCACTGTAGCACTGATTTTTCAATCCTAACCTGTAGGGGTTCTTCCTTTAATATTTCTCTGACTCTATCATTTCTGACTCTGTCCATTCTAGTTACACCTTTACGACTCCTCTGAAACTTCATTTCCACTGCTTGTATTCTGCTTTTATCTCTCTCCCTCACCACCCAAGTTTCTGATCCATACGTTAGGATTGGCACAAAGTATGTCTTGTACATGATCCCTTTACATTTCTGTGGCACATCCTTGCTCCATATCAGTCCTCTAACACTCTTGAAGAATCCATCAGCACACCTTCCTCTTTCATCTAATTCCAAGGCATTTCCCCCATTTTCTTCAATGACACTTCACAGATACTTGAGGCTCTGCACTCTCTTCAACTGCTCTCCGCCTAACTTTATCCCAGAGTATATTCTGTCCTTCTCACGTGTTGTTATCACCACTTCACTCTTTTGCGTCGAAAACTTCATTCCATAGGATGACACTACTTCCTCCCATGCATTTAGTTGCTCCTGTAAATCCCTTTCCTTGTTTCCCCACATCATCAAGTCATCTGCAAACACCATTGCCTTCATTTTTTCCTCCCCAATATGCTGTGCTACCTTTTGCATCACTTCATCCATCACCATTACAAAGACCGAGGGCGAGAGGGCACTTCCCTGCTTTAGACCATTAGTCAACTCAAACAATTCTGTTCTTTCCATACCGACTTTCACACAGCTTCTGTTTACCTCATACATATCTTTCACATTCATCACTAATTCTTCCGTTATTGCTTTGGCTCTCATCGCTTCCCATATACTGTTTCTTACGACACTGTCGTATGCCTTCTCAATGTCCATAAAGGCCAATACCATTCTTCCCCATACTCGTAGTGACGCTCCTGTAACTGTCTCACTCCAAATATGAGGTCAGCACTGGACAAGCCCTGCCTGAATGCATATTGCACTACATAGAATTAACTGTTGGTTTTCAGTTCATTGTCCTCCATGTTTGTTTCAAGCACACACACGTTAATTATCACCCACGATACCAAACAGAAAATATGAAATTCAATGGGTAATTTCTGAAAGTTATAAAACGTAACATACCTTTTTTTCTTTCTTTCTTTTTTTTCCCTATTTTTTCCTTTTTTCTTAGAAAAAAAATTTCCGAAGGTAATTCCAACGGGTAGATGCACTGTATGTATCTGGTTCACTCCTTCCCAGCAGTCTTCTCTCAAACCACTCTTGCATGTCCATCCTTGGTCCTCTTGACCACCTTGTGGTGTGATGGCATGCATTCCTGGCCGTCACCCCAGAGGTTCAGGTTTCGATGGCCAGTCCTGCCAAGAAATTTAACTGCTATGAGGGCTGGAACAGTGTACACTCAGCCTCATGGGGCTAAACTGAGAAGAGGTGGGTTTGATTCTTACCTCAGCCATCCTAGAAGTGGTTTCCATGGTTCTTCTACTTCAGCATCACACAGATTAGTTGAGACTTCTTTATGTTTGAGTGAAGCTCTACCAAGTGTCCTCAAAAGCTTCCTGACCATCCAAACTACCCTCTCCCACCATTCAGCTGTAAGTGGGATGAACTTCCACTGGATCCTTCATATAGATATTTCTTCTTTAATCTAGTCCAGTCCTGTGAGTCGCAAGAATTCTCAGCTCCAGAAAAGTTTGTCCCATTGTCACTATACATCACCCACGGTCTGCCTCGCTTTGCAATGAATCTCCTCAGTCCCAACAGGAAGGCATCTGTGAACATGCTCAGCACTTACTCCAATTGTACGGCACGATAAAATTCACATGTGAACAACAGAATCCAGGCCTTGTCACCCCCTTTCAGGAATAGTGGTCCTGACAAATCGACTCCACCGACCTCAAAAACTGAAGCATCGTTTACTCTCTCCTCCAGTAATGGTAATCTTAGATTCGAACCTCCACGTAACACATTTAGAAAACAGCCTTCATATTTATTTATTTATTTGTTTGTTTGTTTAGCCACTTAGTATTCGGTAGTCTTCTCTCAATTTCCCAAGTAACATTTGTCCACCCACATGCGAATATTTTACATGATAATGATGTATCGGATTTTCTACAAGTTTGTGACTGGAAGGACGTAGGATAAGGTATCTGAAATTTTCATTATCTTCACTTCGGATAATTTTTGTCTTCAGCCTTGGAAGACCATCTTGACCCACGATAGTACAAAGGGATTTCAGTTCCTGCCTGTCAGATTCTTCCCTCACTCCCATTTGGATGAGATGAAATCTTCTCCATTAATGGACGGAGAGATCATCACACTCGCGGATCTCACGTCGTAACGTGTTTCTCATAAAGCACAACATCCATGCTACAAGTCTCACAATCTGAGCAAATGCAGAAAACTGCCTAAGGTACTGTACCCGATGGCAGCTGGATCGTGGAACCTCAAAATCTCCGGCTAGAAAACCCCCCAGATCCTACCAACAGTAAAAGGGATAATAGGGCACAAGCTATTCCTATCAACGTTGCATTAAGAAAGACCAAAGTGTAATAAAAGACGCTCAAAGAGCACAAGATTCAAATGAATAAAATATGTCAAGAGTGTTGGAAACTCTAGAAAACACCCACCAAACACACAACCTTCAAAAGCATTTATAAATTACCACGTCATGAGGATTAAAATTAAATCATCAAAATTTATTCAGGATGACACTAAACAAGAAAAATAGCAATGCCACTAAAATAAAATAGACTGACTGAAAGCAAAATCATGAAAAATGGAGTAATGAACAATCCAATGTCCCTTGGATCTGGTAATGAGTTGCTAATCACTCGAAATATAGCAACAATATTTACAAGAAGAATGATCTATAAACTTATTGAAATCACTATCATAAATACTCCATGTTCCAAAATACTGCACATTAATATTAAACATATCTACAAATTTACATCTTTACTTACACCCTTAAATGCGTTTGCAATACGCTTATCGCTTTCACTATCAATCCTTGCATGTTACATTTTATCATATTTCAATGTAAGATATTCATATTTGTAAGAGTTTTCCAAATGTCCAAATTATAGATGTAAGTAAATTAGACAGGAAATTCCACGCTCGACATGGTCTACATTTAAATAGGTTAGGAAAAGAGTATCTTAGTGATGAAATCTGCAAAAGTGTAAATTCAAATGGTAAGAATAGTTCAACAGTAATATCTTTAGAGTGAAAGCAGGGAAACTTGTAAAAGAAGCCAAACGTGAGGTTTGGCATTCAGATCTTTCGATGTCAAATTTAGCTGAGTGGAACAATGGTATTTCGGATTTGTCTAGCAACAATGATAATAACAATTAAGATAATAATAATAATAATAATAATAATAATAATAATGTAAATAAATCACAAACACAAGCTTGCAAAAGTAACATATTTAAAATTTTCCACCGGAATGTTCAGTCTCTCTATAATAAAATTGATTACATAAATCTAATGCTTAAAATTGAACTTAATGACATCTCAGCACTATGTATTTAAGAACATTGGCTAAAAGAGAAACAACTGGAATTACTTTTGATAACTTCAAAATATCCTGGTAAGTTCCTGAGAGAATTGAACTGTTTATTATGTGTGTAAGTGGATTTATTATATTTTCTTCACTTTTCTTTAAAATTGCATCAGGGATGCCATCAATGCCAGCACAGAATTTATTTTTAGCTCTTTTATAACTATTCTTACCTCTTCACTTGTGAAATGGTTTATAAATAAAGAATCACTACATATATTTATTTCATTATTAGAATTTAGTGTATTTACCTGTGATTTATTTAATAATTTTTGTGGAATTTCCAGAAAATAGTCATTGAAAGTGTTTGCTGTTTCCTCTGGATTATTTATCACTTTATTATTTCTGGTCAGTGTAATGTTCCTTTGTATTTTATCAGATTTTCCAGGTTCTTTCTTTATCACGGACCACATAGCCCTGTTTTTATTAGATGATTGGGAAATAAAATTATCATTATGCATTTTCTTTGCTAGTCTTATTACCTTATTTAATATGCTAGTGTATTTTTTGTAGTATAAATTGAATTCAGTTGTTGTGTGGTATTGTTTATATAATTTGTGTAGAAATTTCTTTCCTTGACATGAATTTATAATCCCTGTTGTTATCCAATTGCTAGTTTTGTTATTTTGAACAGATCTTTGTCTAAAGGGGAATGCTGCTTCAAAATAGTGTTTTAGGGTACTGTTAAATGCATTAAATTTATCATTTACATTTTCTAGTTTATAAATTTCTGACCATGTTTCCTTATTTAATATGTCATTGAAATATGTAACATTTGTTTCAGTGAATGACCAGCACTTTGATTTTACTCAATTATCATTATTATTGATTGTTTCGGGTACTTCAAAATTCAGTATTTGTCCAAGGTGGTCACTAAAACCCGGACAATAGACTTCTATTGAATGGTGATATTTATCTGTATTTAAAAAAATTGATCAGGAGTGGTTTTATTAAATTTTGTTGTTCTTGTTGGGGTATTTACTGTAGGTTTCAGTCCATAGGAAATTAGTAACTGTGTTAATAATTCACAAGTTCTATCAAATTTTGAGAAATCCACATTTACATCCCCACAAATTATTATATTGAAATTTACTTTGATCCTGTTATTGAGTAACAATTCTAATTTATCTATAAATAAAGGAAACTTTCCTGACGGAGAACGTTATACGCATACAATCATTAACTTAAACTGCTGTATTTTTACGGCAGAGAATTCAAAATCCTGTTCCATAATTTGATAATCATAAGCTGTTAACTGTTCATGATCTAAATTATTTCTTAAGAAGATACAAGTATCACCATGGCTAATATTAGTTCTAGAGTATTTACTAGCTTGTATAAACCCTGGGAATTGCATTAATTCGAGTTGTTCCTCATTCAGCCAATGTTCTGAAATACATAGTGCTGAAACGATCACGTGCGGATCACGCTTTGTTTATTCAACAACATTTAGCACCTCCGCTAAAAGCCATGTTGAAATCCTCTTTCAAGCTATCTGAAACGCTACCCACCGTTTTTACAATCCACTCAGACGCACCACTAGGACCCTGAGGAACAGGAAGATTTGAATAGTGTTAGCGAAGTTGAGGATGAAGAGGAACAAGTGTTTACACCTCAAAAAAGTCCTCAGCCCTTGCAGAGTTTTTAAGAAAAAAGAAATCCTTGGTTATGGTCGAAACACCTTGCCCTTCCAGATCGTCTCCGTTTTCACTACTCTTGGCCACCCCTTAACATAAAGCTCAGCTGAAAAACATTTTAATAAAATATTATGTATCAGCACTGGAACCCTATTTCACCGAGCTATTTATTGGAAACACAGAAACCACGTATGGTGTTCACTATGAGGATGATAGTTTTAAAATTGGAGATTCATCCATTTAATTTGCTCGTACTAAAGCTGTCATTAAGAACATCAATTATAAATTAACGCCAGGACTGGTAAAGCTGCTCTTCTCTCGTACACCCTCTTCCCATGATTATACACCAGAGGACCTTGGCAAATATAAAACCCTTTTATTGGACACCCATGCCCACAAAAGACAGTATGATCCCGCTCAACAAGTGAATGCCAATATATCTCAAAAATATAAAACCATCATTGCAAAGATGTTTCCCACCAGTCAATGTGGTCGTCGTAAAGCATCCGCTTCGGGAGTGACATTTAAACCATTAAAACCCCCTGTGGATGTTACCTACTGGCACAATCCCAATAAGCTCGTCCAGCGGCTACAGTTGTTGCATGCTTCACGTCAAGCCGGCCATACCGGTCACGATTGGGAAATTCAAGAAATTGAACAAGAACTTCGAAATGCCAAAATTATTGTTTAAGCCCTCACCCATTAAAATGAGTATTGCTCACGAGTTGCATCGTCCAGCTAGGCGACCCAAGGTGATTTCACGAGTTGTGCATGAACTTTGGCAGGCTGACTTGGTTGAAATGATACCCTATGCTAGCGTTAACAACGGTTTACGCTATATGTTGGCCGTCAATGATGTGTATTCCAAAATGGCGTTTGTTGAACCTGTGCGTCGCAAGTCTGGTCCACTAGTCACCAAGGCCTTTCGACATATTATTCAACAATCCAAACGTCAACCTCAGTTACTACAATCCGACCAGGGAAAAGAATTTTTCAACAAGGATTTCTCCAGTTTTCTCAAATCTAAGGATACTCACCATTACACCACGTACAGCAATCTCAAAGCCAGCGTGGTCGAGCGGTTTAACCGAACATTGAAAACGCATATGTGGAAAGCGTTTACCGCTCAGGGCACTTATCGCTGGTTGGACATGTTACCAGAGCTAATGTCACGTTACAATGACACCAAACATAGAACCATTGGGACCAAGCCAGGCCTCGTGACCAAAAATATTCAGCGACTGGATAAACTGTTTAACCCCATAAAACAGCAGATCCTAAACGTCACCGACTGAAAATTGGGGATTTTGTTCGTGTGAGCAAATTTAAGTCTGCCTTCAATAGGGGCTACACACCTCAGTGGGGTACCGAACTATTTCGAATTCGTCAAGTCAACCTGGATAGCCCAGTCACCTATTTACTCGAGGACCTCAACCATCAACCAATAAAAGGTAGATTTTATCTCCATGAACTTCAGAAAACAGCGTTTCCTAAACATTATCTTGTGGAAAAAGTGTTGAAACAAAAAGGAAATAAACTATATCTAAAATGGTTAGGATTTAACTCTACCTTTAATTCTTGGATCAGTAAATTACATGTTGTGTGAACCTGTAAACATTTTATTTATTTATTTATTGAATCATGTTGTACATGAGCCCTGTGTATGGCGCTCCGCGCTTCGTGCATGTCCATACATGTTCTTTTTCTCTCTCCACACCTGCATCTCACTCCTTCACTCCATGTTGACATACAACTCGTTCAGCTATTGGCTGTCATGGGTTCTCCACTCATCCCCTCACCTCTCCCCGCACCTCTGGCCCCGCCCCCACGTCCCTCACCGCTTTGCAATGGTTACGTGATTTCCTGTTCTCTCTTTGTGTCCAGCCTTTCCCCTCTCTCCTTTCCTCTCTGTGGGGCCCTGCCTGCTGCTGGTCTGCTCGCCTGGCTAGCCGTTATCACCTTTTTACAGAGTTGCCACATTGTTCCACCTGTTATCGCTACCCAACAGTGTTGTCAGCTTAACTGACATTCCATTATCTTAGCTGGCCAGCTTGAGCCGGCCAGACCCCAAGCGGATTTTTTCTTTCTTGGCTGGTCGTTCTAACATACAAAGCAAGTTCTTAAAAGCTGTTAACAACTTTAAAAGTCACGCTTTTTATTCGCCGTATACAATTATTGTTATCACTTGTCATGTTACTGATCAACAATTACTAACATGTTTTAAAAATCACCATGAGGGCTTTTTGAAATATTCGCCTTAATTCATCCGTCATAGGAAATATCTAAAAAAAATGCGACCCCTCGCCCTGCTGCCCCTTGAAATAGCCATTTCCTGTATTCACCATGCCCAGTATTAGCCTCGTTGTAGCACACGCCCAGCGCTACTGTCTATCTCTCTACGAGCACGTTTTTTTATTAAAAAAGAACGGGTAAAAAAGTTTCAAAATACATAGTTTTTGTCCTAGAGACTTGAAATTTATTTTGTCGATAGAGGGGGTTGGGACCCTTCATTTAAGTTAAACAAACTTATTTGTAAAATTCCTAGTTTCCAAAATATAGGAATTTCAAAATTGGACTGTTTTAAAAAAATCATAAAAATATTAAAATATTATAAAAAATAAAGGTCATAGAGATCATTCGTTTGAACCATGGCACAACGTTCTATCATGTTTGATTTTCAAACTATCACCTACTTTCCAAAACAAAATTTTTGAAAACTTTTTTGAAAAATACCAACACATATTCAGCGCAAAGAGGGCCTCAGCTGGAGTCCTAGGACACCTCATTTCTCAAAATCCAATCAGGCGTTCGCCAATTATCGCCATTGTTCGCGAGAAAGTAGGCTATCATTTTTTCCTCCTACACACTTGAAACTTGCTGTCCACCGAGAGGGCATAGTGAACCCGATGTCACATTTTCCATGTGACCTCTTTTGCTCATGAAGAATTCATCATCCAGGGAGCAGGCCGAGAGAGCACTCGTTTGACTAATATGAGTTGCCGTGCCGAGGGTATATTATGTTGTAAATATTTTGTTAACCCCATGATTATTAACCACTGTTGTAAATAGTTTGGATGCTCAGAAGAGAAATATGATTTATGATAAATAGGAGGCATGAATATAAAGAATCCCCAGTGAATGCCGCAGATATTTTTACAGTCTCACACTTGACTATTCACTAGAGAGTCCACCCGGCATCTTGATGAGGCGACTCTTATCGCAAGCATGATTGCAGCGTGACGTACTATTTTTGATAGGCATGGTCCTGCCTTGACGTCAAAACGTGCTCGATAAATTGAGGAGTATCTGTGTGATTCTATATAATCTGGTGAAGAAACATACGTGATTATGTGCAGTATGACTGCCGAGTGTGTTTATGATAATCAGTAATCGCCAATTCAGAATATTTGTGATCCTTCACTAACAATTTAACATAGGCACAAAGCACGCTGCTAAGCCACGTTTTTTTCTTACATGTGCAGCGAGAGTATCATCTGTGTTAAACAAGTAATGAACGATTCACAAGTAAACTTAATCAATCAGTTCTGAGTGTGTACTGTGGCACAAGCCATAAGTTAGCTTCTGTGAGCGGAAAAAACACATGGCCATTCTATCTTGCTAACCACTACCAGTGTAAATTCTGTGAAATTGCAACTAGAGCGATAAATTCAGTGTAACCACCATGGCTTTATTGAAACATAACTATTATGAAGAAACGCCAATTATTCAACTTGTCATGATCTTTGAAATGGAGTAGACCCATGCCATGGCGGGGTTTAGCGACGGTCGGATCGCACTCCAGATGGTCTAGCGATGGTGGGATCGCACGTCAAATGTTTTAGTAATGGCTGAGATTGTACTACAAAGCAAGCACGTGGATTACAGGCATTCCATCCATACGCCTAATTTGCAACCTAAACCATGCATAACTATGAAGAACACCCGTGAGTCAGGCTGACGGCCAAAACCTATTTTTATGCACGGTCTTGCTGTTGGGACTAGATTAGTTATTATGACCTTACGCCGCACATCCTTAGGTAAGATTTACACTTAACATGCACTCCTAGGTGGTGGAGAAACCACAAATATAAAGTATCATTTGCACTTGTTGACCTGGAAAAGGCCCGGATAGAAACGTCAGAAATACTAGACAGAAATGTCTACCGTCAGAAGATCGATTTCAATGTTAATGCCTCGAATTGTTTTTATAATAATCCGTCCATTATTTCTTCTCCTATACGAAGGATAACCATTGGCATTATCTTTGCTCTCTTCCTGTAAGTATTTTCTATCTAAATTGCATTTTGTAAATATTGTCAATTCAAATAACAGTACAGTAAGTATGTAGTTAGTTGTAAGTAGGTAGTTAGTTTGTCTATTAGATATTTGTCATTGTTCTATTAGACTGTGGTGTGTGAGTGTGTCTGGTAACAGTTGCATTGTTTATTAGTTATAGTTCATTGTTTCAGTAGACTGTGATGTGTGATTGCATGTGAGTGTGTCTGGTGACAGACTGTTTTAGTGGTAGTATTTGTTGTTGGTGGAACTTTAGTATTTTTTCGTTAGTAGAATTTTGGTATTTAATTGTTAGTACAGTAGAAGGTTAGTATTTTTGTTAGTAGAATTGCTCTTTACTTATTCTGAAAGGGAGTAGCAGCCTTTCAGAATAAATCAATTCTTTACTAGTCTTATAGACGGTTAAGATATTGATAATATAAGCCAAATAATGGCTACACTGCGTCCTGCTGCACGGCTGAAAGCAAGGGGAAACTACAGCCGTTTGCTATTCCCGAGGATATGCACCTCTCTATGCATAAATACATGTGATGATGGCCTCCTCCCTTGTAAAATTTCAATCCGGAGGTAAACTAGTCCCCCGTTCGGATCTCCGGGTGGGGACTACTCGAGAGGGGGTTAACATCACAGAAGTGACAAAGAGGAACTCTGACATTCTACGGATCGGAGCGTGGAATGTTAGAAGTCTGCTAGGAAATGGAAGGTTAGAAAACTTAGAAAGGGAAATGGATAGGTTGAGGTAGGATTTGGTTGGGATTAGTGAAATGCGCTGGCAGGAAGAACAGGACTTTTGGTCGGGAGACTATAGGGTCATTGGCACTAAATCAAACAATGGCCAAGCAGGGGTTGGCCTCATATTGAGTAGGAAACTTGGACAACGGGTGGAATATTATGAGCAATATAGTGAACGGATTATTGTAGCAAAAATAAATACTAAACCTACCTGCACCACAGTGGTAAGTCTATATGCCTACCAGTCAAGCTGATGATGAGGATGTTGAAAAGGTCTACGATGAAATAGACGAAATTCTGAGGTATATCAAGGGTGATGAAAATGTTATAGTAATGGGAGATTGGAATGCTGTGGTAGGAAAAGGGAGAGAAGGGAAGATAGTAGGAGATTTCGGATTAGGTGAAAGGAATGATCGAGGAAGCAGGCTGGTAGAATTCTGCACTGAGCATGAGTTGGTCATAGCTAACACCTTATTCAATAACCACAATAGAAGAATATACACATGGATGAGACCAGGAGATACAGGGCGTTACCAAATCGACTTCATTATGGTCAAGCAGAGGTTTCGAAACCAGATTTTGGATTGCAAAACATATCCTGGTGTTGACATAAACTCTGACCACAATCTGGTTGTAATGAAATGCAGATTAAAGTTGAAGAAACTGAAGAAAAGTCAAAAGCCAAAAAGGTGGGCAATAGACAGACTGAAAGAGAAGGATGTAAACGAAAGATTCAAGAAGAGTATAAAGGAAGGACTAATGAAAAACCCTAAACAAACTTCAATTGCAGACGAATGGGCACTTTTGAGGAATGAAATAACAAAATCCGCAGAAGAAAACATTGGTAGGAAAGAGAGAATAGGTAGAAAACCGTGGATCACTCAGGATATACTCGAATTGATGGATGAAAGGCGGAAGCACAAGAATGTAAGAGATGAAAAGGGGAAAGCAGAATACAGACGTCTGAGAAATGAGGTTAACAAGAAGTGCAAGGAAGCGAAAGAAGAATGGTTGAAAGAGAAATGTGCTGGTATAGAAAATTGTCTGAAATTAGGAAAAGTAGACACAGCTTATCGAAGGATTAAGAATACTTTTTGGGAAAAGAAGCCTAAGTGCTGTAATATTAAGGACACAAATGGAAAGCCTCTAACAGATAGGGAAGAAAAGGTTGAGAGATGGAAAGCTTACATAGAGAGTTTGTATAAGGGAAAGGAGATTGAGAATCATGTAATGGAAAGGGAGGAGGAAATTGATGAGGATGCGAAAGGAGATTTAATATTGAGATCAGAATTTGATAGAGCTTTGGAGGACTTAAGCAGGAACAAAGCACCAGGCATAGATGATATACCGATTGAGTTGCTACGCTGCATAGGAGAGGAAGGTCTGATCAGGTTATTTCACTTGGTGTGTAGGATTTATGAGACAGGTGAGGTACCCCCTGATTTCAAGAAGAATGCAATCATCCCTATACCAAAGAAAGTGGGAGCTGACAGATGTGAAGATTACCGTACAATCAGCTTGATTACTCATGCTTCAAAGATCCTGTCTAGAATAATTTACAAGAGGATTGAGAGACAGATAGAAACGGAGTTGGGTGAAGATCAGTTTTGTTTCAGGAGAAATGTAGGAACAAGGGAAGCTGTACTAAGTCTTAGACTGATTTTGGAAGGTAGAATAAGGAAAGATAAGAGAACGTTCATGGCTTTTGTAGACTTAGAAAAGGCTTTTGATAACGTTGATTGGACTAAATTGTTTGACATTTTGAAATCGATTGGAATAAAGTACAGGGATAGGAGGGTGATATACAATCTATACAGAAACCAGACAGCAGTCATTCGAGTTGAAGGACATGAGAGAGAAGCTGGTATTCAGAAAGGTGTAAGGCAAGGCTGCAACTTATCACCCATACTTTTCAATCTTTACATTGAACAAGCAATGAAGGAAATTAGAGAAAAATTTAAAGTGGGAGTGAAGATTCAAGGAGAAATAATTTCAACACTGAGATTTGCTGATGACATCGTCATCTTGGCCAACAAGCCTGAGGATTTGAATGAGTTTTTGAATGGTATGGACTCCGTCTTACGGAAAGAATTCATGATGAAAATTAATAAATGTAAAACAAAAATACTGGAATGCAGCCGAAATAAATCAGAAACCTCTATGGAGATCAAATAGGCAGGTGAAAAGCTGAAGGAAGTAGGAGATTTCTGTTACTTAGGAAGCAGAATAACCAGTGATGGACGAAGCAAAGAGGATATAAAAAGTAGGTTGGCTCAGGCAAGAAAAGCATTTCTACAAAAACGGAATCTGCTGACATCGAATATAGATTTAGGTATTAGGAAGTCATTTTTGAAAGCCTTTGTCTGGAGCGTGGCGCTCTATGGAAGTGAAACTTGGACTATTGGTGCAGCAGAAAAGAGGAGAATTGAAGCATTTGAAATGTGGTGTTACAGGAGAATGATGAAGATCAGATGGGTAGATAGGGTTACAAACAAAGAGGTATTAAGACGAGTGGGAGAGGAGAGATGTTTCTGGCGACTGCTAATGAAGAGAAGAGATAGGTTGGTAGGACACATACTAAGACACCCAGGAATAGCAAGCTTAGTTATGGAAGGAAGGGTCGAGGACAAGAACTGTAGGGGTAGACCAAGGTTAGAATATGTTAAACAGATTGCCTCGGATGTAGGGTGTGGTAGCTATGTTGAGATGAAACGATTAGCTCAGGACAGGGAGGCATGGAGAGCTGTATCAAACCAGTCAAAAGACTGAAGACTCAAACAACAACAACGAGGATAATAGCATTTGCCACCCATTATTGTACATAACATTTTTATATAACTTCGACAGAGCATCGAACCAACACTCTTTTACGTGTAGGATTTGTATCATAATCTTGTCTGAAAGAACAGTGTTTTATTTTAACAAGTGAAACTCAACGACCAGCTGTTGGCCGTTAAAAGGAGCCAATATCACACTTTATTTGGTTTATTTTGACCTTGCAAACGCGACGACAACGCGCTCTTTTCTTCAGTAAATTATATAGACAAACATTCTTGTTACCTGAAAACCAGTTTATGTAGTGTGGAGAAGTGAAACAAATACTTTTTTTTGACATGCAGACGACTGCCAAACAAGCTATGAATTGTAACATTATAAGATGAGCTGAGCAGGCTATTCTTGGTTCGAGGGAACGGGTCATTTTATAGGACTGTAAGCAAAGGACCCAAGTTTATAAATGCTAGATTTCCAGACGCTCAGGTCTGATATATGAGTAAATGAGACACCTTTCTGTAACTTCAGAGTATACAGCTATTATGCCAGCAACATTTAAACCTTATCCTGAAGCTTGGATTGTATAGATTTAAAAAGCAACCATGTAATGTAAAAAAAACGCTCTACAGCGGTAGGATATGACTATCCTTAGATGCTAGTACAAGTTTTCGTACTTTATAGGCTGGTGACGCGTACTGTTTTTGTCACGATACTACAGCAGATGGTCAATGGATCAGTGGTATTGATCAGCACACTGAGGTGCTATTTATGGTATTGGAATTGATCTTTCTTCCAATGAAGTGTTTGTATTGGATGCTTGGGACACCAATTGTTTACACTATACGAATTTAACATGGTCATTAAAGATACAATGAAACTGATAAGAGTAAACTAATCTGATAAATAAGTAGGTAATAATCAAATATCAGGGTTTTTCAACTAAAACTGAATATAAACCAAAAGCTAGGAACTCTAATAAAATCTAAATAAAACCATAAACTTAAATGAACCTTGATGACCATAACTTAGACTTGTTTCTTCGTCTCATTTTAAATACAAATATAGCTTTCCCCTATTGAGCGACGACAGTCAGATAGTTACGTGTTTAAACGCGGTAGCTAAGCTGATGATGCGATGTTAGACATGTATTAATTCATGCTATCGCCAACATAACGTTTCTATCCCAACCCAAACATGACCCAAGTTCGCAAGGAGCGAATTTGCGATGTAGGAAGGTAACTGTAGTGGCGCCCATTGCGCATCTAATTTAAGAGTGTTTACATGTTATTCATTTGTGTTGTAACTAGGATAGATTTTCATACTTTCTGTTAGGTTCAGAATGTGCATAGCTTTAGCTTGGAAATAAATTTTGGATGAAACGCTTCTCGTTTACATCGTTGCCATTATGATTAACGTACGATAGGCATTAGATTAAATGATTATAACGTTAAATATTGGAGATGACACCATCATAGCGTAGCTTTAAACTTATTATGCTTTAAATGTAACTACTATCTTGCATTGTAAACAAGTAAATAACTCACCTTGCTGTAGAATCATTCTTGTATTATTACTATTATTGAATCTCCGAAGTAATTGGAAAGGGAAGATCTACGTGTGATTCTCTTAGACTGCATTCTTTGTTTTTCCACTTTTGCGTAGGACTTCGAGAGGCTTAATTTGTTAGGATTGTCGCACGGAGACGAATTAATTATTATGAACATTGTTAGCACGGACTAACCGTTTTCACCTCTCGGAAGTGGTTAGGGGTCTGCCACTTCTTTGAATAATCTGAGTGCGATTTAAATGTAAGCCTTGCCTCTTTATTGTATTTGTTGAGTTTGTATTCCTCTGGACTGGTAGTTTTTCCTCTCATTACACCCGACACCCCCCGAGTACAGTTTCTTGAGTGCTTTCCCAGTCCAAGAATGCATTCCTTCCCAGCCTATATGTCTTCCTGGGAGATGGGGGTTTCGGAAGGGTCATTTAAGGTCGATGGCTCCCCGGAATCCTCGTCAATCGGGCACAATAGCCACCTTTAATTAACGTCATACAAACTTCTTTCTCATCTTCACCGTTTCCAAAATAGCGCCAATTTCAAAATCAAGAATTTTCAAAAAAAACTAAAAATACCAACACACATTCTTAGCAAAGAAGACGTCACCCCAACGCCAGCAAACACCTCGTTCGTTAAAATACGATCATGCGTTTTGGAGATATCGGCAAAGTTCGTAGGAAAGTAGGCTGTGGCTCAGAACTTCCCTTCTAGCTCTACTGTCAAGTTTTTACCCTAGAGACTTGAAATTTATTTTGGGGGTAGAGGGGGTAGGGAACTTTAATTTATGCCAAACAAACTTATTTGTAAACTTGTTAGTTTCCAAAATATAGGAATTTCAAAATTACACTTTTTTCAAAAATTTCAAAGATAAAAGAAGTTTTATTATAACAATCGAACACATAGAGACCGTTCGTTTAAGCTATTGAAAATCGTTCTATCATGTTTGGTTTTCAAACTATCACCTATTTTCAAAAACAAAAATTTTCAAAAATTTTTGAAAAATATAACGAGTCGACCTTAGGAAAGAGGACATCAGCCCGAGTCCAACGACATGTCGCATGCCCATGGTTTCTCGAAATATACATCAAAGGTCAGCGTAGCTGAGCGGCTCGTGTCACTCGTTAGAACTCTCACTTCTCCCTACTCATGAGTGATGGACTTAGGACAGCTAGTATAAAAACTAAGCAAAAACCGCAGGTAAAAGTTACACACAAACCATGGGTAACACATGAGTTTCTGGAAGCGGTAAAAAGAAAAAATAATTTGCAAAACTAAAACTAAAAACCCTTCAACTGAAACCATTGAAGAGTACACAAAATGTAGTAGTGATGTGACTAGAATAAAAAGAGACCTGAAAAAGTTATACTTCACTAATGCAATTAGAGAAGGGAATGCGATGAAAGGAATGTGGAAGGCAGTAAACCAAATACTTGGTAAACCTCTCCTCGCTTGGGGAAGGGGTTTAACGCCAAGATGTAGGTACACAGTGCCGAACTTACGACCGTGGGAGGCGCGGACGCCAACCAACGGCCCAAGACGGGAGACGTGACCGCTAAGGACGCGACGCTCCCTCCTTCGGCAAGCGGCCATGGGGCCGTGCACAGGTTAAAAAATAGGACTCGCCAGAGCCCCGGAGGGCTCGGCAGGTGTCTCGCTCCCGTCGAAACGGGAGCCACACCGGGAGACCCTGACGGGAACTCCCCACTCGTAAAAAAGCATAGCTTTTTCAATTTTCAGTAATGATCCTTCCGCAGGTTCACCTACGGAAACCTTGTTACGACTTTTACTTCCTCTAAATAATCAAGTTTGGTCATCTTTCCAGTAGCATCGGCAAACTGCCGGAGCTGAAGCCGCGCACCGGTCCGAAGACCTCACTAAATCATTCAATCGGTAGTAGCGACGGGCGGTGTGTACAAAGGGCAGGGACGTAATCAACGCGAGCTTATGACTCGCGCTTACTGGGAATTCCTCGTTCATGGGGAAAAATTGCAAGCCCCAATCCCTAGCACGAAGGAAGTTCAACGGGTTGCCCGGTCCTTTCGGACTAGGAAGACACGCTGATTCCTTCAGTGTAGCGCGCGTGCGGCCCAGAACATCTAAGGGCATCACAGACTTGTTATTGCTCAATCTCGTATGGCTAGAAGTCGCCTGTCCCTCTAAGAAGATATGTTGTCGCCGGTAGCACGAAGGGATACCGGATGCGGCTATTTAGCAGGCTAGAGTTTCGTTCATTATCGGACTTAACCAGACAAATCGCTCCACCAACTAAGAACGGCCATGCACCACCACCCACCGAATCAAGAAAGAGCTCTCAATCTGTCAATCCTTCCGATGTCCGGGCCTGGTGAGGTTTCCCGTGTTGAGTCAAATTAAGCCGCAGGCTCCACTCCTGGTGGTGCCCTTCCGTCAATTCCTTTAAGTTTCAGCTTTGCAACCATACTTCCCCCGGAACCCAAAAGCTTTGGTTTCCCGGGAGCTGCCCGCCGAGTCATCGGAGGAACTTCGGCGGATCGCTAGGCGGGCTTTGTTGGCGGCTTTCGAGCAGCGCTCTTCCTCGAGCAGCTCCCTGGTTGATCCTGCCAGTAGTCATATGCTTGTCTCAAAGATTAAGCCATGCATGTATCAGTGCAAGCCAAATTAAGGTGAAACCGCGAATGGTTCATTAAATCAGTTATGGTTCCTTAGATCGTACCACATTACTTGGATAACTGTGGTAATTCTAGAGCTAATACATGCAAACAGAGTCCCGATCAGAAGTGGTAGGGACGCTTTTATTAGATCAAAACCAATCGGTCGGCTCATCCGGTCCGTTTGCCCTGGTGACTCTGAATAACTTTGGGCTGATCGCACGGTCCTGGAACCGGCGACGCATCTTTCAAACGTCTGCCTTATCAACTGTCGATGGTAGGTTCTGCGCCTACCATGGTTGTAACGGGTAACCGGGAATCAGGGTTCGATTCCGGAGAGGGAGCCTGAGAAACGGCTACCACATCCAAGGAAGGCAGCAGGCGCGCAAATTACCCACTCCCGGCACGGGGAGGTAGTGACGAAAAATAACGATACGGGACTCATCCGAGGCCCCGTAATCGGAATGAGTACACTTTAAATCCTTTAACGAGTATCCATTGGATGGCAAGTCTGGTGCCAGCAGCCGCGGTAATTCCAGCTCCAATAGCGTATATTAAAGTTGTTGCGGTTAAAAAGCTCGTAGTTGGACTTGTGTCCCACGCTGTCGGTTCATCGCTCGTCGGTGTCTAACTGGCATGGCTCGTGGGACGTCCTGCCGGTGGTGGCGATTCGAAAGCGCGCAGCCGTCGCGGATTTCCGCTGGCGGTTCTTGCGCGTCGTAGCCCGTTAATCTCACGATCATGATCCACGGTACCTCCCTTTTACGTGGAATGCGAACCACGGGACATGGCATTTCAATTCGAAAATCTCACATGTATTGGCCGGGAATCAAACCAGGTCTACCTTGGTGAGGGACTAACAGCTTGATCGCTGCGCCACAAATGTGACAGTAGCATATCTCCAATTCAATCTATATATTCATCACAGTACCAGTATGAAAATGGAATGTAAATTAACATTTATGAATGTCCAAACTGTGTAGTATACGAGTAGGATAACATGTCAGATGTTACACATCATATGCGACTACTGGGAGGCTCGTAACTTTTTTTTTTTTCATAAATGAAAAAAAAAAAGAAAACGATTGTGTGTTTGATTCAGTCCAGCCCAAATTATATTAAGCCAACAATACCCCCCCGGGGGGTATTAATTACTTGGATCTGGATCGTCTGAAATAAAGTGGTTTGTTGACAAAACTTGGGTCGGTCCTCGATCTCCCAAACAAAAGTGACGCCACATCTTCTTGGAATATTTAATGGAAATGGGACCTCCTAAAATCCCACAGAACTATAAATTTCCAAAAAAATAAGGACGGCCGCCATTTTTCACATGACTTTTTAGAGTGCAAGTTGGTTAATGGCGAAACAGTGACAAGAACTTGGTTTGTTTATTCAAAAACAAAAAACGACGCTTTTTGTTTTTGTTGCCGACTTTTGGCGGAAGTGTTCAGGCACCTGTTACAAACCGGAGTAATACGGACGGTTATAGCGACTGGGCTCATTGCGGAAGAAGCGTAAAGTCACACCAGCGATCGGCAGACCATATCAAGTCTTTCGCCAAATGGACGGACCTTAGCTCAAGAATTAAAAAACACTCCACCATAAATCAGACGCATGCTGATATGATCTACGTGGAAAAGAAACACTGGAAAGATGTACTCACAAGAATCATCGCAGCGGTACAATACTTGGCTGAGACACAAATTCTTCCTTTCGAGGGAGTTCGTACAAACTGTTCGAGAGAGAAATTGGGAATTTTCAAAAGTTGATGGAAATGCTCGCTATTTTTAACGGGTCGATGAATGAACATCTTCGGCGGGTGCGTGATGACGAAACCCTCGTGCATTATCTCGGTCCGGAAATACAAAACGATATAATTTCGATGTTAGGTAAGTTAAAGTAAAACTAAATTTAAACATTAGGCTAGTTCTTTAAATGGAATTTGCGAAAATGTTAATAATTTTCTTTTTTCCTCTTCTTAAGGCGCTGCTTCGAAGGAAAAACTACTGAATGCTGTTCGTGTCGCCAAATATTACGCGGCTATCCTCGACTGTACAAACGATGAGAGCCACAAGGAGCAAATGACCTTGGTCCCACGCTATGTTGATATGATGGCAGAAATTCCAAGGATCGTCGAATCGTTTATCGAGTTTTTGGAGGTACACGACGCTGCGGGAAAGGGGTTAGCTGAGGTTTTAGAGAGAGTATTGGAGGTTAATGATCTTGATATCATGGAATGTAGGGGACAAGGGTATGACAACGGTGCTAATATGAAGGCCAAGTATAAGGGAGTGCAGACGCGAGTAAACCATATGAATAAACGAGCAATGTTCATGCCATGTGTTGCACACAATCTTAACTTACTTTTGGGTGACATGGTTAAATGCAATAAGGAGGCTATGACATCTTTTGGTATAGTTCAGCGTCTGTACACTTTGTTTGTAGCTTCCACGGAAAGGTGGGACATTTTGTGCGAACTATGTCCTGGCCTCCTCACACTGAAATCATTATTTAGCACGAGATGGGAATGTCGAATTGACAGTGTCAAGCCCATCAGGTACCAGTTAGGCAAAGTAAACGAAGCTCTAGAAAAAGTGGCAGAAACTACCAAAGATCCTGTTACCCGGTCAGAGGCCCAATCTTTGTTGCTTCATACAAGTTGTATGAATTTGTTTTAAGCCTTGTTATCTGGTACGATATTTTATTTTCTGTGAACTCGACAAGTAAAACTCTCCAATCTGGGAAGACTTCGTTAGATACGGCTTTGACAGAACTTCAGGGCGTAAAGTCAATTTTTCAAAATGATCGCAACACTGGCTTTAACAGTGCAATGTCCACCGCTAGAGAAATAATGGAAAATTTGGGCTATGCAAAGAAATTTTCTATTCGCCGTCAAGGCAATCGCAAAAGGTTCTTTGATGAAATAAATTAGCAAAATGATCAACAGGTGGAAAAAACCGAAGAGGAACTTCAAAAAGAAGCTGAAAATAAATTTCGTGTGAATTAATTTTTGTCTGTCGTAGATCCTGCACTGCGTAGAAAATAGATTTAACGAATTTTTTTTTTCGGAATACTTTGGATTTCTTTTCGATCTTTCCAAGCTTTCCAATTTGGAGGAAAAGCAATTGAAAGACCATGGTCAAACATTCACTAATTTGCTAAAAGACGGGGAGCTTGAAGATTTGGACGCAGAAGATATTTTTCTGGTGCTACAATTATTTAGGTACGCCGTTCCGTCATCTGTTAAAAGTGCTTTCGGTGCACTACAGTTTTTAGCCCCGATAAAGGAGTCCTATCCTAATTTAACAACGGCCTATCGAATTATGCTTACAATTCCTATATCGGTTGCGTCGGGGGAAAGGAATGTCTCCATTTTGAAACTAATCAAAAACTATTTGCGACCAACGATGGCGCAGGAGCGTCTGTACGGTTTGGCTACTCTGTCAATCGAATGTGAAACGGCCAAAAAATTAGAAATGAACGATTTAATCAGCACTGTTGCCCTAGCAAAGGCCCGCAAAGCGCCTTTTACATAAATAAAAAGCTCTAAATTCTAAACAAAAAACAGTTTTTTTAATCCTGCCTTGTAAACCATGTTATTTCTAGAACAAAGAGGCCGTTCAGCTCATATTTATCGGTGTAAGTGGACTTATAGCACTTTTAGTAGTTTAGTTTATGAAAAACTGTATAGCCATAGAAATGTTGAAATATGTAAACGTGATTGCGTATTATTATTAATTATGTGCGTACATCAAGTACATCAAGTACATGCTTCGTTTTCCATAATATATTATCTATGCCAAAAACATCACATGAGTTAGCTCATTATATCAGGTTTCCATTGATATTGCTTGTTGCTTTTATCTGATCAGGTGCTTCCTGTATCCAATTTTAAGTTTATCCTATTTGTTGAGATTTGTTTAGAAACAAGAAATGTAATAAAATTAGTTTTAACTAGCCTAAAATTGTAATTTCATGTAAAACATCACTCTCCATACAACACAGCCCCTTACAGTCTAATATGTGCATTTATTATCCCCCATCCCGTGAACTCATACCTACTAGGCCCAGAACACATTCTCGCGCCAGGCCCCGCGCACCCTCGCGAAGGCCCTGCACTGAATAAATGATCCTACCACCTTAGTATATTCTAGTATAAGTTACTAAACCATATTTGTAAAGGGCAGGCCCCTTTGAGCTACCAGCTCACGGGGACTTTCTGTACCCTATAAATAAATAAATAAATAAATAAATAAATAAATAAATAAATAAATAAATAAATAAATAAATAATATATGCTGCATATGGGTTTAACACAGCGTTTAAACTCCATTGCATTGGCCTTTCGATGCTTTACAACAGATATGTCATTATCACACGTTAACGCGATCACTCGCGACTTCATAAGTAACGGATCGGCGAAATGCAGCTTGCCTCGTGGCTACAAGTTTATCGTAGTTAGCCGGAACTGTGTGTGTGGAAACTTCCCTGCATACACGCTGCCGTGCGGAGGTAAATCATCCCCACTCTTCGACGTCACATTTCGATATCTATCGCTGCTGCTTGGGTTAAATACATGTTATTACTTGAAATCACTTGATAATATCAAATCTACATGTATGATAGCTTTCTGCTATTTAAATATGTATTCTAACATCTCCAGTATTTCATATACAGCTCTTATTATCTTCAAACCAATATAAAAGTATCTCAGGTTGAGGTCGATGCGAGACATTACGTCATTAATTGAATTATTGATTGGTTGCTGCAACGTTCATCCCTTCGGGAATGATCGTTGGCTGTCATGTGGTAACGAAGGAACTCCTCCTGCTTCATCTCAGCTCTTGGTGTATTCTTGGAATACACGGTAAGATAAGGTATACTTTTACTGCTCTTTGCTTGTTCATTCCTTCCTTTTTCTCAAACACTTACAGTGATCTTCTAATTTCTCTTTGTTGGTCATGTCTCTTATGTTACTCGTGAGTCTGTTCTAGATATATATCTTCCATGACCCACCTAGCGTCATCTAGCAGCGAATCTCTGAAGTTCCTCAATTCTTCCCTATGCAAGAGGACATCCTTATCAATTTGGCCACCAGATCTCGTCGCCATCGCCAGCTATCATCTCCGTGATCAAGAGAACTTCGTCTACTTTTTCACCCACCAGGCTGCGATAGTGTCGCCTACTATCAACTCTTTGAAGACCATCTCATCAAGAGAAATTAACTTTTCAATGTTGGTTATGCTTATATGTTTTCCTTTTGTCTCCTACCCCCACTCTTTTCCCTTCCCTGGTCCGTCTGTGCTACGCTGAGTGTGTCTCACTTGTACGCCGGCAGTCGATTCAGTCAGAGCTCAACTAGAGCTAGCCTCCTCAACTAAAGAGGCATTCTTTTAATTCCACGCCATGTTGGAACTTTAATGTAAACCGTCAAAGGGAACTTCACCTTCGCCATGAAGCAAAGATAAGTACTGACTTCAGGTTTTAACCTCATTCTCATCGTCTTTTAATAACTACATGCTTTTAATGATCATTTTATAGGCAGTGTGAGAATACTATATTTGAGGCAATAATCATCCTTCGCGGGATTTCCTATGTGGGGCTTTTGTCTGTCTAAGCCAATCTTAATAGAAAGCAGCATTTCTTATGCTCATTAAATGAGAGATCTTCTCACAACGTGGGATACTAATGAATACCCACTGTCTATAAAATACTTAGTTCGTTCCACCGCTGGAATAACTTTGGCCCTATTCTTCAGTCAGGATTGCTCTGGAACTTTCCAGAATCTGTACTCTATCTACCAGTCATACCGTCATGTATTTTCCACTCACATGTGGGAATACTATTTCTAACTAAGGAATCGTCCTTGAATTGCTGATCAATAGCTAATTTTTCTTCCTCCGTTGGAATTTTCTCTGGCGCATTTTACGATAATCTACAACTTTCATAAGCAATAGACTCTCGCCTATCTAGTGTAACTAGTTATTTTCCATAATTGCAATAACTTTCTTTGCCATAAACTTTTGTGCTACTACAGTGAACTTCTCATTCATTCAAACAGACTATAGTGAAAAATAGTGTTTATTCAATATTTCTTCCGCGTCGCGCTCGTCCAATTATTACAAATACGGCCATAAACATTTATCCTCAATCCCATTTGATCTTTCCCAAACCTCTTACTAACAAATCATAATAATAAAATTGTTACTTTAGGTCCTTTTCAATGAGGTGTCACTCTAAAGACGTGCCCTCCCTCGTTTGCTTATTTATCGTAAATTAATGTCTGCATAACTATGTGTCTGGTACACGTCTCAAATTATCTTGTTTCTCCCTTCTAATTAGGGAATACAATTCTTTCAACTCATAAGTGAGTTATTTCTAGGTTTCACGAAAAGGGTAACTTGCCCCATTTGTCTCGTGATTCCTGCTTAAACATAGGAGGTCTAGAACCTTCCTTTCGACTTTCTCTTCAGGTTTCACAGTAAGTGACCTGCCCTATTTGTATAACTATTAAAAAAGTAATTCATCTTTAATATAAGAAGTTATAGGAACTTCTCTTTATTTCTTCCTACTTTTTGTTGTTGTTACTTTCGAAGTTGTTACTCTTTCCAAGATATTTATCAAGAAATTCCTTAAAGTACCCACCTTGTACTTGATTTATTGTCTAACTTCAATCACTTTAATTGTCTTTATTTTTTTATTTTATCTTCACCATTTCAAAATCTTGCGAGGACTTTAAAACATACAAAGGTTTGAAACCAAAAGAATTGTTAATTGCCTGGAGCAAATTTTAGATGTTCTTCGGAGGTCTGTGACCCCATTTGTTACAACGTCTAAATTATATATTTGTCAAAAAACTACCACCCAACATTGTTAAATTCATTACACTCTTCTGCTTTGTTAAATAAATTAAATATTTGTTTTTGGATTTATCATTTCTCAAACATAATGGTTAGGCAAGATACTGCTTTCCCAACTCTTCCTAGGTTCATGCCCTACTTAATGCAAATAAATCTCTTAATAGGGTTTTCACCACTTGTCGCATTTGAGCAAGTACTCATAACTATAACTTATGTCAAACTCTCTTCCTATTTCTCCATCCTTTTTTCTCTGGTCCGAAACCCACTCCCTTTTCTTAATCATCTTCCCTTGGGGGTTAGGTAATTCCCCAGCCAATAATCTACCCAAAATTTGGTCCCTGAAACCCGGGAGAGTCCATTTATGTCACTTTCTATTCTCTTTCAAAGGTTATTTGACAATATTTTGCAAATCATTAATATCTGCTTTGAATCTTTCAGCTATAACTACATTGTGCAAAGCCTGTGAAGTGGAAAGAGGCCGCTCCTGTCTCCTTTGGTGTGTCCGTTTCTTTCAAATTATTTGCTGCTGCCAGCCTGACAGCATTTCCAAGGTTCCACAGTTTCGTAAGTTATACTTTAATCTATCTACCTTGTCATGGCTCCTACTGAAAAGGATAAGGTTGAGAAACTTACTTCTAAACGAGCATCCTATAAAAGACAAATTACCCGATTCAGAAAGTACATCAAAGAGCTAGATCCCTCAGAAGCTCAATTAGACTTGTTAAAACATCGTGTAAGGGATTTTGAACGTTCATATGAAAATTATTGTAACATCCAAACTGAAATAGAAACTTGTATGCTCAATCAAACCGAAGATCGAGTCGAAGTAGAAAACCAATATTACGAAGGTATAGGTTCTGCTTTCAAAATAATACGCCAACTTGAAGAAGAACAGAAAAAAGACGCTTCTGTTCTTGGTTCCCTTCACGAACAACAAACCTCTTTTCGCGATGGAACTCACAAGCCCAAACCAATTCTACCTAAGATTGATTCACCCCACTTCTCTGGAGACGAATCTACTTGGGATTCTTTCTATGAATTATTTTGCTCTCTTGTTCATGACAATGAAGACATTCAAGTCATCTACAAGTTTCATTACTTGAGATCTATCCTCCGAGGTCAAGCTCTGCAGTTAGTTGAAGCACTCCCTTTAAGTGCCGAAAATTACCCCATTGCCTTTAACTTATTGAAAGAAATATACGGAAATTTACGGTTACGTATTCAATGCCACATGAAGGCCCTATTTAACCTACCTGCGTCACAGCACAATGACGTCACTAGTTTGCGTACTCTCATTGACACTACACAACTTCACGTCGAAGCTCTGTCACAATTAGATCAACCCACTGAACACTGGGACACTTTCCTAATACATTTAGTGGTTTCCAAAGTTGATGCTGCTACCCTCAAAGCTTGGGAGATTGAACTTTCTAGAGAAGACGATTACTCTTACGAGCATTTAGTCACTTTCATAAATGCTAGATGCCAACTCTTAACTGCTTTAGCTAATCAAAGTGAACCCTCATCCCCGAGTTCTAAATTTGAATTAATGTCTCTTAAACCCAAAAGCGAACGCTTAGCGTTTAGTACTCAAAAACCTGGGTCCAGCTCATCTAAACTTAAGTCTAACACTACTGGTTACCCAACTAGGTCTAGTGAACGCCGTATTGCTAGCTCTCTTGTTTTAAACACTCAAAGTGAACCCCGCAAGAGTTTAAATGAACCTTTAAAGTGCATACTTTGTAAAGATTCCCATGCCTTATATCTATGTAAATCTTTTAAAGAACTGTCAGTCGACGACAGAAGAAAATTAGTTTCCCAGAACAAACATTGCTTCAACTGCCTAGCGCCCACGCATTCTGCTTCAAATTGCAAGTCCACAAGACTTTGCTTCCATTGTGAAAAAGCTCATCACACTTTACTACATCGTCATGATCAGGCAAGGTCATCGACAGCATCTACTTCTCACAAAAGTGATAATGCTAACAGTTCTAATGCTTCATCGTACATTCAACATGCCAAGTCCATTCGTAGTGCCCAAGTATTATTGTCTACTGTCCAAATCGAAGTTCAGGATAATTTTGGCAACTGGGTCCGTGCACGCGGTCTTCTTGATTCAGCGGCTACTCATGATTTTGTGTCTAATTCTTTGATTAGAAAACTAGGCCTACCTGTAAACCCCACTTCTATTAACGTATCAGGCATTAACAGCTCAAAATCGCAAGCTTTACAGTTCTCAAAGCTAACCATAAGAGGCATTTGTCACAGAAACAACTTTCTCAAACTGAATTGTCTCATTCTCAATAGCATTGGAGAAGACACTCCAAGTCACTCTGTGGATATTTCAGGGTTAAACATTCCCTCGCATTTAAGGCTAGCCGATCCTTTGTTCAACATACAAAACCCCATTGACATACTCTTTAGTGCCAATGTTTTCTGGAATTGCCTTCGTAAACAGGTTCGCAAGTTATCCTCAAACGTGGTCGCCAGAGACACTAATTTTGGACGGATCGTCACCGGTCAACTTCCCCATTATTCTCCCCAACCCGCATCGCAATGTTACTTCTCCAATGCTGACCTGGAACAGTTCTGGAGGCTCAAAAGCGTTGATCCTCCTAACGTGACCTCTTCAGAAAATGAATTCTGTGAGCAACTTTTTCTGAACACCACCATTCGTTCTTCTGATGGTCGGTTCATTGTTCAAATGCCAAGATTACATAATCCCCCTAAACTTATAACTCTCAACCCAAAGCTCGAAAAGCTCTCTTTGCTATCGAGAGCAAATTCAAGAAAGAACCTCTCGTTAAACAGCAGTACACTGATTTCATGGATGAGTATGAAAGCTTAGATCATATGGAAGTTGTTAACAAATCTGATGATGAATTGCACCCCCCAATTGAAACGGTTTTCTTAAATCATCATCCCGTGTGCAAAAGCCCTCTTGTAAAGGATAAAATCCGAGTTGTTTTCAATGGTTCATCACCTGACGTTAATGGCAACAGCCTTAACGATACTCTTTACTCTGGTCCTGCTATTCAGTCAGAACTATCTGCTATACTCTTAAACTTTCGATTATTTCCCATAGCTGTTATAGCGGATATAAAACAGATGTACCGTTAAGTTTTAATTCAGCCTGAACAACGAGATCTCCAAAGAATCTTGTGGCGTGATAAAATCAGTAAGCCCATTAAGGTATTTCGTTTAGAAAACGGTTACTTATGGCTTAAAACCTTCCGCTTTCCTTGCTATCCGATCCCTACACTTGCTAGCCTATCAAGATGGTCATTTATTAATTCTAAAGCTTCTGAAGCACTAACTACGTCATTCTATGTTGACGATTATTTGCAGTCCTTCCCCACTCTGGAGGAAGCTTCTTTCGTGTCCTTAGAACTTCAGGCATTGCTAAGGAATGGAGGTTTCCCACTTCATAAGTGGAATTCCAACTCCCCTGAGTTTCTCGCCCAGTTTCCTATTGAAGACATACAGTAGATCCCTCCTCTGTCGAAATTTGTGGAAACTCCGAATCCATAAAAACTCTTGGAGTTCATTGGTGCACTAGCACTGACACTCTCATCTACAAAGTTTCGCTCGCAGAAGAGCTCCCTAACACAAAACGAAAAATTCTCTCTGAAATTGCAAACATTTTTGATCCGCTTCAATTCCTTGCCCCAGTTATCGTAATAGCCAAACTTTTCATGCAAGAGCTGTGGTCGCTCAAATGTGAATGGGATGACACTGTTCCCCTTTCTTTTCTTAACAGATGGCTCTCTTTTCGCAGCAATTTGCTTGATCTTTCCCTTATTGAAATTCCCAGGATTTTAATTAACGCTCATTCTAAATCATATTTTTTCCTTCATGTGTTCGCGGACAGTTCCGAAAAAGCTTACGGTTGCTGTGCATATTTGGTTTATCGCGGTTCATTAAATGGATCTTCAGTTTCCAACCTTGTTTGTGCCAAATCAAAGGTGACTCCTCTTAAAACTATCACTTTGCCTAGGCTTGAATTGTGTGCTGCACTCGTGGCTGCAGAACTCGTTAAGAAATTACGGGAAGTATTAAAAGTCGAATTCTCGCAAATCTATCTCTGGAGCGATTCCATGATCACACTTTCTTGGATCGCCAAGAATCCCGCTCACTGGCAAACTTTTGTTGCAAACAGGGTTTCCAATATTCAAACTCTTTCTTTGGGATGTCAATGGAGGCATGTGCCCAGCGCTGACAACCCAGCCGACATTATCTCTCGTGGATGTTTACCCTCTCAATTGGCAGCTTCCCAGTTATACTGGCATGGGCCCTCGTGGTTAATCGAAGACTCTTCTTGTTGGCCTTCTAAACCTCCAGCTACAAACTCCAACTTGCCTGACACTAAAATATCTATATCTATTGCTTCGTGTCTTGTTTCCAACATTTCTCATCCCTTGTTGTCCCGCTATTCTTCCTTTCATAAATTAATTCGAATTGTCGCCTATCTTCTTAGATGGAAATATCTTGTGGTTGACCAACCTCTTCTCCCCAAACCACACCTTACCAATCATGAATTAAATCTCGCTACCATTAAGGTTTTACAACTGACACAGCAAGAAGCCTTTTCTTCTGAATTGTCTTTACTTTCTTCTAAAAGGGATCTTACCTAATCCAGTCGTCTCCGTGCTTTGGCCCAGTTCTTTGATGACAATGGGTTACTCAGGGTAGGTGGTAGGCTCTCGCAATCTTTGCTCTCTGAGGACAAAAAGCATCCTGTTATTTTGCCTTCTAAACATCACGTAACTTCCTTAATTATACGTGACTTTCATTATCGCAATCTGCATGTTGGTACACGCACTCTGCCTTGCCTCTTAAGGGAAAAGTACTGGATTATAAATGGAATTCACGAAGTTTCCTCTGTAATTCACAAGTGCATTCCTTGCTTCAAAGCGAAACCTAAAGTCAATACTAAATTAATGAGCGATCTGCCCTCCTTTCGCTCTTCTCCTATACGTCCATTTGCTCTAACTGGTGTGGACTATATGGGTCCGTTCCAATATCAACGAAATTCCCCTGAAGCTAAACGCAAATTGTTTGGTAAGCTCTATGTTTCTCTCTTTGTTTGCATGGTTACTGGTCCAATCCATTTGGAACTAGTAACGAATGCCTCTACTTCTTACTTTTTATCAGCTGTCTCTCGCTTCGCTGCTAGGCGTGGTGTTCCTTCAGAGATGTTCTCTGATAACGCTTCCACTTTTCAGGGCGCAGCTTCCTTGTGGAAGAAAGCTCTCACATCTTCTCCTGCCATGGAACAGATCTCAAATTTTTCCTACTCTAAGGGTTTCAAATGGCGTTTTATACCTCCCTACGCTCCTCATCACGGTGGTAGGTGGGAATCCTGCGTAAAGCTCACTAAGCGTCATTTAAGAAAGGTTTTAGGTAATCTCATTCTGACTTATGAAGAATTTAATTCACTGTCCGTTCTGATTGAAGGTGTTGTTAATTCTCGCCCTTTAACTCCGCTTTCCAATGACCTGCTTCCACTCACACCTGGCCACTTCCTTATAGGCACTTCTCTTTCTGCCCCTCCTCCCCTTTCCAGCTCTTACAGGGATTCTAATCTACCTATTGTTTGGCGTAAACTTGAAGCCCTCCGCAACTCTTTCTGGAAGAGGTGGAACTTGGAATATTTAACTTCCTTGCAACGGAGACAGAAGTGGTTTCTTTCCAGTCCCGACATCAGAGTGGGGGACTTGTTCCTGGTTAGGAATGTTTCTCCTCCCCTGGTCTGGATTTCTGGTAGAGTGACCGAGTGTTATCCTGGAAGGGATGGGAGAGTCAGGGTGGCCAGAATCTTGACCACTAACGGTCACATCACAAGACCACTGTCTTTAATTGCTCCATTACCTTTAAATGTTTAATTGTTTATCCTGCTCTCTGTTGGTGTTTTTCCCTCCCAGCTTGGTGTATTCTTGGAATACACGGTAAGATAGAGTATACTTTTACTGCTCTTTGCTTGTTCATTCCTTCCTTTTTCTCAAACACTTACAGTGATCTTCTAATTTCTCTTTGTTGGTCATGTCTCTTATGTTACTCGTGAGTCTGTTCTAGATATATATCTTCCATGACCCACCTAGCGTCATCTAGCAGCGAATCTCTGAAGTTCCTCAATTCTTCCCTATGCAAGAGGACTTCCTTATCAATTTGGCCACCAGATCTCGTCGCCATCGCCAGCTATCATCTCCGTGATCAAGAGAACTTCGTCTACTTTTTCACCCACCTACTATCATCTCTTTGAAGACCATCTCATCAAGAGAAATTAACTTTTCAATGTTGGTTATGCTTATATGTTTTCCTTTTGTCTCCTACCCCCACTCTTTTCCCTTCCCTGGTCCCTCTGTGCTTCGCTGAGTGTGTCTCACTTGTACGCCGGCAGTCGATTCAGTCAGAGCTCAACTAGAGCTAGCCTCCTCAACTAAAGAGTGAACCGTTTTTATCAGGTTCATTATTTTTTTGTCATATTATTATTATTATTATCATCATTTCCTTCATGTCGCATTATTGTGACATAGGTTTCTCTGTCACACCTACTGCGTTCAAACTTAGTAATTCTGCGTAGACGTTTCACCAGATGGTGAAACTTTTCATCCCTACTAACACAATGTTACCATTGGTTGAAGCACTATTTGTTGTCAGGCTTTACCTCCGCTATTGGACCCCCTCCACCCATGTATACGGAGTGGGGATGTTTGTCGTGTCTACGACATATTTTTCTCGGGCGCATTACTGCGTTCCTTAAGAGAAGGTTTCTTCCTTCCAATTTTGGGCCGTCATGTAGACGGACGTGTGTGCACGTGTCGGGCTTTTGCCCGCACCCAGAAAGCAACTAAATGTAAGTACGATTCAGTCATTGAATTTATCTAACTTGAGGTCATTTTAAATTTCTGTGTATCCATTTTTTATTTTTTGTCTCCTTTGATTCACTTACAATTTCCCTTCCTTATGATGATGTGAATTCGATCCATGAACCCAAGTCCCTTCGCCTTTGTTTACGTTAGTTTAGCGAAGTCTCTGTGTTTATTTGTCATCCCTCCCTTTCATGTAATCGGTTTTATTTTTACGTAAATCTCTCAGGTCTGAAATATCTGCTATTTTTCTACGAGGCTTAATTATGATCTGTATTGCGTCACCACCTGGTTCGGCGTTCTTTTATGACGACCTCCGGTGGATTGTCGCATCAGAGCCTTGTTTTTTGTGGATGGAATCGGCGAAGTTACGGAGCTGAGTTTCACGTCTTCAACCAGATCCTCCCTCTGTTTTATTGAAACGTATGTGAGCGATGGTCATCGTGCTAATCACTGTCCATGCGCCACATTACTTTCTTTGTTTCATCGTATGTCGTTGTGATTCGTCATTTCTACCTCTGTGTAAGCCTACATCTTCCTACGAAGCATATTTCTTAGCTGATTGATTTTTTTCTTTTATTTCCTGTCCCGGTAATGTCAAGTAATTTAATGTAATTTTCATTTCGTTTATTTTTATGTGTTAATTTTGTGTTACTTCCTCCGACTTCGTTATATTACGTAACTCTGTGTCATCCCCCACCCCCCGTCTCCCTACATACGCCCTCCTCCACCCCCCCCCCCCCACCCTTTCACCTCCTACCCCACGATTTTACAACATCATGAGCGTCTGAGTTCGGTTTTTGGCGCTGGACATTCTAGTCCAGATCGTGTCATCTCAGTAAGTAGTCGTTCTTGTAATCTATCCCACAAATTTCTTTAATTTCTTTAATTTTGCTTCATCTTTTTTAAGTTTTAGTATTGAATCGCGTTTCCAATTAGTTGCTATTATGATTTGAATTTATTTCTAGATTCCTTTCATTTTACATTTAAGTTGCTCGTGTTTTATTTTCATTTCTAATTTGTAATCAGTACACATGTGTTTATCTTATTATTAATATATTTTTATTCAGTAAGTACAATATTTGCTTCTGTCTTATGATTTCTCGTATTTGAGTTCCTCGTTTGTCTTTCGATTCGACTTAGTCTTGGCTTCGCACTGTAGCGAAGTTACGACTAACACGGTCTCTGGGACCCTTGCTCTATTACTTAAGTTTAATTTTTCCTTTTGATTTTACCTTAAACCTTTGTTCTGGCTTACTTTCTGTGGAAGTCATCTTTCTTTCGATTCGGAATCTTGGGACCAGCACGCATCGAAAGAAGTATTCCTTCCTCGTTCCCTACGTAATCCTGTTTAGTTTTTGTTGTTTTTGCTTCCACTGTATTCCTCATATCTCTGCTATTTTGTTTAACGTAAAAGCACAAAGCGGTGCAAGAGGCATTCTTTTAATTCCACGCCATGTTGGAACTTTAATGTAAACCGTCAAAGGGAACTTCACCTTCGCCATGAAGCAAAGATAAGTACTGACTTCAGGTTTTAACCTCATTCTCATCGTCTTTTAATAACTACATGCTTTTAATGATCATTTTATAGGCAGTGTGAGAATACTATATTTGAGGCAATAATCATCCTTCGCGGGATTTCCTATGTGGGGCTTTTGTCTGTCTAAGCCAATCTTAATAGAAAGCAGCATTTCTTATGCTCATTAAATGAGAGATCTTCTCACAACGAGGGACACTAATGAATACCCACTGTCTATAAAATACTTAGTTCGTTCCACCGCTGGAATAACTTTGGCCCTATTCTTCAGTCAGGATTGCTCTGGAACTTTCCAGAATCTGTACTCTATCTACCAGTCATACCGTCATGTATTTTCCACTCACATGTGGGAATACTATTTCTAACTAAGGAATCTTCCTTGAATTGCTGATCAATAGCTAATTTTTCTTCCTCCGTTGGAATTTTCTCTGGCGCATTTTACGATAATCTACAACTTTCATAAGCAATAGACTCTCGCCTATCTAGTGTAACTAGTTATTTTCCATAATTGCAATAACTTTCTTTGCCATAAACGTTTGTGCTACTACAGTGAACTTTTCATCCATTCCAACAGACTATAGTGAAAAATAGTGTTTATTCAATATTTCTTCCGCGTCGCGCTCGTCCGATTATTACAAATACGGCCATGAACATTTATCCTCAATCCCATTTGATCTTTCCCAAACCTCTTACTAACAAATCATAATAATAAAATTGTTACTTTAGGTCCTTTTCAATGAGGTGTCACTCTAAAGACGTGCCCTCCCTCGTTTGCTTATTTATCATAAATTAATGTCTGCATAACTATGTGTCTGGTACACGTCTCAAATTATCTTGTTTCTCCCTTCTAATTAGGGAATACAATTCTTTCAACTCATAAGTGAGTTATTTCTAGGTTTCACGAAAAGGGTAACTTGCCCCATTTGTCTCGTGATTCCTACTTAAACATAGGAGGTCTAGAACCTTCCTTTCGACTTTCTCTTCAGGTTTCACAGTAAGTGACCTGCCCTATTTGTATAACTATTAAAAAAGTAATTCATCTTTAATATAAGAAGTTATAGGAACTTCTCTTTATTTCTTCCTACTTTTTGTTGTTGTTACTTTCGAAGTTGTTACTCTTTCCAAGATATTTATCAAGAAATTCCTTAAAGTACCCATCTTGTACTTGATTTATTGTCTAACTTCAATCACTTTAATTGTCTTTAAATTTTTTATTTTATCTTCACCATTTCAAAAACTTGCGAGGACTTTAAAACATACAAAGGTTTGAAACCAAAAGAATTGTTAATTGCCTGGAGCAAACTTTAGATGTTTTTCGGAGGTCTGTGACCCCATTTGTTACAACGTCTAAATTATATATTTGTCAAAAAACTACTACCCAACATTGTTAAATTCATTACACTCTTTTGATTTGTTAAATAAATTAAATATTTGTTTTGGGATTTATCATTTCTCAAACATAACGGTTAGGCAAGATCCTGCTTTCCCAACTATTCCTAGGTTCATGCCCTACTTAATGCAAATAAATCTCTTAATAGGGTTTTCACCACTTGTCGCATTTGAGCAAGTACTCATAACTATAACTTATGTCAAACTCTCTTCCTATTCCTCCATCCTTTTTTCTCTGGTCCGAAACCCACTCCCTTTTCTTAATCATCTTCCCTTGGGGGTTAGGTTATTCCCCAGCCAATAATCTACCCAGCTGTGAAGAATGGCCTGGCGCTCGCAACTATTTCACGCCACGTCAAGTAACTGTACACACTACTTGTACTTAAAACCTTAAAAATAACGATACAGTACGGTATATGTCTAATTGTATATAGCCAATTTCATTAGGATGATATATTGATATAGGCTACTGCATTCCAGGTCTACACGGTTAATCGACTGCATGCATTACATTATCTTCCCTCATTATTTCAACATGAAAGCATAGTATCCTACAGTAGGCTACTCTCCAATCTGCTTACCAAGGCTACTTGCCAAGCTCTGTTGAAATACTTAGGCTACTGCATCAGGAATGAATACTTTCACATTACCAGTTCTGATGAAGAGGATAACATTTCCTCTAATTCTCTCATTTTCTTAGGTAAATAAGTTAATTTCGGTTTGTGCAAGTCCATTTTGATCCATGTCTCTGTCATCACAATTAATTATAATTTACCAGTGGCATAGGCCTTGAAGAATTGTGAATATTTGCAGCCTATCTTCAAGCATTGATAATTTAAATAATTAAAATAGATAGATTTTTATTAATTCCATTTGATCAAATGCATGTATACAATACATTTTTGATATAGGACACGTCAGAATTTACATCTATAAAATAAAAGTACTAATAGGTATATAATACTAATACTATAACTATTTATAACTTATTATAATAACAGATATTAAGAGATACAATCTTATTGGACAAATATTAACACCTTACTCTATTACCATAATATGAAACCTTAATTCTATAAATACAAAAACTTACAGCTAGGTATTACAATTAAAATAGAAAAGTAAAATATAATTATAGATTTCATCGCTCCTATACGCTAAGATATTCAACTACAGAGTAAAACAATGGCACTGCAGATAAGCTTTCAATATTCTATCAAAGGTTTTTATTTTTGGGGCAAGTTTTATATACTGGGGTAATTTATTGTATAATTTAACTCATGTGTGAAAAGTTCCTTTTTGATATATGCTTGTGTGTGTGTGTGAAATATGAATGTTTTGATTTTGTCTTGTGTTATGCATGCCTATGAACATCAATTTTTTGTTTTAAGAAAAACATCCTTATTCATTACATTCTTTTTAAAAAACATAATACTTTCAAATATATATATATGCAGGGCAGTGGGAGAATGTTTAAATCTTTAAACAGAGGTCTACATGATTCTCTAGTGTTTACATTTGCCATAATTCTAATCGCCCTCTTTTGTATCCTAAACGTGCTTAGTACATCTGGCGACATACCCCAAAATATGACCCCATATCTTAAGTATGAATGGAAATAAGCAAAATAAGCATTTCGTAATGTGTGCTTGCTAGTGCAGGTTTCCAAAATACGTAACGCAAAGCACATCGAGTTCAGTTTAGTATTCAGATATTGTATATGTTTATTCCATTTCAAGTCATGTTGTATCCATAGTCCTAAAAACTTTGTTTCTGACTTATTTTCTATTTGATGACCATTTAATGTTATATTGGACTTCGCAGGATTCCTATTCTGTAAAGTGTGGAAATTTAGACAAACTGTTTTTTATAGTTTATTATGAGGCGATTATCTTGTGACCATTTGGTTAACTCTCCTGTAAAGGAGTCAGCATACTGCTGTATGACCTGTTTAGTTTCACCTTTTATTACGAGTGTTGTATCGTCCGCAAACAAAATTTCCTTATGTGAATTAACGTTCTGTGATATATCATTGATATATACAAGAAAGAGTAGTTGTCCAAAAACCGATCCCTGGGGTAATCCAAATTTAATAATTCCCCCATTGGACAATGTTTCATTAAGTAATTTGGTTCCATCATCCTTGTGTCTCAAGCTTAGTATTTGTTTACGCCTTGTTAAGTAAGACACTATCCATTTATTAGCTAGACCTCTAATACCATACTGATTTAGTTTTGTAAGTAGGATTTTATGGTGAACAACATCAAATGCTTTCGATAAATCCAAGAAGAGGCCAGTTACATGTTCCTTATTGTCAATTAATTTCAGTATACAATTAATACATTCATAAATTGCTGTCTGTGTAGATTTTTCGGTTCTGAATCCATGTTGTGAGTTTGATATTATTATTTTTTCTATAAAACTTATCAGTCTCTTATACATGATTTTGTCCACAATTTTTGCAATACCAGTTGGTAAGGTAATAGGACGATAGTTATCTAATTCTTATTTTGAACCGTTTTTTGCACTGGAATTACTTTTGATAACTTCAAAATATCCGGGTAAGTTCCTGAGAGAATTGAATTGTTTATTAAGTGTGTAAGTGGATTTATTATATTTTCTGCACATTTCTTTAAAATTGCATCAGGGATGCCATCAATGCCAGAACAGAATTTATGTTTAGCTCTTTTATAACTATTCTTACCTCTTCACTTGTGACATGATTTATAAATAAAGAATCACTACATATATTTATTTTATTATTAGAATTCAGTGTATTTACCTGTGATTTATTTAATAATTTATGTGGAATTTCCGGAAAATAGTCATTAAAAGTGTTTGCTATTTCCTGTGGATTATTAATCACTTTATTATTTCTGGTCAGTGTAATGTTTCTTTGTATTTTAGCAGATTTTCCAGTTTCTTTCTTTATCACGGACCACATAGCCCTGTTTTTATTAGATGATTGGGAATTAAAATTATCATTATGCATTTTCCTTGCTAGTCTTATTACCTTATTTTATATGATAGTGTATTTTTTGTAGTATAAATTGAATTCAGGTATTGTGTGGTATTGTTTATATAATTTGTGTAGAAATTTCCTTCTTTGACATGAATTTATAATCCCTGTTGTCAACCTAAACAACTATTCTGTTGCATTTGTACACAGAGACAATCAGGATGGTGGAGGTGTGGGAGTTTATGTCCACAAAAATGGAATAAAAATTTCTTAACCTAGTTGAGAGTAACCATAGCTTGATCCAGTTAGAGCTTATAAGAAATGATACTGTTCATTTCAATTACCTGCATACTATTAATATAATTGCAGTATATAATCCTAACATAAATAACGCAACAAAATTCATGCAATCCCTAGAGTACATTCTCTCGAAAAACAATGCCAATCTTTCCTTATGCTCAATCTACTATCATGCTACGGTTTCACACAAGGCAATACTCGCTATCCAACAAGAATAAGTGAATCAACAAGTACACTCTTTGCTCAGGTGGCCACTAATAACTGTAAATATGCCTATAGAATAAGCAATATAAATAGTGATATTAGTGATCATAATATTCTTGTAACTGAGATTTTCTGGTCAAACTACTATCCAGGCAATAGCCCAATCTCGAACATGACATTTAAATTCGCCCCCAACAAGCAAAGGTCTAGTTAAAAAAACGTGAATAAAAATTACCGGTACATGAACAAAAACAAATTCTCTAATGATCTCAATCAAATAGACTGCTTAGATGATCTAAACGAAACTTACATCGCCATGAAACACAAAATCTTGACACAGACACCCAACAAAGAAAACACTGACTCACCTTTGAAGGAAATACACCAGAACCACAAAAACCCATGGATAACAACAGAATTAATTCAACTAATGAAACAAAGGGACTTACTACCTGCTAAACTTAAAACTAGCATTCACAGAAACAATAACCTCTTAAAGGAAGAGCACATAATATGTAGAAACAAAGTGACAGCTTTAAAACGGAAACTGAAATCCTCAAACTATGAACATAAATTAACATTGAATGCCAATAGCATAAAAGATACTTGGAAAGTAATCAATAAAATGATCTACAACTGCACAACTGAAAACAAAGATGGTCCCAGTGAGATAATAATTGACGGTAAATCTTTCACAGGAAAAGAAAATATTTTCAAAGCTCTAAACACTCACTTTATAAACATAGCACACAAATTAGCCATATACATCCCCCAGTGAAGAAAGTTAATGAAATTAATGTCAACACAGATTCCATATTTATGACCCCGACTAATGAGATAGAAATTCGCAATATTATATTAAGCCTTAAAATGAAAAGTAGCCAAGACAAAGATGGTATGTCAGTGAAATTGTTAAAAAACTCCATTGACATGCTAAGTAGCCCACTAACTACTTTAATAAATGTATCGTTAGAGACTGGTCTGGTGCCTGATAATCTAAAAATAGCACGAGTCATACCAGTCTATAAAGGAGGTGACAAAAGCAATCCAGACAATTACAGACTCATTTCCATCCTCCCACCCATATCCAAGGTACTCGAAACAGTAGTAAAAACAGAATTGTTAATTTTTTAAATAAAAATTATTACTTCTACAAAGGGCAGTATGGATTCCGAGAAAACTCAAGCACAGAAATAGCCACAATTGATATTATCTCTAACTTGCAGGATGTCTTAGACAATAAGATGACAGCGAGTGGCCTTTTCATAGACCTGAGAAAGGCGTTTGATACTGTTGACCATGAAATTCTATTAGGGAAACTTGATAAAGCAGGTATCCGAGGAGTAGCTTGGAAATGAAAATCCACAGCCTGCATCCAGTCTCCGACCGGGTCAGGAATGGAATGAATGAAGCCCCCATCTAGCGGCGAGGATATGAACGTGCCGGCTGCCGAGGCCTGACGCACTCCTCTGGGGCAATGATTAAATGAATGACAGATGAAATGAAATGATAGTGGAGAGTGTTGCTGCCGCTGGGATGATAAAAAATTGTGCTACTATATCCCAAAATATCTACTCAGGAAAGTGTATTTCTCCTTAATCCATAGCCACTTACAATATTCCAGTAGCTTGGACATGGTTTAAAAATTACCTATCTAATCGTAAGCAGTATATTGAAATAAATGGCTACAGAAGTGAGGAAGTTAATATTACCCACGGTGTGCCCCAAGGATCAATACTGGGTCCTTCCCTCTTCTTAGTATATATTAATGACATAGCAACACTCCGTTTTCATGGTAATACAACGTTTTTTGCAGATGACTTAAGCATCTTTTACAATGCGTACACCACCAACACGCTGATTACACGCATGCAGGAGGACATGAATACAATACTTGGCTGGACCCAGTCAAATAAATTAACAATAAATGAAGATAAAACAAACTATTTAATAATATCTAAGCGTAGAACAAAGTTAGACATCACTCAGAATATAATGCTGAATGGAAAAGCAGTTAAAAGGGTCTCATCTGTCAAATACCTAGGCTTAATAATAGATGAAAATCTCTCCTGGCAAAAGTACATTGATGCATTAGTAAAAAAAATATCACCTGCCGCTGGGATGATAAAAAAATTGTGCTACTATATCCCAAAATATCTACTCAGGAAAGTGTATTTCTCCTTAATCCATAGCCACTTACAATATTTGAATACAATTTGGATAAAATGCTCAAATTACCTAAAAAAGGAAATTGAGGTAATTCAGAATCGAGCCCTAAGACATATGTATAACTACCAACCAAACACCTTTATATTACGAGTAAACTTCAACCAGTAGCCCTAAATGCAGAAATCAAATCAAATGTCCTGATGTACCAAATCTTACACAAAGGTATCCACACAAATTTAAACTTCACTAAACAATCTGATTTACACGCTTACAAAACTAGACATGCAGATGACATATCACTTTTCCATATCAATTCCAAACAATATGGCAGTAATAGCATTAAGTATAGTGCCTTTGTAAAATTCAATAGACTACCAGAAAATATAAAAATTGCAAATAGCCTACCCATCTTTAAAAGGAGGCTAAAACAGTTTATGTGGAATGATTATAAAATGTCAGTTTGAAGAAATTTCAGAATCTGAGAAGACAAAAGATGAACACATTGTGTACAAAAACTTATGAAAGCTACAAATTGTTGCATATATTTTCATACTGAAAACTTGTAAACTAATCATTGTATTGTAATTTGTCGCCAACAAGATAAAACTGTACAATACCTTTGTATATGAGTCCTTGACTCGTTAGGGGATAAATAAAATGCATTATTATTATTATTATTATTATTATTATTATTATTATTATTATTATTATTATTATCCAATTGCTAGTTTCGTTATTTTGAACAGTTCGTTGTCTAAAGGGGAATGCTGTTTCAAAATAGTGTTTTAGGGTACTGTTAAATGCATTAAATTTATCATTTACATTTTCTAGTTTATACATTTCTGACCATGTTTCCTTACTTAATAAGTCATTGAAATACGTAACATTTGTTTCAGTGAATGACCTGCACTTTGATTTTACTCCATTATCATTATTATTGATTGTTTTGGGTACTTCAAAACTCAGTATTTGTTCATGGTGGTCACTAAAAAACGGACAATAGGCTTCTATTGAATGGTGATATTTATCTGTATTTTAAAAAAATGATCAGGAGTGGTTGTACTAAATTTTGTTATTCTTGTTGGGGTATTTACTGTAGGTTTCAGTCCATAGGAAATTAGTAACTGTTAATAATTCACAATTTCTATCAAATTTTAAGAAATCCACATTTACATCCCCACAAATTATTATATCGAAATTTACTTTGCTCATGTTATTGAGTAACACTTCTAATTTATCTATAAATAAAGGAAACGTTCCTGACGGAGAACGGTATACGCATAGAATTATTAACTTAAACTGCTGTATTTTTACAGCAGAGAATTCAAAATCCTGTTCCTCAATTAGATAATCATAAGCTGTTAACTGTTCATGATCTAAATTATTTCTTAAGAAGATACACATACCACCATGGCTAATATTAGATCTAGAGTATTTACTAGCTTGTATAAACCATGGAAATTTCATTAATTCGAGTTGTTCCTCTTTCAGCCAATGTTCTGAAATACATAGTGCTGAGATGTCTTTAAGTTCATTTTTAAGCATTAGATTTATGTAATCAATTTTATTATAGAGAGACTGAACATTCTGATGGTAAATTTTAAATTTGTTACTTTTGCAAGCTTGTGTTGGTGATTTATTTACATTATTACTATCATAATTGTTATTATTATTGTTGCTAGACAAATCCGAAATACCATTGTCGGACTCGGTTAAATTTGACATCAAGAGATCTTTTTTTTACGAGCACACATTTTTATTCACTGACAGAAATCATGTACATATACAGATGTTGTATCAAAAAATACAGGGTGAATCCCACATAAGATAAACTTGTGCGTGGGCTTCATGAACACAATTTCTTAATTTATTTGCAACATGGTATTTGACTGATAATAATAAGAAAAGTTTATAGTAAAAGCATTAATTATAAGGATACTAAAAATAAAAGAAGATGATACATTACTTATTTGTGACTGAGTTGGTTAAATATGTTGGTTAAAATTTATAAGTTCATTTACTCTATCAAAGTTATTAAGGAGCCATATAAAAAGCCTTTTCTTCAATATATTCAGCGTGTTATTTGTTACATTTACTGGCAATATATTGTATATCCTAGTGCTAAGACAACTTAAATTCCTTTGGCCAAGTAGTGTGTTTCGACGAGGGATATTTATTCCAGTTCTGTCTTGAAGTCTAGTGCACATTTCAAGTGTTTGTCCATTAGAGAAGAGCTTCATATTTTTATGTATAAATATGATTGATGACTGAACAAATAACTGTCGTATGTTAAGCAACATGTTTTGTTGACACAGTTCACATGTTGGAAAAGTTGGTGGCCTTTTGTACATAACTTTTAGAATGAAATTCTATCAGGTATTTACCTGAGCCAAATGTGAATCAAGTATTCTACACCAACCATTTATTCCATATTGTAGTTGTGACTGGACTAAGGCAAAATATACTCTTCTCAAGCCTTTTGCTGAAAGGATATTTCTGATTCTGTAAAATATATAAATTAACTTTTGGAGTTTATTGGCCAACTTTGATGCATGCATATTCCATTTTAAATGACTATCTATAATAATCCCTAAATATGTAGCATTCATTGACTTCTGTAGGGTATAGCAGTTGCATCTTTCGCCATTGTTACAAATTGGTGTGTGGATCTTTAGTGTTAAATTGTCTGTGGGTTGTAATGTTTTGTTATGTGCGAAGCATAGGTATTGTGTTTTGGTTTCATTTAAGGTAAGGAGGTGGTTTCTTAGCCATTTTTGGACTGTAGCAAGGGTTTCTTGAGTTCTATTAAAAGTGACCTCCCAAGTTGTTCCTGTGACTGTGATGACAGTGTCATCAGCATATGAGGTAATCATCGCATTACAGTTCAGCTCACGCAAATCGTTAATATATAACAGAAAAAGAATAGGACCTAAAGCTGTTCCTTGGGGAATTCCAATTTTTACTTCAGCACTTCTACTTAGAGTATCTTTGATTCGTACCTTTTGTATTCTGTTAAAAAGAAAGCTTTTTATTAGTTCTTGAGGAGTACCACGAATACCTTCCTTTTCAAGTTTTCTAATGAGTATATTGTGGTCTACGGTGTCAAAAGCCTTTCTTAAATCCAGGAACACAGAAATTGTTCTCTTAGAACTATCAATGGTTTTATACAAATAATCAGTAAGGGAGAATATTGCATCTTGAGTACTAGTGTTTGGTCTAAAACCAAACTGATTTGGTGACAATATGTTGAACTTACTCAGATAGTTGAGTAATCTGGTTTTGATGCATTTTTCTAGTAGCTTAAAGAGGTGGGTTGTGACGGAAATTGGTCAATAGTTATTTAACTCTCGTTTATCATCTGATTTATGGACTGGGATTATGATGGCAATTTTGAATGAGTCTGGAAATTGTCCTTTCGTTAGTGATAAATTAAAAATATGGTGCAGTGGATGTAAAATTTCTGAACAAATTATCTTAATTGTTTTACTAGAGATATTATCATAGCCATTTGCTGAGTTATCTTCTAGAGCAGCTATGTGGTTTGTTATTTCTGATTTTGTTATGGGTATAAAAGAGATAGACTGAGGTTGAGATTCTGCAGTGCTATCACGTGCATTTGTGTTGTCAGGTTCCTTTCTTGTATTACTTATTTTTCAGAAAGTTCTAAACCTATGTTACTAAAATAGTCGACAAATTTGTTTGCAATGGCAGCTGGTTGGGATGTTTCTTGTGAGTCTCTGATAATTATGCTGTCAACAGCTGAAGATTTATTTCCCTTCCTACATGTTAAATCATTAATATTTTTCCAAAGGACTTTTGAATTATTGGAGTTTGACATAATTTGTTTGGAATAGTACCTTTCTTTTGCTATTTTAACAAGCCTGTGTATCCAGTTTCTGTACAATTTATGTTTATTAACAGTTTCTGGGACCTCATTACTGTCTGAAGACCTCTTCCTTTGTTTAACAATTTTCTGATGTAATTTATCTCTTATTATAATAGAAGTTAAAATTCCAGTTGTGATCCATGGAGTAATTTTTTAAAATTTTGATCTTAAGTTATTTATGGTAGTAGAGTATACAGAGATCTATTGAGTCAGTAACTTAATGAAACTATCAGCTGCTTTGTTAGCATCATGTTCAGTTATGATAGATTCCCAAGTTTCTTCAGTTAAGGATTTTTTTAGAGTTTCATAATTTATTCTTACATTGTTCAAAATATTTTCTCCTGTTTGTGGAGTGTATTTTTGAGATTTATTTTGTATGAGAAATGTAGGACTGTGATCTGTGACACTGGTATACAGAACAAAAGGGTCAAAGTTGCTGTTTCTGTGGGATATAACATGTATGTGATCGAAACATGTTCTGGATTTTGGGGTTATTCTAGTTGGTGAGTTTATGTACGAAATGAATCCATTTGCATGTAATACGTTTAAATACTCATTTTTAATATTTTGGGCATATTGCCTTGTAGGATTTAAAATATCAATATTTATATCTCCTATTAATATACTGTGTGTAGCTGTAGGCAAGTGCTGGAGAGTATTTCCTAGTTCGTCTATGAATTTCCTTGGGCTTGTGGAGGGTGATCTGTATATAGCAAGTACCAAGTAACTTTCTTTATTATATCTGAAGGTGAGTAGGCTAGCATTTGCAGCTTTCAATGATTTTACAGTAGATATTGTAATATTTTGTATGAGGTTTTCATGCACTATATCTTTATGCTATCATAGGTAGAATTTTGAGGTGGTATGAAGTATTCATTATATCCTAAAATAGCAAATGGTATATCCTCAATGAGCTGAGTTTCAGACAGTATAATGACATCTGGTTTTTGATCAAACTTCACGTTTGGCTTATTTTACCAGTTTCCCTGCTTCCACTCTAAAGATATTACTGTTGAACTATTCTTACCATTTGAATTTACAATTTGCAGATTTCATCACTAAGATACTCTTTTCCTAACCTATTTAAGTGTAAGCCATGCCGAGTGTGGAACTTCCTGTCTAATTTACTTACATCTATAGTTTGGACATTTGGAAAACTCTTATAAATTTTATGAATTTTTCAATTTGTAGCCTCTATTTCTACATTTACACATGATTTGGGAATTGAGTCTTATCTCTGCGGAATGTTTACAATTATGACATTTATGTTTTGCATGGATGGCAATGTACCCTTTAAATTTTTGATTATCTTTTTACTCTCGTTTCTATAGACGTCGTTTGCTCCAGCGATGATTACTGCATAGTCCTTTGAAGTAAGCGAAGACAGAGAGCAAGTTCAAAATGCAATTAGTTTTGCCAGCTATCGGTAAATTTAAAAAAGGACGGAAAAATTAACCTCGCTATCAGAATGGATTTCTTCACATTGTTACTCATTTTACATTCCCTTAACAGTCTTGCAACACAGCAAAAAAAAAAAAGCCGTACGAACGCAACTTTCAACTTTACCGTAGATTACTATAAAATTCAATAATAACCATAAATTTCACTCCACAAACACCAAAATCAGTAAACTACCATCATTTCAGAGGAACATAACATTAAACATACATAGAAGGCATAGTCATGACCCCTTCATAGAGTAGGCTATTGCCTAAACCCGATCACGGCTCCTTCAACGTTACCATAGAATATTACAAATATCAATTATACCCATAAATTTCACTCCACAAACACCAAACTCAATAATGTAGGAGTATAAGGCAGGAGAAAGACGTCTAGGCGTATATGCAATATACATTTTTAATAGGAACTGAACGACAAGGTTACATACAGGCGTATATATACAAAAACAGACAAAAGAATCAACGAGAACATTCTCGTAAGTAGAACCGCCACCAATGGCGTTGCGCTTCCTGGCGCTGAATTTAAACCATAGATCACCTGTTGGGTTACATATTTCTAACACACCCACTTAAACCAATTGCTGATCTAGAATGTAATAGACATTTGTCAACCAGACTTTAGTCATAGAGTACCCCACACAAACATAATACAATTCCTGAAAACATTTTTGAACACAATGTATACTTAAAATACTAATTAACAGTTCAATCCCATTCCTTTGGTACAATACACATGTTTTGGTTTAAGTAAAGGTATGGTGAGAATATCTGCAATCATTTCTTGTGTGGACAAATAGTGCAATGAAATGATTCTCTCTTGAACCTTTTCCCTAATGAAATGATGTTTGGTGTTGATTTGTTTAGTGCGCCTATGAAAAACAGGAGTTTTTGCAATTTTCTGTGCACTTTGACTGTCATTATACAAATCAAATTCTTGATTACAATCCATCAACACACACTGCAAATCACATTCACCTTTAACAAATTCAATTTTTATTGGACCTTGATTAGAACCAATCAAATCAAACATCAGATTCTTAAGATAAACTGCTTCCTTCGCAGCCTCTGACAAAGCTACATACTCAGCCTCTGTCGATGAGGTAGCAACTAAGCTCGGCTTACGAGCTTCCCATGATATGGCAGCATTAGCAAGCTTGAAACGATAACCAGTATAGGACTTACTATCACTATCTGTGGAAAAACGGGCATCTGCAAACCCTATCAAATCTAAACCAGTGCTCTTAAAAATGAGTCCTTGGTTTATCGTACCTTAAGATATCTAAGTACCCTTTTGGCTGCAAGCCAATGCTCCTCACTGTGGCAAGAATTAAACTGACTTAAATATGATAATGCATAGGCAATATCTGGTCTAGAACACACACTCAAATACATACGTTAATCTATCAACTGCTGATAAGGTTTATCATCCACGTTTTTGGCTTTAGACAATTTAATCCCATGTACCGATGGGATTAACATCAGTCATCTCAAACTTATCGAGCAGATTCTTTATGAACTGCGTCTGAGAAATTTTGAGTACATTGTTATCTGTGTCCCTTTCTATTTGCATTCCAAGAACCTGAGCAGCAGGTCCAAGATCTTTCATCATGAAATTTTGTTTTAAGACATCTTTTAGTTTACTAACTTCCTGTGGATTATTGTGGAACACAAAGAAATCATCAACATACAGAGCAACAAGAATTACAGTATTGCCGATACTCTTTCTGTAAACACATGCCCCATTATGACTGTTTGTGTAGTCCGAAGCAGACAGAACTGTATGAGCCTTTCTGTGCCACATATGTGCAGCCTGCTTTAGTCCATAAATGACCTTTTTGAGCAAACAAACCTGGTTTTCCTTTCCCTTCACCTGGAAGCCCTCTGGCTGACACATAAATATTTCCTCCTGTTACTCTCCATTGAGAAAAGCAGTCTCAATGTCTAGATGGTCAATCTGTAAATTTAATTCAACCGTTAAAGCAAACAACATTCTGAGTGTGCCATGCCGCACAACTGGTGAGAATGTCTCAACAAAGTCAATGCCAAATTGCTGTGTAAAGCCGTTTGCAACCAACCTTGCATTATATTGTACAACATCACCATTTGTATTACGCTTAGCTTTAAACACTCACTTATTCTGTACAATGTTTTTACCTTGTGGCTTAGGAACTAAAACCCACGCCTTATTAACCATCATGGAATCCATTTCGCACTTCATGGCTTTATGCCATTCCTTAGAGTAAGGTGATGACAAGGATTCACTTACTGTACATGGTTCACTTTGATCAGAACAATGAGTGTAATGCAGAATGTAATCAGGATATTGTCTTGGTCTTCTTTCTCGCTGAGGGTAGCGACGCGCCTCCTCATTGTGCTGTGATGGATTATCTTGATGATCAGGCTCAACTTCCACTTCTTCATTATGCTGTGGAGCCGGATCTGGAACATCCCTATCACATGCAGTCAATAGTGGTCTACTGACTTCAGTGGTTAGGGGTATTATTGTATTCCCCGGTATCACAAGAGGATCTTTTAGAGCGGAGAAATACATCTCATCAAAAATCACATCTCTCGCTGTGATTAATTCATGGATTACTGGATGCAGGAGCCGGTACGCCTTTTTCTCATCCGAGTACCCAAAAAATACCATTCTCTCAATCTTGGGATCAAGTTTTCTTCTCAGCTGATCTGGAATATGAACGTAGGCATTACAACCAAATACTTTTAAGTGCGTCAGGTCTACTTTCTCTCCAGTCCACATTTGTTCTGGTGTTGAATTTGGTGTTTTCCGTTCAGGAGACCTGTTGACAAGATATGCAGCTGTATTGACAGCTTCTGCCCACATGCGTTTGTCACAAGCTGCACCTTGCATCATAGCGAGTGCTCTTTCATTCAGACTCCTGTTCATGCGTTATGCAGTTCCATTTTGCTCTGGTGTGTACCTTACTGTTAGCTGATGCTTGATGCCACGCTGTTTGAAAAACTCATCCACAGCTTTATTACAATACTCCCCACCATTTTCAGAGCGTATGACCTTGATTTTCCTTTCACACTCAATTTCAACAGAATTAGCAAATTGTTCAGAGATTTCTCTTACCTCACTTTTCCTTTTTAGAAAAAGACAAAAACCTTCCTCGTTTGGTCATCGATGAAGGTGAGAAAATATCTGGCTCCTCCCCAGGATTCCTCAGGCATCGGTCTACACAGGTCACTGTGCAACAGGTCCAGTCGGTTCTTGGCACGATGCTTGGTGGTCTTGAAGGGCTGTCGAGCTTGTTTCCCTTCTATACATGGAACACAGAGCTGCTTTTCACCCGAAAAAGCAATACCGGTAGCCAAACCATTTTTTAACAAGTCCATCCCCACGTGATTGAGATGGCCTAACCTTTTGTGCCACAATTCTCTATAATTAGAACTTTTTGAACAAATACTTTTAGCATCACTTAAACAAGACACTGCTGATGCATTTGCACATACAGAACCTGAGTTATTTAAGATATAAAGTCCATTTGACTCTTCAATCAATAATTGCACATCACCTGTATCTTGGTAGTCACTGTCTTGAAACACTTTACAACTTTCTTCATCAAAAACAATTACATGGCCCTTTTTAACAATACTGTTCACAGGGAGCAAGTTTGCTGTAAGGTTAGGTACATACAGAACATCGCTCACCTTTGTAAAAACATTTGCTTGTACTGGAACATCACCTATGCCGCCACTATATAGTTAACAATCGTTTGCTACGGTGACTTCATATCCAACCTCCGTTTTATCATCAAATTTTGACATCCAATCCACTCTACCAGTCATGTGTTTGGAGGCTGCGGAGTCCATGTACCAGCTGTCTGCCGAATGGGTATCAACTCCAAGTGCTGTGAGCAGAGCCCTACCCTTCTTCTTTCTTCTCTAGTGGCTTGGCATCTTCTTGATGTGCTGCTGTCTTGTTTTGGTGTTTGCAATCTTGATTCCAGTGGCCAGTTTTGCGGCAGTTCCAACAGAATGGTTTCTTGGGTTTAGTATTCTTGAATCCACTCCTGTTTGTGTAGAGTGCTGTTTCTTTGCTGGAGCTGCGTTTGTCTTCCTGTAGCAGTTTACATTTCACAAAGTCGCTAGTCAACTCTGCGCCTGAATTTTCCAATAGGTTCATAATCATCAGGTAATCCCTGCAAGAGCAAGGCACCTAGAAATTCATCTTCAAGTGGCTTTTTAATTGCTGCTAGCCGTTGGGAGAGCCCCCAAACTGTGGTGACATATTCTTCCATAGTCTTGAATTGTTCAAGCTTCGTGGAACACAGTTGGCGAAGAATTCTTGTGTGCCTGTTGGCGCCTTTATCTTCATATACCATCTCGAGCGAATTCCATGCTGCATTCGCCGTTTTTGCTTCCATGACGTACGGAAAAACACTCTTTTCCACCTTAAGGTTAATCTTGCACAAAGCACGTTCGTCGCGCCGTACCCTAACCTCTGCGCCCGTTTTATCATCTTCTGCATAACCAGATATGCACTTCCAAAGATCATCGTGCATAAGATAATTGTTCATCTGGAAACGCCAGTCAATGTAGTTTTCTCTCCCCTTCAGTTTCTCGAAGATATAAAGAGAACCGGTGCTGGATTCCGCCATGATGCACACACTTATTGCACGCGATCACAGTTTTGTTAATTCAAATAGAATCACACTGGTCAGAAAACTATACACTCGTCAATGATCCTGCTGGAGCCCATTGTTGAAATATGTGACCATGGTTTGTGTTGGTCACACTGTTAATTATAAACCTGGTCCATAGAGATATGTTTCTCTTTTGTTTTTTTGTTTTGGTTTGTATAAAAGAATGTTGTATCACCTTGTTCGTTCAGTTCTGTTATAGTAAATGTGAAGTACATTAAACGTATGTTCCATTTCAATTGCCTGTGTGCCTCGTAATCCTTTAGGTTATGGGCCCAACCACGAATCCACCGTGCGAATATAAATTGCGTATGATAGACTGCTCGTTATATGAACTGTGAATTCGGCTACGTAGCGAAATTCAACAAGTCTGCAACCAGCACCTCGTTACCGGCTATAGATAAGCTGCGAGGTAGTCTAAATTACGTGGATTGGCGATTCTAGATGGAAAACGTCCTAAGACTCGAAGATCTGTGGAGCTGTATAGTTGGCTACCCGGATGGAGATACTACAACATCTGCGAAGAAAGCAAAAGACGAAAGTCGGGCTAGGGCCAGACTTAACCTCATGGTGGATATATCAATTTTCCCAGTCGTCATGCCTTGTAAGACCGCGAAGGAAGTCTGGGAAGCTCTTAAAAAGGCCTACTCAGATAAAGGAGTGAATCGGTGGATCGTCATCTTGAAGAAATTGTGCAAAGTTAAATTAAAGCACTACAAGACGATGGAAGAGTATGTTAGTGAGGTTATGAGACTTGCTCAGCAACTTGCGTCTATGAATAAGGCACTGGACGACGAGTTTGTGGTAGCTCTTATGCTGAAAGGTCTACCAGATGAGTTTCAGCCTATGATTATGGCTCTGGAAAGTTCCGGAACAGACCTTACTGCAGACACAGTCCGAACCAAGTTGCTACAAGATACTACTTGGAGTGGGAAAAGTACTTCCATGCCATCCAAGGATTCTGTTCTGTTTTCACGAGAAGACAAGATGAAGAAGAAGCCCTTCTGCTGGAAATGCAAGAAGCCAGGACACTGGAAGCGGAATTGCAGGAAAGAGGAGATGCAGAGCTCAACTCAACAGAAGTCGAAGAAAGACAAGATGATGCTGGTGACCGATGGACAGGCATTAAGTGCAAGGGCCTCTACAGGGGCCTGGTTCGTTGACTCTGGTGCTACTAAGCATATGAGTTCAAGCAAGACTGCGATGGTGAACGTCACTGCTTGTCCTTATCTGGAGATCAGTACAGCAAACAATCAAAAATTGTATGGCCAAGGATCTGGTAATGTAACTGTTCAATTAGAAAATGGTATTTCACAAACCTTGTCCAAAGTAGAATATGTTCCTGGTCTCACTGCTAATCTTTTATCTGTCTCTGCTGCTACTCAAAAGGGTTATGCTGTGGTATTCACCGACAATACTTGTGAAGTTTATGATAGTGAAAACTTTGTTGCTACAGGTAATGTTTGTTCAGAGGACTCAGAATATTTATGGCATAAACGACTAGGCCATCTTAACTACCACAGAATGAAGTTGTTAAGAGATAGTCTCACTCATGGAATTAATTTCTCAGATAATGGTTTTAAAAACTGTTTTTCATGTGCTGAAGGTAAACAAGCTAGACAACCATTTAAGTCAAGTAAGAGTAAAACTGTATGTAAAAATAAGCTAGAACTTATTCATTCAGACTTATGTGGGCCTATGCCAGTTCCATTTTGGAGCAATGCTCGCTATATCTTGACCTTCATTGATGAACATTCTAGAAAGGTTTTTGTGTATTTCCTTGCTAAGAAAAGTGATGTTTTGGATTGCTTTATTGATTTCAAGGCACAGGTCGAGAATCAGTGTGAAAAATCTATTAAGGTCCTATGCACTGATATTGGTGGTGAATTTTGTAGCAAAGCTTTTGAGAGGCTACTTAAATCAGAAGGTATTCAGCATCAAACTACAACTAGCTATTCTCCACAGCAGAATGGTGTAGCTGAACGCATGAATAGAACATTGCTTGATAAATGTAGCGCCATGATGAGCGAGTCTTAAGTAGATAAACGCATGTGGGCTGAAGCAATAAATACAGCAGCCTATCTTGTAAACAGGTCCCCAACCAGAAAAATTCCAGGTAAAGTTCCAGAAAGATATGGACTGGTAACAAGGTCAATATGGAGCAACTAAGAAGGTTTGGTTGTGTAGCACAAGTTCATGTCCCTGATCAAAGGAGAAACAAGTTGGATCCTAAAAGTGAAAAACACATTTTCTGTGGTTATTGTGAGGACAGTAAAGCCTATAGATTCATGCATCCTGTTACTCATCAACTTGTTAAGTCCAGGGATGCACAGTTCTTTAAAGATGTGTTCCAGGAAGTGTCTGATGTGTCTCCAGGTAATGTTGGGCCATCCTTGCAGATTAATGAACCTGCAATGGTGCAGATCTCAGTTCCCACTGACAGTGAGGCAGAACCCGACAACTCAGAGGATGGGGCAGAGTGCATTTCGGAACTTGAAAGCGTATCACCCATTAGGAGTGCTGGTGTGGCTGAGACTGTTGACTCAGCTGATTTAAGCTATGTCCCTAGTGGAACAGATTCAGACTGCAGTGATTCTGTGGGCTCTGCCACCATCGTCAATGAGCCAATGGAGGGGATGCCGAAGGTAATCAAAGGTATCCTAGGCGCCAACAAAAGCCTGTAGACATGTCAGACTATGTGACATACTTGACTCTCACTTATGACTCTGAACCTAGTACAGTTAAGGAGGCACTGTCCATGCCTGATAGGGTTAAGTGGGAAATGGAGATACTTCAGTTAAATGACACATGGAATCTAGTTGATAAACCCCAGGGCAAGAATGTTGTCAGTAGTAAGTGGGTTTTCAAAGTAAAAAGAGACTCTAATGGTAACATTCAAAGGTATAAAGCCAGACTTGTGGCCAGGGGCTTCACCCAAAGGTACGGAGTAGATTTTACAGAAACTTTCTCTCCTGTTGTTCGACACAGCACGTTAAGGATGATGCTTGCCTTGGCTGTCCAAACAGATCTGAAGGTGGTACATTGGGATGCTGGATCTGCTTTCCTGAATGGAAAGTTAGATGAAGAGATCTACATGTATCAGCCAGAAAGTTTTGTCAAGAGAGGTTCAGAGCATAAAGTTTGAAAGTTAAAAAAATCTATTTAGGGCTTAAAACAATCTTCTCGATTTTGGAATGAGCGAGCACACTCTGTTCTTGACAAATTGGGTTACAAATATTGTGCTGATGAACCCTGTGTGTATTTTAAGAAACAAGCCCAAGGTATGGTAATTATTGCATTATATGTGGATGATTTCATTGTGGCTTATAATGATGAGTCTGAGATCAAGTCATTGAAGACCTGTATTGATAAAGAATTTAAGGTACGAGATCTTGGACCAATTTATTATATTTTAGGTATTAAAGTAAGGCAAGATAAGAAGAATGGTACTGTCCCCGAAATACCTACCATCAGCATGCTGGAATCCCTCGAAGACAGCTGGATCGTAGAGCCTGGAAATCCCGGCTATAAAATTTGCCAGATTCTACCCAACATGAGACGAGGAAATGGGGTACATGAATTCCTAACTGAGACTACGTTAAGAAAAACCAAGGTGAACGGCATACAAACTCGAAAGCACAAGAGTAACAATGAACGCAATCTCAGGTGTGTGGGAAAACCACTGAAATACCCACCGCTGGCCTTCTTAACGTGGTCTCTTATCGTTTCTATAAAGTATCACACTTCGAATATTTTAAACTGATCAAAGAAAATTTTATTCAGAAAAAGAAAATATAGTGTAAGTCACTATACTATACTTCAAAGCAAAGTGCCCAACTTCCATCCGAAGTTTCATGAACATGGAGAAAAGAAAGAAATTAGCCCCACATTCATCAATGTAATTGACAGCATTTTACCCAAAAATGGTGAACACCAATCAAGTGTATATTCCAACATAGATGCTGATAGCAATAGCAACATTTAAAAATAAAGCCTGGAAATTTTCATATTAACAATACATATCAATTTATACCCTGAAAAAAAAATATTTAAAGCTATATTACAAATGTACAGTCATTTTCGCAACACCTTCTTAGCGTGTTTCTTTTTATAGGATTCAGAAGTGACATCTTCCACATAATTTATTATATTTATGTTTGCTGGTTTTCTTTTATTTGATTTTGATTTTATTCATCTCTTTTGACCGAACAATAAAGCTAAGTCAAAAATTTAATTCTTTCTTTTAATTTTAACACCCTTCAAATGAACTGACCTCGCCAGACTGGAATTAGTGATTCTTAAAACGCCTGTTAAGCATTGCATTGATACAAATAATCGAAAAATTTACCATATAGGTTTATTTCAACATGCCTGAAATGCATGAATTTCACAACAAATTATTTACGTGAACTGATAGTGAAGTAAATTGCCCTAATTTCACAATCTATCTGAGTAGATTACTCTCTATATTACAACTTGGAATATTCCATTGAATACCCTTTTAAAAATCAAGGACATTAGTCTCAACATGGCTTTGCCATTCAATATCATGCTATATTAAGCATTCATCTTATTCATATTATCAGGCACTACTATTATCTCTTTAGCGCTTCAACTAGTTATCTTTCTTTGTGGACAAAAATTCAGCTTCATTTACAAGTCACATTCACAGTGAAATATTGTTGCTAAATTTATACAAATTTCTTTACAATTCAATTAATCACTGTTAAATTATTATTTACGATCAATATGCATAGCTTTTAGTAAGGCTTAAATAACAATTACATTTTTGTGATATATCTACTTCCACATAAATCTAGTCTGGGATTCGCGTTAATAACATAGGGTGAATGTATTCAAATGTCTTCAAATTGTGTTTAAGACATCTGTCTAGTCCATTAATAATGGATCTTGATCGAATCTATTAAAGCAAACGTGATGTAAGATCACAAAAAAAACGTTAGAAAGAAATTGGATCAAGTCAAGATTGCAAATCAAAGCAAATCCGCTTTCTTCACTGAACTCGCTTCCTACAGCTTACTGCAATATTCGAAAATCAACTTGAGTACTGAAATTTCACTTTTGAGCGTATAACAGCCCTCTACAATAGGCTTACGGAAGTAAAAACTCCAAAATGAGTCTACTCAAGCTCGAATAATGTCATATGAAGGCATAAAACTATTGTTCATTTTCAATATAAGACAAACACGAAAACTGATTAATTCTGAGTGGCCTAAAGTTCCTCTTCTCTACATTAAATAAATCCCCAGAAAATTAGTTTGAATTTACAGTAATCAATAGAAAATTACACTATAATGCAATTAATTACAATGGGTGCATCCTTTTAGTAGAATCAAGATCCTGTCCAGAATAGAATCAGTCTTGACACTGGAATCAAGCCTAAACTCCATTCTTAGACATTTTACAAAAATTCCCAAAAAGAAAATAAGTGTGGCAGGGAGGTAACGTTAGAATGAACATGCTTAGCTACAATTGATGATGGTTAATCCAGTACCTTAGATGATTCTTGTAGATCTCGACACGACACAGTCATGTCCAATGTGACTGTACTCTCCATGCAAACAATGGAAGTCTTCACTGTTCCGGAAAGCGAGAAACGAACCCTGGATCTCCAGACATCGCCCATCCAGACTGAATGTTCCACTCTAATACCAACGACAGTTTCTTTCATCTTCGGATAACGTCCCATCAACCGCAGCACGCAATGCTGTCTACATCGGCCCGAAAACCAAAGTTCATCGGCCCCGCGTGATCGGATCATTTTGATACACACTGTACTGCCAAACAACAGCTGTGTTCGCAATCACCAGCACGGGCCGTGCGACGTATAGCAATGGAATGCACGTAACTTCGCTCGGATAGTGACACTCATGTTTAAAACATCTAGCCGCACATGCTCAAGTCACTTAAGTTCATGACAGCCTTTCCTCTCGACAAGAACTTGCTCAACATAGTTGCAAGATCACAGACATATGAGTTAGGCCAATTATAAATATAAAAGAATATACAATATCCAAGCACTTGTATTGAGAAATACTTATCAAAATGAAGGTGCTAATTGTTCTGACAACACACACGAAGTAAGTGTATCGTTGCAGCCAGTTCCAATGCGAAGAATGTCTACTGAAAGAACATTATGACTGTGTTCTTGTTAAAGCAAGTATCCACCTTTCATGCGAACACTATATGGCTGGCCTATAATGAACAGCTATCTATTAAGACAAACTGCATTTTCATTTCGATTGCCATTTCCTAACCAGAACTAAAATTGGAGTCCTTTCCGACACTAAGGTAACTCTCCTCGGTACAGTGATAGTACACTACTCAAGACAAACTTTCACACACGGTGCACGTGACGTTATGCCGCTGGTCACCGGTATATCTCCAAACATGTGTATTCGTGCGTGGCTTAAATCAATCTACCCTCTCCGTATTTCAAGCCACGTCGCGACTGCGAGGTCACCTACCGTCGCGCCACGAGCGCTCAAAATAGGAACTGATAAGATGCAAATATCTTATTTCCGGGTTCCTAAGAGTACAATTAATTGAAATAAGTTAATAATCCAACACCTGCTATAATTACAGACATGTTAAACTATGCCCGAACGTAAGAGACTTGAATTCCCTACCACAAAAGCATAGTCTATCTCTTGTTGCTAATCGATAAAATAATCAATACTTCTGACCAAACAGCTGTGACGACAGTACAAGCAACGCATGCGCCCCGCTTCTCTCGTCGAGATCGCTATCCCAAGTCAACTTGTGGGTCGCGAAACATATGATCCTGTCTCGCCATTCTTGTTAACAGAAAAAGAACATATTACCTTCCCATAAAGGCATTCCGGTCATGAGAATGAAGGTACATATTCCTCTCGACAAGATACATAAAGTCGAAACAGACTTCTATGTATACGAAAACAAACCTCTCAAAATAATGGAACATCATTCTCATTTATTCATATAATCTTCTTGTAATATTTTCTAATGTTCTTCTATTGCCACCTCATCTGTAGCATCTTCCTTGATTATCTCGTTCTTCTATTGCCACCTTTTCTGTAGCATCTTCATTAAATCTTTATATATATATTATGGAAGTGTCGAGTTCTGAATTCCTACTTTCGTTTCGCAACTGATGTTTTCCTTTTCTCTTCGTCAGGATCTCGTTCATTTCTCCCCTGACGACTAGTACTCGGTCTACTCTCTTGTTCATCAATCTCCTGATTTTCCCTCTCTTCTGAATTTTTTTGTCTGTTATTTTTAGACTTTTCCTGCTCGCTTCTGAGCCTTTGTTCCTCTTGATTTCGTTCAAATTCCTCCGTCCTATAGTTTTTGTATCTGCTATAACCAATACGTGGTCTATAGTTGGGGTTGTATGGTCTATCTCGGTACTTATTTCGATCATATTCATTATTCCGACGATAGAAATTTCTTTCTTCGTATTTTCGTGTCCATGGTTGTTCATTTCGTTCTGCGTATCGATCGATCTGACGATCGTTCCTTTGGTAATTGTTCCTATTCCATCCTGGTTTAACATAGTTTCTGTTTTCTGGTTTGGCTGGATCTGTTTGCTGTGTTCTGTCCATGACGATAGTATTCACGGATCTGTGTTCATGTCGATTGTTTCTCATCACTGTGGGTGTCGTAACAGCACTCACATAGTCCAGACGTCTCAACAAATCGTCCATCGCGGCTAAACTAGTGATTCCGGATGAAATTATGTTCCTCCTTACGTCAACAGGAAACTGTCGAGATATCGCCTCGATCAATTGTTCTTCAGTTAACGGAGGACGTAAAAATCTCAATTTCGATAACTGACAGGAAAAATACTCCGAGTAACTGGTCGGACCAGTACTTGAGTACTTGCTCGAATAGATTTCGGAACGAACGTTATTCTGAACTTCCGTAGACCAAAAACGATTGATAAATGCTTCGGCAAACTCCTCGAAGTCGTTAAACGTGTATCTAAACGCCCTGTGCCACTGAAGCGGTGCATCGGAAAGAAAACGCTCTACCACACGTAGTTGTCTTTCCCTTGGCACGTGAGATTCAGTAAAATAATCACGCATACTTCTTATGAATTCGATAGGTGTCGTCCCATCAAGATTATTGAAACGACGAGGCTTATCTTCAAAATTCCTAATAATTGTAATGTGGCCTGCCCCATTAGATGTGTTCAGATTGTAGGCTCCCGTTCCTGTATGTGTCATCGGTGACGGGTATGTTTGGACACGTGGATTAGCTGAGCTCAAATTTCGATCAATTTGATACTGTGGACTACTATTTGCCATAGGAATTGGATATTTATCGCCTCCTTCCCTTTCATGTGAAGTGAGATTAATCTCCTTAATCGTGGTCTGGAAATCTGCGATCCAATTTACCCTTAATTTATCCCTTAACTTATCCAGATCTAAACCGTCCCCAATTGTTAAACTCTCAAGTTGATCTCTGATTTGGTTGATTTCCGAAGTCTTTTTCTCACGCAATTCAATTAATTCCGTTTTGCCTTGATCAAATTTTACCTCTAAAGTTTGAATTCTATCCTCCATGTTACCATGGTTTGTAGTTTGATTGGACTGAATAACATTCAACCTTTTTATCAGGTCCTCCCTTACATCTGTGATTTCCTTGCTGGATCTAATTTCACCTTCTACAATATTCTTATTTACCTCTAATTTGAAGTCCTTGAAATAGTCTTCATTGATTTTAGTCATCTCTTGCCTTAAAGTGACAACATTCTCGTTTATGATTCCTTTTATATCGACATCAAAGTCGTCTTTAATAAGTTTATTGTGGTCCCTAACTTGTGTTTGCAACAACAATAATTCTTCTTTTAAGTTTTCTAAAGATGCTTGGGTGTGAATTGTGTCATTTGACACTTGTAATTGAAGTGCTTCAATATTATTTTTAGATTCTCTCTTATTATTGGATAATTCTAATCGCATTTCTAATTGAAAATCTTTATTGGATTGTTCAGCTTCATTCAACTGGACCTGTAACAATTTCTGATTGGCATCTACTATGTCTATCTTAGTTTGTATGTTTGACTGTGTAGATTGCATCATGCTTTGTGTTGATTCAATTTTAAGTAACTTTGTTTCTGATTTATCCTGGCCAGTTTTAATTTTACTTAATTCTGTTTCAAGGTTATCCTGCCCAGTTTTAATTTTACTTAGTTCTGTTTCAAGGTTATCCTGGCCAGTTTTAATTTTACTTAATTCTGTTTCAAGATTATCCTGGCTAAGTTTAACACAATCCTGACTGAATTTAATGCTATCTTGGCTAGTTTTAATTTTACTTAGTTCTCGTTGATGGTTATCTTGACTAGATTCAACTTTACCTATTTTTAATTGAAGCTCATCAACTGTGGATTGAAGTTTATTACCGCATAATTCTAGCTTCATCTGTCCAGTTTGAACTGCTCCTAAGTCCGTTTGTACTTTATGAATGTCTGTATGGGCTTGTTTTACGTCCACTTGGACCACATCTACTGTTTCATCTACCCTATTCACTTTGGTTTCTACTGTTTTAGAACTATTTTGTAGTTCCTTTAATGTGCCTTGGATGCCCGTAATATCTTGCCTGAGACTTTCAGCAACTACATCCTGTATAAGACTTTTGCTAGTATTTGTCCAATGATCATGTATGGCATCGATTTTATTTTGTAACATAGTGTATAACGACTTAAGGTCCACTACCTCCTCTTCTCCAGACATGGTATAATTAGTATAGTTTACTAAAGACAAACAACATGAGTATCACTATAACTAAGCAAAGCACGAACATTCCAATGAAATCCACTGCCACATGGGAATTTATTTAATGTATTGCATTACCTTATAACTAGGCTAACTTAAACATAACTAATAATAAAGTCAGCTATAAATATGAAATTTTCCACTCCTAAACGTGTGATGCTTTATATCGACGATAATAATATTAAAGATCCTAATTTGACCATAATTTAAATGAATAAAAACCCTCCTAATTACGATGAGTTCAAAAATGCTCATCAGCCGGATTTAACTACACCTAGCACTGTGTGTGTAGCTCAAACGAGAACTACATCCAATGCCCCAGTCGACCAAACACGTCAGTAAAGATTCCAGAGTATTCCTTTCACTGTTCATGTTCCAATCGTATATTTATTACAAACAAGTGTAGCACCACTATTAATAAAAAGAAAATCTATTAATGGTTGCGTATCTACATGTATGCCATGCAAATTGAGTGTCCTCATATACGCTTTGTTCACAAGTGAATTCCGGCATTTTGTGCTAAAAATGTCAGTACACCATTACTTTCTGACGTTCATTCAAAGAATTCGCAATGATCGATGTAATGGCGTCAGAGTATACCCGTTTATGACTCCTTCCACGCGTTTGACAGCAATGTCGAACACTAGCATGAAATGGCGTCATTCAACCGGCCTATAGAACCATCATGGAGTATGACATCTCTGTCTATGTCTCCATAAGCTATGGCTCTCTCTCTTCCATTCCATTAATATCACTTCCAAACATTGGTCTCAAAAAACCATGGAATTTAATGGTACTCCAGTAAATTCTCGCCCCTGAGCGTTGGAAGCCATTTTCTATGTCCCCGAAATACCTACCATCAGCATGCTGGAATCCCACGAAGACAGCTGGATCGTAGAGCCTGGAAATCCCGGCTATAAAATTTGCCAGATTCTACCCAACATGAGACGAGGAAATGGGGTACATGAATTCCTAACTGAGACTACGTTAAGAAAAACCAAGGTGAACGGCATAAAAACTCGAAAGCACAAGAGTAACAATGAACGCAATCTCAGGTGTGTGGGAAAACCACTGAAATACCCACCGCTGGCCTTCTTAACGTGGTCTCTTATCGTTTCTATAAAGTATCACACTTCGAATATTTTAAACTGATCAAAGAAAATGTTATTCAGAAAAAGAAAATATAGTGTAAGTCACTATACTATACTTCAAAGCAAAGTGCCCAACTTCCATCCGAAGTTTCATGAACATGGAGAAAAGAAAGAAATTAGCCCCACATTCATCAATGTAATTGACAGCATTTTACCCAAAAATGGTGAACACCAATCAAGTGTATATTCCAACATAGATGCTGATAGCAATAGCAACATTTAAAAATAAAGCCTGGAAATTTTCATATTAACAATACATATCAATTTATACCCTGAAAAAAAATATTTAAAGCTATATTACAAATGTACAGTCATTTTCGCAACACCTTCTTAGCGTGTTTCTTTTTATAGGATTCAGAAGTGACATCTTCCACATAATTTATTATATTTATGTTTGCTGGTTTTCTTTTCTTTGATTTTGATTTTATTCATCTCTTTTGACCGAACAATAAAGCTAAGTCAAAAATTTAATTCTTTCTTTTAATTTTAACACCCTTCAAATGAACTGACCTCGCCAGACTGGAATTAGTGATTCTTAAAACGCCTGTTAAGCATTGCATTGATACAAATAATCGAAAAATTTACCATATAGGTTTATTTCAACATGCCTGAAATGCATGAATTTCACAACAAATTATTTACGTGAACTGATAGTGAAGTAAATTGCCCTAATTTCACAATCTATCTGAGTAGATTACTCTCTATATTACAACTTGGAATATTCCATTGAATACCCTTTTAAAAATCAAGGACATTAGTCTCAACATGGCTTTGCCATTCAATATCATGCTATATTAAGCATTCATCTTATTCATATTATCAGGCATTACTATTATCTCTTTAGCGCTTCAACTAGTTATCTTTCTTTGTGGACAAAAATTCAGCTTCATTTACAAGTCACATTCACAGTGAAATATTGTTGCTAAATTTATACAAATTTCTTTACAATTCAATTAATCACTGTTAAATTATTATTTACGATCAATATGCATAGCTTTTAGTAAGGGTTAAATAACAATTACATTTTTGTCGATATATCTACTTCCACATAAATCTAGTCTGGGATTCGCGTTAATAACATAGGGTGAATGTATTCAAATGTCTTCAAATTGTGTTTAAGACATCTGTCTAGTCCATTAATAATGGATCTTGATCGAATCTATTAAAGCAAACGTGATGTAAGATCACAAAAAAAACGTTAGAAAGAAATTGGATCAAGTCAAGATTGCAAATCAAAGCAAATCCGCTTTCTTCACTGAACTCGCTTCCTACAGCTTACTGCAATATTCGAAAATCAACTTGAGTACTGAAATTTCACTTTTGAGCGTATAACAGCCCTCTACAATAGGCTTACGGAAGTAAAAACTCCAAAATGAGTCTACTCAAGCTCGAATAATGTCATATGAAGGCATAAAACTATTGTTCATTTTCAATATAAGACAAACACGAAAACTGATTAATTCTGAGTGGCCTAAAGTTCCTCTTCTCTACATTAAATAAATCCCCAGAAAATTAATTTGAATTTACAGTAATCAATAGAAAATTACACTATAATGCAATTAATTACAATGGGTGCATCCTTTTAGTAGAATCAAGACCCTGTCCAGAATAGAATCAGTCTTGACACTGGAATCAAGCCTAAACTCCATTCTTAGACATTTTACAAAAATTCCCAAAAAGAAAATAAGTGTGGCAGGGAGGTAACGTTAGAATGAACATGCTTAGCTACAATTGATGATGGTTAATCCAGTACCTTAGATGATTCTTGTAGATCTCGACACGACACAGTCATGTCCAATGTGACTGTACTCTCCATGCAAACAATGGAAGTCTTCACTGTCCCGGAAAGCGAGAAACGAACCCTGGATCTCCAGACATCGCCCATCCAGACTGAATGTTCCACTCTAATACCAACGACAGTTTCTTTCATCTTCGGATAACGTCCCATCAACCGCAGCACGCAATGCTGTCTACATCGGCCCGAAAACCAAAGTTCATCGGCCCCGCGTGATCGGATCATTTTGATACACACTGTACTGCCAAACAACAGCTGTGTTCGCAATCACCAGCACGGGCCGTGCGACGTATAGCAATGGAATGCACGTAACTTCGCTCGGATAGTGACACTCATGTTTAAAACATCTAGCCGCACATGCTCAAGTCACTTAAGTTCATGACAGCCTTTCCTCTCGACAAGAACTTGCTCAACATAGTTGCAAGATCACAGACATATGAGTTAGGCCAATTATAAATATAAAAGAATATACAATATCCAAGCACTTGTATTGAGAAATACTTATCAAAATGAAGGTGCTAATTGTTCTGACAACACACACGAAGTAAGTGTATCGTTGCAGCCAGTTCCAATGCGAAGAATGTCTACTGAAAGAACATTATGACTGTGTTCTTGTTAAAGCAAGTATCCACCTTTCATGCGAACACTATATGGCTGGCCTATAATGAACAGCTATCTATTAAGACAAACTGCATTTTCATTTCGATTGCCATTTCCTAACCAGAACTAAAATTGGAGTCCTTTCCGACACTAAGGTAACTCTCCTCGGTACAGTGATAGTACACTACTCAAGACAAACTTTCACACACGGTGCACGTGACGTTATGCCGCTGGTCACCGGTATATCTCCAAACATGTGTATTCGTGCGTGGCTTAAATCAATCTACCCTCTCCGTATTTCAAGCCACGTCGCGACTGCGAGGTCACCTACCGTCGCGCCACGAGCGCTCAAAATAGGAACTGATAAGATGCAAATATCTTATTTCCGGGTTCCTAAGAGTACAATTAATTGAAATAAGTTAATAATCCAACACCTGCTATAATTACAGACATGTTAAACTATGCCCGAACGTAAGAGACTTGAATTCCCTACCACAAAAGCATAGTCTATCTCTTGTTGCTAATCGATAAAATAATCAATACTTCTGACCAAACAGCTGTGACGACAGTACAAGCAACGCATGCGCCCCGCTTCTCTCGTCGAGATCGCTATCCCAAGTCAACTTGTGGGTCGCGAAACATATGATCCTGTCTCGCCATTCTTGTTAACAGAAAAAGAACATATTACCTTCCCATAAAGGCATTCCGGTCATGAGAATGAAGGTACAGTACAATGTATCTTAGCCAAGAGCAGTACATCAGTGAGATTGCAAAGAAATATGGTATGCACGATGCACGTCCCATTGGTACTCCCTTGGAAACCAAACCAAATCTTGGTGTTTCTGATACAGAAACTAGCGATCTTCCTTATAGAGAACTCATAGGTTCGCTCATGTATTTGAGTGTTTGCACGCGTCCAGATATAAGCTATGCGATATCATATCTCAGTCAATTTAATCATTGTTACAATGAATCTCACTGGTCTGCTGCAAAGCGAGTGCTGCGTTATTTAAATTGCACAAAAGTGTTGTCACTTAAGTATGTCAGGAATGGAGGTCAATTCATGGGATTTGTTGATGTTGTCTGGGCTAATGATAGCAATGACCGAAAATCAAACAGTGGTTTTGTGTTCACAATGGCAGGTGGTGCTGTATCATGGGGGTCTCAAAAGCAAAAATGCATTTCCTTATCATCTACTGAAGAAGAATATGTTGCACTGAGTGAAGGTGTAAGAGAAGCTGTTTGGTTGAAACGTGTTTTGTCTAATTTTATAGATCTCAAGTCACCCATCATATTATTGAGTGATAGTCAATCAGCTCAAAAACTGGCAAAAAATCCAGTCCACCATAGTAGGACCAAACATATTGACACTAAATATCACTATGTTAGAGATGCTTTGGATTCTAAAGTCATATGCATCAAATATGAGGAGACTTCAAAAATGTGTGCTGACATCCTAACAAAGCATCTTCCTAAGCCTAAGCACATTTATTTTTGTAAAGACTTGGGTCTTAAATCATGTCCTCTATTCCCACAGGTTTAAGGAGGTCTGTTGAAATAAGTGACCATGGTTTGTGTTGGTCACACTGTTAATTATAAACCTGGTCCATAGAGATATGATTCTCTTTTGTTTTGGTGTGTATAAAAGAATGTTGTATCACCTTGTTCGTTCAGTTCTGTTATAGTAAATGTGAAGTACATTAAACGTGTGTTCCATTTCAATTGCCTGTGTGCCTCGTAATCCTGTAGGAGTATATGGCAGGAGAAAGACGTCTAGGCGTATACGCAGTATACATTTTTAATACGAACTGAACGACAAGGTTACATACAGGCGTTTATATACAAAAACAGACAAAATAATCAACGAGAATATTCTCGTAACTAGAACCGCCACCAATGGCGTTGCGCTTCCTGGCGCTGAATTTAAACCATAGATCACCTGTTGGGTTACATATTTCTAACAAATAAACTACCATCATTTCAGAAGCACTTAACATTTAACAGACATAGAAGGCACAGTCATGACCCCTTCTTTGAGTAGGCTATTGCCTAAAACTGATCACGCCTCCTTCAGCATTACGGTAGATATATGTTTTTAAACTCATTGTCTTTTTATTCTCATCCCTTTCTTCACAGAAGTAGTCTTTAATGACATCAAGAGCAGTTTTATTTACTCCATACTGGACAAATACTTAGGCAAATTAGGAAATATATGTGGAACAGAATAGTCTTTCAATCGCCAGTTGGTTCTTGGGAGAAGTATTACTTCCTTCCCTTCTATTACAAATTTGACAAATTTAACAATTAAATCTTCTGAAAAGTGAGTATCAGAGATGTAGGACTTTTTAGTAAGTTCCCTATCCTTCCCTGGTATGGCCCTTTGCACTTGATAAAACGTTCCTTATCTTTAGGAGGTTTGAAATACCGTCTGACCTCTTTACAGTCCCCATAGCTAGATCTGCATCCTGGTACAAAACAACAAGGCATCTTCACTACTCACATTGAGCACTCATGAAAATGGAAGGGCTAAACTGCTGTTTACTTACATTAAATAACAATAAAATTAACACACGAAGATAACGTCAAGACACGACAAGAAATTAAATTCCATTTCAGTTAATAATAATAATAATAATAATAATGCATTTTATTAATCCCTCAAAGAGTCAAGGACTCATATACAAAGGAATCGTAAAGTTTTATCTTGTTGGCGACCAATTACAATTCAATGTTTAGTTTACAAAGTTTTTCAGTATGAAAATATATAGGGCCTACAACATTTTGTAGCTTTCATACGTTTTTGTACACAATGTAGTCTTCTTTTGTCTTCTCAGAATTTGGAGTCTCTTCAAACTGTCATTTTATAATCATTCCACATAAACTCCTTTTAAAGATTGGTAGGCTAGGTGCAATTTTTATATTTTCTGGTAGACTATTGAACTTTACAAAAGCACTATACTTAATGCTATTACTGCCATATTGTTTGGAATTGATATGGAAAAGTGATATGTCATCTGCATGTCTAGTTTTGTAAGTGTGTAAATCAGATTGTTTAGTGAAGTTTAAATTTGTGTGGAATCCTTTGTGTAGGATTTGGTACATCAACACATTTGATTTGATTTCTTCATTTAGGGCTACTTGTTGAATTTTACCCATAATATGAAGGTGTTTGGTTGGTGTTAAAAAGGATAGTTATAAATATCTCTTATGGCTCTATTCGGAATTACCTCAATTTCCTTTTTTAGGTAATTTGAGCATTTTATCCAAATTGTATTCAAATATTGTAAGTGGCTATGGATTAATGAAAAATACACTTTCCTGAGTAGATATTTTGGGATATAATAGCTCAATTTTTTTATCATCCCAGTGGCAGGTGATATTTTTTTAAACTAATACATCAATGTGCTTTTGCCAGGGGAGATTTTCATCAATTATTAGACCTAGGTATTTGACAGATGAGACCCTTTTAACTGCCTTTCATTCAGCATTACATTCTGAGTGATGTCTAATTTTGTCCTATGCTTAGATATTATTAAATAATTTGTTTTATCTTCATTTATTGTTAATTTATTCGACTGGGTCCAGCCAAGTATTGTATTCATGTCCTCCTGCATATGTGTAATCAGTGTGTTGGTGGGGTACGCATTGTAAAAGATGCTTAAGTCATCTGCAAACAATGTTATATTACCATGAAAACTGAGTGTTGCTATGTCATTAATATATACTAAGAAGAGGGAAGGACCCAGTATTGATCCTTGGGGCACACCGTGGGTAATATTTACCTCCTCACTTCTGTAGCCATTTATTTCAACATACTGCTTACGATTAGATAGGTAATTTTTAAACCATGTCCAAGCTACTCCTCGGATACCTGCTTTATAAAGTTTCCCTAAAAGAATTGCATGGTCGACAGTATCAAACGCCTTTCTCATGTCTATGAAAAGGCAACTCGGTGTCATCTTATTGTCTATGACATCCTCCAAGTTAGAGATAATATCAATTGTGGCTATTTCTGTGCTTGAGTTTTCTCGGAATCCATACTGCCCTTTGTAGAAGTAATAATTTTTATTTAAAAAATTAACAATTCTGTTTTTACTACTGTTTCGAGTACCTTGGATATGGGTGGGAGGATGGAAATGAGTCTGTAATTGTCTGGATTGCTTTTGTCACCTCCTTTATAGACTGGTATGACTCGTGCTATTTTTAGATCATCAGGCACCAGACCAGTCTCTAACGATAAATTTATTAAAGTAGTTAGTGGGCTACTTAGCATGTCAATGGAGTTTTATTAACAATTTTACTGACATACCATCTTTGTCTTGGCTACTTTTCATTTTAAGACTTAATATAATATTGCGAATTTCCATCTCATTAGTTGGGGTCATAAATATGGAATCTGTATTGACATTACTTTCATTTACTTTCTTCCCTGGGAGGATGTTTTTGGCTAACTTGTGTGCTATGTTTATAAAGTGAGTGTTTAGAGCATTGAAAATATTTTATTTTCCTGTGAAAGATTTACCGTCAATTATTATCTCACTGGGACCATCTTTGTTTTCAGCTGTGCGGTTGTAGATCATTTCATTGATTACTTTCCAAGTATCCTTTATGCTATTGGCGTTCATGTTCATAGTATGAGGATTTCAGTTTCCGTTTTAAAGCTGTCAATTTGTTCCTACATATTATGTGCTCTTCCATTAAGTGGTTGTTGTTTCTGTGAATGTTAGTTTTAAGTTGAGCATGTAGTAGGTCCCTTTGTTTCATTAGCTGAATTAATTCTGTTGCTATCCATGGGTTATTGTGGTTCTAGTGTAGTTCCTTCAAAGGTGTGTCAGTGTTTTCTTTGTTGTGTGTCTGTGTCAAGATTTTGTGTTTCATGGCGATGTAAGTTTCGTTTACGTCATCTAAACAGTCTATTTGATTGAGATCATTAGAGAATACGTTTTTGTTGACGTAGCGGTAATTTTTATTTACGTTTTTTGAACTAGACCTATGCTTGTTGTGGGGATATTTAAATGCCATGTTCGAGATTGGGCTTTTACCTGGATAGTAATTTGACCAGAAAATCTCAGTTACAAGAATATTATGATCACTAATATCACTATTTATATTGCTTATCCTATAGGTGTATTTACAGTTATTAGTGGCTACCTGATCAAGGAGTGTACTTGTTGATTCACATATTCTTGTTGGATACCGAGTATTGCCTTGTGTGAAACCATAGCTTGATAGTAGAATGAGGTATGATTTGGTTACATTATTTTTATTTAGTAAGTTAATATTTGTATCACCAATGCATAAGCAAAGATTGGCATTGTTTTTCGAGAGAATGTGCTCTAGAGATTGCATGAAATTTGTTGCGTTATTTATATAAGAATTATATACTGCAATTATATTAATAGTACGCAGGTTATTGAAACGAACATTATCACTTCTTATAAGCTCTAACTGGATCAAGCTATGGTTACTCTCAACTAGGTTAAGAACTTTTATATTCCATTTTTGTGGACATAAACTCCCACGCCTCCACCATCCTGATTGTCTCAGTGTACAAAAGCAACAGAATAGTTGTTTAGGTTGAAGTATTTAGCTTCTCTACTTTTTACCCAAGTCTCGGTTACCACTATGACATCTAGATTTTCAACAATATGTATTAGTATCTCGATATCTTCCAGTTTGTTTTTTATGCTTCTGCTCTTCAGGTAAAGACACTTGATTTGGCTAACCTCATTTTTAGTGTCTGCTACGAAGTCGTGGATACAGTCATGTTTACGCTCATCAATTGATGTATGTAAGTCAACATCAGCTAGTAGGTCCATGTCTTGATTCATTATTATTTCTGAGAATGGGATGGCTGAGCCTTGTTGATGGAATAGTCTCTAACTAGCCTTTCAATGTCTTCTGGTGAGCTGATCCTGACAGCCTTGTCACTATCTGATTTACGGACGAATATTACGCAGTCCCGGGTCCAGACGTATTTAAAACCTAATTTACGGAGGTCTCTTGCCTGTTTGTGAAGTACTTTATTAGGTGGCGTCAAATGCTCGTTTATGATTCCAGCATCACTTGAGTTCAGGTTGGGTTTGGACCTTTTGCCTTTTAAAATTGCCTCTTTTTTAGCCGGCTGCAGAATTTGACTAGTAAAGGAGGTCGAAGACCTTCTCTGCTTCGTGGTAGCCGATGGCAGGCGTCAATATCGGACTCAACAACTGTGACACCCAATTGGTCCGCGATAGTTTTGACAATCTGAACGGTGTTTTCGTTTGAAGTGTGCGGCACGCCATGAAGCTCTAGATTGTTTCGCCGAACGTACTGTTGAAGCTCGAGATTATCTTGCTTTAACATTTTAACCTCACTGCAAGCGATATCCTTATCCTTCTCTAATTCACAAACTCTTTGGCTGAGCTTTGTTATTTCTGACAAGGCTTGCTTCAGAGTCTGTGCGGCAGTTTAAATGTCACTTTTCATTCTATCCAAACAATCAGAAAAGTATGTCACTGACTTAAGCATATCATTCTGAGTCTTTTCAATGTTTTCCAGTTTTATCAGTCGGAGGTTGATTTTACACACAAGATCTTCTAAATCTGGTTTACTTACATTCTCGTCTGGCGAGGCGATTTTAGAAACCTTTTCCATAGTTGACCTACTTATTGCACTGCACTCGACTCAACACCATTGCTTGGCTCTGTCGGACAAAAGCCGGTTAAAAACTTTCTTCTTTATGTTTACACAGGTTCGGTGGTATGATTTACCACATTCCCCATCACAAATTATGTAGTCTTCGTTATCAGTTACACATTTTTCACACTGACCGCACTTGGTTGATTTGTCACTTGTCGCCATTTTTTATTTATTTTATTGGTGTGCTTCCTACAATAGCATTTCAGGTATTAATACTATCAATAAACGTTTGCACAGAACACCACCAAAACAATCCGACCGATGAAATACTTAATATATCGCACATAAACACACAAACATATGTGGAAATCAACAAACTCAAGTTGACTGTAGCGCTGCGTAGCGAGTGCCAACTCGATCCGTATTCAATACATGCTATTCGCGAACTCAATCGAATGTAGGTGGCAGGTCGGTCGCGACTAAATGGTGGACGCAATGGTGATAGACTTGATTGATGTATTGAATGTTGTTGGGGATTCTAGGCGGCCTCTCGTTGAAGGACAAGCAATTTTAGATGCCAAACACATAATTATGTTTGGGAGAGTAGCCGAAAGAGAAGATTTAGTGAGACTTGAAGCTTTATGCTTACAAACCAGTAATTTGAAGGGAGTTCCTCACCAGATTAAACTTGAGATTCGATCATCAGTTGCCGAGAAAAAGTTAATTTGTTCGTGTACCTGTAAGGCTGGAAGTTCAGGAAAGTGTAAGCATGTAGTCGGTAGGTACTTTGCTTTACATATTTCGGTAAGTAGATGCATTTAAATTTAGAAGATATAATACTCTTGAAGCCGATAAATCGAAGAGTGTACAAGTTGACTGTATTTGTTTTTTCTTCTTTTCGTAATAGGCACACAATTGTAAACTTGGAAGACCTGAGCTCCACAGATTTGAAGCAGCAATGGGGCAAGTTAAAGAAAGACAACTACATGTACGACAAAGCGATTCCTATAAATAAATTCTGCCACATGGGAAGATCAACTGTCAAATCGACCCTCCAAAGTCGCCTAGTCGGTAGTGCAGGCGAGAATAATATACTGGATATTCTACTTTCTGGGGCACAGGGATCCGAGCTAGATCTTACTTTGCGCTTAAGGGAGACTACTGCTACTACTACTACTATTCAAGTCTCGAGTGGTGATGATTTTCTACAATTATCCCTATGCCATAATGTTTTAGGCAACAACAACTTGTTGCCACAATTTAGTGCTATTGTTGATTTTGATGCAGAACTTCAAGGTGACATTGCTCAATTTTTTAATGAGAAGGTAGCTCTCACATATGAAGACAGTGTAAAATTATGTTTGACAACTCTTACCCAATCTGGAGAAATTTGGAAGAATGCAAGAAAAGTAAGATTAACTGGTACTACTTGTTACAGTGTTTTTACTCACAGCAAAAATAAAAGCCCTGACTGGAATTTAAAAGTGAGTAGGCTGTTCAAAACTGATTTCAAGGGACACATGGCAACTGTGCATGGGAAAAAATTTGAACTAGTAGCCTTAGAAGCTTATGAAATTGCTTTTAAAAATAAAGTGGAACCGGTGGGCATTATTGTTCCTCCAAGTGCCCCATGGTTAGGTGTAAGTCTGGATGGTGTGGTTAGTTCACTCTGTTGTGTAGAGGTTAAGTGTCCTCTAGCAGGTAAAACGCAGACTGCAATTGATGTAGTGCAGGGCCTAAAATATTTAAATGGGTCGGTTGAGGAAAATACTTTATCCTTAAAGACAAATCATCAATATTATGGTCAGGTGCAGCTGCAAGCATTCCTTTGTTTGAGATTTTTGAAAACCATGAGGAAAGGAGTGGGAGAGTAGAAGTAGACATATGGTGGCCAGCTGCGCTGCGGTCGGTCTGGATAAGTAGGGTAAAAATACTCAATAACACGCGTTTGATATGGAACACTTTTTGTTTTTCGGTTATAATCGGTAAATGTGGACCCTAAAATAATGACAGTGTTATTTTTAATTGTGTATATGTATAACTGTGCGATATACGTGATCTAATTTGTGTGTTCCACTAGATTTTATGTGTCAATTGCATATTATCAAGCATCGGTTATCTGCTGGTATTTGTTTTTGAGCAGTTCGAGTCATGGCGCTGTTACGTTTAAAAGCTACATTTGAGTTTGCTCACTGTACCATAGACTCTAGAAATTATTTGCTGCTTGGTAGGGCGAAGGGATGAGTTTAACTTGTATTAAAACTCGGGGGAGACAGGAATTGCTTGATTTGTTGGATGGTTAGCAGGTAGGTTTGGTGTTGAATATCCGACTGGTAGCAGGTTCTTGCAGAGTAGATATTTACTCTGCGAAGTCAAATTAGGCCTATATGACTCGTAGTGGAATGGCTCGGATATCGCAGAGCGAGGTGATGGTGGTTGGTAGGGAAATGAACTAGAGAGCGGGGAAGGATACCTGACTGATGAAGCTTGGCTGTCGTGGTACGGCTTGGTTCGGCGAGACTGTACTTGGCTGTCTAGGTGCGGCTTGGCTCGGCGTAACAGTGAACAACCCGTCCTGTCGTCAGTGTGTGTAGTGGTGAGTGGTCCAACCCGCTCCTGTTGACCGTATTTATTTCGTATCGTTCCCTTTCGGCTATTGCTATTTGCATCTTTTGGAAAGTGATGAAAACTTATATCCGCAGCCCTCTTATACATCGACTTACAGCCGTGAACTGAGCAATATACTTTGCTTTTACTCATTTTGCACTCTATCAACGAGTAAAACTTATTACTTATGTATAAAGACACGAATAATTTACCACGATACAAGGAACCATAATACAAACAGTCACCACGTGACAAATGTACCCTACTTGGTAAGTTTCTCATTATTACCGCTAGATGTCATAATAATCAGATAGATGGAGTTGCCAATAACAATGGATGTTTTTTCTTGTAAATAGCATTTTACTAGCTTTTCTTATAGGATAGTTGATGTAAAAAGTAACTTAGAGCAATTATTGCTATATTGTATCCATAAATAGGCTAATTTATAAAATAATAAAAAAGTGATATTGTTTCAAATGCTTTATTTATCATAGAAGCACAATGTGAATGTAATAATATCATCATGTAGGTCATACCACAGAGCATCCCCATCCCCCAACATTTTAGCTTAAGATGAGTCATCATGCAGCGTGGTTTCACTTCGCTGCACGTTTGATACATTGAAAAATGGCTGCAGTCATAACAAGATAAACTCTTGTTTTCATCTGAATTTTCTTGAAGGCGTTGTTGTGTACGACTGAATATCAATTAGGAACTCGTGTAGTATACGTTGCCCGGCGCCATTAAAATCCGAAAAATTTACTATAGAAATGGCCAATGTTACTAATATACAGGAGTTGAATATTTTATCAATCGAGTGTTACTGTATTTTTTCAGAGTGCCAACATTGTTTCCAGACCAATGGTTTTCGCCTAGGCCAATAAAGGTTAGGTAGCGCAGCCCTGCACGTTAGGCTAATATAAACACCGCTGGTTTTTGTTACGCACAGTGGGGGTAGTCATGCATCAATACTCTTTATCCAGGCCAATGGTTTTGCCTAGCAGCACAATCAGTAAGTTGGCAGCAAACATGACGACTTGCTTTTTGATAAGTTTATTACTTGAAAGTTAATGTTGACAATTTCCTTATTTTGGAAGTGTTTATGCGGTGTTTGTCAATGGAAAATGGCTTTAATAATGTGGCAGAGTAATTACAAACCATTTTCAGAGCGCTACTAAGTAAAATAACGCACTTTCAAAACGGGCAACGGATGCTACACGAGAGCCATCCAGGAAGATAAGTAGGATCAAGCCTAGAAAGGCGTAGCATTGCTTTGAAGTTCATAATCATACGAGTATTCAATTGATGATTAAATTTCTTTGGTTATGGACTATGGAGGAAAACCCATTCTCCATAAGAAGACTCAGATTTGTGAAAATAATTTACATATAGTACGTAATTATGAACGAAATACCACACTTTTTTTTCTTAGGTCTACAAACATTACTATAATTTTGTTGGTGTACATACCCCAGCATGGTAACATATCTGTACTTGGCAGAGTGACAGAAAATTCTATTAGGTTTCTCATGAAAAATAATAGGCTACGGGTACCAGCCTATTTTCTTTCACTCGGCTGCATTCTAACTAGGTACGCAAATTGTATACTGTATATGAACTAGTAGGCTAATGTATGTTACAGAGAACTTGTTGATTATAATCTACTGTATACTTGGGGGCGTGGTGGCGCAGCGATCAAGCTGTTGGCCTCTCACCAAGGTGGACCAGGTTCGATTCCTGGTCAATGCATGCAAGATATTTTTAAGTGCAATGCCGTGTCCTGTGGTTCGGATTCAATGTAAAAAGAAGGTCCCGTGGCTCATGATTGCGAGATTAATGGTCACGTAAAACTACAAGCTTCCTTCCTTTACTATACATTGTTTTACTAGTGATTTGGTTCTTCTGGTCTAATTTCTGCAACTGGCACCGTCTAGGCCCAGGGAGGGACAAGGGGGGCAAACGCATAGGGGTCCGTAAGCAATGAGGGCCCATTAGTGGTGCACGTTAGTTTCAGTTTATTGTAGCTACTTTTGTATTATGTAAGATGTCAAATGTTTAAATTAAACTTTTAATTAATCTATCAATACGGATATCTACGAGCATTTGTACTATCAATGGCAAATGTATTTAAAGTCTAATAACAATGACCGCTGCGCCACCACGCCCCAGTCTAATAACACTTTGCATCATTAGGACGGGTGGTGGTGGTGGGGACCAACGTTTTAAGGAGTGTAATATTAAGGTCACCTACATAAAACATTTTTGGACGTACATGGACCTGATCTGCAACAAGGATACATGCATTTGCTTAATTTTCTGAGTGATGCAGCAGGTAAGCTATATTGAAATATAATAATCCTAAAAATGAAATCAAGCCTATTTGAACCATGCATGTGGCAGTAACAGGGGCCAGAATGGAATCAGGAGAGTTAAAATACATTAAATTTGTTGACGTAATGTCACAAACCAGCAAACTCATGTTAACGTGTGCATGCACAGTCTACACCGATATCATTAGCGACATGCTCTGGCTACTTGTGTAGCCTACATGATTATAGGCCTACATTTCCACTAGCAGCATATCAGTAGGTTAATTAAGAATTATTTGTAAGAAGTCGAGAGCATGTTCATCCTATTTTTAGATCCAATTTAACCTGTCACATAAACGTTATGGTGAATATTATAGATATGGTAACCTTAAGTTCAGGAATTGTTATCCATATGCTGCTACATTCATGAAACGATCATGCAACTTTAATGGCTAAAGCAGGGGCATTAATTCATAGAAGGTAACTCGAATGGCCTAGGCCTAACCTAAAAATTAGTTAGTTATTGAGGTTTTAAGGGGCGGAAAACCTAAAAATGACAAGCAACGTGAAATTAACAAAGTTGTTCATAGAGCGACACCACTATGCATTCATCATCAGTTTAGTCTCCCAGTGGATCCATTGTTATATTAAGTTGTATTAAATTTATTTTTAAATAATGAACGAAACTCGTTTAAACAACTGTCATTTCGTGCCATCTCTCCGTTTCTATTTACAGCTAGTTTATATGTAGCGCTTTACTTCGCTGCTGATACAGCGCTCAAATTCTGCTTTAGAAAAAACACACCCACAAACTGGGTACTAAGTACCAGTAGCAAAAGCCTCCTTAGTCATACTTATCAACACTAAGAATAGGAGCTGAAAGGTTCACTACTCCTGCAATAATAGTCATTACAGAATCCATGTATGGAACCATATATAAATTGACTCTCCCTTTTAATACTTTAAATATTTTCATCCTCTGAATGGTTCTTTCTACATGCACTCTAGCTGCAGCTATGTCAGCAGTCCTGAGTGCATCCTCTGTTGACAATTCCTGATTCTTCCCAAGAAAGGGTGGCCTGATCAATTGTATATTCCTTTCAATGCACTCACTCTCTATCAAAAATCCTTTATCGACCATTACAGCATCCTGATAAGGTAATAACATGCCTAATAAATTGGATTGCAAAAATATTTCTTTGTCTGTAACCCTTCCACAATACACTTGACTTACAAAAGTTACTAAACCTGATGGTGCAACACCAACAAGTACTTTCAATGTGTAATCGCCTTTGTAATGAGAGTAGGACATCACACAACACTTTAAACACTTATTTTTCTCCACGGGAATTTCTGTACAATCCAAAATAACTCTAGTATTCTGAAAATGTTGAAAACATATAGGCATCCTCTTCTTAATCAGATCTTTCTCCAGCCATGGAACTGTTAAGAAAGACAATTTAACTCTTATTTACTTATTTATGTTGTAAGATCTCTCACTGGCATATGTTGGCAACTATGTACCAAAGACAATGCAGACGTAATAAAAGTAAATCGATACCAGTGTAGTTGGTATCGTAGAGCCAAAAGGACGTTAGCAAAGACCTGTTCCTGTTCATTTATTTGTTTCTACCACATATAACCCACAGGAAATATTACTCTTATAACAGGTTATGGTGCCCAGAACGTACGGATAGTTTTTGTGAGTGAAACGGGAATCAATACTGTGAGGTTAACGGAATATCGGAGGAAGAATAATGACTTTTTAGCGTAGGCCTACTTTGAACAAAAGGAAAAATGAACGACGAGGAGAGACAAAGAGTCAATGATGAAAGATACCACATTCCACTTTTCGACGGTAAGAACTACGACAATTGGAAATTCAGACTTGAAGTTCTACTGGACGAAAAGAAACTGATGTCCCACATCACAGAAGAAGTTCAGTATACTGAAGCACCGGCGGGCGAGACAACGGCTGCTCGAACGGCCAGGGAAGCAGCTAATGAGAAACTCCGGCAAAAAGATAAGTATTGCATTAGACTTATTGTGAGTGCTATAGCTGATAGTCATTTGGAATATTGCCGAGGACATGATACAGCCTTCAAGGTCTGGAAAACTTTAGCAGACACTTTTCAAAGTAAAGGAATTGCCAGTCAACTTCAGGCAAGGAAAGCATTGCTTGCAATGCGACATAACCCTACTAATGAAACTTTGGAAAATCACTTTCTGAAGTTTGACAGACAAATTCGAGAACTTAAATCTGCTGGAGCAAATACGGATGAGTTAGATGTGATTTGTCATTTGTTATTGACCATGCCAACTGACTATAGTATGGTTGTAACCTCTATTGAAACCATGTCAGCAAACGGTGAGAACTTAACCCTTCCTTTTGTCAAAAATAGACTTTTGGATGAAGAATCTAAAAGGAATCTGCAAGGAAAACAGAAACCACAGAGGAATGAGTCAACAACTGCTTTCTTTACTCGACCAGGACAAGTAAAGAATGGAGGAAAACAGAAACATCAGTACCAGCAGCCGAAGACTACTGCAACACCAACATACACTCAGCAACAGTCCAAGGTGTTTTCTGGAGCTAACAGTAATACTAAGCCTGCTTCACATTCTTACAAGTGCCACAACTGTGGGGGCAGTGGTCATTTACGGAGAGACTGTCCCAGCCCATGTAACACTCCTTGGCAGCCTACAAAGTTTTCAGGGATGCAAACTGGTACTGCCAATGTCACTCAAGAGGAGGAAGAGGAATTCTGTTTCTCAGCTTTATCTGACGTAATAGACTCAAGAATGAATAAGGCTGGAAGTGATGAAGTGATATGGTGGCTTGATTCTGGAGCTTCAGAGCACATGATTAATCAAGCTGATTTCTTTCAGACAAGTGTAAAGATTAATTCTATGAATATTAAAGTAGCAAAAGCAGGGCACTCAGTCACATCAACACAAAAGGGAAACATGAAACTTTTTGCATTGGTGGACGGAACATGGAATACTGTGAACATTCCAGACGTGTTGTACATTCCAGATTTGGAAATAAATTTACTGTCTGTGAGAAGACTGGAAATGAGTGGATGCACAATCATTTTTGAAGATGGTAAGGCACTAATAATGAAAGGAAATTATGTGATTGCAGTTGCACATCGGATCAACAAGTTGTACAGGCTAACACTCCATACCAGGAAGGAAATTGCATGCCTAACACTTGGAAGCGAGGATTTGTGGCATAGAAGATTTGGTCACACAAGTAAGGCAGGGCTTCAGAAACTGCAAACCCTGGTGGATGGTATGAAAGAAACTAAGGTGAAGGAAGTGTGTGAAATATGCTGTCAAGGAAAAAAGTGTAAGCTGCCACACAACCGAACAAGAAGAAGAGCACAGAGGCCACTGGAACTAATCCACAGTGACCTGTTTGGCCCAATTACACCGGAGTCATATAATGGAAAAAGGTACATTATAACTCTAATAGATGACTTCACACATTTTGCAGCTGTATATCCTCTAGAAAAGAAGAGTGAAGCATTAGACTACATCAAGATCTATGAAGCGATGGCAACCGCTCACTTCAAGAGCAAAATAAGTCGCTTCAGGTGTGATCGAGGTGGGGAGTACACCTCGAACGAGCTGAAGACTTACTTTCAAGAGAAAGGAATACAGTTGGAATATACCATGAGCTACACACCTGAGCAAAATGGAGTAGCTGAAAGGTTCAACAGAACTATCCTGGACAAAGCAAGATGTATGTTGTTGAGCTCAGGACTACAGAAGAATCTTTGGACTGAAGCAGTAAGCGCAGCAGTGTACATTATCAACAGGAGCACTACAAATGCCTTATCAGACTGTGTACCAGCAACTCTCTGGTATGGGCATAAACCTGATGTCAGCAAGATCAGGGTATTTGGTTCACCAGCTTACCTTCATACTCCCAAACAACTGAGTGGAGGAAAATTTGACAGTCGATCGAGGAAACTTTACTTGGTTGGGTACTGTCATAATGGTTATAGATTGTGGTGTCCTGACACCCAAGAAATTATTGAAGGGAAAGATGTCATTTTTGATGAGAGTTCTCCAGGTGAAAGGTTTATAGATATTGATCCATCACACTTTGAAACTAATAAGAATCCTATTTCAAAGGAAGAAGGTACCGTGGAAGATCCAATTCCTGAAGATTGCAAAAATTCAGGGAAAGATCTGGAAGGCAATGACACCGACAGAAGAACGGAGGCGTGGAACTCGTGTGAGGAAGAGACCGCAGTATCTGGATGATTATGAGGTTACCCTAAGTGAACTAGCTATGGGTGCAGTAGTAGATGATGTTCCTGAATCTGTCAAGGACATTGAAGGTCGACCTGACGCTACAGAATGGCAGAACGCAGTTCAATAAGAGATGAATGCACTGCAGGAAAATAAAACCTGGACACTGACAACGCTGCCATCTGGTAAGAAGGCAATCAACAACAGATGGGTGTTTCGAATCAAACATGATGCATCCGGAAATGTTGAGAAGTATAAAGCCCGCCTTGTCATTAAAGGCTGTTCGCAAAAACGGGGCTTAGACTATTTTGAGACGTATGCACCAGTGGCCCGCCTAGTGACTGTGAGAGTATTGTTGTCAGTAATTAATCATCATGGATTGCTTACTCAACAACTTGATGTGAAGAACGCTTTCCTTCACGGCAGTATCAAGGAAGAAATCTACGTCACTCAACCAGAGGGATTTGAGTCAACTCCACCTCTGGTTTGCAAGCTGAACAAAACACTCTACGGATTGAAGCAGGCCCCAAAGGAGTGGAACTCTAGATTCAATGATTTCATTCAGATGCATGGTTTCAGGCAATCAGAATATGATAAATGTCTTTATTTTCATGGCACACTTACTATTACCCTACTTTTTTATGTTGAATATATTATTATAGCAGGTAGTTCAGCTGCAACTCTGCAGGAATGTAAGAAGGCTCTCATGGCAGAATTCAAGATGACTGATCGTGGAGATCTCAGGGAATTTCTGGGAATCAAAATTGATCGCTCAGAGAGAGGAATGTTCTTAAGCCAGCCCCAATACATCCAAAACCTTCTGAAACGTTTTGGAATGGAAGACTGCAATCCAGCTAAAACTCCCATAGAGGTAGATCCAGCAAAGGAGCCTGTTGGTGAATGTATCGTTTCTGTCAGACCTAACAAAGAACTAGTTGGATGTTTAATGTATCTCATGTTGACAACACGTCCTGATATAAGCATGGCAGTGAATTTCTATAGTAGGTTTCAAAGTAATGCTACTGATGCGCAATGGGTTGGGCTTAAACGTGTCTTACGTTATCTGAAGGGAACAAGCGAGATGGGACTCTTATTTCAAAGGGAATCAGGAACTAGTGCTAACCTAGTTGGCTATGCTGATGCAGACTGGGGGGGGGGGGGGTAATACCAAGAATAGGAAATCAATTTCTGGTTTCATGTTCGAAGTCTATGGTGCTAATGTACTTTGGGTGACTAGGAAACAAACTGGCGTTGCCCAGTCATCAACTGAAGCGGAGTACGTTTCTCTCGGATGTGCTGTAATGGAACTCATTTTGTTGAGAAATCTTGTTTTGGACATAGGTGTTGAACTATGTGGACCAGTTGTCATCTTTGAAGACAATCAGTCAACTATTTTCTGTCTAGATAAGTGGGAAGAGAAAAGGCTAAAAAATGTTGATGTGAAGTATAATATTGTGAAAGATATGTATCGGAAGAATGTTATCAAGGTTCTTCATATTCCTTCAGGTGAGCAGAAAGCAGATATTCTCACCAAACCACTGACTGGTAACCATTTCCAGACTCTTCGAGCTGGCTTGGGCATTGTTAGTATGTAAGCAACTTGTAAACTGTTAAAGCTGTGAAAGATTATTTTTGTACTGTGATCATTAGTTTGTTAAACTCATTTAATAGATTACTATCTATGTTAAATTGAGGGAAGTGTTAAGAAAGACAATTTAACTCTTATTTACTTATTTATGTTGTAAGATCTCTCACTGGCATATGTTGGCAACTATGTACCAAAGACAATGCAGACGTAATAAAAGTAAATCGATACCAGTGTAGTTGGTATCGTAGAGCCAAAAGGACGTTAGCAAAGACCTGTCCCTGTTCATTTATTTGTTTCTACCACATATAACCCACAGGAAATATTACTCTTATAACAGGAACAACAGCTGTTTTTAGTGCCTCATGTAATAACTCTACTGTTACATGGAAATAGTTCTTACATGTATTAGCTGTGACCCCAAATAGAACAGCTAAACACTTAAAAGAAAGTTTAATTTTCAATTTCACGAACACTAAAATGATACGCTGTCTTAATGACAAGGTTAGTGGTTTGCCACTCTGTCTTTCTAATTTTCCTGTAGCAACACATATATTATCTAATAATGTAACCGATGGGATACCAGTAAATGCATTAATTTCTCTATTTGTTTTCATCATGTCCTCTAAAGTAATTTTTCTACAATCATCATTTACACCTGGCGTTACTTGTATCCCTTTATCTTCTACACATTTCCTTAGAGTGGGATCTTCCTCCAGAGCTGCAAACATCTCCTCTGCCACAGTCTCTGTGTCTTCAGTTACCACTTCACTGTCTTCAGTTGGAGATGGTGGTGCCACAGCTTCATGTCTATGTTGCACACGTGCATCCCTGGCCTCTGCCTGTAGTTTCAGGGGAGAAGATATCTTCTTATCCAATGATCTCAGTGGCAATTTCTGAGAGGGGATGGCGCCCTTCTTCAGGTATCTTTTACATGCTCTCACATCTGAAAGTAAAATATATTTATAATTCTACTGCAATATTATAACAATCTTATGCTTATTGATAATCCTACCCCACTGGAAGTAGCTTGTGTAGTCCACTTTAAGAAGAATAGGTATAAATAATGTAGCCTTATGACGTATTTTTGTACCGTGACTTTATATGTTTCTATCTAGTGTATGAAGGTTATCTTTCCACAACTGGGACGTAATTAATATGTATGAAAGAAATAAACAGGTCATCTACAGTACACGTACAAAGGAATGTTTACTAACGTGGATAAAAATAATCCTCCTTTGTGAAATTCAAACCGCATACAATCATATATTTAGAAATCGGCTTTGCGATGCGAAGTACTCGACTCCATTCCTTCTTTAAACCTTTCTCTTTAGGAAAGTAATGCATTGATATGCCTCTTGTTGCCTTTGAAGAGCACTGTGGAACTGAACAATATCTATTACTCATTTTTCAGCCTCAGTTATTATGCAAAATCTGAAAAAATGAGAGAAGATCACACACGTCAACAAAAATCGCATGTTAAACAGCTGTTTGTTAATATTTTTTCTTCTTCTTCTTTTTACTGGGCACACATGAGCTTCGCCCAATAGCAAGACGGGTACTGCCCGTGTGTTGGGCAGTAAAAGACCAATAAAGCCAAGTACAAAACATCAAGGATAATTTGAGGATCTGTGATAGTGAGGAAAACACGGGGTAACATCATCTGGCAATTTCTAACTTCAAAAATACCAGGAAACACAGGGGACACAAAGGGACAAATCTTCACACCGAAGTGATCCATCTTGGTGACTGGCAATTACATGTACACAAACAAAGACCGGATCACAAAAAAGGTGAAATTTATAAAATTACTTGAATGTCACATAAAAACTTAGTGAGGATATCAACCAGCGGGACCGCCGGAGTATGCAACAAAGTCGTCAAATTGAGCGGTAATTGAAAGCCCAAGGAGAAAAGAGAAACGTACATTTTAAAGCGTTGTGTATCATACTGTGGACATTGAAAAAGTATGTGAGGAAGATCTCCTTGGTAGCGACCGCAGGCATCACAAACAGGAGAAGCACGAGTATTAATGTGATGGAGATAAGCAGGGGTGACAGCATGATTGAATCGCATTCTAATGATAGTAGTGATGTGACGTCGTGTATAGGACCCTTGCATGAACCACGGTTGAACCGGTATCGAGGATCGAATATATGTATAAGGTGTTGAGTTTTTACGTACATATTCCCTCCACTGCTGGCGCCATTCTTGGATGATGAGGTCATATACATGTGGCAGAAGTTCAGTATATGGGAGAGCCATATCAATACGTGTCCCCTGGCCCATTGCAGCTTCTTTAGCTAAAATATCAACCTGAACATTGCCATAGATATGAGAATGTCCTGGGATCCAAGTTAAGATGACGTTTGTTCCTGCCATTTCTATTTCATACAATTGTTGGGCTAAATTAAGTAAAAACCAATTATCAGATTCGATAATGTTTTGAATGGCGAGGAGGACACTTTGCGAATCAGTACATATGAGAACATGAGACAGACCCTGTTGTTTGATATAAATACAAGCCTGACGAAGGGCAAAGATTTCAGCCGTAAAGATTGTAGTGTGAGAGGGTAATGCATATTTACGCTCAACTTGTAATGACGGGGCGAAAAAACTGCACCCACGCGAGGTGGGTGGGCAAGTTTTGAACCATCTGTACAAAACAGGGTATGTTGAGGATAGTGACTAATAATATCATGGAATGTACGGGAAATGATATGGGGGTGTGATTTAAACGTTTTCGTGAGTTGGGGGAGACTAGTCTGGAGGATGTGTGGGTGATGGCTGTGAACCTGATATGCGATGGTGTACACTGGGTTGAGACGTGTTTGTACGATCATCTGTCGATACGGACAGAGACGGCGATACATAGTTAAAAGCGCGGGAATACGATCTTGAGATAAGAGATGGCGTTGGTAATATTCATCTAATAAGCGTAATTTGTTTAATAGAGGTGTGTGGGACAGTGACATTTTCTGTAATATATATTTAGCACACGAGTACTGACGTCGTAAAGCGAGTGGTATTTCGCCAGTCTCCACCAATAAAGCCTGTGTGGGTGTGGATGGGAGAGCTCCGATGATGATGCGCAGGGCTCGGTATTGTAACCGGTACATCTGGATTAAGCGAGTAGGTGTCATAATGTCAAAAAAGGCGCTCCCATAGTCTAATACTGAGCGGAAAATATTTTTATATACCGTCAATAAAACCGACGGCGCGGCGCCCCATGAGCATAGGGTAAGAGCCTTGAACACTGGGAATTTAGGTTCTAATTTTTTGCATAATGTGACTTAGATGATGTTGCCCATTAAGTTTATCATCAATGTACAGACCTAAATATTTGACGACCCGAACAACTTCAATTTGGCCTTGTTGATATACTACCGGCGACGTGTCATATAGGCGTTTATGGGTAAAAATCATAGCCGCGTTTTTCGTTTGTGATGTTACTAAGCCGTGGTCTGTGAACCACTGATGTGCATGCGATAGTGCCGAATGTAAATCTTCCCTGCAAGTATTGAGATTGGATCTAGTGGCATATATTAATATGTCATCGGCAAATTGAATCAATCTGGCATGCGGAAGTATGACAGTTTCCAGGGATCCAGTATAAAGGGAGTATAACATACCACTTAAAATATCGCCCTGGGGAAGACCCTGCGACGTATATCTATTGTTAAGTACCGCATTACCTGTGCATAAATATATACGTCTACGTACTAGGAAATTATGGATAATGCTGAGAAATATTAATGGGTAACGATGGGAATATAATATTTGTAATAAAATGTAGGGGTCTACCGAATCGTAAGCTCCCTTAATGTCCAGAAATATGGCTATAGTATGTTGTTTTCGTCTTTTCGCCAGTAATAAGTCAGTGAGAAAAATATTCAGTGCGTCATTAGTACTACGTTTATTAACAAAGGCATATTGAGTTTTGGGGAGAGCACCGTAATATTCTAAACACCATTGTAAACGTCGAAGTAGAATTTTTTGAAGCACTTTTCGAAGGCAAGAACTCAACATTATGCCGCGATAATTATGGGGGTCCTTCGCATCGGCTTTAGGCTTGAGTATTGGGAGTACTTCGAATTGATTCCAGTCTTCGGGGATTATACCTGATAGCAGAATGGAATTGTATAGATTCAAAACGATTGTCAGGGCTCGAGGGGGAAAAGCCTCAATCATGCGATATGTCACCGCATCAAGACCTGGCCGTGTAGATTTCTTCCCATGTGTAACTTGCCAGATCTCTGTGGACGAGATGGGTAGTAACAACGTCAAGAATTTCGGGGATTCGCAATAAGGGTTGGGGGAAAAATATGGAGCGACGGAATCTGGGGGTGAGGTTCCGATAAAAGGTTTCATAACCCTGCGTGTTAAGGAATCGCATGGGGGGCCCCGTGACTACATTCGACATTTTTTTTATCGTTGACCATAGGGTGCGGAGCGTGGTATGACTGCTAAAAGTAGAAATAAACGTACGCCATGCAGCACGTCGTTTGAGATTGAAATGTTGTTGAATGGACGCACATATTCTTTTATAACTGAAGTAATTAGAGGGATTAAAATTCTTTCGAAGCCGTTTGATTGCTGCGTTGCGTTTCTTAACCCACAGGATACATTCCTGATCTCACCAAGGCGGGCGATGGGTGCGTTTGTTAGTATGAGGGGTGGGTGCCGCCCTAGAATGATAAATAGTTATATATGCATCAATGACATTGGTCAAGATAGCATAAGCAGACAAAGGGGTACGATGTTTCAGCATGAGATGCTCTTGTAAATAATTAGAAAATAAGACAGAATCAAAACCATGGGTCGGTCGTTTGAGTGAGCACGTTGTGGGTGCGTGTGGGATGGAAGTACTAGAGCCATAATATATCAGAATGGGATAATGGTCACTTTGATGCAAATCGGGAATCGTTTGCCAAGTCAGGTGGTGTGCCTGGTCTAACGTGGTGATAGTTAAATCAACCGCACTAGGTGGACTATTCGGCGGGGTTAAGCGGGTTGGAGAACCATCATTTAAAAGTAGGAGTTGATGTGAAGTGACTGCGTGATGTACATGGCGGCCTTTTGGATTAACTCTTCCACTGCCCCTAGCTGGATGATGAGCATTAAAATCTCCTAGAATAGTGTGGTGTTTTAACTGGCCGGCATAGCGAAAAAATAGATACCATTGTCGTTGAGTACCTTGAATATTCGGTGGGCAATATAAGTGTGTGAATAGACGATTGTTTATTTGTAACATTTGAATATCTATAGAAGGCAGAATAAAATCACATTGTAACTGCGCGAAGGGGAGATGTTGTTTAATTAAAGTACATATGCCACGATAACCTGGGCCATCGTGACATATGGCATGATAGTCATTAATGTTAAAACGCGTATGAGAATATAGCCACGTTTCCTGGAGGAAAATTATATCAGGATGAAATTCTTCAATTAAAAGCAATAATTCATGACGTTTGTTGACAATACTCCGGCAATTCCACTGGAGTACCCTCATACAGGACAAAAAAATACATCATGTTAACGAGTATCAGACGACGGACGATCAACGGGGGCAAGAGGGGGTAACAACGGGATTATTTTTTCGAATACATTTTTTACACAATGGCTCCATTGTACATTGTGACCTAAAAGGTCCATTAATTGCCGGAATTCGGCGAGGATGATGCGGGTGGTGTCATCCGAGTTCGGAGCCGCTGGAGGTTGTGAGACGCTACCAGCCACTTTTTCAATAGGGGCCGATGGGGGAAAACTCATGCTGGAAGTGGATGGTGTGGCAACAAATATTAAGGTATCCCTGTCGATCATACCCAAGGGGGGTGATAGACCTGGGTGATTTACGAACCGTTTCGGTGAATTTTCTCTTTCGTGGGGGATCAATTGATCGTGATTCAGTTGGGGGCGCTAGTGGGGGGAATTGATGCGGTAACGTTAACGGGTTAAACTCTTTCGGATGTTGGTTGACGATTTCACTATACGATTTATTGTCAATGCACATTTGACGTTTGATAGCTACTTGCTGAATGTGTGTTTCGCATCTCGCTGCCCCTGCCGGGTGGTTGTCTTGACAGTTGGCGCATTTGAATATAACTGCCTTGCAGTCGGATGTGAGATGGCCCAGGGCGTATTTGCCACATCGAGGTTCCCTTGCGCGACAATGTAGTTGAACATGGCCGTACCGTTGGCATTTTTGGCAACGGATGGGATTAAATATAAATAAGGTTACTTCCAACATGACATTAAAAATGCATACATAGGTGGGCAAATCTTGTGTATCAAAAAAGATTTTCACCGTACCTGTAGGTAACGTTTCTAGCTTATCATCAATCATTTTTTTCCTGTTAAGGCGTTGGACCCGTGCCACAGGGGCGGGGGAGTCCATATAACGTATGATTTCCTCGTGGGTAAGCGACAGATCGACTCCACGTATAAGACCCACACGTTGCACATTTGCGGATGGAATAAAGGCAGATAAATTTCGTTCAATGAGAAGGGGGTGTGTTGAAAAAGAGTTGGCCATGGCCGAAGTTGCAAATTGTACCTGCACGCGGTTGCGACCCTTTTTTTGTATTCCCTTGATGCCTGATATTTGTTTCTCAAAAAATAAACGTTCCAAGGCCATGGGGTGCAGATTGCCCACATTCTGATCCACAGACTGTACAAATACTATGTAAGGACCGCGATGACGGTCATTATAACGATGTTGTGCTGCTAGATTGGTTTTAGGCACAGTGGTATTCACTACGGGCGTAGTCGGCGAGACTCCCGACGTAATGATCTCAGGGTTATCCACGACAAACATGTGCTCCATAGAGACCTCGTTATCTATAATGACATTTTCAGGGATACTCACATTTAACAAGGGTGGTGGGGCACCACTGGCCTCACCCCTGTTGGCGACACTTGAAGAAACAAATGGACACTAACCTGTAGTCTGTGGGAAATCTAATCACACTTACTACTACCACCTCCCAACACCACAAATGTCGGACCCCAACACACAGGTGAGTACTTCCACTGCTGAATGAAGTGTTTCGTAACGCGGTTGAGACAAGACTGTTTGTTAATATTTCTATCACCATTCCTCTAGTTCCAGCTAAGCGGCAGCACCGTCGCTTGAGTTCGCGAATTGAGGGAGATGAGATCACACTTTTTATTCTATACGTTATGATTGAGCGGTAAGACCTGCGTCACATCATGGATGCAATTTGGCGTTACAAAATACCCCTAACGGTTCCTAACCATTTCTTATAGAATCGGGGAGCTGGACAAGAGTTCCGCGTTAAGTATTGTTCCGGGTCCCTGTTTTGAACAAAATAATTCTTTACGTGGAAAATTTTCTAATAGGAGGGGACATTCTGAGTGGGAAGTAGGGTTTTTCAAGTTTGAGAAGTTGGCAACCCTGTACCTTGCCTTCCGTGTTTGTGGAATGTCAAAATGATTCGAATGGGGTCCATTCGCTGCTCGGTTCCCGTAGCGAGCGGAAGTGTGTGCTGTCTCGTGCGACTCTGTGTGGTTGGAAGTTAGTGCGTTCACCCACGTGGGTAATATTCGTGAGTGATCTAGTCGTAGTTTTTATTTTGTGTTAAATTATCCTTTTGGGTAAGTTTTTGTAACTAAAACAATCTTTCATCCCCATGTCCCTTCCCGGGGATGGGGTCAAGGACAAACCTCCGGAGTTTGCCTCTCCTGAATCTGTCAGTCAAATAGAACCAATCCTGGTAGAAACTGTTCCTATGGATACTACATTAATCTTAAATGAACGTGATATCCTCCAGACTGTTGCTGGTTCGACAACCTCTCAGGAGGTTTCTCAGCCAATGCCACCCCTTATTACCCCGAAATTGGTTCCTCAACACACATACGGTGCTCACCACTCTGGCCCATATAACGTCTTTATCGAATCAACTAACCCGAAACAAATCGGCAATGCTCACCCAATGGTTTTGGGCCGTCTGTTCTACCAACATAAGGTCCCGGACATTGTCTCCATAAAACGCAAGGGCCGGAATCGCGTTGAAATCCTATTTCGCACCCGTACTGCAGCAAATTCCATGCTTAAGCATCCTCTGCTCACGGAACGTTCCCTGCGGGCATTTATCCCATCCTCAAACGTTCATCGTGTGGGCGTCATTCGTGGCGTCGACACCACACTTACTCAAGACGAAATACTAGAATTCATTCAGTCACCTGCCCCTGTGGTTGCCGCGCAACGTATGAATAGGAAAAAATATACTGATGGAGTTCCGGAATATATTCCTACAGGCACCGTGAAAATTACCTTTGATTCGCAAACTCTCCCTACTAATGTATCCCTTTTCAGTGTTTATTTGGAGGTCCAAGCATTTATATTCTCCCCTATTCTATGTCGTCGCTGTCAGCGATATGGCCACGGTAACGATAATTGCCGTTCTCGCGAACCCCGCTGTGGTACCTGCTCCCTCAACCATAATACGGTTGAATGTACACAGATCATACGTAAGTGCGTTAATTGTGGTGAAAACCACGCAGCGGGGTCCCCTCGCTGCTCTGTACATCAACGACAACTCGAAATTAAGAAGCAGATGTGTCTGCAAAATAAATCCTACTTTGATATTACAAATGCGTCAAATGCGCCTCCTGTCTTCAACCCATTGTTGGTGCCCCAACAATTCCCCGCTTTACCCCCTCTCAATCTCCCCCAATCGAACCCGCCCGTAAATGAAAATTCACTCAGATGATTCCTAGCTCCCCCAAACTGACACCCCAATTAGGGTACGACCGTGCTGCGTACCTCAATATCTTACGACCGACCCCCTTTCCTTCCTCCTCACTTTCTACTTCTACCACCCCTCCCTTTTTTTCTCAGCCTCAACCATCAACCTCCCACGACACCTCGGTGCGTGGTCCTTCCTCCGACACCACACCTGGTTTTCCCAGTGTGCATAACCCTTCTGCGGAAATTACCCACGATTTCGCCCAATTGTTGGAGTTACTAGGCTCCAATACTCAATGGGTTTATTTGCTACAACGATTGCGTGACAAGGTACTACCTTAGTTAACCTTCCTTCTGCTGACCCGCCTTGTTAAATGCGGTTATTACAATGGAATTGTCGGAGTGTAAATAACAAACGACACGAGGTACTATCTCTTTTAAATTATTTCCAACCTGATTTATTTTTACTTCAAGAAACGTGGTTAAAACCACACTTTAAATTCAGCATTCCAGGATATAATACCGAACGATCAGATGGCGATGATTTCGGGGGCATTCTTATCCTTATCCGCGATACCATTCCCTACACCCGTCTTCTCTTATTTAATACCCTTCCCTCTACCTTTCTTATTGCTATTCGTATCGATGCTCTTACTATACTCAATTTCTACTGCCCTCCTAGCGTACATGGCAATCGATTCCAATGGCAAACCTTCTTTCAACAGTTTTCTCATCTTACCCACTTCCTTCTAGGGGGTGATTTTAACGCCCATCACCTCTCTTGGGGCAGTGAAACAATTAATGACAAAGGCCGCCACGTTCTTTATGCCACCACTCTGTGTCATTTTTCTATTTTAAATGATGGGTCCCCGACTAGAATTTCCATCCCCAATCGTAATAAAAGTGCTGTCGATTTTTCGATTGTCACAGCTGACTTACGTCCGTCCTCTACTTGGTATACTCTATCTGATACTCACATGAGCGATCATTTTCCCATATTAATCGACGTTACTCGCGGTACTCTCCCGCCCTCCCCTCGTTCTCCCCCTCTCAGTCCCGCGTACTTAGTAATTTTGATGCTGCATTTTTTCAAACCTGGCTCACTGATCATCCTTTGGATACTCATTCTCCTTCCGTTGATTACCAACGGTTGATTCATCTTATCACCACATATCTCGATACATACCACCCTATCACGACGCGCTTTTCAAACAGTGGACCACGTCACTATCAAATTAAATGGTGGGATAATGAATGTACAGCCTGGGTGAAACGCCGGAAATGCTGTTTGAGAGACCTTCGTCGCCACAATACTTATGAAGCGTACGTCAAATATAAAAATGTAATAGCCAAGATCCAACGTGGATTCAATTTAAAACGTCGTACCGCCTGGAAAACCTTCACAGAAACCCTCTCCCGCCAAAGTTCCTCCTCATTCATTTGGCAGTCAATTAATTCTATTAACCGCACTCGATCTCGACAAGCCCACCCTCCTACTTCCCCCTCAGTTTACCTTCAGTTCCTATCAACGCTCACTCCCGATTTTGTTCCACCTGACATTTCAATTCCTATTGCCCCTGTCCACCCTCATTTTCAGACCGTCATTTCACCATTCCAACTTTCTGAGATTGACCGCGCCCTTCTTCCCAAACAATCCTCCTCCCCTGGTCCCGATGCAATTACGTATCAGATGCTCCGCTTGTTGACTCCCCCTGCTCAAAGGGTGTTACTTGCATTCTTCAATTCTATTTTAAGTGGCTTTCCCGTACCTACGTCCTGGAATTTCTTCCACTTAATCCTCATCCTTAAACCAGGGAAAATTCCTTCTGATCCGTTGAGTTACAGAGGAATAGTTTTAGGTTCTTGTCTTCGAAAATTATTCCAAAAACTCTTACTAAATCGTTTAACATGGTGTATGGAATATTATTTCCAACTTCCTAAATATCAGTTTGCTTTTCGGCGGGGAAAAAGTACGACGGATGCTCTTAACCTCTTTATAACTGACCTCGTTCTCACTCGCAGTCGTAAACAATCGACGATCGCAGTGTTTTTAGACATCCAAGGTGCTTATGACAATGTTCATCTCCCACAACTCTTCTCTAAATTATCTTCTTTCCACTTCCCCAGATGTATTCGTTCCATTCTGCTCCAATTACTCACGAACCGTCAAATCATGTTGAAATACCACGACCCGACCTCTTCGATTCGATATACTTCTCACGGCTTGCCCCAGGGTGATATCATGAGCGAGTTTCTATACCTTCTCTACACCGCCGATCTTGAACGTTTAATTTCTCCTCATGCTCGACTTATTCAATTTGCTGATGACATTCTGCTCTATAAAACCGCGAACACGGTAGACGAATGTATTCTATCTATTCAAGATGCCTTATTACTCCTGCATAACTGGTTTTCCGAACATGGCTTTCAAACCTCTTCACGGAAAAATGCCGCTATGCTTTTTACCTCTACTCGCCGCCCTCCCCCTCCACACGTATATATTGGCCCTCATACCATACCTTTTCGCACTTCCTTTAAATATCTAGGGCTTCACATTGATACTAAATTAAACTGGAATGCCCACTTCTCCGCCTTACAAACACTGCTTCATCCGAGAATCAACATCCTTCGCTCGCTTACTCGCCGTCATTGGGGCGCTGACCCTTCTGTCCTTCTCCGTGTTTATCAAAATATCATTCGCTCTGTCTTAGAATATGGGTGCCATTTCTTCGACTTAGCCCCTCCTCGATCGTTGCAAAAACTAGATACGCTACAATTCCAAGCTCTACGCATAATTACTGGAGCTTTATCTTCTTCCCCCACCAACGCCTTATTAGTCGAGACAGGCGAATACCCACTCGATGTACGTCGAACTTTCCTCTCTAGCAAATATTTTTTAAAAAATCTATCCTTATATAACCATCCTTTACTTCCCAAACTACAACTCATGAGTGAATACCGCCTCCAAACCCGGTTTTACTCTGCCCATTCCCCTTCGTTGCTCCTCGCTTATCAATTTCTTCTTCCCCTTAAGCCGAATATCTTACAAACACGCACTCATTTGTCACACAGCGGCAATTATCCCATTCAATTTTTCTCCCCCTCCGTCTTTCTGAACGTTTTTCAATCCTTACCACCTCCAGTTAGAAACCTCCCTCACCTCTGTCACCAACAGCTTCAGGCTTTCCTTCATCACTTTCCTAGTCACATCCCCTTTTACACTGACGGTTCCAAACGATCTCAAGCCCCCTTTACAGGCGCATCAGTCTACGCCCCTGCTCTTGATCAAACTTTAACATTCTCCTTACCGTGCGATATTTCGATTTTCACCGCAGAAGCCTTTGCTGTTCGGCATGCCTTACAAGTTATTAAACAATTATCCATCAAACAAGCTATAATATTATCTGACGCTCACAGTGTCTTGTCCGCTCTCCTTTCTCCCTATTCATCACAAAACTGGTATATTCATTCCATTCAAAGATTATCTTACGAATTATCCCACGCCAATTTTGACATCCTTTTTGTATGGATTCCTGGCCACGCTTCGATCCCTGGTAATGAAACAGCTGATACACACGCCAAATCCGCGACCCTTGGCCACGGCACGTGCTATAATATTTCTGTCCCGTCGAGCGACTTGCTTTTAAAATCCAAACAACACTTCCAACAATCATGGCAAACCATTTGGGATAGAACCTCTCGGTTCAAGGGTACCTTTTATTACAGACTTCAGCCCCATATCCCGATCACACCTTGGTTTTCCTCCTGTACTTACACACGTCGTCATATAACTACCATAATCCGTCTACGATTTAATCACTCCCTTACCCCGGATAGGTTGTTCAAATTCAAACTTCGCGCCACCGACCGGTGTGACTGTGGACAATCTATCGGTACCATCCAACATCTTTTATTCCAATGTACTCTATTCGAACGCCCTCGTATAAACTTCATTCGTGAATTGCTCCAACTTGGATTTGTACAGCCCTTGAATATTACATGTTTGCTACACACTCCGACAATTCCTATTGTTCGTGCGATCGTCTCTTTTTTAGACGCCTGCCACCTTCAATTATAACGTTGTAAATACAGGATTCCTTTATCGGTTGACCCGGTGTTACCCAGTTTTGTAGTATATAGTCGCCTTGGTGGGTCACTAGGCGTGAAGATTTTGCACCTTGTGTTGTATTCCTTCCTTTTCATCTATCCCTTTCTTAAATTTTTACATTACAACGGTTCTGTATCATAAGTGAGTTTATTCTACTTCCAACCACATCGCGCGGTTCTCGCCCTCAAGAAGTATTAATCCCCTCAACTGGTGACTGGGTGAAGAGCTCTCTCAGGCCCAAAAAATCTCCTGAAAGAAAGAAGAAAGAAAGAATAGGGTCGCTCGTCCGCTGTGAACGCAGTAACATATCCGTCGCTTTCGTCTGGTGTTTGTGTGTGCGGTGAGCGGTGTGGTGTGCGATTTGCTATCCATATTTAAGTGTGTTGTTTCGTCTTTATTTCCTTGTGCTTGGTGACGTTTTATGTAAGTACTATACATTCGGAAATTCTTCGCCGCAATGTCGGAGAAGAGTGGGGGAGGTCAAATAGGCCTCCCACCGGATAATTCATCGGCGGTTATTATTGATGGTTACGCCAACATTGAAGCAATGAATATTGTGGAAGAACATGAGAACACTACAATGTCGGAAGTTCGGGCTACTCCTGTGGTCCAAACCCCTGTACAACCTCGTACCCCTCCCAGTGACTATCGCTACTTTTCAAATCATACGGGACAGTATATAGTTTTCGTTCAAGGCGTTGAGCCTCAAGCGATTGGACATTTGCATTCCATGGCTTTGGGACGTTTGTTTTATGAACGTAAAATCCCAGGAATTCAAGAAATCCAACGAAAAGGGCGCAATCGGGTTCAAATTCAATTAAAGTCACTTCGAGATGCTAATTCATTTTTGGAACATCCGGTGTTAAAGGATAGAAATCTAATGGCCTTTATTCCATCGTCAAGCATACAACGAGTGGGACTCATTCGGGGGGTAGATACCTCTTTTACGCAGGAGGAACTAATGCGTTTCACTGTCTCTCCCGTACCTATCGTTCGCTTACAACGTTTTTTTCGTAATAAAACCGTAGATGGGAAATCGGAAAAAATAGCAACGGGCACCGTGAAAATTTTTTTCGAAACTCAAAACTTGCCGACTCATGTCAGCATCTTCAATGTTCTTTTAGAAGTAAGTTTGTACATTTTTTCACCTCTTCGATGTCAGAAGTGCCAGAGGTACGGGCATGTGCAACTTCACTGTCGGGCTCGGGGCCCTAGATGTGGACAATGTGCGCAGGAGCATTTAACGAGTGACTGCAAAGAAGTGATTTTCAAGTGCGTTAATTGTCAAGGCAATCATATGGCAGGGGCGGTGCGCTGTGAGGTGCATCAGCAGCAAATGGAGATAAAGAGGCTGATGTGTACTGAAAACAAATCATACAATGAAATTGTGAAGCGCCAGACAAGTACCCCTTTTCACCCTTTAGCACTCCCCCAACAATTCCCCCCTTTGGCAGCTTCATCTAGTGGGCAACGATTTGATCCTCCGCGCAAGCGTAAATTTACAGAGTTGGTACATCCGGCTCCGAAATTGATTACACCCGTGGGATATGACAGGTCGGCATATCTGCAACTGATAAAAACCCCAACCGTGGAACGGATATCACCACTTGAGAAACCCAGCGAATCGGGCACATCCGGTGTCCGGCGACTGGAGCCCGATTCGGGGCCCGATAAGTCTGCTCCTACTCAAATCATCCTCGATGAATTTACAGAACTCATGGATCTTTTAGGCCAAAATGCACAGTGGGCGCACTGTGTTAAAAAGTTATTAGATAAAATACTGCCATTACTTCCACCCCTCGAAAAACCACTACCACGGGGCACTGGTGCAGTTTGTCAATAGTTTCTTTCCTTTTCTTTTTTGGTTTGTATTCGTTTAGTCTCTTTCTTCATCTCATGTCGTTCATAGGTGAAGGATATGGCTGCTGCAATGGAACTGTCGGAGTGTGGTAAATAAGAAGCATGAATTGCTTCATTTAATATTGACATATCACCCTGAGATCGTGTTTATCCAAGGAACGTGGCTATACCCACATTATCGTTTTCAAATTCCCAATTATACGGTCTTTCGTGAAGATGGTCCGGGATACGGAGGCTTAATAACCCTCTGTAAAACGGATTTACAAATAACTCCGCTGTCTTTGCCTTATCAACTCCCTTTTTGTTATCATCAATTTTTTCGGGTGGGGGATATATATGTGAGTCATATCTATTGCCCACCACGTGTTCAGGGCACGCAACAACAGTGGCACATGTATTTTAAATATGTGGCACAAAGATCTAAGCATGTTATCCTAGGAGATTTTAATGCACACCATGGACTCTGGGGCAGTGAACGAATTAATGCTAAAGGTAGACATATTGCTCATGCGATTTCCACATTTTCCTTAAATGTGTTAAACGACGGTTCTCCTACGCGATTGACACCCCCAGGCAGTCCAAAAAGTGTGGTAGATTTAACTCTCACTACCCCGGACTTGTCGCATGAAGTAGATTGGAGCACGATCGGGGACACGCATCAGAGCGATCACTTCCCTATTTTAATTTTTTATGATCGCACTGGGGTAGCACCATCGATACACCGGGGCACCAAAATAACTCGTTCCTTAAAATACTTTGATTTCGACCTCTTTCAGACATTCATTCAGGATAATCTGGGCCGCATTCCACCCCTCCCACGTCAGAAATACTCTCTTTTGTATCACCTTATTCAGCAATATTTGGATTGTTATCACCCGAAGCGTCCAATTCCGTATAGTAGGTTCCAACGCCCTGGGACTATACAGTGGTGGGATGCAGAGTGCACCTTACTAGTAAAAAGACGGAAGGCGTGTTTACGAAAATATCGGAAACATGGTACACATGACAATTATATCTTGTATAAGCGCGTCACAGCCACGATCCAACGAGTGTTTAATGAAAAGAGACGCGACGCATGGAGGAATCACATCAGCTCATTAAATGCTACAACCTCTTTAACTAAGTTATGGTCTACCATCAAAAGTTTGTCCAATACTCGTTATATGGGGCCGCCTACAGGCCTTAGCCGGCAGGGTTTTCAAGAATTTTATATAAATCTCACGCCAGATACAGTTATCAATACGGGCCCGTTTCCGTCTTATACAGCTTCAGATCATTTCAAAGTTTTACTGCAACCTATAACGCACGTGGAAATTCAATCTGCCCTGCGAGGTACGAAATCGACAAGTCCTGGTGTAGATTCCATAACATATCAGATGGTTGCCTATCTCCCTGACAAGGCAATGGAGATGCTTATTTCTGTATATAATGAAGTATTACGTTTTGGCACGTTTCCCACTGAGTGGAATATCTTTGAGGTCCTGCCTATCTTAAAAATCTCGAAGGACGCACGTGACCCTCAGAATTATCGTGGGATCAATTTAGGCTCCTGTGTGAGGAAGATATTTCAAAAAGTATTATTGCAACGTTTGCAATGGTGTATGGAATATTACAACTTATTCTCTAAGTATCAATTCGCATTTCGTAAACGTAGCAGTACTGTAGATGCTATTTCGATTTTCTTAACTGATGTGTTATTAGCTAAAGGACGCAAACATCATACTATTGCTGTTTGTCTGGATATTAAGGGGGCGTACGATGCCGTAGATCCCATGCAGTGGCGTCGGAGCGGATTTTTTATTGGGGGTGCAAGATTTACTCGGCCCGGCCTGTTTTTGTTTGTTTGTTGTTGTTTTTTTTTTAGCGAAGTCGGTGATGACGAACGGTTTGAAAAATTACAACGAAAGAACTATTTTGATTTCGTAAATATTTTGGGTATGAACTAATTCACTAAAAGATGCAATGAAAAAAGAAAAATTCTGTTTATTTGTTCAATAGAACTCAAGACGTATGACGTATTGGCTATTCGGCCAATAGTAAAAATATTACAAACACTTTTACACCACACATTATAGCCTACAACTCAGTCAGGTTGACTCAAGACTAATTGACCTCCCTTGAATAAAAAGAAAAATGAACAGTGGCCTGAACAAGCGACTTTGTAACGTATCGACCAGCAACAAGAACGTCATAAAAATTAAACTTAAAACACATACCACAAAAAAAGAATAATATGTACATACGTTTGATTTGTGACTAGCTAACGCTAAACCTTCCCAAACACTTGCCCTCGTTCAATCTTACGCGAAATAAACTCGCGCAAGATACCCTGCAGATCTATGGCTCTTGTATAGGGTAGTCCTTATGCACATGAAGAAGCAAAGCGTGAGTCAGGCGCTGTTGGGTCATGGTACTGCGTAAATAATTTCTTGACCTCCGAAGTGCACTGAAAGATCTTTCCGAAGAAGCAGCAGATGCTGGAACGGTCATGAGTACCAGAACAAGCAATACTACTTCGTTGAAAAGATCTTTAGTGGATGTAGCCAACTCATTCATCTGCTTAACTACATCTGCAATGCACTTCGGTGGCTTCCCTGGCAACTTTTCAACAATTTTAGCTGATCGAGATCAAAATCGTCCTGATGTGGACCCAGCGTTTCCTTCAGAACCTGCTCATACGGAACGATGCCCTGGTATGCCTGAATCAGAATATTTTCAATACTCGCCAAAGTTTCAAAACCTTTCTGGTTAAATCTTTCTTCTACTTCATTCAAAAGGAGGTCCAGAATAGAGAAGTAATCTTTTCTAAGCTCTTCTTGATCTGTGAGCTTTGCTGGAGGAGCTGGATTGCTCGTTTGTTCTAAAGGCTTCGGAATTTTCCTCTGCCGTTTTTTGGGAAGTTTTTGTTAAGGTTTGGGCTTCTTGCTCTGCTTCTGCTTCTTTTTTTTGCTTTTACTCAGCTTCTTCCTCCTCATCGTTGGGTTTGGATGTGGCGTGGTTTTCGGAAACTTGTTGGTTAGGGTTTGGTAAAGAAGAGCAGTCACGTTCCACTATCTCCGTAGCATAAACGTAGCTTTCCTTGTAGATCCGATCAAACTCCTCTGTCGTTCGAAGAGCCTTCATTGCCGACATTAAAATCAGAGCAACTTGCTTTGCTCCTGTAGCAGTATAACATGGGCCCTGAAGGGCCTTTGCAAGTTCTTCGCATAGACCAACAATTTCGACATTCCCTATTCTCATTTCCTTTCTTAGCACTTCTCATAGGCTACTTACCACACAAGATAAGATCACACGAGATCTACTGTGTATGCAACTACTTAATTAAGATTTCAACTACCAGTTACCAGTTACGTTTTGTTTAAAAAATGCCATGCATATGTATTACTTTTGCTTATAAAAATAAAAACAACTGCTGCTCGTACAGTTATTGGAATTGAGCAAATTTTGTTTCACTAATTAGCTCTTTAGCTGTGACACCTGTGTTGAGTAATGTTTTCATATTTGAAAGCTCGTGACTTATAAATGACAATAAAAATAATACATACAATTTTCAACATTTCACTGTGAATTTGAAAAATGTTATGTTAAAACTCTTCACCTATGAAAAAGTAAAACAGGAGAATGAAAGTGTACATGGATCAGAATTCGATAATTCTCAGACACTTACGGAGTTAGTGTGATGTGCGAGCTTGAATTTGATATGAAAGTAAATCAAGTCTTGGTTGGATGTTGGAAACAGCAACCCGCAGATCCCCTTCCAGCTGCAGCCGAGACCGATGCTTCGTCTTGACAGATGCCATTGCGGAAAATGTTGACTCACACAAGTAAGTTGAAGCGAAGGGTAATAACAGGTTCACTGCTTTTCTTGATAAAATGGGATATTCATTCCGAATCTGCACCCAAAAATTTTCAAGAGACTTCGACTTAAATTCATTTCGAAGTATTTTGTCACTTGAGAGTTCTATTAGTTCCTCCTGTTCTGCCGTTGACAGGTGGGCTGTTACGTTCGTTTCAAACGGACTGCGAATCGAGTCATTCTTAGTTGAAGGTTGTGGAAATCTACCCTCGAATTTTTCACGAAGGTTTTGGAGGTGTTGTACCACAATTCCACTAATTTGACAAATATCTAACTCATTTTCTTCCAGGAATTCATTCAGACAATGAAACATCTCACAGTTACCTTTGTCCATCTGGGCTTTCCAAGGTACAAGTTTTCTCTTAAAAGCAAGCACTTAGTCGCTTAGAATGAAAATATTACTATTTCGTCCTTGAAGTGACACGTTAAGTTCATTCAGTTTTTCAAATACGTCTGCCAAGTAGCACAGTATTAGAAGCCATTTCTCATCCAGAAACAGGGTTGCGAGTGTAGGACTGCTGTCCAATAGGAAAATACGAAGTTCATTCTTCAACTACACAACGCGACGAAGGACTCGACCACGAGACAACCAACGTACCTCCGTGTGCAATAGAAGCGAACCCTGTGTAGATCCCATCTCCTCGCAAAGAATGGAAAATAGCCGACCGTTAAAAGCTCTTGCTTTCACAAAATTTACAACACTATTTACATCGTTCAGCACTTTATTGACTTCCGGTTGTAGTACTTTTGAAGCCAATACCTCCCTGTGTATCATGCAATGTGTGAATGTTACAGAATTAGTAACAGCACTCACTCTTGCTCTGAAACCCTTTTTAGTTTCAGTAAATGCCGACGCCCCATCGGTGCATATACCAACACAATTTGTCCATGAGAGATTGTTGTCAATAAAAAAGGAATTCACAAGAGAAAAAAATATCGACGCCTGTAGTCCGCCCTTCCAGAGCTTTACAAAATAGAAAATCCTTGTGCATTTCATTTTCATGGCAGTAGCGTACAGAAACACGAAGCTAGGCGCTGTTTAGGATATCAGTACTGTCATCAAGTTGCAGGACAAATTTTGGGCTATCATGAAGAGCGGTAGCAATTGATTTTTTAATGTCAGAGGCTATTACATCAATACGACGAGTTACTGTATCATTTGAGAGCGGTATCGACTTCAAACACTCGCCGAACTTTTCTCCATGCATGATCGCGCACATTTTCACGGCCGCAGGAAGAAGTAATTTCTCACCAATAATATGTGGTGATTTGGATTTTGCAATTAAATAGGATACCTCCAAGGATGCTCTTCGCGCTTTCTTAGGAACTGTTGCGTGCTTTTCTAGGAATATAACATTTCCTTTTAGTTGTTGCTCGTGGGGCTTAAGGGACCGATAACCTCGATGTTAGGCCCCTTAAAACAACAATTATCATCATCATCATCGTGGCGCTTAAAAATGCTAAAGGTTTACTTACAAAGTCTGGATGTTTAGTCTGCAAGTGTCTCTTAAATTTCACAGGCTTCAAACTGCCGTTTGCTAAAATCTCCAAACAAAGAAGGCATTGAGGTTGTTCCTGATTATTATTCGAAAGAATGCTGGTAAAGCCTAATGTCAGATAATCGTTTTGATATTTACGCACTTCACTTTGTGTGTAGAATTAATAATCCTGATGGGAGCAGAAGTAGACGCGGAAGAACAATGGACTTTGTTTAAATTCCAACCTTGTTCTTTTTCCGAAGGAGGGCATGCATGCACTATCACTTTCATGGAGTCTCTTTTTTCCACTTCTAATAAGCCACTTATCCACGGGTAATGGCGACACTCGTATCAGTTTATTGTAAAGTTGGCTAACCACGTACTAGAATTCAACTGTTCACTCACTGTCTTTGAAATGACTGGAAAGGCCTAGCTGAATTCGAATCGGCAACGGCAGAAATAGAAGAATCCATTCTTGGAATCCATTCTTGAAAGGAAGTGGCAGTCACATTGTCAAGCGGCTTATTGTTATTAAGTATTTGGTAAGGAGATGTCACTGCGGGTGGCGAGTGAAAGGGAGATGTGTGGGAAATGTTACTCGCCACCTTTTCTCAGAATTCCTGCTGGCAGGTTCTACTGGTCAGTTCTTGTTAAATAAGTCAGCAAAGGTACGAGTTTATTATTCTTGAATGGACTTGGGAGCTACCTGCCTATGATAGGTTCATGAATATGAGGATAGTAATATTTGTTACAGAATATGAAATATAAATATTTCAATCAAAGCCGGCGCCCCCCCCCCCCCCACTTTTATCACTCTCTGCGCCCCCCACTTTGAGAACCCCTGCTATAAGGAAGGACACTCCGGGGCTTCTCGCTCCCATTGGCTGCTACGCTGTGACGCAGCCGGGCTAAGCCAGGCGCATGCCAGCTGATATTTACAGTGCATTCTTACGGGAAACACAGTCATATTTCGCTACTCTTTCCGTTCGTAGTATACAATCACAATAATGGCAAAATGCACGTTATAAAGAGGAAGGTATAAACAATATATTGCAGTGGTTTGTAATGCGAAATATACTTCATAAACACACACAAAAATAATTTAGATTAGCCTAACTACGCTACCGCACCTTAATATTGGCTGAGCTAAAATGAAGCCTCAAAAAACACAATGAAGTGTAATGGTACTGTAGTGATAAACCATTTATAGGGTATTATTTGACAGCAGGACAAGCGAGTACCAGCACATTCGTATTTCTCTTTAAAAACGTCCCTTTTTTGTAGCCGTCTAATCATTTAAATTAGCCGCTGGCTGCGCGAGCGAAGCAAGCGAGCCAGCGGCGTGTGGGCCAGGTACGTGGTGCGTCTACGCGCTCCTTAGCCTGGTGTACAGCTTGGAAAGGGGGTTGAAAATGAGTTTATAAATTTAATTTACGTGTTATAGATTTTAGGTGAAAATAGAGGTGCCTGCAGAGGCAGCTGTCGGTCGCGGAGCGACCGGCAGCCTCCTCTTAGGGCCCTGACGTGCTATCAAGTTGATAAGCTTTAAGCTTGCGTACTGTTTGAATTTGTGATATTTTAAATGTTAGGTTAGTTCAAGTTATTTTAATTGAGCGTTATATAATGGTGTTATTAGCGGCTAGCAATTTACATCTTGTTTACTCGACTACCGCACACCACACGCCCTCCCGGCCGTGTCGTATCGGCAGCAGTTGCCTGCCTTTTTGTTGCCATAGACAGCTGTGAGCTGTATGCTATACATGGTCGGCCGCGATAGTGAAGACCCGGTGACGTCACGGAGCAGCCTACGGAATGGCAAGCCGATGCGTGGAACCCGGAGTGCGCCTCAGCCCTGCCATTTCCAGGCTGCCTGCCCCAATCCACACCTTTCGTTACGGGGATTCACCTTCAACGCGTGTGTCAGTATATCGTGTTTTTAAGGAGGTACATTCAAGAAACGTTCTAGTTTCAATTAAAGTGTAATGTCGTGAAAGTATAATAAACAAGAATAAATCGGCTTGAACCTGCTCTTCGCACTCACCGACAGCGTTACCAAACTAACTTCAAGCCAATCTTGCCAACCTCAGCAGAGACGATTGGCATGCATTCACAATCGGCATTCACACTTAGCTGCTCGCGAGTTCGCATTTCAAATTCGTGCCATGTATCTCGAAAAGGTCATTCTTTCTCAATTTTCAACATCAAAGTTTTGCATTTTCAAAAGTTATTGGGGGTGCGCCGCACCCCCAAAATTAATATTGAGGGGGCGGACGCACCCTGGCACCCCCCCTTCCTACGCCACTGATCCCATGATTTCACAACGGAAACTGCAGGAGCTTCAGTTCCCCTCTCCATTTCTTTGTATTGTTCACAATTTTTTAACTCATCGGCGTCTCATATTACGTACCCCCGAGGGGATGCTGGACCACCGTCAGACGTCTCAGGGCTTGCCGCAAGGGGACATACTTAGTGGTTTTCTGTTTTCCATTTATACTCAACAATTAGAAGCGGTGATTTTGCCTTATGCCCGTATCATACAATATGCGGATGATTTTATGATTTATTGTTCCCGTGACACTTTACATCAATGTCGAACAGATTTATATCTTGCATTAACTCTAGCCCATGAATGGCTAAGTAATCATGGCTTGGAAACATCTTCGGGTAAGAACTCTGCTATAATTTTCACGCATCAACGGCGGTACGATCAGACCCCTATTTTATTTCGACAAGGTACCATAGATGTTGTGCGCAATATCAAATATTTAGGCATTTATATTGACGATAAACTCCGGTGGACACGGCAGGTACAATATCTTGAAGTTAAAATCGAAAAACGGTTACAGGTCCTTTGTTCTTTGACAAGGCGTCGTTGGGGTGCGGACCCCGCTTTATTATTGACAGTGTACAAGAACATTATTCGTTCACAATTAGATTACGGCAGTTTCTTTTACGATCTAATGGCGAACAGTCGCTTGTTAATGTTAGATAGACTACAGTATAAAGCCATCCGCATAATTCTAGGGGCTTTGGCCTCCACCCCCACGAGTGCATTGTTGGTGGAAGCCGGTGAGTTACCCTTATCACAACGAAGCACATTTATAGCGGGTAAATATTTAGCCTACAAATTGTCGTTAGTGGCGTCTCCGATTATATCTAAATTACAACTTCTGACGGAATATTACGCACGAAATCGTTTAGATCGCTCACATAAACCGGCACTTGTCATGGCTTATGAGATTTTACAACCCTTCAGGAAGGATGTGTTACAAACCCGTTTAGCACTTCCATATACAATCCCATACAGGGTTTTGCATACCCAACCTAAGATTCTGCATAATTCCTTTCCATTGCTATTTCAAATGTTCAAGCATTTGTTGTGGAAATGCAATCGCGAGGATTGTCACCCTCCACTCAAGTTCAGTGAATGTGACTTGGTGAAGGAGATGACAGAAAAGATTCAGTTGTCAGTAAATGATCTAAGGAACACTTTCATGAAGGATTTGAAAATAATTAAGCAAGCCACGGAATTCATTAACGAACAATTTGAAGATTTCAAAAATCTCACAAATGAGATAAAAATAAGAACACTAGAATTGGAAAAGTCGGTGGCAAGTATCAGCAGTGATACAAAGCAAGCGTTAGATGGGTCAGAAGACCTTAAACAGTACACACGTAGGAATAATTTACTATTTAGTGGAATGCCAGAAATGCCGAGGGAAAATGTGTACGACCTAGTGATCCAAGCTTCCAGGGCATTGGGGGTTGAGTTGGGAATCCGTGACATCGATGTCGCCCATCGTTTGCCGGCGAGAGGCGAAGACGTGGGGCGAATCGTGGTGAAATTCACCAACAGGTGGAAGAAGGATGAAATAGTGAATGCGAGAATTCAGAAGAGAGTTCTAACAACCCAGGACATTGGACTGAATTGCCCATCACGCAATATTTTTATAAATGACCACCTATCACCCAGGAACGACTATATTGCAAGAAGATGCCGGATCCTGAAGCAGAATGGGAAGATATTTGGAACCTGGACAAGAGACTGCAAGATTTATGTTCGGGAAGCTCGAGATGGTCCAAGCACACTCATCGGCGGTGAAGCGAAGATCGCCCAGCTCGAGAAAAAATACGGACAATAGGTGCTGCAGGTATCACACACCAAAAGTTGCATGTATATTAAATGGACGGAGACGACTATAAACACAACGAAACATTAAGCTCTGTCGAAATTCATTGTGATTCTATAGAAAACTATAATTTACAGACTAAAAATCAGATCTTGAATTCAAAATTTAAATGTATCTACATCAATGCACGAAGTATTAGGAATAAGTTCGAGGATATTATGCTCCTTATTGACGAGATTTTAGAAATAGATTTAATAGTCATAACAGAAAATTGGTTGTCAGACCAAGAAACACACTATTATAACATTCCCAGCTTTGACTCACACCATGTAACAAGAATCGGTACTGGAGGAGGTCTGTCAATTTATATATCTAGAAAATGGGCGACCAAAGTTATTAACACCATTAACAGTTATCACAGTATACTACAAATCGAAATATTTCAGAAACACAGAAGATATAATGTTATTGCTTACTATAATCCAAGGGAGAGTAATGCAAATGAATTTATGCTTGACCTTGAACACATACTTTGCAATACTAACAAATCAAACACACTACTTATCGGAGACGATAATGTAGATTTTCTAAAAGACAGCATTATTTACAGGGCCTATTCGTCTTTACTGAATTGCTTTAATTTTTATCCATGCAATACAAAACTGCCAACAAGAATAACACCTACTTCTTCAACTTTAATTGACCATATAGCCTACATTCTAACTTTGCCAATAATGATAATTTCTATTTGTATAATGTTATGTGTGATCTTAGTGATCATAATATTTTAATTCTAGACATTTCATCACAACCAGAAGTGAGTACGCAATCCAATAATCGTTCCAATATAGAAACATTTACGAAAATAAGTTATGCCAAACTGAACAATTTCTTTTCAAAAAATAAATTTACAAATCTAACTACTGACGTCAACGAAGCATATAATCAGCTTTGTGACTTCATTAGTGATGGGCTTAAGACAGCTAGTATAAATATTAAGCAAAAACCACAGGTAAAAGGTACTCACAACCCATGGGTAACACAGGAGTTTCTGGAAGCGGTAAAAAGAAAAAATAATTTGTATGCAAAAACTAAAACTAAAAACCCTTCAACTGAAACCATTAAAGAGTACACACAATGTAGTAGGGATGTGACTAGAATGAAAAGAGAGCTGAAAAAGTTATACTACAATAATGTAATTAGAGAAGGGAATACGATAAAAGGAATGTGGAAGGCAGTAAATCAAATACTTGGCAAACCTTATAATACACGAAACATTGTTGAAATTGAATATAAAAACATACAATACACCTCTAGCCAAGATATATGTAAAGCATTTAACATGTATTTCATAAATGTTGTAGAAAACTTGGTTAAAGATACTGGTACTCTAATGATCCCAAATTTGCAATTGAACCAGACGATCTGTAACTCACAATTCATAAAACCAACAAATGTGACAGAAGTTAAACAAATCATTCAAAACCTTGCGAATAAAAAGAATTACACAGATGATGGAATAAATAACATACTCCTTAAGAGATGTGCCAATCATCTGGCTCCATTGCTTGCTGATATAATTAACTTGTCACTGCAAACAGGAGTAATACCAGATAAATGTAAACTAGCAAGAGTGGTACCAATATTTAAAAAAGGTGATGTATCTAACCCCAGTAATTACAGACCGTTGTGTATATTATCCTCACTTGTAAAAGTACTGGAAATAGTAATCAAAAAACAAGTCCTGAATTTCCTAACAAAAAACAATTTTTTCTTCAAATATCAATACGGCTTCCTTCCCAAACATAGCACTGATTCAGTAGCATTTGACGTAGTGTCACTTATACATAAAGCATTAGATAACAATAAAATAGCAGCAGGACTATTTATAGATCTTGCTAAGGCGTTCGACACTGTTAACCATACCTTGTTGCTAAGTAAACTATCAAATGCAGGAATTAGAGGAATAGCCTTTGAGTGGTTTAAAAACTACCTGTCTAACAGGAAGCAGTATGTTAATATTAATAAAACTAAAGGGTCCATCTCTGATGTTAAATGCGGTGTCCCACAAGGGACAGTGCTCGGACCATTGCTGTTCCTGATTTTTATTAATGATATAGGATATTTAGAGTTTACTGGTAAAATATTTCTATTTGCAGATGATATATTTCTACTTTACGAGAGCGCCTGTGAACAAACGATTATGCAGAATATGCAAAAGTACCTAAATATATTAACAACATGGCTTTCAAAAAGTAAATTAATCATAAGTAGCTCAAAAACAAAATACATGCTATTTCACAAACCAGCTTACAGTCCAAGCACTTGCAACATAGTTAAAATTGGTAATGTAACCATCGAAAGGGTGAAACAATACACATATTTAGGCCTAACTTTGGACAATAACTTAAGTTGGAATGAACATGTCACAAATGTGAAAAAGAAAATTGTTAGTGTAATTGGTGTTCTAAAAAGATTAAGGGAGTATGGAATAAGCAATCAACATTTAAGGAGCATATATGCCTCTCTTATTCATTCTCACCTTATGTACATGAACATAATATGGGGTAAATGTGCACAGGAATCAATAAATGAGCTCGAAGTTCTCCAAAAAAGAGCAATTAAAATCATGTATGGTTACCATTTTAGGAAACCAACTGTACAAGTATTTCAGGAGACAAACATATTGCCATTACGAAGCCAGCTCAAATACTCTGAAGCTTTATTTATGTTTAAATATAAACAAGGTCTTATTAATCTTAATACTGAACTTCAATGCAGGAAAGACATTCATACCCATAACACAAGATCAGCAAACCAGTTATACATGGAGTCAACAAACACAACTAGATATGGTATTAAAAGTATTTCCTATTCAGCCAGCACATCTTATAACAACTTACCTCCTAAACTGAGACAAATTGTAAACTTAAACAAATTCAAAAAGGAAGCACGCAGGTACTTCCTGAAACTATATGTTGAAGAATATAGATGAACCCATAAAGACTGAATAAATGATCCTACCACCTTAATATGTTCTAGTATAAGTTACTAAGCCATATTTGTAAAGGGCAGTCCCCCCTTGAGCTACCAGCTCACTGGGACTTTCTGTACCCTATAAATAAATAAAATAAATAAATCATCCGAATATCATGTCTAGTGCATTTCGAGAGATTCAGGATTTGTATTCCAATTATACGATTTTTTATACGGATGGTTCAAAGATGTTTCGACCGGATCGCGTGGGGTCGGCTTTTTACTCTCCTGACTTACAGGTCAGTCGCACTTATTGCCTCCCCCCTCATCTTACAATCTTTACAGCTGAACTCTTTGCTATACGCCAGGCTTGTCACTATATTCATGCCCAGCGTTTACATCACGTGCTAATATGCACGGATTCTTTGAGTGTTATTAATGCCTTACCTCATTTTCTGCACTCGAATAATTGGTATCTTTACCAAATAGTGCAATATTTCCATACATTCACACTCACAGGACAAGATGTGGTTATCATGTGGATTCCTGGGCATTGTCATATAGCGGGAAACGAAACAGTCGATCACTGGGCAAAGAATGCGGCATGCGGTCAGGGAACAGTTTATAATATCGGGATACCGTATCCGGATATAGTACCGATAATTCATCAGCGAGTCGTTAGTGCTTGGCAAAATGAATGGACCGAGACAGCAAAATGTAAAGCAAACATTTTTTTCTTAATAAAACCATCTGTAACTACGGAGCCTTGGTTCCGGGTCGGAAAATATTCGCGGCGTCATATTATTACCATCATTCGAATGCGGTTCCAGCACGCTCTTACACCAGTAGCTTTGGAGAGCATGCATCTCAGGGACAATGATAGGTGTGTATGTGGTAGGGCACGAGGTACATTACATCACATATTGTTTCAGTGTGAAACCTTCAATCTGCAGAGAGACATTATGTTGGAGAAATTGAGGCGACTTGATTATCCTTTGCCTTTAAACATCGCGTCACTTGTACATAGTCCTACAGTTCCATTGGTGGATGCCATTATGTCATATTTGGATCACCTTCCATTTCAATTGTAAAATCATAGGTGGGCTCCTAGGGGATCCTTCCCGTTATTTGTTCTGGTGCTCCTGGGTGTGGTTTTTAGGCTTGTGGTCCCACATATATATATACGTATAGATCTTGTTTTCGTTATTCCTCCTATTTGGCGTGTGCGATAACTATATAGCTTTAGACATCAGTGCTAAAGATCACCTCCGATAGTGAAGAGGATAATGTGGACATCAGTTTCTCAATGTGACAAACGAAGTCCAAGAGATTACAGTTTTTGAACATATGGACCAATTTGCTGCGGCATTTTACTGCGAGGGCTACTGTTTGTCTATACCCAGCCGGATGTTATTGGGCGAAGTGACTTCTGTGTCCAGCAACGCAACCCAAACAACAACAACATGATTCGAATGGCTTAAAGGCTAGGAGCTAGTTGGACAGATTGTTCTACTTTCAAGTATCGAGATTGCAATCGCTACAATCTAACGTGTGAAAATAACTGTATTCTAGGTCGGGTAAGTATTATCGTATTGGAACAGGGGATCAAACCGTGCTATCTTAGTTCGTACGAAACATACTGATATAGGCCTACCATTTACAGGTTAACATCGCTGTCACAGTAACATTTCTATTTTGTGTAGCTGATCAGTGATGCCGAATAATGTATTATTTCTGCTATCAGTAGGGTATCGGTTCGATCTTAGTTCTGTATGTCAGTGCCTGGCTGCCTTGCTGTCTAAAAGTTTCGCAGTCTTTCATTTCCACTTGATCTGTGTAGGCTATAATTCGGAGAAAAGGCGCACTATTGTATCAGGGTTTTAATTTGTTTTCCATTTAAGTTGAGTATTCTGTACCCCTTACCCAGATCGCAACAGCTTGAAATTTGGGCGGTCTTTGAAGAGGAGAATTTATCGTGGGTGACCGTGTCGTTCCGTTGACCGTTTATACATTTGCTATATTCGGTGTGGCCGAGCAGTGATGCCCGATAATAGTTTGTTGTCTTATTTCTAGAATCTGGTACGTGCCAAAATGAACTTCGTACCATATGTTCTTGACTGGTTGTCCTGCAGGCAGGCTTTACTATGCCCTTGGACTAAGGGTAATTTTACACTATGTAGTACGTTGAGAAAATGTTTACATCTTGTGTTGTAGTTAGTTTTCATATACATTAAATACTCCTTACTTATTTTCTCTATAGGGGCAGATGACCTCGTAGTTCCGCCCCTTAAAACAATAACTATTTTCTCTATTTATCAAGGTCTGACATTTGGAGGAGGTTTTTGAACAGAACAATTTATTGCAGGCATTAGTGGCCATGGTGCCAGTTAGGCCGTACTGCTGCCCGACTATGTCGTAAGTCCCGCCATAATAATTGATTGCAACATATTGAAATGGTTGCGTGTAATTGTGCTGTATTGTTTTCCTTTTTAAACTAATTGAAGAAGCACACCACTAATGCTGGCTCGAAAAAACAAAGTCTCTGATGTGTTCGACTAATGGAGTTTTACAAGCTAGAAATGTCCTCTGCTGTGCTCCTGTTTGTTATTTGTTTCGCTGGGTACAACACATTTAACCTGTATTGAGGAGATTGTCATTTTTTAGAATATCACATATTACAGGGTCTTTATTTTTGCTTGGCAAGGACATACGCGCTCCGCTGGTGACAGCTCAGTTCCCGGCTGCCGTGCACGCGTATATACTGCAGAATATGGTGATTAAAATCAGTATCATGCATTTTTTACTCACTATGCTTACAGTATAATGCTAAAAATGTTCCCCATCCGCTGCCAAACATAACCGGCATCTCCTTATGAAGTTTCAGGTTACCGGTACTCCGGTTAATTTAGCTTCAGTAAGTAAATAACTACATTTACGTCTATTTTTATTGTTTACTGAACCTGGACATTTGAATCTCTTAGCCAGTTGATTTATTGTCCGATTTATAAGAATGGGTCTCCCTGGAAATGTCATTCGAAACTTTTGTCTTGTTCTAGCGCAAGTTATGTACGGCACGTATTGTACAGACCTTCGCTAGACCCTGGCCGCCAGTCCCCGGCCAGGTTGGCGCTTGGTCTCCAGCCGGGTATTCCCTTGCTCTTCTGTAGACGTGCGAGCTCCGAGCTAATTGGGTGTTTCAGTTTTTCAGTGTTTTATAAAGGTACTGTGTACCAGTACTGTATATCGTATTGTGTAGTGTTTTATTGTGATTGTGTGTAATGCTGTAACGCCTTATGTAAAATATTCGTTACGTGAACGTGTATATTTGCACAATACATAAAGTGCAGGAAATCGTATGCTAGAACAAGACAAAAGTTTCGAGTGAGATTTCTGGGGGGACCCATTCCTATAAATCGGACAATAAGACAACAGGCTGAGAGATTCAAACGTAAACAATAAAAATAGACGTGAAGATTTTCTTACTGAAGCTAAATTAACAGGAGTAACCGGAACCTTCATAAGGAGATGCCGATTATGTTTGGAAGCTGGTGGGGAACATTTTCAGCATCTGCTGTAAACATGGTGAGTAAAAATGCATGATACTGATTTTCAGCACCATATACTGTCCTATATTCGTGCGGCAGCTGGGAACTGAGTTGTCACTGGTGGAACGTATGCGGGAGAATGTCCTTGCCTAGCAAATATAAAGACCCTGTATGTAGCCTCTGCTTCTAGTGTTTTCAGATGATATGGACATTAATGTTGTGAGCAGTGCTAATGCTCTTAATGCTTAGGATTAGAGTAGGATCCATTTCTCAATCATTATAAGAGATTTATGGTCTGTATAAAGCCACTGTTATTTAATATATTCATATACACTCACCAGCATAAAAAGCGAAACACTACGAATATCAGACAAAACTCAACATTTGACAGTTTCATACCTGGTGTAAATTGAATGCTGTGACTTTGCAGCGATATGGAAACATGCCGTGATCATTTGAGAAGTTTCAGCGCAACAATTGATAAACATTGTTGATCGTGACAATCACAACACCAATGTTACCATTTCCCACCTTTGGACAACAATAACCAAGGTTTATTGCTATGAATTCTAGTGTTGCATATTTTTGTGAACAATTACGGTTTGTCTATAACATTTGTTATCTTACAGTGCAACAGGTCAGAGGACAGTACGATGAATTTCAGGTTTCGACATTTCCAAATTCATGTTTGTGCACTGTTATCGTTGTCATGGTTATTAATGTTTATCAATTATTGTGCTAATTAGGGTAATTAACTTATGATACATTGCCATATTGTTGTAATGCCATGGTATTAGTTTAATACAAGATTTGAAACGGTTCAACAGTGAGTTTAGCCTGAATTCGTATTGTTTCGCTTTCTTTGCCAGTGAGTTTATTTGACCTATTAGAGAATTTGTCTTATTTTCATTATTTTCTTCCACTCTTTGAAATTGAGGAAATGCCAATTGTGGGATACGCGTGTTAGTGTCATCGATAGTGGGTTTCATGAATGCATGATTTATTTTGTGTCTCAGTATTGTTCTTCAAAACATTGGCATTATCACATCAATATGGACCCATGGAAGGAAAGGAAGACCCCAGAGGACTGGAAGAAGGGAATAATTGTCCGGATCTTCAAGAATGGTAGTAGAACAGAATGCAGAAACTATCGGTGAATAAAACTGATGAGTCATTGTACAAAGATGTTTTAGAAAAATTTTTGGAAAGGAGAATTAGGACAAGGATAGACGGAGGGATGAGGGAAGAACATGGCTTCAGAGCAGGAAGTTCCACGGTGGATTTGATTTTTGCTGTAAGGCAGTTACAAGAACAGCACTATGAGTATGGAACAGATCTACTGATGGCCTTCCTGGACATAGAGAAAGCATATGACAGTGTATAGAGAAACAAACTATGGAAGTCCCTGGAGGATAGAGGAGTAGAAAAATGGACTATAAGGAGGATAAAGGAGATATACAAGGGAAGCATGAGCTGTGTGAAAGTGGGAAGAGAGAGATCGGACTGGTTGGAACGGAGAAACGGCCTGAAACAAGGAAGTGCACTGTCACCGTTACTTTTCATTGTGGTGATGGATGACATAATGACCCGAGTGGCACAAGTAATTGGGGAAGGAAAGATGAAAGCTGTGGCAGCTGTTTGCAGATTTGATGATTTGGGGAAACGAGGTGGAGGAGGAGGTACAGGGGCAGTCGGACATGTGGGAAGGAATAATACAAGGATATGGGATGAAATTTAGCATAAATAAGAGTGAGATGGTGATCACAACAAGGAAGAAGGAAAGAACCACAACGGGAATAACAATTGGTGGGGATCAGCTGAAGAAAGTGGAGAGTTTCAAGTATCTGGGAATCCTGATACAAGATAATGGAAGAAACGATAGAGAAATAAATGAGCGGGGGAGACAGGCAGAAGCATTCCTGAGGAGTGTGAGAAGCATATTATGGAGCAAGGATGTCCCTCAGAACAGCAAAAAGATGATATATCGGACGTACTATGTCCCTATCCTGACGTATGCCTCGGAGACCTGGGTTATGAAAGGAAAGGAGAAGATCAAAATACAGGCCAGTGAGATGAGGTTCTTGAGAAGCAGTATTGGAGCTACAAAGATGGACAGAATAAGAAATGAGAGGACCAGAGAATTTATGAAGGAGGAACCATTACAGGATTGTATAGAGAAATCTAGAGTTAGATGGTATGGACATGTAAAACGAATGGAGGAGAAGAGGATACCCAGGAGGATACAAGAGATGAAGTGGGAAGGAAAGAGACAGAGAGGAAGACAGAGACAGGTGGCTGAAGGGGGTGGAAGAAAGCATGAAGAAGAGAGGAGAAAACTGGACAAGGGTGGAGGCTGAGAGATGCTGGGAAGACAGAAGACGTTGGAGAGGCTTGGTTTCCAAACAGACCCGGCCAGTGGCTGGAAACTGTGCAAGATGATGATGATGGACCCATACCAAACATGATGAGATGCATGTCTTTCTCTCCTGAGTAGAAGTAATATAGGCTGCCCACTTAAATCTATACTAATATAATAAAGCTGAAGAGTTTGTGTGTTTTTGTGTTTAAACACGCTAATCTCTAGAACTACCAGTCGGATTCGAAAAATTCTTTTTTTATATGATAGCCAGATTCAAGAGGAATAGTTTAGGCTATGTTAAATTTCAGACAGACCAACCACTCCATTCCCTGCATATAGGCCCTTTGGCACAAATCTACTCCGTTTCACCGATCTGAACCAAAATTTGTATACTTACCCTTCGGAACCCTGCGAGTAACACAGTCTGCATGAAATATATGACAGACCAGTCCATTCCCTGCCTTTAGGCCCTTTGGCAAAAATCTTTTCAACGATCTGAACCCTGCTAGTAACACTGTTTACATGAAATTTATGTGTTTGTTCAAATTAGCAGGTTCCGCCAATCAATACCTTAATGCTTTTACATAAACCCTAGGGTTAAAGTATTGATTGGCGGAACCTGCTAATTTGAATAAACACAAATTACAATTGACAATACGGACCAAAAATGGAAAATTTTCCCAATAATGAAATTTATGACATACCAGTCCATTCCCTGCATTTAGGCCCTTTGGCAAAAATCTACACCTCTTCACCGATCTGAACCAAAATGTGTATACTTAGCCTTTGGAACCCTGCGAGTAACACAGTCTGCATGAAATTTTGGACTGACCACTCCATTCCTTGCATTTGGGCCCTTTGACACAAATCTACACCGTTTCACCGATCTGAACCTAAATGTGTAGGCTATACTTACCCTTTGGAACCCTGCGAGTAATCCTGTTTACATGAAATTTCGGACAGACCACTCCATTCCCTGCATTTAGGTCCTTTGGCACAAATCTACACCGTTTCACCAATCTGGACCAAAATTTGTATACTTGCCCTTTGGAACCCTGCGAGTGACACTGTCAGCATGAAATTTTGGACAGACCACTCCATTCTCTGCATTTAGGCCCTTTGGCACAAATCTACACCGCTTCACCGATCTGAACTAAATTTCACATACTTACACTTTGGAACCCGACGAGTAACACTGTCTGCTTGAAATTTCGGACAGACCCCTCCATTCCCTGCATTTAGGTCCATTGGCACAAATCTACACCGTTTCACCGATCTGAACCTCATTTTGCACACTTACCCTTTGGAACCCTGCGGGTGACACTGTCCACTTTAAATTTCAGACAGATCGCTCCATTCCCTGCATTTAGGCCCTCTGTCACAAATCTACACCGTTCCTCCTAATTGCACCAAATTATACATACACTTTGAAACCCTGCTGGTAACACTGTCCACTTGATATTTTGGACAACTCTCTCCATTCCCTACATTTAGAATAACAAACAAACTGAACTTGAAAACCTTGTATTAAGGCCCTAAAATCATTCATGTCCGTAGTAGTGTAACTGTAAGAGTATTTTAATAAGTCTATTGTTGACTGTCATTTTGGGCTGTATCACGTCGCCTCTACCAGTGTTCTGGTGCAGAATTGCGAGAATTGTTAAATCTTGCGCTGCTTATAAATTGCAGTCACGGGAAGTAATTAGTGCAAAAAGATTTCTTTTGCCCCTTAAAACCGTTATCATCATGAACATATTATGCATCTGTATAAGTGCAATGGTGTTGGTGCAATACATTGAGGTTATCAGCCGCAATAAGCGTTGGTGCTTTTAAATTTACCTTAATCTATTCCGAAACTTATCGTTGAGCACTATGTGGCCATAAATGATACTATTGCTACCTCAGGAGCTCAGGGCAGCCAAAGTTTTCCAAAGTGTTCCGATTATTTTCCTATGGCGCTATGCGACAAAAGACGACACTATTGGTCTTTACATTTCTAACAGACAATGAGATATAGGCCCTAGGCAGTGTCTTTTATTTTACTTACTCCTCTGAAAGCAACGGGAAACTACAGCCGTATGCTATTCCCGAGGATATGCACCTCTCTATGCATAATTACATGTGATGATGGCCTCCTCCCTTGTAAAATTTCAATCCGGAGGTAAACTAGTCCCCCGTTCGGATCTCCAGGTGGGGACTACTCGAGAGGGGGTTAACATCACAGAAGTGACAAAGAGGAAATCTGACATTCTACGGATCGGAGCGTGGAATGTTAGAAGTCTGCTAGGAAGTGGAAGGTTAGAAAACTTAGAAAGGGAAATGGATAGGTTGAGGTTGGATTTGGTTAGGATTAGTGAAATGCGCTGGCAGGAAGAACAGGACTTTTGGTCAGGAGACTATAGGGTCATTAGCACTAAATCAAACAATGGCCAAGCAGGGGTTGGCCTCATATTGAGTAGGAAACTTGGACAGCGGGTGGAATATTATGAGCAATATAGTGAACGGATTATTGTAGCAAAAATCAATACTAAACCTACCTGCACCACAGTGGTACAAGTCTATATGCCTACCAGTCAAGCTGATGATGAGGATGTTGAAAAGGTCTACGAAGAAATAGACGAAATTCTGAGGTATATCAAGGGTGATGAAAATGTTATAGTAATGGGAGATTGGAATGCTGTGGTAGGAAAAGGGAGAGAAGGGAAGATAGTAGGAGATTTCGGATTAGGTGAAAGGAATGATCGAGGAAGCAGGCTGGTAGAATTCTGCACCGAGCATGAGTTGGTCATAGCTAACACCTTATTCAATAACCACAATAGAAGAATATACACATGGATGAGACCAGGAGATACAGGGCGTTACCAAATCGACTTCATTATGGTCAAGCAGAGGTTTCGAAACCAGATTTTGGATTGTAAAACATATCCTGGTGCTGACATAAACTCTGACCACAATCTGGTTGTAATGAAATGCAGATTAAAGTTGAAGAAACTGAAGAAAAGTCAAAAGCCAAAAAGGTGGGCAATAGACAGACTGAAATAGAAGGATGTAAACGAAAGATTCAAGAAGAGTATAAAGGAAGGACTAATGAAAAACCCTAAACAAACTTCAATTGCAGACGAATGGGCACTTTTGAAGAATGAAATAACAAAATCCGCAGAAGAAAACATTGGTAGGAAAGAAAGAATAGGTAGAAAACCGTGGATCACTCAGGATATACTAGAATTGATGGATGAAAGGCGGAAACACAAGAATCTAAGAGATGAAAAGGGAAAGCAGAATACAGACGTCTGAGAAATGAGGTTAACAAGAAGTGCAAGGAAGCGAAAGAAGAATGGTTGGAAGAGAAATGTGCAGGTATAGAAAATTGTCTGAAATTAGGAAAAGTAGACACAGCTTATCGAAGGATTAAGAATACTTTTGGGGAAAAGAAGACTAAGTGCTGTAATATTAAGGACACAAATGGAAAGCCTCTAACAGATAGGGAAGAAAAGGTTGAGAGATGGAAAGCTTACATAGAGAGTTTGTATAAGAGAAAGGAGATTGAGAATCATGTAATGGAAATGGAGGAGGAAATTGATGAGGATGCGAAAGGAGATTTAATATTGAGATCAGAATTTGATAGAGCTTTGAAAGACTTAAGCAGGAACAATGCACCAGGCATAGATGATATACCGATTGAGTTGCTACGCTGCATAGGAGATGAAGGTCTGATCAGGTTATTTCACTTGGTGAGTAGGATTTATGAGACAGGTGAGGTACCCCCTGATTTCAAGAAGAATGTAATCATCCCTATACCAAAGAAAGTGGGAGCTGACAGATGTAAAGATTACCGTACAATCAGCTTGATTACTCATGCTTCAAAGATCCTGTCTAGAATAATTTACAAGAGGATTGAAAGCCAGATAGAAACGGAGTTGGGTGAAGACCAGTTTGGTTTCAGGAGAAATGTAGGAACAAGGGAAGCTGTACTAAGTCTTAGGCTGATTTTCGAAGGTAGAATAAGGAAAGATAAGAGAACGTTCATGGCTTTTGTAGACTTAGAAAAGGCTTTTGATAATGTTACGTGCCACCCCCCTAGTGGCACTTTTGTTAACTGGATTACGGTGGGTAGGAAGCACAAGACCAATTACTGCTTAGAGAAGTAATTAACTTTATTGCGGCCAGAAAATTACACTACTCATCAGCAATTACAGACAATTAGGAACCTTACTCCAGTTTACAAAGTCTCTTGCTTGTGGAGAGCTCTTGCCCCTTTCTCTTGTCAACAAACCACAGAAGTTAATCCTGCCGCTAATGAGCCTAGTGGCCTTGACAGAACTACATGCAACTTCTTTCTAATGTGCGCCTACTACAGTACTTACGAGCACTTGCTGCGCGCTGTTCACCAGCTGGGAGAAACAATGTCACTGGATTTCGACACCACAATATCTGACACTCAGTGAAAGCACACTTACTCAGAACACGGCAGTCCCCTGTATGTTCCTCACTTCGCCGCTACACTAGGGGTTTCGCAAGTCACCACACTTCTGTCGCTCAGAATAAACGCTCACACTAGCTCGTAAAACACAACAACTGCTTCACGGGTCACTCTTATATAGCAGGCCGGTGACTCAATAAATGGTTCTAGATCCATCCAGGGTCCACGGCTTCTCGAGGTTTCCATCGCTGGTCCAGTCACGAATCTTCTGGACTATCCCTTTGTCTTAGTAGCCCTGTTGCATAAGGCACACGCAATACAGGAGGCATGCCACAGCCCAGCCCCTGGGGCAGTTGTGACTCAAGCGGCGAGCGATGACACAAACTCACAGCCGTAACTCCACCCCCTTCCTAAAAAGGCTGATCGTCCCGATCAATCATTGGTCCGTCTGTGTCCCTCCGTAGGCTGCCAGGCGATCTCGATGCACGATCTTCATCTTCGCCCTCGGGTTCCGCTGGATCCTGTAGACGACATCGTTGATGCGTTTCACGACTCGGTACGGGCCCTCCCAGGACTTCTGAAGTTTGGGTGACAGGCCTTTCTTCCGTAATGGGTTGAAGAGCCAGACCAGGTCATCCTCGTGGAATCCGCCGGCATCCGTCTGCTGGTCGTATCGGGTCTTCATTCGGTCGGTCTCGATCCGCAGTTTCCTCCTCGCGAACGCGTGCACGTCCTCCAGTTGGTCGACCAGTTCTTGACAATACTGGCTTACCGGGATCGGATCATTCCCAGGTCGGCCGAAGGCAAGATCGACAGGTAGACGGAGCTCCCTCCCAAACATGGTCCGGACTGGTGTGCACCCGGTGGCTTCATGCACGGCGGCGCTGTAGGCCAGGAGAAATAGTGGAAGATGTTTGTCCCAATCCCTCTGGTGCTCGCTGACGACTATTCGGAGATGGTTCTCGATGGTGCGATTGAATCTCTCTACCATCCCGTAGGACTGAGGGTGTAGTGGCGTCGTCCTTGTCTTCCGGATTCCCAGCAGCTGGCATAGGTTCTGGAACACCTGCGACTCGAAGTTCCTCCCTTGGTCGGAGTGCAGCTCCAGGGGTACTCCGTACCGGCTGACGAATTCTTTCACCAGGGTCTCTGCAATCGTCGCGGCTTCTTGGTTAGGGAGCGCATACGCCTCCGGCCATTTGGTAAAGTAGTCGCTGACGACTAATATGTAGCGGTTCCCTGCCTCGCTTAACGGGAATGGCCCAGCAACATCGATGGCCACTCGCTCCATGGGGCCGCCCACGTTGTAGGTCTTCAGTGGACCCCGTCGTCTTCGTCCTGGGCCCTTGCTGGCTGCGCAATCGTGGCACCTCGCGCAGTGGTTCTCCACGTCTGTTCGGCATCCGATCCAGTAGAACCGCTCTCTCAGCTTCTCCAGGGTCTTCTTTATCCCTAGGTGTCCACCAGATGATCCTCCATGAACTTCCTTCAGGACTTCCTCCGTCATAGCCTTTGGAACGACGACTTGTTCCCGGGATGTCTTCCCGTCGGTGCTCTCCCAGGTACGGCAGATGAGGCCATCCCTTACAATCAGCGAGTCCCACTGTGCCCAGTAGGACTTAAACTTTGGGCTGCAGTCACTCACAATGTTCCACCCGGGTCTGGGGACACAGGCCCTCTTCCATTCGGCTATCAGTCCCAGGTCATCATCCTCTGCTTGTGCCCGCGTGAAAGATTCGCGGCTCCAGTTCCCTTGAAGTTCCACAGTAGTCCGTCGGCACAGTATCCCGGTGTTCTCCCTTCGGGCACAGAAGGTGCAGTCTTCGGGGCACGGTCTTCGTGACAGGGCGTCGGCGTTAGAATGCAGTTGGCCTTTCCTGTGCTGAATCTCAAAGTTGTACTGTTGAAGCCTCTCTAACCACCGCGCGAGTTGACCCTCGGGCTGCTTGAAGTTCAGGAGCCACCGCAGGGATGCATGGTCGGTCCTGATGAGAAATTCTTGCCCGTACAGGTACTTGTGGAAGTGTTCAATGGTCTTCACGATGGCGAGCAGTTCCTTCCTGGTGACGAAGTAGTTCCTTTCTGGCTTTGACAAGGCCTTGCTGAAGTAGGCCACTACTCTCTCCTCGCCGTCCACTACCTGCGACAGGATTCCCCCTATGCCAAAGTCGCTGGCATCGGTATCGACGATGAACCTTGTTCCAGATCTGGGGTAGGCCAGAATAGGCGCGGTGCACAGAGCCTGCTTGAGTTGTTCGAAGGCACTGTGGCATTCTGCTGTCCACGTGAAGAGTTGGTCCTTCTCAGTCAGTCGATGTAAAGGTTTGGCGATGTCGGCGAATCCTCTCACGAAGCGACGGTAATAAGTGCAGAGTCCCAGGAAGCTTCGTAGTTGGGACTTGTCCTTTGGAACTGGCCACTCCCTCACAGCTGCGGTCTTCTCTGGGTCGGTGCGCACCCCTTCCTCGGAGACGATATGCCCAAGGTACTGGACCCGCTTCTGGAAGAGCTGACACTTCTTGGGGCTCAACTTCAGCTGGGCAGCCCGTAGCTTCAACAAGATCTCCTTCAGATTGCTGTAGTGCTCCTCGAAGCTCCTTCCCAGAACGATGACGTCGTCTAGGTATACCAGGCAGGTCTTCCAGTGTAGTCCCCTCAGAATGGACTCCATTAGCCTTTCGAAGGTCGCAGGGGCGTTGCAGAGACCGAATGGCATGACGGTGAACTGCCAGAGCCCGCTGCCCACAGAGAACGCCGTTTTCTCGCGGTCCTTAGGGTGGACCTCCACCTGCCAGTAGCCACTCTTCAAATCCAAGGTGGAGAACCATCTCGACCCTGATATGGTGTCCAGCGTGTCGTCGATCCGGGGTAGAGGGTAGCTGTCCTTCTTCGTGACATCGTTCACCCGCCTGTAGTCCACGCAGAACCTGGTGGAACCGTCCTTCTTCTTCACAAGCACGACCGGAGAACTCCAAGGACTATGTGATGGCTCGATCACCCCTTGATCCTTCATCTCTTCAACCATCCGGTCGACTTCGGCTTGCTTGGCGAGCGGGACACGTCGGAATGGGGCCCTAATCGGTGCGCTGTCCCCAACGTCGATTCTGTGCTGGACCAAGCTTGTCCTGCCGAAGTCTTTGCTTCCCACGGAGAAGACGTCCTGGAATTCGCGTAGCAGGTCCTGGAGTTGGCGTGATTGTTCCTCGTCTAAATGGTCCTGGGATCCTTGGTACAGCTTCTGTAGTTCTTCTGGCAGTGTGCGTCTTCTTCGGTTGTCCGTCTGCAGGTGTCCGTCCGTCGTGTCGGTGATGCGGGCAATCCAGGTAACGGGCTCGCAGACTCCTAGGTTGGTGTCCCGGTGAACCGTAATGTCGTAGTCGTTCAGGTTGGACAGGCGGACGTACGGCCGAGGCGTCGTGTTGATGAGGGTCTTGGCAACTAGCAATCCTTTTGTCTGGATGTCCTCATATTTTGGCTCGATGACTGCCGCCACTCCCTCAGCAGTTACGTCGACAATTACGGCGGCGCTGACCTCCGTCCTGGCCGGAACGATGACGTCTTCTCTCAGCCTTACTCGTCGTGCGGTGACTGCCTCGTGTGCTGGTTGCAAAGCAAGTTCCTCACCTCCGAAGTGCAGAGTGTTGGTACTCAGGTCCAAGATGATGTTGTTCTGGTCCAGGAAGTCCAGTCCGATGATCACTTCGTTTGATACGTCAGCCACAAGCACTGGATGCTTTATCACCCGTCGACCAATGACGAACTCCAGTGATGCTTCGCCATGTACCGGTGCGGTCTCTCCGGTCGCGGTTATTAGCTGGAGGTTCCTTTGTGTGGGTTGCACTCTCCACTTCGGGATCACAGTGGGATTGACGATGGTCCTCGATGCTCCCGTGTCGATCAGCATGGGCCAGCTCACTCCGTTGATGACTCCGTCGACCATCAGGCTGCTATTGTCCCTCCGTAACATCGTCACACGCACTTGGACTGCCGGGGCTTGACGACTGTCACAAGCCAACCTTTGCCCCCCAAGGCTGGCTAATACTCGTTTCCCTGGGCGGCGCGGTCTTCAGACGACTGATTTCCCGTCGGATACCCTCGGCGGCGGCGATCACCGCAGTCCTTGCTCAGGTGGCCTTTCTTACCGCAGGCCCAGCAGGTCGGTAGTCCTCTACCAGGCCGCCTCTCCGGTTGTCTTCCGGCTGTGTCGTTGCTGGTAGTGGCGCGACTGTCGAAGAAACGGCTTAGCGCCTCCATCAATTCGTCGGCCAGGGACTTGGTCTCGTTGGTTTTTACTGGTTCGTCGACGTCCACTTGACGCACCCGCGCGTGCATTCTAGATGCCTGTTTTGCCGTCTCGAACTCAAGTGCGTGGCTCAGCGCATCTGCCAGGGTCTTATTGCGCGCGAGTCGCAGCGCCTGTTGAGTGTCCGAGTCCCGTAGCCCGTCGGTGAAGGTCTGCGTCGCAATCTGTTCCAGAAAGTCGGCCGGCGCTGTTGGATAGGCGAGCCTTACGAGGCGTGCGATGTCCATCTCGAACTCCTGCAGGGTTTCCGCGTTCTTCTGTACCCGGGTCCGGAGCTGCATCTGGTAGGCCTGCTGAAGATGGCTATCTCCATATCGGGACTCCATATGGGCGATCAGTGAAGCGTAGTCCTGGGATCCAGTCGGGATGGCCTGAAGGACGTTAAGGGCGTCGCCTCTCAGCGCTACAATGAGAGCTGTAGCCTTTTCTGTGTTGTTCCAGTTATTTATGGAACAAGCTGCCTCGAACTGACGTAAGTAGGTGCTCCACGGGACCTTTCCGTCGAAGGTTGGGGGCGTCACTCTGCTATGTCCCGTTCCTGATATTCCTGGTGTAACGGTGGGCGGGCGTTGGCGCAGCTCGGCAACTTCCTCTCGTAGAGCGTTGAATTCCTCTTCCACCCCCGTCAGTGGGCGTTGGCGCAGCTCGGCAACTTCCTTTTGTAAGGCGTTGAATTTCTCCTCCACCCCCATCAGCGGGCGTTGGCGCAGCTCGGCAACTTCCACTTGTAAGGCGTCGAACTTCTTTTCCACTGCTGCGACTTCCTCACGTAGGCCCTGTTCTAATTTCCTTTGGCTCTCCTCTAATTTCGTCAGCAGGCACTCTTCCAGATTTTTCTGGCCATCCAGAAATTTGGCGGTTAGGTCCTCTGCTAACTTATTCTGGCTGTCCTTCAGGTCCTCTGCTAACTTCTTCTGGCCATCCTCCATCTTCTTCTGGCCGTCCTCCATCTTCTTCAGGTCCTCCGCTAACTTATTTTGACCGTCTTCCATCTTCTTCTGGCCGTCTTCTAATTTGGCAGTTAGGTCCTTGGTTAAATTCTTCTGGCCGTCTTCTAATTTGGTTTCCATGCCATTTAACTTTTCTAGCAATGCTGCCAATTTCTCCTCCATTTTAGTTGTTTGTCTTGTAAAGGGCATGCACTCACAGGAAAATTAGAGAAAATGACCTGCTCGGGTTTTGAAACCAGGACCGTCAGGTGTTGTGCTTGAGTTCGTAATCCCACTTCTGACACCAGTTGTTACGTGCCACCCCCCTAGTGGCACTTTTGTTAACTGGATTACGGTGGGTAGGAAGCACAACACCAATTACTGCTTAAAGAAGTAATTAACTTTATTGCGGCCAGAAAATTACACTACTCATCAGCAATTACAGACAATTAGGAACCTTACTCCAGTTTACAAAGTCTCTTGCTTGTGGAGAGCTCTTGCCTCTTTCACTTGTCAACAAACCACAGAAGTTAATCCTGCCGCTAATGAGCCTAGTGGCCTTGACAGAACTACATGCAACTTCTTTCTAATGTGCGCCTACTACAGTACTTACGAGCACTTGCTGCGCGCTGTTCACCAGCTGGGAGAAACAATGTCACTGGATTTCGACACCACAATATCTGACACTCAGTGAAAGCACACTTACTCAGAACACGGCAGTCCCCTGTATGTTCCTCACTTCGCCGCTACACTAGGGGTTTCGCAAGTCACCACACTTCTGTCGCTCAGAATAAACGCTCACACTAGCTCGTAAAACACAACAACAACTGCTTCACGGGTCACTCTTATATAGCAGGCCGGTGACTCGATAAATGGTTCTAGATCCATCCAGGGTCCACGGCTTCTCGAGGTTTCCATCGCTGGTCCAGTCACGAATCTTCTGGACTATCCCTTTGTCTTAGTAGCCCTGTTGCATAAGGCACACGCAATACAGGAGGCATGCCACAGCCCAGCCCCTGGGGCATTTGTGACTCAAGCGGCGAGCGATGACACAAACTCACAGCCGTAACAATAACATTGATTGGACTAAATTGTTTGACATTTTGAAATCTATTGGAATAAAGTACAGGGATAGGAGGGTGATATACAATCTATACAGAAACCAGACAGCAGTCATTCGAGTTGAAGGACATGAGAGAGAAGCTGGTATTCAGAAAGGTGTAAGGCAAGGCTGCAACTTATCACCCATACTTTTCAATCTTTACATTGAACAAGCAATGAAGGAAATTAGAGAAAAATGTAAAGTGGGAGTGAAGATTCAAGGAGAAATAATTTCAACTCTGAGATTTGCTGATGACATCGTCATCTTGGCCGACAAGCCTGAGGATTTGAATGAGTTTTTGAATGGTATGGACTCCGTCTTACGGAAAGAATTCATGATGAAAATTAATAAATGTAAAACAAAAATACTGGAATGCAGCCGAAATAAATCAGAAACCTCTATGGAGATCAAATTGGCAGGTGAAAAGCTGAAGGAAGTAGGAGACTTCTGTTACTTAGGAAGCAGAATAACCAGTGATGGACGAAGCAAAGAGGATATAAAAAGTAGGTTGGCTCAGGCAAAGAAAGCATTTCTACAAAAAAGGAATCTGCTGACATCGAATATAGATTTAGGTATTAGGAAGTCATTTTTGAAAGCCTTTGTCTGGAGCGTGGCGCTCTATGGAAGTGAAACTTGGACTATTGGTGTAGCAGAAAAGAGGACAATTGAAGCATTTGAAATGTGGTGTTACAGGAGAATGATGAAGATCAGATGGGTAGATAGGGTTACAAACAAAGAGGTATTAAGGCGAGTGGGAGAGGAGAGATGTTTCTGGCGACTGCTAATGAAGAGAAGAGATAGGTTGGTAGGACACATACTAAGACACCCAGGAATAGCAAGCTTAGTTATGGAAGGAAGGGTCGAGGACAAGAACTGTAGGGGTAGACCAAGGTTAGAATATGTTAAACAGATTGCCTCGGATGTGGGGTGTGGTAGCTATGTAGAGATGAAACGATTAGCTCAGGACAGGGAGGCATGGAGATCTGCATCAAACCAGTCAAAAGACTGAAGACTCATACAACAACACTCCTCTTTCTAATCATTTTTAGAAATTTGTTTGTAAATTACATGTGTGAGTGCTGTAGTTAGTAAATAGCCGTTTCCCTATTCTTTATTACCATTATTATCATTAGGGGAAAATGACCTAAATGTTACATCCATTATACTGTACTGCTTATCACCGTCACTACAACCACCACCTTCACCACCAACACAAAAAGTTATATTAAAAAAAAAGAATTCTGGTAGTTTAAGTATCATGTGCCTGTTCTGTAGTAGTATTCATTATCATCCATGAAACAAATAAATCCACCGGGCGAATCCGGCCACTACTGCTAGTATTACTTATTTCCAGTTGTAGAATTCTCTTTCTTGAGGTCATATTTGTTGATAACTGAATGATTCATTCTTTCAGATTGATTTCTTGTCAATTCTTACAGAGCATCAAGTGTACTGAAGGCTTACTCTCACCATTGTGAGAAAGACGGAAAGATATTAATGAGAAGTGGATAAAGGAAAATTCATCTGTAATTTGTGAAGAAGACAAATAAAGGTAAATTTAGAAAATGTCTGTGTTACTCCCATATCGTCCTGGCGACATCCCATCGGTCTCGTGTAGCACATCAGACTCGATTTTTCCAAGCTTGCCAGCCTTGTGTTGTGCAGTGATTTCCACACACCAGTGTACGTAGCTGATTCACTGACTTCATCAGTGCTTTGTCCCTAGATCTCTTGTTCCCTTCTATCACTTACCTTTTCATCGTTCTTTTGTGACGTCTGGTCTTTCTACATTTTGGTTATCTTTTACCATGGCCATTCTTTTCTCAATTTTGCCGGAGCACCTTTGTAAGTTGGAAATTAGTCAATCCCAGTACGCAAACCTACTGTAAGCATTTAGAATCCTGTCACTTCTTGCTCACTACGGGCAGATGACCTCGCTGTTCAGCCCCTTAAAACAACAATAACTAACCTCTTGCACACTTGGCTGGTTGATTATTATGACCTTTCTTTTAACCCTGCATACCTGCCAACTCTCAAGTTTTAGTCGGGAGACTCCCGATTTTACACCACTTCTCCCGCATTCCCGCTTAATATATTAAATCTCCCGATTTTTCATAAATCCCACGCGTAATTTCGGACTAAAAGTGTGAGATTGCAATCTCCAGTCATCCGTCGAACAGATTGATTTTGTGTGTAGTGTGTTTCGATACCGTAGTTACGCTTCGTATCGATAATTTTTAGATAATGTATTCTCCATACCTACTCGTACCGCTTAGTTGGATTTGAATATATCTTTGTTTGAAATAGTCGATGGTTAATTCAGTGCGTGTTCCTAGAAGTTTTCATAATATCCTGAGGGTGAGAGGTAGTTGTTGGTTGCAGACTATTGTATCTGTTTAACACGTGAAATTATTTGTGTTTAACTTAGATGTTGTTGGCATTAATATGCCGGTAGGCTATTGTGATTTTTTTTATCTGAGTGATTTTGTCGGTTCCTCGGTAATATGGCGAAGAAATATGATTAGACATCGGTCATCTTCAATATCTCCCGAATTTTCAGTTCGAGAGGTTGGAAGGTATGACCCTGTTGCTTTCCATGCTAAATTGTCTGCTCTTGCTTTGGTTCAAGTATATACTGTGATACGTACATGTTGGGGAATTGTTTAGTACGAGGGCTATTCCAAAACTAAGGTCCAGTTAAAAAAAAACATCCAAAATCAAAATTGTTTCCAAAACAATTGTTTTATTGTCATTCCTTACGTCTTTATTTTTCTACATAATTTCCATACTTATTTACACATTTGTCTCATCGTTCCATAAGCTTTTGAATGCCTAAGTCGTAGAACTCGGCCGCCTACGAAGCTAACCAGTATTTAACAGCCTCTTTCACTTCATCATCTGTGTTGAAGCGCTTGCCGCCAAGAAACTCCTTTAGGTAGCGGAACAGGTGGAAATCACTTGGCGTCAAGTCCGGACTGTACGGTGGGTGGTCCATCTGTTCCCATCCAAATTTCTTGATTAGAGTTTGCGTGTCATTCGCCGTATGGGGTCCATTGTCATGCAACAACACCACTCCAGACGACAAAAGACCACGTCACTTATTCTGGATTGCACGTCGAAGTTTAGTCAGGGTAGCGCATTAGGCGGCTTTATTGATCGTTGTCCCTGAAATAGTGAATCGTCGATCTTCACGAATTTTGTCGTCAACCGCATGAACCAACTCGTCTGAAATCACTGATGGTCTGCCAGAGCGGGGTTCATCGTGCACATTTTCCCGTCCTTCATTAAAGGCTCGCACCCACTTGCGCACTTTACTGTCGCTCATTATGTTAGGACCGTACACTTCAGTAATCTGCCGATGAATTTCTGCCGCAGAAATGTTTTTGCAGACAGAAACCGTATCACTGACCTTACTTAACAATCAGCGGGCTGATTAATTATCTTAAACATTGTGAACTGACACTATTAACAGCACACGGCAACAGTAACAACGCTACTGGCGGCTTTTGCCGCGCAAGGCATGCCATGCGTGTTTTGCCCTTGGCGCCGCTTTCAAATATTTACGGCGAATCGGACCTTACTTTTGGAATTACCCTCGTATAATCTATGATGTACGGACATTGATGTTCGTTTGTTTTGATGTAGTGCCTTGAATTCTGCCATATCGCCTATGCTTTTTTCAGGGGGGATGAGGGGGTACGCGTACCCCTTAAACATTTGAAAACTGTTAAAGAAAAAATATTGGTACCGGTACATTTGTATCTAGTCTGGCAAATATAACTTCCGACTTGAAAGTTCATCGATCAGCTAGCGTCAACGCGCTATTCACAACAGCTGGAGGAGATTTGGTGTAATCCTTGATTTAAATCGGGATGTCCCAAACTTTTTCTGACTATCGCCCACTTTCGAGATTTATAATTTGTTTTCGCCCACCTCATTTCAAAAAACACACAAATCTTAAAATTACTAACACATACATTCAAATACCTACATATAAGTTGAGAAATGAGGATTTTTACGGAATTTTTCTTAATAGGTACATCATGTTTATTTAGGTATAATTACGTACAATAAAAATTTACAAATTATAGGTCTAAAAAAGGAATAACAATGAAATGAATTAAAAAAAAAATTAAAACTATATGAATTATTATATCTGATTAATTAAACAACATGAATACCTATGTCTAATTAATGTGAGGGATGGATTTGACGAGTTCAATCAATTTGTTGATGTCCGGAGCCATTTTTGTTAGAAAAATTCTAAGATCTCCTCACTTTTCAATTTCTAACCTATTTCTAGATTTCGAGGCAAGATTATTTGACATAATTAAATTACTTGTTTGCAATTTTATTTTATTCCTTGCTTTTATGGGCAAAAAATTCTCAGTCATATCGTATATATTAAAAACTGAATTATTTGCCCACCATTTTTTTCAAATCGTCCATCTAATTCACATTCTGTCAGTTTCGCCCACTGGCGTGCTAAAATCGCCCACTACTGTGCGAATTTGCGCAGTCTGGGAATCTGATTTAAATCGATATATCGAATCAGTTTCTTTTGATCGGCAACTCGGCACTCCGTTCTTATAAGCACGCAGGCTAGTGTTTGGTGGCGGGGTGGATTGTTATTTTGTGGGTGTAGTTAGTTTTGAAGGATGAAGAAAATAACGAACTATTTAACATCCACCCAGGCATCGAAAATGCTGAAAGTTAATGATTCGAACACAAACAAGATGTTCAGTAAAGAACATATAGCCTACTTTCTCCTAAATGCATGGGTATTGTTATAACTCTTTGTCCTTTTCAAGGAGTATATTGAATGTTGGTTGTAGTAGCATGTTGAAATACAACCTACTATACGGCTATTAAGGGAGGATGTTGGTGAAATTTTCATGAAAATTTGTTTATTTTTTTATTTTCTGTAAAAATGGTATGTAGTTTCAAGATTTTAATCCCAAAGTTTCATTGCTGTACTTCAATTTTAAGAGGGTCAAAAGAAATCGAAACGTTATGGCACCACGCCCCCAATTTTGCTGTCACCAGTACAGATGGACAGGAATCCGTATATACAAGTATCTTGTCACTCTGACCGTCATTGCGAGAAAATGTTTGATGTTATCGTTCCGAAGGCTGTGGACAAGATGGCGGCTGTTCCGGCTCTTTGTTGTTGAGTAACCATGGATACCATGAGGTTAATAAATGTGTGTTACCTGTGATGAGTGTTTCTGTTGAATATTTTCCAGTTGTTTATTAGGTTCTATAAGCTACTGGTTTTTAATGTAAATATGGGGAGCATAAGTGGTAGTGTGTTTCGAAGGGTGGGGGCGTGGTGGCTCAGCGGTCTAGCTGTATGCCTCTCACCAAGGCGGTCCAGGTTCGATTCCCGGTCAATGCATGTGAGATTTTCGAAGTGAAATGCCATGTCCTGTGGTTCGGATTCCACATAAAACGGAGGTCCCGTGGCTCATGATCTAGAGATTAACGGTCACGTTAAACTACAAGCTTCCTTTTTTGTTTCGAAGAGTGGAAAGGAATAGGATTCAACGCGCAGGTACCAGTACAGTGAAGGGAATTGTCCTGCAAATTTTGAATAGCAGTACATCTACAAAAAAATCAGAGAAGGTATTTTACCTGACTTTAGCTCCAAAGAAACTTCTAATAGTGTTTTCAGATTAATAGACATCGAACTAGTTAGTTAGCCTACTTATTGATGTTTTAAGGGGTGGAACTACAAGGTCATCTGTGAAGCAATTCATAACAGCTGTACATGTACCAATTGGGGTTCAAAGTGTATGAAATTGTATGGTGATGGTACAGAAAGGCTTGGCATCGTTAGTACACTGCATGCTGTTTATGGGGAGTGCAAAGCAGACAGTAAGATTAAAACATCACTTATAAACAAGTGGGTTTATGATGCTTACATTAGATTTTGCTACGGGATGAGGTGCCTAGGTGTGGAAAGGAGAGCTAATTTATTTTGTGGCTTGAAGAATATGCCACCACCTGTCAATAGGTTTACAGATCTCGACACAAGATTGCTAATTTCCTTGGAAGAAGTTGCCAAAACAAACTTACTAGCTGCAAAGGAACTAGTAGAAGCAGAAGAAGATGAGGAGTATGGATATGGCTGTACTGAAATCTTCAGCTCTAGGTATTGCATTGTAATATGAAGATAAAACTTCAAATTAAGTTTCCCGTAAATAACATTTTTTCACTTATAAAGTGCATTTTCTCAGATACTACTGCGTATAAAGCTACGAAACTTGGTAGTCTCCTTCTAAATAGGACTGTGCATAGTCCTGTGCACTTGAATTTTAATTTATGGCCTATTATAGAAGTTCTGATATGGATAAGAGCATTTTCATGCAGATTATTTTGTAATAATATTTTTTATTTGAGTAATTTAAAAGATATCAGAATTCTGTTGCACAGGGTTCTAAGTTGAGCCCTTTTAAATCTGTGATAAATATATCAGAAAAAATACCCGGTAGTTCTGCAGAAAATGCACCTTAAAAAATTCAGGATGTGTAAAATATTTATTTTTATGTATTAGGATTCTATGATCATATTGAGTTACAAATACAATGCAATACCAAGCAGCTTGTTGACAATACCATACAAAATATGAACTAAATATCTCTAAAAATGTAGAAGTTATGGACATTTATCTATGGTCATGTTTTTTGCCTACGCCCTCCCTTAAACATGAATATGAGGTGCCCTTTGCTAGTGCTACCTCTGTACAAAATGTCATTCAATTCGGTTTCTCTGTGTTTGAATTGATATGGTGAATCGATTTGCACACATACATGGCCGCCATCTGCAAACTATTGGGCTGATGACCTTGTAGGTCAGTTAAAAGATGCTTCCTACAAAAAGGTATGTTGTTGAAAAATTCAATAGGGATCAAATGATTACGTTGGTCGTAATTTGAGTTAGCTTTTAACATTTGGGTAGCCGCCATTGTGTTTCCGTCAAGATGGCGGCGATATAAAACATGACAATGAGGTGCCCTTTGCTAGTGCTACCTCTGTACCAAATTTTGTTCAATTTGGTTTTACCGTGTTTGAATTGATAGGGGGAATCGATTTGCACACATACATGGCCGCCATATGCAAACTATTAGACTGATGACCTTGTAGCTTGGTCAAAGAACGTTTCTCACATAAAGGTATGTTGTTGCAAAATTTGGTAGAAATCAGATGATTAGTTTGTTCGTAATTTGATTTATGCTTTGAACATTTGGGTGGCCGCCATTATGTTTTCGTAAAGATGGCGGCGATATAAAACATGACACTGAGGTGCCCTTTTGCTAGTGCTACCTCTGTACCAAATTTCGTTCAATTCAGTTTCACCGTGTTCGAATTGATGGGGGGGACAGACATTGAGTACACACACTCACAAGACATGCACACACAGACACACAATTTTTGGCCCTGTGTGAATTTTTGCACACTTTAATATACTCGGTCAGAAACTTTTTTCAACCTATACATTGTACAAACAATGAAGGAAATGAAAGAGACATTTTAAGTAGGAATAAAGGTTCAAGGTGAAATAATTACAACTCTGAGATTTGCTCATGATATTGTCATTTCGGCTGGTTCACCAGAGGATTTTAATGTGTTTTTTAATGGTATGGACTCCCGTCTTGAAAGAATTCATGATGAAAATCAATAAATGTAAACCAAAAATAATTTAATGCAGTCAGAAGAAATCAGAAACCCCTATTGGCAGGTGAAAAGCTAAAGAAAGTAGGAGACTTCTGCTACTTGAGAAGGAAAATAAGCAGTGATGTGATAAGCGAGGGGGTTATAATTTATGTAGGTTAGCTCAGGCAAGGAAAGCGTTTGTACAGAAAAGAAATATGTTAACATCCAATAAAGATTTAGGTATTAGAAAGTGTAGAAGTCTTGAAATACTTGTCAGGAGCATAGCACTCTAAGGAAGTGAAACTTGGACTGTTGGTGCTGCAAGAAAGAGGAAAATAGAAGCATTTGAAATGTATACATGAGAATGACGAACATTAGATAGGTAGAGAGAGTAACAAATAAGGAGATATTAAGACTGGTGGGGGAGGAGAGATGTTTCAGGTAACTGCTAATGAAGAGAAGAGATAGTTAGTAGGACACGTACTAAGGCACCCAGGAATAGCTAAATTACTTATGGAAGGAAGGGTCGAGGACAAGAACTTTAGGGGTAGATGAAGGTTAGAATACGTGAAACAGATTGCCTCGGACGTTGGGATTGGTATTACTGCCTCAGAACAATTTGGCACTTGAGCAGGTTAAGTAAGAGTGTATCGTTTGTATTGTATTGGAAAACTAACATATGAACTAACAATCACAGATATCGCACTAAATAAGCAAACTTGAAGATCAATAACCTCTAAGTATATCTCAACGAAAAATCACATATAACTAACAAACATCGACACACATGACGCAGCTCCATCCTGTAAGCCTAGATAATATACCAGCCGCGATAGCCTACGATCTAAATCTCTACTATTCTGTTTCAGGCAATGTGACCTGTGCACCGGTTTCACACACGTCAGTCCTAACAAAGTAAGTACGGTACTCGGATGTACAATGGTCATACAATAAAATAAGTCGGGAAGACCTGTAATTGGTATAAAGTAATCAGCCATAATTAATACTTATCTACACACAAATGTTTCACCCAACATTTGTGTGTGAATGCTACGCTATCATATCTGGCGCATATTCTAATTTTCTTTCAGGAGAAAGAAATAGTAAAATGAAGTAAATAGGCTAGTCAAATATTTTTTGTAATAACTCTTGATAATCATATATGCACCCCTAATATGATATACAAAATATATTACATAACACAGTCTGAAACTAACTTGAGTCAAATGGTGCACATTTTTTATATGGATTCAAGATGGTGAGCCAATGTATTTGTACCTGCAATACAAGAAAACAAACATACACATTGCTTGAACTGGATATGCAGTATGAAATTATTATAAAATAACATATCGTACTCTTCTTACCGACCGTAAATCACCAACACACATATGATACATCATATTTCCTACCCATGGCATGATTTACTTCAGCTTCTTTTGATAATTTTCTTCTGCGTTAAAAAGAATCTGATCTTTTTGTTAAAATTCTTGGTAAAATTGATCTTAAAAGGTTTTTATTGAAACATGGGTTGAAATTGTCAATTCTATGTTGAGATTTTAATTATTGTTAATATGTTAGCAGGTGGAAATAATTTCATGTAAAATCAAATCAGGAATAGACGTTGGTGTTTTGTAGATCTAGAAAAGGCGTACGATAAGAGTACCCAGGGAGGAGATGCTGAGCATCCTGAGGGATTATGGTATCAAGGGAAGGCGGCTACAGGCAATCAAAAGTATTTATGTCGATAATCAGGCTGCAGTGAGAATTGATGGTAGGATGAGTACTTGGTTCAAGGTTGTTAAAGGTGTGAGGCAAGGTTGTAACCTCTCACCACTACTGTTTATTTTACAGTATTTATGGATCATTTGCTGAAGGACATAAACTGGCTGGATGGGATTCAATTAGTTGGAAACCAGGTAAGCAGTCTGGCTTATGCTGATGACCTGGTTGTAATGACTGACTCCGTCGAAAGCTTGCAAGCCAACATAACTTGAACAGAAATGGTGGGAGTATGGTATGAAGATCAGAGCATATCAAAGACGAAGGTTATGTCTGTAGAGAAGAAACGCAAGAAAATAGAATGCCAGGTAGGAGGAAGTAAATTGAAGCAGGTAAAACATTTTAAATACTTAGGCTGTGTACTCTCTCAGGTTGGTAGTGTGGGGAAAGAAATAGAGTCGAGGTGTAGAAAAGCCAATGCAGTAAGTTCCCTGATGCGATCTACTGTATTCTCTAAGAAAGAAGTTAGTGTAACGAAACTCTCCCTACATCGCTCAGTATTTAGACCGACCTTGCTTTATGGAAGTGAGAGCTGGGTAGTTTCAGGGTATCTGATACATAAGCTAGAGGTAACTGATATGAGGGTAGCACGAATGATTGCTGGAACAAATAGATGGGAGCAATGGCAGGAGGGTACTCGTAATGAAGGGATAAAAGCTAAGTTAGAAATGAACACATTAAACGAAGCTGTTCATGTGAGCAGACTCAGATGGTGGGGTCATGTGATGAGAATGGAAGAGAGATTACCCAAGAGGTTAATGAGGTCAGCTGTTGAGGGTAAGAGAAGCAGAGGCAGGCCTAGGAGGTGATGGTTAGATTCAGTGTTGAACGATTCCTAAGTTAGAGGTTGTAACCTGTTTTTCGAAGGTATTTACGCCACTGACATAAGTCAGATGGAATTAAGTAATGTTTGTTTGAACGCGGCAATTATTTAGCCAAGTAAATTTCAGAGTGTGGTTCCAGGAAAGAACTGATCTGGCAAGGGAAGATTATAAGATAAAGAAGAAAGAAGCAAACAAGATTGTCGCAGAGGAGAGGAAGAAGTGGATGGTAAAGTGGACAGAGATGATGGAGGAAGACAGCAGAGGAAATAAGAAAGTACTTTATGGGATGGTCAGAAGTAAGAGAAGAGGTGTGCGAGAGGATGTGGTAATGATGGACAAAAACGGAAATGAGGTACACAACAAAGAGGCCCTCAAGACCGTGTGGAAAGAGTACTTTGAGGATTTGCTGAATCATAGGGAGGAATACAATGTATTGGAAGATGGAGAAGACAACACAGGAATGGAAAAGGACCTGACTTGGAGAGAACTGGAGATGGCTATAGACAAGATGAAAGAAGGAAGGGCACCGGGTGTGGATGAAGTGAGTGTTGAAATGGTGAAGGCAGCAGGGGAGGTTGGGAAACGGTGGCTGTACCGTGTGATGAGGGTGATATGGAAGGAGAAAAAGACCCCAGAAGATTGGAAGAAAGGATTAATTGTCCCAATATTTAAGAAAGGAAGCAGAAAGGATGCAGAAATTACAGGGGAGTCACACTCATACCTCACTGTGCCAAGATATATGAAAAGATATTAGAAAGTAGAATACGAGCCAAAGTGGAGAAAAAATTGAGAGAGGAGCAGTATGGATTCAGACCTGGGAGATCAACAGTGGATCTCATATTTTCAGTGAGACAGCTCCAAGAACACCACTACGAATTTGGAGAGGATCTGTTGATGGCCTTTCTGGACATCGAAAAGGCATATGATAGTGTGTGTAGGGAGAAGGTTTGGAAAGCAATGGAAAACATGGGAGTGGAAAATGAGACTGTAGGCAGAGTGAAGGAGATGTATTGTGGAAGTGTGAGTTGTGTGAAAGTTGGAGGGGAAAGAACAGACTGGTTCAGACAAATGAGTGGCCTGAAACAGGGTAGTGCGCTGTCACCCCTTCTCTTTATTGTGGTTATGGACGAGGTAATGACACGGATAGCAGGAAAGATAGGAGAAGATAAGATGAAAGCAATGGTGTTTACAGATGATCTCATGGTCTGGGGAAACAAGGAGGAGGAAATTCAGGAGCAACTGAAGGCTTGGGAAGAAGCAGTGGGAGAGTACGGATGGAAGTTCAACATCAGTAAATGTGAGATCCTGTTAACGACCAGGAAAAAGGACAGACCAATGAGTGGGATAACACTTGGAGGTGGACAGCTGAAGAAGGTGGAAAGTCTCAAGTACATGGGAAGTATAGTGGAGGAAAATGGGAGAAATGACAAAGAGATTACGGAACGTGGCAGACAGGCAGAAGCATTTCTGAGAAGCATTAGGAGCTTAGTGTGGAATAAAGATGTCCCACAAAAAAGCAAGGAAGTGTTATACAGAAGCTACTATATCCCGATACTGACCTATGCTTCAGAAACGTGGACAATGAAGAAAAGAGACATAAGCAGAATACAGGCAGGTGAAATGAAGTTCCTGCGAAGTAGGATCGGAGTAACAAGAAGAGACAGGATGAGGAATGAAAAGGTCAGGGAAATGGTGAAAGAGGAGCCCTTGCAAGGTAGGATTGAGACATCAAGACTGAGGTGGTATGGACACTTAAAGAGAATGGATGAGAAGAAGATTCCCAAGAAGATACATGAGATGCAGATGCAGAAGAAACGACCAAGGGGAAGACCAAGAGATAGATGGCTGAAAGGAGTGGAGGAATGTGTCAAGAAGAGAGGCGAGGACTGGACCAGAGTGACAGCGGAGAGGTGGTGGGAAGAAAGAACTAAGTGGCGAGGCTTATGTTCCAAACAGACCCAGCCTGGGGCTGGAAACTGTACAGACTTTTTTAAATTCAGTTAGGGCAGTTGAGAGTTGTGGGTCATCGGAAAATACGGAGACAGGAATAGACTGGTGGTCAACAACAGGATGTCGAAATCGGAGAGTTCATCGTCAACTTTTGTTAAGGTGAGATGTACATTGATGTTGATTCAAACGGAAACGGTGCAGCTAGGCGTCAGGTCGAGTGCATTGAACTTTGTGGCGGGAAAAGATGCGTGGGGCGTCCCAGCCAATCAAGAGGAGAGCAGGCCTTAGCCGGATGTGTTCAAATCTATGAAGACGCACGCTGATTGGTCAAGCAGGTGAGACGGAAGACTGGGGAGTTGAACACTGGAAGGGGTAACGTGGCCCGGAGATATAGGGAGCACGCCGCGTGAAGAAGGCAACTATCTTGTTACAAATTTTGTTCTGAGCGGACGTACTTATAACTTCTGTTCCATGGTGAACAACTTCGATCTGATATACTCCACTGACCAATTCGTCATGGGTATAACACGAGCTGTTGTGTTAAGGCTGACCGTGTGTAGTGGCTGTGGGATATATGTCCACCACTACCAGTATTCTTCGATAATACAGTAATTTGCTACGCGTCAAGAAACCAAGAAGATGTCGCCGACCAACATTATACTGCAATCTTGTCTGAAGCAACTAGTACGTGGGAGAAAGCATCTCCAATGGTGAGCGGATGTGACATATACGCACTCTCTCTTTTCTTGTTATCATAAATTCAGTAACTTCAAGCTTGGTAATAATCGTAAACTCTGTAAATTCATCCGACATCCAATTTCAGATACTTTGCGTGTGGTAATGGTAAATTCTTTGTGCTCCAAATTATTCTTATTATTAAACTTACCACTGAATTGCTTTTTGACCATTAAATTAATTTCTTTCAACATGCAATCTTTGATTCCAGTAGGTAGCATTATTTATAAGACAAATTCCTTCTCCCAATACAAATGTTATCAGGGTTGATGATTCAATCATACCACGGTCTGAGTGTGAAGAGTTTTACATGTGTTCTACGCAAGCTAGGGGTCGATAAGAATATAAATTTTAGGTTTCAACTTTTATGTTGGCTCCTTGGCGGCCAACTATAAATCAATCTTAGACGTAGAAGGTAAAAGTGGTAAGTACCTGTCAGGTAAACGGTTACAATTGTGCTCTCAAGTGGAGCGAAACCGTTACACTTGTCACCCAACAGAGGGGTCACTCGTGAAAATGTTACAAGGTGTAGAAGCAGAGAAGGCCATAGTGCTAATTGCTAATAGAGGTGTAAGTTGTTGTTAATTAGCGATAAAACGAAGTCATGTTTAGAGGTTAGGATGTTTTATTTTCACATATTTACATGTTTCGTGCTGCCCAGGAGTGAAATTAAATCGCGAAATAACGCGAATTTTGTGAATAACAATACAAATACCGCAATCTGCGAAATAAAATCTTTTTTATATTTTTTTCCCCACACCACTCGGAATATTCTTGTCCACAAGCCGATAATCGAATTTGGTTGGTGTTCAATTCAAGAATGATCGATTGTATAGTTTCGCGAGGGGTAATACTACGATATACATCATATTACGATATACTGTCGATATTCTCGTTACTCGTTGGATAGTAGCGCTCTGTCAATGTTCTCGTTACTCGTTGGATAGTAGTGCTGTGGTAAACAGCTGTTATCTCGCGGCGTGAATAGTTTGGCCGACTACCTCCAAAAGTTTGTGATAGTTGTTCATATTGTGAACTACGTTTGCCTCCTGTTACATCGGTAACGAGTGTAATTCACAGTAGAGAATTCTATATAATTTAATAAAATGTGCGCAAATTGTGCGTTATCATCGAAGCTAGTGTGTTATTTGCGTGAATCAGTTTGCGACCACGTGTTCGTCGTAGTAGTTCCGAACTTAGCAGTACAGGAAGATGAGACGCGGCGTAATTTAAATACAGTGAAACCCCGTTATAACACCCCCGCTTATTACGCTATCCCGTTTATTACACTCTCTTTGTAAGGACCCTGGACGGTTTGTATATAAAACTGCATAATTTTACCCTATTATGACGCTTCTATATCCTGCTTGTAGTGCTTATATCGTGTCGTGAAAAAGAGGGAAAATCCGTATAATGTTTAATAGCACTGCATTTGAGATGTTTTAAAAGGCGTGTTGAAATACAGTACTTGTTGGTGTCTCTGTACTGGAGTAGATGAACGGAATTCCCCATCCTAAGTGAAGAAACCCTCAGGCCAAGAGTGTCGAAATTTTAACTAACTACTTGCCTTTCCTTGAAAGGGATTTAACACTGATTTGTCAATACAGCTCATTTCTGTCCCTTCTTATTAGTCATTTTCTGAATTCGTGTCAGTGCAGTTGTGTATTTTGTAATGCAAAATGGCAAAGCGTAAATCTTTTTCTATAAGCGAAAAATTACAAATTCTTATTAAGTACGACGAAAATTCTACTCTGAATCAAAAAGATTTTTGTGAATCTGTGGGTATCCCTTCATCCACCTTGAGAACATTAATAAAAAAAATAGGCACGCTATTACCGAGGCAGCGAAGGGTGGTTGCAAACGTAAAAAAGTGAGAACTGGAAAATATGAAGAGTTGAGGAAATTCTTATTGAATGGATTCACCAATCCTGGGAGGCTACAATCCCATTAAGCGGCCCAATCATACAAGAAAAAGCACGGGAAATAGCAGGCAAATTAAACTGTACAGACTTTAGTGCTTCGAATGGTTGGCTTGATAGATTCAAACAAAGGAATAGCATAGTGTACCGTCAAGTCTGTGGTGAATCAGTCAGTTAGGGACAGTGATGTTAAGGACTGGCAAAGTGAAGTGCTACCTACACTTACTAAAAAATATGCACCACGTTGTATTTAACGCGGATGAATTTGGCTTATTTTTTAAGTTAATGCCCGATAAGTCATATGTGTTCAAGGGGGAGAAGTGTCACGGTGGGAAATTATTCAAAGAAAGGGTTACTGTGCTTGTTGCTGCAAATGCTGTTAAATCTGAAAAATTGCCTCTGTTAATGTTGGGGAAGTCAGCTAGACCCCGATGTTTTAAAAACATTAAACGTCTTCCGTGGGAATATAAAAATCAAGCACGTGCCTGGATGACGAGTGACTTGTTTGTTAATTGGCTCAAAGAAATGGACCAAAAAAATGGTAAAAGCCAATCGCAAAATCCTATTTTTTGTCGACAATTGTCCAGCTCATCCAAAAAATGTGAACCTGAAAAATGTAGAACTAGCATTCCTGCCTCCCAGCACAACCAGTAAACTCCAACCAATGGACCAGGGGGTGATAAAAGTGCTCAAGCATTTCTATCGAAAGCGTGTTGTTCTGCGATATCTGCAGTGCATTGACAGTGGAGCCGAAAACCGCATCACCTTATTGGACGCAATGAATTTCATCTGCGCTGCATGGGAAGGGATCGAAGCACAGACCATTGCCAATTGCTTTAATTAAGCAGGATTTTTTAAGGTAAGATTCTCTACACAATCATTTCATTTCATTTTTCAATCGTTAATCATTGTCCCGGAGTGCGACAGGCCTCACCAACCGAACCAATTCCTTTCCTCAACGCTAGTTACGAGCTTCGCTCTTCCTATTCCTGATCCGGTCGGTTGACTTGAAATACAGTATGCTGTGGATTTCCAGTTTCTGCATACATTTTTGTTTCGCCAGGGGATTAATTTGCCTTTTTTATTTTTTTAGGGACACGGTGTAACACCCAGTGATACAAATGTCCCTGTAACAACTGATAATGACGAGGACTGGGCTGCTGTACGGGACGAGTTGGGAGATGTTAACTTCGAAGATTTTGTGTCAATTGACTATGGTCTTGTAACTATGGAAATCCGCGATGTCGACGACATGGTTGCAGATCATGTTGTCCAAGATGAAGACAGCAGTACAGAAATTGAATCTGCGGATGGAAATGTCCCCACACGAAATGAAGCTCTCGGAGCAACACATCTGCTTCGAAATTACATACAGGATATTCCTAGAGGCGTATCAAGTGATGTGAGCAGGTACTTGAACCTCATAGAAAATGTGATCATTCACAGCGATAGTACACACAGTCGACAAGGATCAATTACAGAATTTTTAATACCGGTACGAAGCGAGATAAAATGTGCCTACAGTAATGAATAATAACATGCTGTACTGTAATTCCCTTGAAGAGCGTAATAACGGGGTTTTACTGTATTATGACACGAATTCAGAAATAAATTTTGCGTGCGGTTACGACTTTATTCTGGCGTGACTACAGTCAACCGTGTGATAACAGTGTTTGTTACTGGGCATCGCTCAGTTGAGTTTAAAAATGCCGAAGGTAGCAGTTTCTGCCACAGACAGACTTAATGAATATAAGAATGAAGTATTTATAATTTCTTATGGCATTCTTATTTGCAAATATTGTGTTGGTCGGTTAGCTTATCGCAGGAAAGATGCATTAGACAAACTTTATACTGGCGTGACTACAGTCAACCATGTTTGTTACTGGGCATCGCTCAGTTGAGTTTAAAAATGCCGAAGGTAGCAGTTTCTGCCACAGACTGACTTAAAGAATATAAGAATGAAGGATTTATAATTTCTTGTGGCATTCTTATGTGCAAATATTGTGATTGTTGGTTAGCTTATCGCAGGAAAGATGCATTAGACAAACATTGCAAATCGGAGAAGCATTCAAAACGCTGAGAAAATCCGCGTCTTGAAGTTGGTGTTCCTAGAGTGGCCACCTTGAAAGAAACGTTATGAAATGCTAGTCGTGTGTAGGATATGAAAGAAGGGTTTATTTTGGACACTACTACTGCGTTTGTGAAAGCTAATATACCAGTAGAGAAACTAGACAATCCTGCTATCCGTACTTGGTTTCATAAGTATGTTCGCGGAAGTGGAGATTTACCATCAGCAAATCAGATTAGTCAGAAATACATCTCCATGATTGGCAAAAGAAGGAGGGAAGAAATTAGGGAAGATATAAGAAACAAAGAAGTGTTTCTGCTATGTGACGAAACGACTGACAAGAATGGTAGGTTGTTTTCAACATTCTTTTTCGTCCATCAGTACCATCAACTGAAATGAACACCCATCTGGCTGCCTCTGTTGTTATAGATTCTGCCAATAGCGTAAATTGCTCCAATGCTATATTAGACACCTTGAATTCCTCTGAAATTGAACAGGAGTGTGTAGTGACAAAATGTGTAACTACTCTTCAAGGATTGATTGAAGAATTAGGTCATGTCCAGTGCTGGGCTCATAAAGTCAATCTTATCGGCTGCTTATTTGAAAACGAGCTGGACGAATTGAACATGTCTATAGTAAAGACAAAGAATTCCTTTTTAAATACTCGAAAAAGAAAAAGCAATTACGTTGCATTTCTAAGGCCGGTATTACACTATCAAAGAAATTTGTCAAAGAACTTTGATAAAAGATCTTTTATAAAAGATATGACAGTGTAATGGGGAAATCTTTTATAAAAGGTGGTTTTATAAAATTTCTTTTATAAAATGTATGAGCATCATGGTCCTCCGTGGCTTAGGCGGCAGCACGCCGGCCTCTCACCACTGGGTCCGTGGTTCAAATCCCGGTCACTCCATGTGAGATCTGTGCTGGACAAAACGGAGGCAGACAGGTTTTTCTCCGGGTACTCCGGTTTTCCCTGTCAAAATTTCATTCCAGCAACACTCTCCACTATCATTTCATTTCATCTGTCATTCATTTAATCATTGCCCCAGAGGAGTGCGTCAGGCCTCGGCAGCCGGCACAGTTCATATCCTCGCCGCTAGATGGGGGCTTAATTCATTCCATTCCTGACCCGGTCTGAGACTGGAAGCAGGCTGTGGATTTTCATTTTTCATGAGCATCATGGTATCTTTGATAAAAGATTCATCTCAAAATGGCGGATCATAACAGCTGGGATATAACCACAACAAAGATTCTAATATCAGAGTGTGAAATGCATTGAATGTTACATAATATGTTACATAATAAATGGTATACAATGTAAAACATAAATAACAGATAGAAAGTGTAGGTAAAAATAGCCGAGACTATAAGCGCTGCACATAAAGGGCGCACATTTCAGGACATAAAGAGGAATTAAATAGTTAAATAGGCTGAAATAAGCCGTGAATAGTAGTGTGTTTTATGTTATAATATAATTCGTTAATTTCACTAATGGTATTACAAGCGAATGTAAATAAGCACTTTATCCTTACCAGTACATAATACATGTAACGAACCGCTAAAAGTATGTGCCTAGTTGGCCGAACGAGTAGAGCGATCGACTCCGGACCTAAAGGACCAGGGATCGAATCTCACCTAATGCAAATTTTTTACTTCGTATGTTTCAATTTTATTTGCTCGGGCTGTGGTTGTTTCGAACGTCACCAACATTAATTTCATCATAATTATTAATAATTAAATAATAATGTAATTTTTCAAGTCTTCGTACTGCAGCTCGTTCACCAAGATTTTACTCGTATATTTCTTGTCGCATGACGACCCATGGTTTAACCCATCTATACCGGTATTGCCACTACAGAACTTCAACTACCGTAAAAATTCAAGTGAACAAGGAACTGTCCTTCATCCAGTTTGCTGAACTATGATAAAATATTTGATGTAGTGTAATGGTGTGATTATTCCTTTCTTATAACTTTTATAAAAGTTAAGTTTTATAAAATATTTTATCAAATTTCTTTGACAAACTTCTTTGATAGTGTAATACCGGCCTAAGGGAGAAATATGAAAACACAGAAAAAGAGAATGAAATTCTAGCTTTCCCAATGCCTGTATGTACAAGATGGAATTCATGGTTTAAGGCTGCAATGTGTATGGCCACGCATGTGGAAGATCTGGTAGTATTTTTCAAGACATTGGAAGATTCAAATTCTGGGGTCAAATTTTTCGAACATGCATAGACTTCAACAATACAAATTATTAAATTACAAGCATTGTATGTTTCTGTTGTTGGTGCCTCTCTTATGGACTTGCTTAATTTCTTGGAGGGATCTATGTACCCAACAATTCACTTACTGGCTGGGAAACTAGATGACCTGGAGGTGAAGCTCTAGCTATTAGGCGATGGTGGAGTGTTCAATCATACGATCCTCCAGAACTTGGAACAGCTTCCTCAAAAGATGCAGATAATGGTTAAGTCCCAGCTTACGTGTGTTGCCCAGTCAGCTCTAGTGAAAGTCAGGACTTTAAGGACCACGGGTCCAGCCAGGAAGACTGTAGAAGTCATCGGGTCATTGTTTGATCCTCGGCATGCACCTAAGAACGCATCTCCCACAGAACTGCTCCAATTTAAGAAGAATGCCCCATTTCTTAAGAAGATGGAGTCTCAACAGTTTTTAGAGGCTCACAGCATTTACCTGACTGCAATCAAGAACCAACTACGTCAGGAAGATAATGCTAACAACACTATTAATAATTTCCGTCCGTATTAATAGTGTTGTTAGTAAATATATTCAATACGGACCTAAAAATGGAGAACAATGAAGATAATGTGAATGTTGCAGAGATCCTCTTGGGATTAAGGCCTGCTCACCGAGACTATGCAACAGCTGCATCAAAGTGTGTGTGGTATCCTTGTTCAAATGTGGATTTTGAAAGGTCATTTTCGAAAAAGTCTCATTATAAGTGATAGGAGGCGACAATGGACGACTTTACTTGTGGTGTGGCTTTGAGGTTCCTGAAGTGTCTCACAGAGTGCGCAGGTGGTCTTGTGGGCGAGAGACGAATGGAGGCACGTTATCTTGTGCCAGAATGTTATTTACCGAGTTGAAGTGTCAACGATTTGCGATTCGTAATACATATATATTATCGTAATTCGTATTAAATATACCTCCAATATAGGCGTAATGATACGGATTGTAAAATGTAGTGCATGAAATTACCGGAACCAGTTTATGTTCTTATAGTTACGGCACCGTGTTCGTAGATATAACAGTTTCATTGTGAGAAATGAAACTTTATTTCCAAAGCAGCTGACATGGTCCAAGTCGTTAGAGAACCTCAAAAGGTTTAGTTTGAACTGTGCTACAAAATACGTAGGTGAGGATGGTTCTCAAAGACTAATGAAAGAAGGCTATAATCTGTGCATACATGAATTATTGAAGATGATTGGTGTGCCTATCAAGGTTATCTAATGACTTTTAAGGCTGATTGTTTTGCTAGACAGAGGGAAATCTCCTCCAAGAATACTTTATTCGTAGTGTGACGGCTAGCTTTGTTAGCTGTCACCCAGGAGTTCTGGGTTTGATTCCCGTCTCTGTCAAGATATTTAATTCTGGTCAGAGGGCTGGAATGGAGTAGGTTACACTAAGCCTCGTGAGGCAAAACTGAGAAGCGGTGGGTTCGATTTCCACCTCAGTCATCCTGGAAGTGGTTTTCCGTGGTTTCCCACTTATACTCCAGTCAAATACCGGGATGGTTCCTAACTAAAAGGCATCGGCTGTTTCCTTCCCATATCTCACCTGAATTGTAAATACACACATACTACAAATACCACAATAACAAAGGTTATCAAACAATCATCCCACACTCGTTCAAGTACATGGGGCCAAATGAATACGATGTCCAAGGCCCTCAAATGAATCAACAACAAAAGCCACTTTATTTTCAAGGGTATGAAGAGAACTACGAGTTCAACGTTCTTAGGTCGTACTGTTCGTGCAAAGCTGGGTGATTTTTTCGTGAATATTTCCAATCTAATAGGAATTGGCTGTCTGGGAAGACATTAACCTACATTTTTTTAGCAGAGGAAATGCATTCATCTAATGGGATTGTTTTACCTCATCTTCGCTATATTGGAGCCACTGACATTCCTGCTAAAATATCCTGCACATCTGTTGAGCAGCAATGGTATATGCTAAGCCTAGGGGAAAGTGCATAAATCCAGAACCGGTGATGAAACCTAACAGGAAGAGGGGAATTCTTAATTTTGTCAATTTTCCAAATTCCACAGACATCAAGTAGGCTTCTTAAAATACAGCTGTAAATTTTAATTTATGTCTGAATTTACTGCTGCTAGTTAGTTATTGTTGTTTTAAGGGGCAGAACAGCAAGGTTATCTGTCCCAATGTACTGCAGTGGAGCATGTCTCATTCTTTGTGAGCCGCAGGATAAGGCTCAGAGATCATAGTGTGTGGGTCTCGTCCTGGCAAACTGAGGTCCACCCTAAACAAATTCACACCAGTGGCACTTCTTCCATATGTCACTTACTTTCAAGTCCAACGGCGATGGGATATGGACGGTGGGGGCAGGTTATTAGTGTAACTGGAAGCCCCTAGTACGGACCTGCACGTTGGCAGCAGATGTGTGATGGTCGTCTTCTGGAGACTCTGTGACTACTCAGGAATTCAGTCCTGCATCTGTGTTAGGGCAGGCCTATTTAGGATCACCGCTGCCCACCCCACATGGGGAAGGTCCTAGAAAAGGTGGGCTAAACATCGGAAGTCACAATCTTGGTCCGGCAGGGCAACCACACTCAGCAGGTCACCCCTCATGCGGTCGAAACTCAAAAACAGTAAAGAATCACAAATTGATTATTGGATCATGGAACATCAGAACTTTGCTTGATATGGACAATAATGTTAGACCTGAGAGAAGGTCAGCTCTTGTATGTAACCCATGAGTTGTCAAGACTCAACGTTGACATTGCTGCTCTCAGTGAAACTAGGCTGTCTTCTGAAGGCAAGATTTACTGAATCTGGAACAGGATATACCATCTTCTGGAAAGGAAAGGAGGAGGGTGAGTGTCGTATTCATGGTGTGGGCTTCGCTGTGAAGACCAAACTGGTAAATTATCACCAACTTACGCCCATTGCAATCAGCGAAAGGCTCATGACTCACCGCATACCACTCTCAGGAGGTTCCTTTATGACACTCATCTCTGCCTATGCTCCTACCTTTAGATTCTGATGATGAAGTAAAGGCTCAATTCTATAATCAGCTAAGTGAAATCATCTCCATGGTACCAGCTGCAGATAAACTCTTGCTCCTCGGTGATTTCAATGCCAGAGTTGGGAAAGATCACAGGCTATGGAATAATGTTATGGGCAAACAGGGACTTGGAAAATGTAATCCCAATGGACTATTGCTTCTTGGTCTTTGTGCAGAATATATAATTTTCAAAAGAAAAATATGTATTGTCCGTTGAGCCATTATATATTTAAACACAAATTGTGCTAAATGTTCCGGCATAACTCAACAAAATGACAGTGTTTTGCCCCGGTGTGCAATTGGGCTCTTCAGTTGGTTAAAGCACACCTCACCAAGACACAGTCTAGTACACACAGTGTACACAGCCGGAACATTTAGCACAATTTGTTTTTAAATATATAATGGCTCAATGGACAATACATATTTTTCTTTTGAAAATTATATATTCAATGCCAAGGTAAGGTTATAATTGCTTTGGAGAGGAGTTTCGACTCCCATAGTGCACTGGCTTTGCTCGTGACGCGGATACACATGTATCAAATACGTCTTGCAATGGCCTTCCCAGTGTGTACTAGACTCTGTCTTGGTGAGGTGTGCTTTAACCAACTGAAGAGCCCAATTGCACACCGGGGCGAAACACTGTCATTTTGTTGAGTTATGCCGGAACATTTAGCACAATCTTTGTGCAGAACGCGAACTTTTCATTACCAACACGCAGTTCCGGCTACCTAAACTCTTCAAAACCACGTGAATGCATCCTCGTTCCAAACATTGGCACATTCTTGATTATATCATTACCCGGCAATGTGATAAGAAGGACACTCTTATTACCAGAACAGCAAGGAATATAGATGATTGTTGGACAGATCATAAACTTCTTATATGTAAGCTCAGGATATCCATCAGACCTAAACCACCTAGGAACATCAAAAATTTGCCAAGAAAGAAGTTTAATACATCCAAACTTCAGGATGAATCCATCTATAAACATTTTGGAAACAGGATTGTCACCCAGTTATCAGAAAACCCAGTAACGGTTGCTCGAGACTTGAGGAACTTCTATGCAGTACTCAAGGGTCATTAAAGTCATTAAGTCACTAAACTTTCACCTACGAGGGTGTGAAGTGTCAGCGCACATAAACAACAGCTTCTTGCAAGATTTAATTAAAGAAGCACAGATGTTTTTTTAATTTCTTGGGAATATTGATGACCTCACGTCACCAGTTTAAAGGTTAGAACATAACCTTTTCACAGAAGATGCTGAAAATGTTCTCCTTCAGCTGGCAGACAGTAACTTTGGAAATTACACCGTTACATTATGTAGCTACTCCTGTTCCCCCTTGCGTGTTTACTGTAATTAATCAAGGCACGTTTGATGTTGAATTGTGGGATAATTTAAAATACAAAGTGTGCAGATCAATTACCTGTACTCTAGTGGAGCTGGAGAACAATACACGACAGCAGATAGCCCTCACAACAGAAGGGAATTACTTGTAAACTCTAATTTATTCACACGGTACAACGCCTGTCTGTCAGCTGAAGGAGAACATTTTCAGCATCTTCTGTGAAAAGGTAAGTTCTTAATCATGATTTGCTGGTGAATTTACCATTAATTAATGTACTTCGTTACGGTTTCCACCTGCGCACTATCGTCAGCCCGAGCTCGGTTGGCCCGGTAGCCGGTCGCCGACCTCGCTCCAGCAAAAGAATCTCCCCGTACAATGATATGAAATTAACCATATTGTGTTATTTGGATCCGTATTGACTTACAATTATCGTGATATAAGTATTGACAAGGTGGAAACATTTAATTAATTAATAAACCTTTTCAATTTCGTAAGGTAACTATAATTAGCCAAATTGTGTGCGTTTGTCATCGCAGTGATGTCTTACATTTCATGAAGATAAACAATTTGTAAACTGATTCTATATACCTGCTTGCCATAAGACCATAGTATAGTTTGTCTTCTGGCTGTCACCATGGAGGCACGGGTTTGATTCCTGGCTCTGCCAAGAAATTTAATTCTGGTCTGAGGCCTGGGATGGGGTACACCTAGACTCGTGAGGCTAAATTGAGAAGAGGTGGGTTCGATTTTTTACTTCAGCCATCCTGGAAGTGGTTTCCCACTTCTACTCCAGGAAAATGCCGGGATGGTACCTAACTTAAAGGCCATGGCTGCTTCCAACCCAAATCCTTCCTCGATTAAAAATACAAACACTAGTACAGACATCACAGTGACACAGGTTACCAGACACATTTTACACACACCCAAATACATGCGGCTACATGACCACAATGTCGCAAAGCCCCCATATAGTTAATCACGACAGCAGGCTTCATGAACATGCTTTATGTTAGGATTTGAGTATTTAACGCAATCATATTTTCAAGAAAAAATTTACATTGTTTTGCAAGAATTATGTAACGCTGAATAAAGGCATGTAAAATCTTTGTTTCACTATACTGTATATTGCGGAAGTACACTTCCTGACACTGTTAAGAAATGCACTTCTCATTTAGATTTAATTGCTAATGATGTCATTTGTTATTGTGTATGTCTATTATCAAAATATCCCTTATCTTTTTCTTTCTTCTTCTTCTTCTTTTCAAGGGAGTAATGGCGATGCGTAGGAGGAACCGAGGCGGAATTGCCTCCACTCGAGTAACCACATCTCGATTTGCGCCTCCAGGTGGCAGACAGCGTGTACAGGACATTCCTACAGAGCAGCATGTAGGTGATCAGAGTTTTCAAGCTGGTCTGCCTCACCAATTGTGTACCAAAACAACATATGTTGTTGTCATATCGTTAATCTTGGATTTGCTAGGATTTACCATGATTTTGCCACTGTTTCCGTCTTTATTGGATTATTACCGCGAGAAGGATGGCCCCAACGGACTTTATGCCTGGTGTCTGAGTAAGGTTCGCAGTTTCCAGATTCTTGTTGGCGCACCAGATGAGTCCAGCTCTGTGCTTTTCGGAGGTAAGGATGATGTGTGTGTATAGAGATAATATAGGAATGTTAATTCTGCTGCTAAAATGATGGATGCAATTGAATGAATCTATACGGATCGCAATGGATATTAATATTCCCAATGCAATTGAATTGCACCTCTGGTGAAGAAATATAGACAAATGATAATAATTTTCTGGTGATTAAGTTCATAGTCATTATTAGGGCTCAAATTTTTAGGTGCTAAAAATCTGGAAAATATTTGTTTTTTATGTGACAAAAAAGTAAAAATATTTATTTATAAATTAGTTTATTAATGTGTATATAAACAATATGCAGTACTCACGAATGCAATGTATTCAATGTCTCACTGACTGCTGAAGAATTACAATACACAACGAGATACATCTTCAGGTTGTCCATCACAAACGACCGACGATTATCGCGAAACACTTCTTCTGAAGGCGCCAAACTGCGGCATTAAGTTTCTTGCCCTTGAGGTGTTGTGTAACTTGAGATCGCAGTTCAGCCTTGATTGCTTTCCCACATGGTTGGCAGAACAGAACACCCCCATCAGAAGTAAATTATCTTTAAATTCTGAAACTACTGCTGCAGATGATAACTTGTAGTTGCTTTTACTTTAGGCATCGTAGAATTGCCTTGAACACAGTGCCAAAAAATGAACTGCATGTGAGTGACACTTGTTCCTGGTAGCTGGGGAGGGGGGTACCATGTGGTGCAATATGGCTATGGGCGAGGAAATCCCCGGCTTCCACAGTGAGTGGCACAGGGCGACAAGTTAAGAACAAAAATGCAGTAATCTGAAAGATCTAGCATACTGATTTAAAAAATGTAAATATTATGTATTTCTATGTGCTAATAAGTGAAAAGCAGGAATTTGTTTATTTATAGAAAAAATGCTTAAAATATGTATTTACAAAAAAGAATATATTTATTTACCTAAAAATCCGAGCCCTAGTCATTATTAATAGGATGTCTCATAAGTAATGTACTTTTTTAAATTTGGTGTTTTATAAGATAGAATTGGCTTTCTTTGGCTCGCCATTGCTATTTACAGGAGGCCATAACTAGAATTGTGTATATTGCGAGAATGTATCAGTCGTCACTTGTTGATACACAGTCACAAATGTAACATACAAAGTTGGAGGTTAGGGTCCTTCTAAAGCACTACTGGAAACAAGATTACAAAGCTGCTGCTGCCGCGGCTTAGAGAATATATGAAGCGGAAAAAGAAGGTGTAGTTAGTGAGCGTGTGGCACAACGATGGGTCCAAAGTTTCAACACTGGAGAAGAATTCAAGGTTTGGCTATTTATAAACCGGAGTGATGCCCAAACTACCTTTTATTTAACAGTTTACACATTGGCAATGTTATCCCCTTCAAAGTACTCCCCTCCATGATCTCGACATCACTCCATGCAGATTTTTCACTTCTGTAAACAATGTTGCAGGTCATTTTCTGAAATAGTGTCCAGAAGTCTCATCACTTTTGCCTTGACTGCTTCTACGGACTCGAACCCGGTCCCTTGGCCTTCTGAAACAGGGAAAAGCCAGAGAGTGGCAGGTCTGGGAGTAGGGTGGATGTTCCATCACTGGGATGTTGTGTTCCGATAGAAACGTCTTGAGAAGACAAAGCATTGTGTGCCGGTGCATTGTCCTGGTGAAGAATCCATGACTGATTTTTCCACATTTCCGGTCGCCGGCACCTCACTTGTTCAGAAAGGGTCTTCAGAACGTCTTTGTAGTAGACCTGGTTCACTATCTGGCCTTCGGGTACCCTATTGATTTATACTATCCCTCTACAGTAATATCGAAGAACACTTATCATTATGTCCTTGAATTTTGATTTGCTCATCCGTGCTATTTTCTTCAAGTGCATCGATTGGCACTTGGTTTCAAGATCATAGTGGAAAATTCAAGTCTCATCGCATGTTATAATGCTATGAAGAGAGTCTGGATCACGTTCAATGTTCTCCAGGGTGTCAGCACAATTGTTCCTCCGATTTTCCTTTCGTTCTGCCGTGAGGACTTTCGGCACCATCCTTGAGCACACTTTTCTCATTCCATGATCGTCGTGTAAATTTCACTGCAGATTCTTTATCCAAATTTGATAGTTCACCAATTGCTCGAATGCTAAGACGACTATCTCCTCGAACAATTCTACTGTCTTTTTTCAATGTTTTCAGCTGTTTTTGAAGTTCTAAGATGGCCGGATGTGGAGCATCACTAATGTCTTCCCTCCCCTCTCTAAATTTTCTGAACCACTCAAAAACTTGTGTACGTGATAAATACTCATTACCATAAACTTAAGTCAACAAGTTGTATGCTTCCGTGGTAGATTTTCCAAGTTTTGCTAGAAATTTCAAATTAACATGCTGCTCTACTTTAACAGTGATCATCTTTCCCTCGGGCGTGCAACACACGTTCCGCTACCATTAAAGGCTGCCACTCAACTAACCATCTCTGGCGGTTGAAATTTTAAACATACGTAGAGGGGGGGAACAAGGTCAATGCTCCAACAACCACGTATGCCTGCCGGCAACTGCAAACCTGTGAGCATTCCAGTCCAGTTTATTTATAGCCGCACCTCGTACACTGCAGATTTACCATGTTCTGGAAGACCTAAACTATGGGGTATTGAGAATACACGCAGTTTTTTGCAAGAAAATCGGCAAAGAAGTACTCTTAGGCTGTCGGAAGAACTTGGTGCATCAAAAGTTGCCATACATCGCCAGATTAAGAAACTTGGAAAATCAAACAGAAGCTGTAGATCTGTACCTCATGAATTGACCCCTGAACAGGATCAACGTACGATGGACATTTGTCTTATCGGCAACCCCATGGATGATAGATTTATCAGGAGAATTGTCGTATGTGATGAAAAATAGGTCTTATTACCGCAACGCTGAAGCCTTGAAACGGTAGTTCAGTCCCCGTCAACCTGCCAAAGTCATCGTTAAAAAGGATGGGTTCGGCCCCAAAGTAGTGATGTGTGTCTGGTGGAATTTTGAAGGAGGGATTCACTGGGAGTTTGTTCCAAATGGACGTGCAGTCAATGGAAATCTTTATTCTCAACAAATGGAACGAGTTCATGAAATTTTGAGATGGAGAAACCAGCATTAGTTAACAGCAGGACAATGCCAGATCTCATACTGCACAAACAACCACGGCAAAAATTCAGGAATTGGGAGGAGTCAAACTGCTATCACATCCAGCTTACAGCCCTGATCTTGCGCCTGCAGATTACCATCTTCGATCCATGGCCCTTTTCTTGCGTGGAAGAAATTTTCAAAACATTGAAGCTGTGGAAGTGGGTCTTGCCGAATTCTTTGCATCAAAACCCAGTGACTGGTACCATCGTGGGATATGAAACCTCGCTGGAAGATGGCTCAAGACCATAGAATCTAATGGTCTCTACTTTGAAGAATAGTTTCCAAATATAATTTTCTTAAAAAAAAAAAACGACATCACTTATGAGACATCCCCTGTAGTTAATTGTTGTTAATTTGTTTTGGGACATCTTGGTCATCAGTCTGTATACTTGGTTGTGTGTGTGCTCAATGTGTGTGTTTCATTGGTAACTGAAGTGGTGTGTGTAACTGTATTTATTAGGGTCAATAATTGGGTAGATGTCCTGGGACTTGAAACAGGGTACTAGCCCGGCATTCGCATGGAGGGAGTGTGGAAAACCCTGGAAGAAGCCACACTTAGGATAGCTGGGATTCGACCCTCTGATCTCTGGGTTTCCTGCAGTTGTGAGCGATTTAATGCGTGGTGTAGTCACTATATGTGCTACTCAGTCACAATGTCTTATCTTCTTAGTAATCTGTGCAATTAGTTTCATACAGGACTGTTACAGGTCAGGGAAGTCATAGAAAAGTCAGGGAAAAAAATTCCGGTCATGGAAGTCAGGGAAATGTCAGAGTAATTTTCTGCAAAGTCAGGGAACTTTTTAATTTTTAAAAATAAAAGCTTGAATCTGTCTTATTTGCCTATAGCGCGAAGCTCCTTCGCTTTGTCGGTTTAGGGCTGCAAAATGCTAAAATTGTAAAATAGAGGAGAGCAAGAAAGGTACACATTGCAGTAGCCCTGCTTCTCTCGATACTTCTTCTCATCGTTTGTCCCCACTACACTCTTTCCTCCACTTTCCCTTGCCCAAGTCGGTCGCGTTTCGTCGGGGCTAAAGCCTCTACTCCACATGCACCATCCCCCTCGCGTCCCCTTTCTTCTTGTCCGTGTTCAGTTCGCCGAAGTTTCGCTTCGTGTACCTTCGGCATAGCACCTATGCTTGATCTACTAATACAGAGTTCGAACTTTCTCTCATAGGCCTACGACAAGTGTACGATGGTGTTCAATCCGAGGGAGAGTTTGGTAAAGTGACTGTCACCAAAGAAATGCTCGTTCAGAATATGAAAATGTGCCTAAGGATGCCCAAGGAGAGGGCCGCCAAAAAGAAAACGAGGCCAAAGAAAAACAGAAGAGAGCAATTGAATCGGACATTTGGAAAAGGGCACATGTCCACTTTTTTTCCAATCGCATGTTTTGTCATATTCCTGTAGTTTAAATGTAGACGCACTGATCCACGCGAAAAATACACTTCTAAGACTTGTACGTATGGAGCACGGGACCTGACAATTTTGTCATTCCATTCGAGAAGGTCACATATCCAACAGCATGTCCTTTTCCAATGGATCGCAGCGAGCGCACTGTGTTAGTTCCCGCCAGTAGAAACATCTGCCGCCTTCCAGCTGTTTCCAAGGTGTTGCTTGTATGTTGTAGTTGTAAACATGGCAAGTTGAAGTGATTGTAGTGGCAGTATAGATTCTGATAGTGCTACAGTATGCAAGAGAAGAAAGAAAGGAGTAGTTAACCGCACGAATTATCAGCCATTAAGACTTAAAACAGCTAAGATTAAAGGATTGTCCCATATTAACCGCATTGATAAATCTATTGACGCTAGGAAAACTGGATCAAGCTGCAGGTATGTCCATATTATTATTATTATTATTATTATTATTATAGGAATGACACACATTATAATTAGGTTATACAAAATATTTTCCTTTGCGTTTTAGATGTCCCAGAGGGTGTTTTAACGGATTGACGGAAGAAGATAAAATGACTATTTTGAGCTATGTTAATAACTTTGACACTAAGGATGCACCGGACACATATTTACAAAGTCTTATCGAGTTTAAGGAGATTTCAAGAGAACGGAAGAATCCAGAGGCCTCTGTTTCAAAACCTAAAATACACAGTTTCACATATTATATTTGCCTGAACAGTCGACGAGTATCAGTATGCAAACAAGCTTTCATCAGTTTACATGGTGTAAGTTCTAAGAAAACTCGACGTTTATGCTTGCTACTGGCTGCTGATGAGTCGCCAAAAGACAAACGAGGGACATCTACAGGGTCTCGACACAACGTAATTACTGGAGAAACTTGTATGAGTATTAGCCAGTTCATAAAATCATTTGATGTAAAAGAGCTGCATTATTCCAACAATACTACAAAAAAGTACCTGCCTGCTAATCTGAATGTGAGAGCAATGTATGGCATGTATGTTAATAAGTTTCCGAACATGAAAGGAACAGTGAAATATAAGTTCTTCCTAAAATACTTTAAGGAGAATTACGCATTACCTTTCGGTAGGCCTCAGATAGATGTCTGCCCTTTTTGCGAGGAATATAAACAGAAAATGCGCAGTGCACATTTAAATGATACTGCAAATCGCGTTGCCACAGCTGAATATATAGTACATAAACGACGAGCCAGCAAGTACTACAACAAAATCAAGGAAATAAAAGCTCAGTCTCTGAAGAATGATCCTGTAGCAGGAATCGTAATAGATTACATGCAAAACCTTCCCTTACCTCATATTCCCGAGCAGGAGGTTTTCTATTATAGGCAACTATGGGTATTCGTATTTTGCATTCACAATTTTAAAACAAACAAAGCCAGGATTTATTCATATCATGAAGGTGAGGCACTTAAAGGGCCAAACGAAGTATGGACATTTCTTAATGACTACGTCAATGAATGTGTCGCAGAAACTGTTACTGAGCTTCATATTTTCTCGGACGGATGTCCGGGACAAAATAAGAATAACTCAGTGGTACGTTTTCTACTAGCTTTGGCATCAAGTGGATGATTTAAATAAATATATCATTACTTTCCCCTTAGAGGACATTCCTTCAATGACTGGGATAGGAATTTTTGCAGTAGTAAAACGTAAGCTACGTAAGGAAGATAGGATTTACACCCCAGAACAGTACATTAGCATGATTGTGCAATCGTCAAGTACCAATAAGTTTTCTGTGAAACGTGTGGGCACTTCAGATATTATCAATTTCAAAAGATGGTGGCCTACACATTATAAAAGATCAGTGTTATCAACTGCTTCTTTTGGAAAAAACATACCAAGATAGGACAAATTATCTTTCCAGATTTCTGGGTACAATGAATTTAAATATGACGGTGTAGCACCCGGAGTTCTAAAAGTGTTTAAGTGGATCTCCAGCCTCCTAGAACTGTCAGAAACATTTGCTTTGTCCAAGCCGACTGGGCTTCGTCCCGTTTTACCGACACTACTCGACCATCAAGCCTATAATGGAAAAGTTTCCATTAATATTAAGAAGGTCAACGACACAAGAAAATTGGTACTGTACATCGGTGATGAACATATTAGTTTCTACCATGACATTGTAAACAACTGGTCAACTACTGAGCAAGAAGCACTGCAAGAACAAGTATTCTGATCTCCTAAGAGAGAAGCAATTTGAAGTTCCAGCTTTTATTGTTCATGTACAGTGAGTGACAATCTATTCATTATAATGGCTATAAGGTTATTTCTCAAAGGGCTAATATAAAATGTAGTGAAAAATCTATTACCTTATAAGATGTAATGAACAATAATACTGGTTTTGTTTATCAAAACGATTTATGTGCATTGTTTGGAATATTTTTGTAATTCTCCGATTTCTAAGCGCTACAAGTTCATTAAAAAGAGACATTGTAATGATAAAATGTAATTTAAAACAAATTTAAAGATACAGGGATGAAAAAAGTGTGTTTAATTTCTAAGAACATTCCATTCCCTTGGAAAAGGGCACATCTCCAGGAATCAAAATTTGAATTTTTGTCCGTTAAGGATGGAATCTGAAATCCATATTATGGGAATAAAAGGCCCTTTACATGTTATATGCATTGCCAAAATGCAGCTTTGGTAGTTCCACTCATTCACCATTTATTAACTTTTTTGTCTCTCCTGTAAAATTTACTTTTGTGGACATGTGCCCTTTTCCAAATGACCGATTCAATTGTAGACGAGGTAAAAGAGTTGAAAACCAAAATAGTCAAATTGATGTTAAAAAAAGAAGCCGAACTAAATGATATTGAAGAACGTTTAAAAGTGCTAAACAGCGGGTACTTGTAGAGAGTTATTCAAATAGATGTATGCAACGAAAGTTTTAAAGCTAGTGTGTTAGCTTTTCAAAATGTGATTGTACTTACTTTCGCTAAGAATGTAGCAAAAAGGTGTATACTCCGAGCCAAATGCGTGGATTTCCTGTTTTAGTCCATCGATTTCTTTACCAGTATCAGTCACTAAATTTTGTGTTTTCGATGTCTATATTTTTTCTCAGTATTGTTTATGTATTTTAAGTGTGAGTAATTATAGCAATGAGATCTTACGGGCACAAAACATGTGTCACGATGTATGGTCTTTCTAGTGTACATCAGGCGTCCGTTAAAGCTTTTAAATTTCAAACTATTCTTTTTGTTCTTCAATTTCGATCAGTATAGGATAAGGTATCAACGAATCCGTGCCATACCAGACTGTCACCTAGATCGGGAATGGATTTTGTAATCCATTGATGTCAGTCGTGGCGCAGTCGTGAGAAGTAAAAGATTACAAAGTGTTAAATGTCTTTCTGTGTTGTCTGTGGGTCCGTGCAATACTTGTTTGCTTCCTAGACAATGAAAAGGGCTTTTGCAGTCAATCGATGTAAATAAGTCCGATAGCTTTTTAGTCCAATTAAATGGTTTCGTTGTGCCATTTTTTGGTTACCTACTTTTAATTTCTTTCTTACCTTGGCAATTATTTTGAAAGAATCCGTGCCATGTACGTTACTTACCCATCATATTATTTGACTATTAAGCCATAGTTTTTAAGTCATTAGTTATAACAATTGCAATAACGTTTTGAATGTAAGAAGTTTCATTGTGAATTGAGTGTACTGACAAAGAAAGAAGTTAAAAATTATGTTCCTTGAATCCATTTTTTAAAATTTATTTGTCTTGTTATTTTTTTTAGCATAACCTATTAATTTATTAAAAAAGTCAGATGAAGCCAGTTTTTTCCATGCCTTCTGAAGTGCTCACGGCATCTAAAACTGGGCTAATTCTTAAAATTAGCTTTTTGTTAAAATTCTTTCTTTAAGCCTTTTCTTTACAATCTCTGAAAAGAAACTCTTTTTCTGTATGAGATAGCTTACATATATCGTGTAATACTGTAGCTGGAAAAAAAGTTAGCATGGACGTGTATTAAAATAAAAATAAAAAAATTAATCACCATATGTCGTGCGATTCGAAGATGTAAATCAGTAACTATCGTTTGATCAATTCGACGGGTTTTAATTTTAAAATATGTTCATACGGTGATCAGAATAAAGTATTGGTGGACAGGGAAAAGTCAGGGAAAATGGGATCTTAAGTCAGGGAAAAGTCAGGGAAAATGCAAATCTTGGCCTTGTAACAACCCTGTCATAGCTATGTGACAGAGTTCAGAGATATGGTTGAAGTTATTTATTCTTAGAAGAAAATTTGTTGAATGCAATTATGTTGCCAACTTTATATTTACTTTCGTAACAGTTATGTTATTGCAGCATACAATATTTTACAAGAGCTTTAGGTCTATTATCATTGGTGGTAATCCTGTGCAAGTCATACATTGTATGTAGCATATTTGGTCGACATTAGGTGAACATGTATCAATGTTCATAGGTAATGTATTTGGCTAACAATGTGAAGATGGTAATAATAACAGAAGATAGCATTACAATTGCCAGTTTTAGTGTCTGTGAGGAAACAACAGGCAACATTAAATGTAGTCCTGATTCAACAGCAAGAAAATTACTATATTTGACCATACTGTATTTGCTGCTATGGAGGACAAGTGACAGGGTTCATTCTTAATAACTTGCTGTACCTTTGATTATCATTTTGATGTAGACAATCAATGCTCAGAGATGGTGCAAATTGTCCATCCCGTACACTCTCTTGTTCTGCGACAAGTGGGCACCCAAAAGGGTCTCCTTTTCATTATATCGTCATTCCCTCATGATGCGAAACTGAGAAGAGGTGGGTTCGATTCCCACCGCAACCACCCAGGATGTGGTTTTTCAGTGGTTTCCCATTTATACCCCAGGAAAATGCCAGGATGGTTCCAAGCTCCTCCATCCAATTTCTTGCCTTAATTAGAGATACGTACCTTGACAGGGAAACGTGAGCTGTGTGAAAGTGGGAGGAGAGAGATCGGAATGGTTGGAACAGAGAAACGGCCTGAAACAAGGAAGTGCACTGTCACCGTTACTTTTCATTGTGGTGATGGATGACATAATGACCCGAGTGGTGCAAGTAATTGGGGAAGTAAAGATGAAAGCAATGGTGTTTGCAGATGATTTGATGATTTGGGGAAACAAGGAGGAGGAGGTACATGAGCAGTTGGGACGTATGGGAAGGAATAATACAAGGATATGGGATGAAATTTAGCATAAATATGAGTGAGATGGTGATCACAACAAGGAAGAAGGAAAGAACCACAACGGGAATAACAGTTGGTGGGGAACAGCTGAAGAAAGTGGAGAAATTCAAGTATTTGGGAATCCTGATACAAGATGTTGGAAGAAACGATAGAGAAATAAATGAGCGGGCGAGACAGTCAGAAGCATTCCGTAGGAGTCTGAGAAACATGATATGGAGCAAGGATGTCCCTCAGAACAGCAAAAAGATCATATATCGGACGTACTATGTCCCTATCCTGACGTATGCCTCGGAGACCTGGGTTATGAAAGGAAGGGAGAAGAGCAAAATACAGGCCAGTGAGATGAGGTTCTTGAGAAGCTGTATTGGAGCTACAAAGATGGACAGAATAAGAAATGAGAGGACCAGAGAATTAATGAAGGAGGAACCATTACAGGATGGTATAGAGAAATCTAGACTTAGATGGTATGGACATGTAAAACGAATGGAGGAGAAGAGGATACCCAGGAGGATGCACGAGACGAAGTGGGAAGGAAAGAGACCGAGAGGAAGACTGAGAGACAGGTGGCTGAAGGGGGTGGAAGAAAGCGTGAAGAAGAGAGAAGACTGGACAAGGGTGAAGGCTGAGAGATGGTGGGAAGACAGAAGACGTAGGAGAGGCTTGTGTTCCAAGCAGACCCGGCCAGTGGCTGGAAACGGCAAGATGATGATGACCTTGATACAGACACCACAATAACACAGGTTGTCAGACAAATTTTACACACACACACACTGGTAATCATCAATTTCTGGGTGGGAGCAAATATGACACCCCTCCACTTTACTCTGTTTGTCCACCATCCTTCCTCAACCACTGAACTCCACTCTAGGTTTCGTTCTCTTACACTGTCCTTTACTAAATCCATACACCATACTCTAGGACTACCTCGTCCTCTCCTTCCATTTTTCCATCTATCCATCACTTGTTTTGGCATTCATTCATCATTCATCCTTTTCACATGTCCATACCATCTCAATCTGATCTGCTCCTGCTTATCATTCAACTTCTGTACATCCACTTTGTTTCGAATGTCTTCATTCCTCACTCTATCTCTCCTAGTCTTTACCATACCCCTCAGGAATTTCATTTCGGCTGCCTGTATTCTACTTTCATCTCACCTCGTCATCACACAAGCTTCTGCTCCATACGTCATTATTGGTAAGTAAAGGTCTTGTACATCACTTCTTTAGCCTTCAGTGGTCCCAAATTAAATTCCAAACCTGACGGTAGAAAGCACTCCCACATTGTATTCTCTCCAATCTTTCATTTTCCATCCATTCACTTCTTAAATATTAGGAGTGCTTTACTACTTCCAGATCTACTACATCTCCAATTTTAACAATCCCTTTTCTTTCTTTCCTTCCTCTTGTCGTTACCATTTTCTTACTTTTCCCTACACTGATTTTCATTTCCTATTTCTCAACCTTTTCCTTCGGTACATCCAGCTGTTCTTGGACCACATTCTTATTCTCTCCCCAAATCAGCAAATAGGATTATGTTCAATCTTGTACCTGTGTATGCTTCCTTTATTGCCTTGAGGGGGTGTGGTGGCGCAGCGGTCAAGTTGTTGGCCTCTCACCACGGCAGATCGGGTTCTATTCCCGGTCAATGCATGTGAGATTTTCAAAGTGAAATGCCATGTCCTGTGGTTCGGATTCCACGTAAAAAGGAGGTCCCGTGGCTTATTATCTCGCGATGAACTGTCATGGAAAACTACAATCTTCCTTTTCCTTCCTTTATTGCCTTTAGTATATCATCCATCATCAGTATAAATAGCAATGAAGAGAGTACACTCCCTTGTTTCAAACCATCCTGTTTTACCTACTTGAGTCTTGCCACTGCTGCAACAATTACTGTATATTGCTTTTATCATTTGTATTATTACCTTTTATTATGTATTTATTACCATTATGAAGAATCACATGATTTTAAGTTTATGAAATACAAAAACATCACTGTCACATGGTTGATTTATCTGGAAACAGACAGGAATTAGCACCTGGCATTGAAAGCTGGTGACCCACGTATCCTCATGGGAACCTTTTGAATGAAGTAACCTTCTTCACAGAAGGTCTCCACCAGGAGGAAAGTTAAGAAAACATCCTGTCATCTAAAGAAGAATGTTCAAAATCTCAATCCTTGGAAAGCCTGTGAATCTTCAGTATGATTAAGGCTCTTACCATATCGTGAGTCTCCCACAAGTCCAACTCCTGCTCCACGTGGTGGGAGATGGGCAACGACATGAAGTAGGGGATTGCCTGTAGGGGTGAAGTACAGTGGGGACTTCGTGTGCCCCGGGACCGCTATGGTAGCTGTGAAGGCCCTATGGGAACCCTGAAAAGTGACGGCTAACGAAGCTCTGGTGAAGCTGCGATAGGCCTAGCAAGCCAGTAGTGGATCTTATATCTGCTTTCAAAACAGGAACAAGCCTCTGAATGGACGGATGCAAACAACGACGACCCGGATATGCTAATGGACTACGAATTGTCACATTAAACATTCAGACACTGACAGGAAAGGTGGAGGAGATTGAAGCTGTGATGGAGAGAAGAAAGCTGGATGTACTGGGCTTGGCAGAAACAAGATGGAAAGGAGAAGGTCGCAGAGAACTGAGGAAAGGGTACCAGTTGTACTGGAGTGGGAACAGTGAAAGAAGGGGCAGTGGAGTAGGAGTAGTTGTGAGAGATGGAATGAAGGAAGAAGTAAAGGGAATAAGTGACAGGATCATGAAGATCAGAGTAACTGTAAAGGGAAGAAGCCTGGAGATAGCCCAGGTATATGCCCCTCAAGTTGGATGTACAGCTCAAGAGAAGGAGGACTTTGAGGAGGAGCTACAACAGCAGTTGAATAGTCAGAGCATCATTGTCATGGGAGATTTGAATGCACATGTAGGAAGAGAAAGGCTAGGATATGAAAATGTAATGGGAGCAGAAGGATGGGGCAGCAGGAATGAAGAAAGGAGAAAGTTGCTGGAGTTTTGCAAGAAAAACGTTTAGTGGTAGGCAACTCCTGGTTCCGGAAGAAAGAAAGCCACAAGGTAACGTGGTACTGCAGTGATTTAACCAAGAAATCTTTGGTAGATTACATGCTGTACGACTGGGGATTGAAGAGAAGTGTCAGAGATATTAAGGTAAAACCATCAGAGGCCTTAGATAGCGACCATAGACTACTAGTAATGAACCTGAGAGTTGTTAAGGATTGCAGGAGGACAGAGTACCAGGAAAGGAGGATCCAAGTATGGAAACTGAAGGAAAAGGAAGTCGAGTAAGAATTCCAGAAGATAATGTGGGAAAGGATGCCAACAGACAATTATAAAACAGGAGAAGAGGAATGGAAGCAATTCAAAAATATAATGGTGGAAGCTACAGTGGCAGTATGTGGAAGAACAAGCATAAGAAAGTGGTGTAAGGAGACACCATGGTGGAATGAGTGAGTAAAAGAAGCTGTGGGAAGGAAGAACAAGGCTTTCAGAGTGTGGTTCCAGGAAAGAACTGATCTAGCAAGGGAAGATTATAAGATAAAGAAAGAAGCAAACAAGATTGTCGCAGAGGAGAGGAAGAAGTGGATGATCAAGTGGGCAGAGATGATGGAGAGACAGTAGGGGAAATAAGAAAGTACTTTATGGGATGGTTAAAAGTAAGAGAAGAGGTCTGCGAGAGGATGTGGTAATGGTGGACAAAAACTGAAATGAGGTACACAACAATGAGACGCTCAAGACAGTGTGGAAAGAGTTCTTTTGAGGATTTGCTGTGTCCAAATGGTCATAGGGAGGAAGACAACGTATTGGAAGATGGAGAAGACAACTCAGAAATGGAAAAGGACCTGACTTGGAGAGAACTGGAAATGGCTATAGACAAGATAAAAGGAGGAAGGGCACCAGGTGTGGACAAAGTGAGTGTTGAAATGGTGAAGGCAGCAGGGGAGGTTGGGAAACAGTGGCTGTACCATGTGATGAGGGTGGTATGGAAGGAGAAAAAGACCCCAGAAGATTGGAAGAAAGGGTTAATTGTCCCAATATTCAAGAAAGGAGTGCAGAAATTACAGGGGAGTCACACTCATACCACACTGTCCCAAGATATATGAAAAGATATTAGAAAGTAGAATACGAACCAAAGTGGAGAGAGGTGCAGTATGGATTCAGACCTGGGAGATCAACAGTAGATCTCATATTTTCAGTGAGACAGCTCCAGGAACACCACTACGAATTTGGAGAGTATCGGTTGATGGCCTTCCTGGACATCGAAAAGGCCTATGATAGTGTATATAGGGAGAAGGTTTTGGGAGCAATGGAAAACATGGGAGTGGAAAAAGGGACTGTAGGCAGAGTGAAGGAGATGTATTGTGAAGTGTGAGTTGTGTGAAAGTTGGAGGGGAAAGAACAGACTGGTTCAGACAAATGAGTGGCCTGAAACAGGGTAGTGCACTGTCACCCCTTCTCTTTATTGGGGTCATGGACGAGGTAATGACACGGGTAGCAGGAAAGATAGGAGAAGATAAGATGAAAGCAATGGTGTTTGCAGTTCATGGTCTGGGGGAAACAAGGACATTCAGCAGCAACTGAAGGCTTGGGAAGAAACAGTGGGAGAGTACGGATGGAAGTTCAACATCAGTAAATGTGAGATCCTGTTAACGACCAGGAAGAAGGACAGACCAATGAGTGAGATAACACTTGGAGGTGGACAGCTGAAGAAGGTGGAAAGTCTCAAGTACGTGGAAAGTATAGTGGAGGAAAATGGGAGAAATGGCAGAGATGACGGAACGTGGCAGACAGGCAGAAGCATTTCTGAGAAGCATTAGGAGCTTATTGTGGAATAAAGATGTCCCACAAAAAAGCAAAGAAGTGTTATACAGAAGCTACTATATCCATATACTGACCTATGCATCAGAAATGTGGATAATGAAGAAAAGAGACATAAGCAGTATACAGGCAAGTGAAATGAAGTTCTTGCGACGTAGGATCGGAGTAACAAAAAGAGACAGGGTGAGGGATGAAAAGGTCAGGGAAATAGAGAAAGAGGAGCCCTGGCAAGGTAGGATTGAGACATCAAGACTGAGGTGGTATGGACACTTAAAGAGAAAGGAAGAGAAGAAGATTCCCACGAGGATACATGAGATGCAGATGCAGAAGAAACGACCAAGGGGAAGACCAGGAGATAGATGGCTGAAAGGAGTGGAGGAATGTGTCAAGAAAAGAGGCAAGGACTGGACCAGAGTGACAACGGACAGGTGGTGGGAAGAAAGGACTAAGTGGCAAGGCTTATGTTCCAAACAGACCCAGCCTGGGGCTGGAAACTGTACAAGATGATGATGACCATATCGTGAAACCAGCTTATGAATCTGCCGTCTGATGTGCCAGCCAGTACATCATGCTTATTTCAAAGAGTACGTAGGTAAACCAAACTATAGCTCAACTAACGTGCACGTCATTCTCTGAATGTACTTTTCACCATGACACAGGAGAAGTGAGGAAACACACATCAGAAGGCACCACTTCGAAGCTGAGGAGAACTGCCCTTCCTATTCCTATTATTAGAAGCTTTTCAGTTGGTCAGCCAGAGTGTTTCCAATTCGATTGGGCTGGGAATTACAAATAATTTCCTAGTGCCTGAAATAAATTACATGAATTATTTATACCCTTAATAAAGCACTTTTCACATAAGGGGGGGGGGCTATCCCTGCCACAAGGAGAGAAAGGAAGCATGCAGGCTCCAGGACAGATTGGGGAGGCAAACAGCCTGCATTTGGCGAAACTCTGTTGGTATTCTTTCTATTAGAATGTTTGTTTTTTGCTTTAAAAATAATTAATATAAGAATTTACAGCTATACTATTAATTTTGTAGAATATGGCATAACAGTCCTCAATAATTCCTAATATTGTCAAGATTTCCTTTCTTCATATTTGTTATTTTGCCCAAAATAACATTACTGAACCTTCCAGTATATAGCCTGCATATGTTAAGTGTCTTTAGATCCATTCTAATACTTTTCTTGTAAAACATTAGATATGTTCCAACCCTCACCGTGTCAAACTATCATTTAACTTGTAAAACCCAGTTACCATCTCTCTTCAATCCCTTTAAAAGCAGGAAACATTCTGTAATAAACAAGATTAATATGATGATTTGATTTGAATGTTTCTTTTAAAGGGGGCCAATAACATGCATGTTAGGCCCCTTAAAACAGAAGTAGCATCTTGTAATGGCTGTGATTTAGGTTTCTATGCCAGTAATCTAATGACTAGAGTCTCTATCATTTGAGCCAGGACTCGATCTGCAATAAGCAGCTCGTTGTGCTGGAAGTACATTCGGCACGTGATTGTCTTGACTGAGCATGGCAGTCTCTAAATCAGTAGTAGAGAGAGATCTTCTGCCTAAAGAAACTCTGAGCTGCTTATATCAAAGTAGTAGAGGGGCAAGTGACCTTGCTGTTCCACCCCTTAAAACAACAATCACCACCACAAAGTGCATTCTATGTGCCACTACAAATAATACCATGCTACACATTCTCAAAATGAGTCTACTTTCACGATTTTCCATGTAAAATATGTTTTATGGGGTAATAGGAATGCTCGAGGTTTATAATTAGTTTTACCCAAGTATTGGAGTTGTTCCTGGAGTGAGGAATAAACTGGAGTAACATCCTCAAATCACTCAACAGTATGTTGCCTATTGTTGAAACTGTCTCAAATGACAGAAAAATGACCACAAAACAGCATCCTTGGCCTTCATGAAACAATTGCACTCTTAGATTCAATCGTTGCTCACTCCATGAGGGGCTGCATTAAGTATGGTTTGAAACCCAGCGCTGACAACAGCCATCCAGACAGATGCAGAGATTGTACCTTATTTCAAGTTCTGGGTCTTTTACCCTTATCATTTCAGTTGCACACACCTATACAGTTACTGCAGACCATTCCTACACACAAGACCCAGATGTCCCTAGTAGCCCCTACAAATGAATGAACATGTACCACAATAATCCCAAAGTGAAACTGGATAACCTGTAACATTGTGGTGTTAAAATGGACATTTAGATTTAAGATTGAACTGTATGAGTTAGGAATGAGACTCAAACCCGAATGTAGTTTTGTGTTTTAACCCAGTTTCTTTTCTCTAACACTTTTCCCATCACTGGCTATTAACGTGACCAATATGTTCACACAACCGTGATAGGGAGCTACAACACGTTTGTAAATCAGAGGTTTGAATCCCGGCACTGACAATGGCTGTCGTGTGTGAATTTCCCACATTCCCTCCAGGCAAATGCTGGACTACTACCTTATTTCTAGTCCCAGAGCACCTACCCCATCCCTGTCCCTGATACAGATACACACACTACTAGTCATCATGGAAACCCATGTTATCACACACACAGGACTGATGACCTACTGTAGATGTCCCAAGCCACTAAAATGTTCATGTTGTTGTGGCTTGATCCATTGTAGTCCTCAGTGTCTGTGAATGTATGCATGTTTTGGTGGACTTAGTACTATACTGGCCTATTTGTTATTTGGGCCTGGATTGATTGGAAAAGGAACCCACCCACCCATCTCTCTCTACTCTTTTTCTCTCTCTCGGGTGGTCATTTCTCTGAAGTTCTTAATAATTTAGAGCTTTTGTCTAAAATTTTTTCAGAATTTTGTTAAACTTAGAGGAGGATATTAGATGGCCTGCTCAATTTTAGGGCAAGTTACCTCTGATATGGTGAGGTGGTTTGAAAAGATTTGTCTGATGTAGCATGTCCCACATTTGTTGTGTTGTTTTATTTTTTATCAAGTTCCTTTGTTTGTTGAAGGGGTGCTGGGATCCATGTTCTCGCTCCTTCAGTTCTTGGCATCACCTATAGTGGGAGGGTTGTCCGATGTTTTTGGACGCAAACCTATGATGATTGCCAGCCTTGTGAGTATATTCACATATTTTACTGTATGTTGGTGAAATGAATATAAATTTTCAGTATTGTAGATTGTAGGTAGCAGTAGGAGCAGTTTAGTGATTTATGTATGTGCACTGGCAGAATATGAAATCCTAACACCAAGAAGACATTAGTTTAGAGGAATGAAGTTAAGGCTAAGCCATTGCCTAGGTAACATATTTCTTCAATTAAAGTTTCCTGATCACAGGTTCAAGTATGCGCAAGAAGACACGTCACATAGTGGTACAATAATAACTGCTGTAGTTGCTATGATTTTGAATGCGAACGAGCAAACATGCATGCATTGTGTCATTCAGGCGCTGTATGTCATTTTGTGGGATGGAGTTCCATGCCTGTTGCCAGGGCCGTCGCGAGGGCGGCGCAAGAGGTGCGGTCGCGCCAGGCCCCGCGCTCCGAAAGGCCCCGCGCTTCATGCCATTTTTTTTTTTTTTTCATAAGTGAAAATAAATAAAGATTGTGTGTTTGATTCAGTCCAGCCCAAATTAAAATTGCTCCTCCGCTATGTTGATATGATGGCAGAAACTCCAAGGATCGTCGAATCGTTCGAGTTTTTGGAGGTACACGACACTACGGGAAATGGGTTAGCTGAGGTTGTAGAGGGAGTATTGGTGGATAATGATCTTGATATCATGGACTGTAGGGGACAAGGGTATGACAAGGGTGCTAATATGAAGGCCAAGTATAAAGGAGTGCAGACGTGAGTAAAAAATACTAATAAACGAGCAATGTTCATGGCATGTGTTGCACATAATCTTAACTTACTTTTGGGTGACATGGTTAAATGCAATAAGGACGTTATGACATTTTTTTGGTATAGTTCAGCATCTGTACACTTTGTCTGTAGCTTCCACAGAAAGGTGTGACATTTTGTGCGAACTATGTCCTGGCCTCCTCACACTGAAATCATTATTTAGCACGAGATGGGAATGTTGAATTGACAGTGCCAAGCCCATCAGGTACCAGTTAGGCAAAGTAAACGAAGCTCTAGAAAAAGTGGCAGAAACTACCAAAGATCCTGTTACCCGGTCAGAGGCCCAATCTTTGTTGCTTCATACAAGTTCGTATGAATTTGTTTTAAGCCTCGTTACCTGGTACGATATTTAATTTTATGTGAACTCAACAAGTAAAACTCTCCAATCTGAGAAGACTTCGTTAGATACCGCTTTAACTGGGCTTCAGGGCCTAAAGTCATTTTTCTCAAAATTATCGCAACGCTGGCTTTAACAGTGCAATGTCCACCGCTAGAGAACTAATTGAAAATTTGAGCTATGCAAATAAATTTTCTATTCGCCATCAAGGCAATCACAAAAGGTTCCTTGATGAAATAAATCAGAGAAATGATCAACAGGTGGAAAAAAAATACGAAGAGGAACTTTAAAAAGAAGCTGAAAATAAATTTCGGGTAAATTACGTTTTGTCTGTCATAGATACTGCACTGAGCTGCGTAGAAAATAGATTTAACAAAGTTAATTTTTTTTAGGAATACTTTGGATTTCTTTTCGATCCTTCCAAGCTTTCCAATTTGGAGGAAAAGCAATTGAAAGACCATTGTCAAACACTCTCTAATTTTCTAAAAGATTTGGATGCAGATCGTTTTCTGGAGCTACAATTATTTAGGTACGCTGTTCCGTAATCTGTAAAAAGTGCTAGAGGTGCCCTAGAGTACTTAGCCCCGATAAAGGAGTCCTATCCTAATTTAACGACGGCATATCGAATTGTGCTTACAATTCTTATAACGGTTGCATTAGGGGGAAAGGAGTTTTTGCATTTTGAAACTAATCAAAACAAGTAGTTCCCTGAAGAACTAAAGCCTATTTTCATATATCCTACTTATGTTAATTGTCACTATCAACGTATAAAATTTCAGTTTTATTGCTGTAATAGATTCGTAGATATTGAAAACCGACTAAATATTTCGGATGGTCGCCATGTTGGATTTTTATATATGTAGGTCTTAGAGTTATGTACTGTTACATGAAGATTATTGTGTATGTGTAGTATTCAAACTTAAATCACATGATTAGGACACAAGAAGTAAAAACGAGATTTTAAAATTTCGCACAGCTGCCATCTTGTGGTTGTGGAAACATTTGTACAAGGATTTGCTGTACCAAGTTTCACTGCACTCGGATGGTTATATTGTGAGAAACGCTCATGTGAATATTTTTACTTCGCGTCACCGCCATGTTGGATTTGTGATCACCAGGTTATTGAAAGTCTTATAGGCGAACTTGTGTTCATAGCCCCTATGAACATTTAAAAATTCAGTTTGATTGCTGTAATAGATTCGTAGATATTGAGAACCGTCAACTTATTTCGGATGGTCGCCATGTTGGATTATATGTATAGGCCATAGAGTCATGCACCATTAATGGAAAATTATTGTGTAGGTACATTATTGAAACTTCCACTTCGATCGCATGATTACGACACAAGAAATAAAAACTTAATTTTAAAATTAGCACAGCTGCCATCTTGAGGTTATGTAAACAATTGAACTAAATTAAATACCAGTGCATTACAATGTGTATAAACATTTGCTGTACCAAGTTTCATTGCGTTTGGATCATTAAATCGCGAGAAAAGTCTATTTAAAACTTTCAATTTCGCGTGGCCACCGTGTTTGTTTTGTAGTTAACCGATATTTGAAAGTCTCATAAATGAACTTCCAGTATTGCCCTTTATCTCCGTACAAAATATGTGGATGATACCGGTAATAGTTTCAGAGATATAGAATGCCGGTGAAATATTTCGAACAGCCGCCATCTTGAGGTATTGTAAACAATTGAACTAAGTTAGATGTCAGTGCATTACAATGTGTATAAACATATACTGTACCAAGTTTCATTGCGTTTGGTTGGTTAAATCGCGAGAAAGTCTATTTAAAAGTCGCAACTTCGCTTGGCCGCCATGTTGGTCTTGCAGTTACCAGGTTTACAAAAGTCATATAGGTGAACTTCTAGTAGTTCCCTTTATCACCATACAAAATTCCAGGGTATTCTCGGTAATAGTTTCGGAGATATTGAATGCTAATGAAATATTTCGCACAGCTGCCATGTTGGATTGGTGAGACGTAACCACATTTGAAGGGCACGGTCAGGGTCGTCCGGAATAGTGCTATGAACTTACCGAGTTTCACTGAAATGGCTCCTGCCGTTTAGATTTTATTAGGGGGACACACACACACGCATCACACAAACACACGGACAAAAGGTGATCTCATAAGCCTATTTTTCCATAAATGAAATAGGCTAAAAAACTATTTGCGATCAACGATTGCGCAGGAGCGTCTGAACGGTTTGGCTACTCTGTCAATCGAATGTGAAACGGCCAAAAAAATTAGAAATGGACGATTTAATGAGCACTTTTGCCCTATTAAAGGCCTGCGAAGCGCCTTTTACATAAATAAAAAGCTCTTAATTCTAAACATAAAACAGAATTTTTTTGAAAAAAGAAAATGAATTTTAACTAGCCTAAAATTGTAATTTCTTTTAAAACATCACTCTCCGTACAACACAGCCACTTACAGTCTAAAATTTGCATTTACTACCATTCCCCCGCGAACTCATGCCTACTAGGTCCCGCGCACCCTCGCGACGGCCCTGCCTGTTGCCCTTGGACAGTCAAGTCATCAATGGTTAATGCTGGTATTGGATGCCGCTGGATTTGTCGTCCTATAATGTCCCATACGTGCTCAATGGTCTGATGATCTCGCCGACCAATCTAACTGGTCGACACTCCGTAGAGCACATTGGTTGATAGCAGCAGTATGAGGATGAGCTCTATCCTGTTGGAAAAATCCCCCTTGAATGCTACATGAATGGCAGCACAACCAGTTCAATTACCAGTGAGATGTACAAATGTGTTGTCAAGGTTGTTGGGATAATGACGAGAGTGCTCCTGCTGTCATAGAAAATTGTTCCCCTGATTATAACTCCAGGTGTAGGGCCAGTGTGTCAATGCTGCAGTTAGCTTGGTTCCAAGTGTTCACCTGGCTTCCTTCTTACCAACATATGGCCATTACTGGCACAGAGACAGAAACTGCTCTCATCGAAGATCACAACAGATCTACACTCCACTCTCCAAAGAGCTCTAGCTTAACACCGCTGAAGTCGCAGATGGGTGATTCTGAGTAAGTGGCATGAATGCCACAGGACGTCTGCCTTGGAGTTGTCCCTCAAGTAGTTGATTTGTTAGTTTGCCGGTTCCCTCTGGTGCCAACTGAAGCTTTAAAGACTGCTGCATATGCAGTATGATCCTCCACAGCCTTTTACCTAATACGGCGGTCTTCCCTCCCCATAGTGGTCCATGTGCGGCCAGACCCCGGTCTTCTTGAGATAGTGCCTTCCCTTGAACATTGTTGCCAACACCGATTAACTGTGGATGCATCCCTGCCAAGTCTTTCTGCAATATCGCTGAAAGAACATCGACTTCTTGGAGTCCTATTACATGGCCCCGTTCAAACTCGGTGAGCCGCTGATACTGCCTTCTTCGTCTCCTTAAAGACATGTTTGACTCATGTCTACCTCCCAACGTCAACACTAGATGATGAATAACATTCATGAAGGGTACCACGCGAATTTAAAGCAAATCTGCTTTGCAAGGTCATAGTGGCACTACTAGGACCACTCTTCGTTCACTAGCATGCAAATTTGAATAAGCATCATCTTTCAGGTGTGCAAACATGCCTCCCTAGCACAACTCCTTCTTGGTGTTGGGACTTCACTTTCCGCCAGTGTATTTGTGCCCCCTGTTTTTCCAGTTCTCCAGGGTTGGGGTGAGGTGTGATGAGCCATCCTCAGCAAAGGATGAATGATGTCACTCTGAAGGGTTGGGGGCAATAATGTGGTAACCCACACAACCATTTTACTGTTCTGAAATCTGATGGTGTATATTACCGTTTTTTTATACAAATAAGTGGGTTACCATCTTTTGTGTTCTAAGTTTCAGTGGATATCCTTCCTTTGTGTGGCTTACCATAAATCATGTACACCTCATGGTATAGTGGTTAGCATAGTTGGCTACCACTCCGGAACCCCGGGTTCGAATCCAGGTTCATCCAAGAAATTTATTTCTGGTTTGTGGTTGACATGCAAGTCAACCTAGCGGTGTCAATTTGCATCGGGTCAGTGGATTACAAAAGTTTACTTTTTGTCATAAATACAATGAAGTATTTATTTACAAAGTACTGTATGAGAAAGGTGTACATTGATTCTTACACAGAAGAAATATATGGAATGTAGAAAAGAACTACAATCTGTTAAAAACACGTAAATCAACTTAGTACTCGCAACATGTTTACTAGCACTATCTTGATCTTCATTCACCATTATGTCCATTTAGTCCTCATCAAACATTCGTTTACTAAGGCAACACTGAAAATGGCTTCAAACACCATAATGATCTACCTTCCTTTTTGAGGTATATTTTTTGTAGAGATAAGGCAGACATTACTGATCATATGCTTGTAGCACTGACCCACAGGTCTGGAATGTAGACGTCTTGTACGAGTACATGTCTCCTAACATAACGCAATCTTGGTTGCTTGGTAACAAAGTATGCCCTGGTATGGGAACGTAGTGTGTTACTGTCTCTACTAGATAAGACCATAGGCTTACAACAAACAAATTTTTACTCTGATTGACTTATTAAAATCAACTTTTCTCCTTTAAAGTTACATTTTTTGAGATAACTAGTGATTTCCTCTGAGCCATACCCGGCTGTAGTCAACATCATCTACTACAGTTTCCAGCCCCCCGGATGGGTCTGCTTACGAGGGGAGGATACGATGCATGGGTCACCGTTTCGAACCATCCTTAGTACACCAGGCGTGTACCAGGTGCAAGTAGTAAGATGCGCTTCTCAGCTGTTTCCGAGAAATTAATTAATTACAATTGTAGTGTGGCGTCTTATGTGCATTGTACGATAGCAAGAAGCCAACGAGCGCGTGGTGCAGCGGTAAGAGCCCTGCTTCGTAAGCGCAGGATCGCTGGATTGAATCCCACCGGTGGGCTTTTGAAGTGTGTTGTGTTTTTTGTTGTTGTAAACATTGGCAATTCGTACAATGTCGGTGTCGTGAACAATGTTTATTTTGCAGTCAATTGGAGTGGAAAAAGAGACTGTAGGCAGAGTGAAGGAGATGTATTGTGGAAGTGTGAGTTGTGTGAAGGTTGGAGGGGAAAGAACAGACTGGTTCAGACAAATGAGTGGCCTGAAACAGGGTAGTGCGCTGTCACCCCTTCTCTTTATTGTGGTTATGGACGAGGTAATGACACGGGTAGCAGGAAAGATGGGAGAAGATAAGATGAAAGCAATGGTGTTTGCAGATGATCTCATGGTCTGGGGAAACAAGGAGGAGGAAATTCAGGAGCAACTGAAGGTTTGGGAAGAAACAGTGGGAGAGTACGGATGGAAGTTCAACATCAGTAAATGTGAGATCCTGTTAACGACCAGGAAAAGGGACAGACCAATGAGTGGGATAACACTTGGAGGTGGACAGCTGAAGAAGGTGGAAAGTCTCAAGTACTAGGGAAGTATAGTGGAGGAAAATGGGAGAAATGACAAAGAGATTACGGAACGTGGCAGACAGGCAGAAGCATTTCTGAGAAGCATTAGGAGCTTAGTGTGGAATAAAGATGTCCCACAAAAAAGCAAGGAAGTGTTATACAGAAGCTACTATATCCCGATACTGACCTATGCTTCAGAAGCGTGGACAATGAAGAAAAGAGACATAAGCAGAATACAAGCAGGTGAAATGAAGTTCCTGCGAAGTAGGATCGGAGTAACAAGAAGAGACAGGGTGAGGAATGAAAAGGTCAGGGAAATGGTGAAAGAGGAGCCCTTGCAAGGTAGGATTGAGACATCAAGACTGAGGTGGTATGGACACTTAAAGAGAATGGATGAGAAGAAGATTCCCAAGAGGATACATGAGATGCAGATGCAGAAGAAACGACCAAGGGGAAGACCAAGAGATAGATGGCTGAAAGGAGTGGAGGAATGTGTCAAGAAGAGAGGCGAGGACTGGACCAGAGTGACAGCGGAGAGGTGGTGGGAAGAAAGAACTAAGTGGCGAGGCTTATGTTCCAAACAGACCCAGCCTGGGGCTGGAAACTGTACAAGATGATGATGATGATGTAATAACGTGTTATGTGGGCGGGAAAAGGGATTCTGAAATCATCGTATGGGGTCAATGTTTGTGGCAATACATCATGTACAGTATCGGCATTGCAAATACATGGGTATTATACACTGTCAGGTGTATTCTATTATATGTACCGGTATACATTGAAGGCCCAGTCTGTTTCGTCCATTGCACGTCTGTGAAACATCAGACCAGCCCGTATCCCGCAAGTAGTGACTCATGCTATGCGTATTGGTTGGAAATTGCCAATGGTTACAAAAAAAAGAAAAGGAAACACAACACTCTGCTTATGTGCAGGGCTCTTACCACTGCACCACGCGCTCGTTGGATTCTTGCTAGAGTACAAAGAACATAGACGCCGCACTGCAATTGCGAATAATTAATCTCTCGGTAACAGCTGAGAAGCCCATCTTACTACTTGCACCTGGTATTCGCCTGGTCATGTCCTACACGTGTACTAAGGATGGTTCGAATCGTTGACCCATGCATCGTATCCTTCCCTTGTTAGAACATAAGCCTCTCCATCGTTTTCTATCCACCCACCACCTTTTACTCTTCACTCTGTCCCTCTCCTTCCCTCTTTTCTGCACTCCTTCCTTCACACCCACAATCCACCTATCTCTTGGTCTCTCGCCCTCCATTTCCATCTCATGCATCCTCCTTGGTATCCTGCATTCTTCTAACATGTCCGTACCAACTTATTCTGACTTCTCTATGCTCTCTTGTAAGGGTTTCTCTTCCTCAATATCTCTCTCTCTCTCATTTCTTACTCTATCCCTTCTTGTTATTCCTAATCTGCTTCTCTGAAATTTCATTTCGCAAGCCTGGATCCTGCTCACTTGTCTCTTCTTCATAACCCATGTTTCTGATGCTTAGGTGAGTATTGGGCCATAATATGTTCGATACAATACCTGTTTGCTGTTCTGGGGTACGTCCCTGCTCCATACCAGACCTCTCACGCTCTGCATTCTTTAATACTTCTCCTCTTATCATTATATCTGTTGTTACTCTTCCCCTATTTTTCGTTGTCACCATCGTTTCACACTTCTTTGCATTAAATTTCAAACCATACTGTTTTACTGTCTCAACCCATTCATTCAACTTTTCTTGTACCTCTGCCTCTCCGTTGCCCAATATCGTCTGCAAACATCATTGCTCTCATATGTTCTTCTCCTAATTGTGCTGCCACTTCTACCATTACCTCATCCATCACGGAGATGAAAAGCAGTGGAGATAGTGCACTCCCTTGCTTCAACCCACTCTTCTGCTTTAACCAGTCTGACCTCTCTCCCCCAACTTTCACACATCTCATACTTCCTTGGTACATCTCCTTTATTCTCGCCACAGTTTGATTTTTAACTCCATTATCCTGTAGGGTATGCCTTCTCTATGTCCAGGAACACCATTACCAAATCCTTTCCATATTCATAGTGTTTTTCTTGGAGCTATCTTATGCTGAAAATTAGGTCCACTGTTGATCATCCTGGCCTGAATCCATACTGTTCCTCCCTCAACCCTTTTTCTACTACTCTCCGCACTCTCCTTTCCAGGACCTTCTCAAATATCTTCGCAGCATGGCTGTAATCTCATCCCAAAATTAAGAATAGGCCTTTTCAGTTTTACAGTCATGAATACTTACCGTACATTGTATCCCATAACTTCCGGCAGTGAAAGGCAGGACCTGCCCTCGCCTTACATCCACACTTTCCCCACTACAGCTTCCTTCCCTTTCCCTCTTGCTTCTAGCTGATGACGTATGAGTACTAAAACACCTTGCCCTTAACTTTCCCTCTGCCTGCCTATCAGCTGGTCAGCCAGTCCACAAACATTCCACACGTTGCAACAACCACGAGAACCACAGTCTAATGGGTAAGTGCACATTTTTTAAATCCACACTATCAATTTACAAGTCCATTTTCAAAATTAATCGCCCCTCTTTCCGTTTATTCAAAATACAACGCGCTGATCAGGATATGCTTAGTCATCACACACACAAAAAATGCCACAGATGTAAGTTTCAGATAAAATTCATCTCTCAATCCTAGACAAATTTTCACACTTTTCACATTGCCCAAAACCTTTAGGACAAGAGTTACTGTAACAACCTATTCTTTTGACTTCAGGCAAATTTGACCTTAAAGAACACCTCATTAGACTCGTATTTGACAAAGTGGAATAGATCACCCACGGTCATTAAATAAATTTCTTTCAAGTGTTAATCATCTCATGCTAAGTGAATCTGTCACAATCAAGATTTTAAAAAATCCAAATTGCTAAACAAAACACTTAGCGATATAAAAAAGAAAGAGTGAATCAAAACAACTCTAATTTCACAAAGGATTCATGTAAAGGGCGCCCTTCTTTCACACGTCTATGACGAGTTCTGTTAATGCAGTATGGACAACAAATTTTAAGGACTACCGAAATATTTAGTTGTAATGTGTATCATTCGTAGATTTTATTGACTCACAACCAATATTTGTCCTTTAACACACAAGCACACACATCAAATTTTAGGACGCAGACCCACGCGTGGGGTGTTCTCCACCCCACAAGTTATTTTATTGCCACTTATAAACTACCATATTAATTCAAGATATTAAGTAATATTATGCAAGATTGACTCTCTCTCCATTACTTAGGGGCATATTTTCTTTGAAATCCTTCCTCTCATATTTATAAACTGGATCAATCTTATCGTGTCTTTATGTTTAGTTTGCATGTTTTTAATAAATATCTTCAAAATCATATTAAATTATTAACAAACGTATTTTGGAGCTTATATACGATGAAGGGAATAGTAAATAAAAGAGAATTATGCATTTTAGGTATACATTCATTTATAAACAGTGATATACAGGAGGTTGAACTTTCGCTAAAAGATACTCTTCTTGAAATATGAAAAAAGCGTTCCTCGCTAAATAAACACACCAAAAATTAATATAAATCAATCACTTAATCTAAAATGCTAGTTGGCAATAATAACAATGAATTCTATAATTTTAAAATACCTGTAAGACTTCTATATTCCTTATGTGGGGGGGGGGGGGGGGGGGGTTGGAGGGGCATGGTGATAGAGCTTTCACTCAGGAGTTCACTCTTCACAGTAAACGATTCTGTGTTCCATGCAGACGAGTTTGTTGGAACTGCTTCACGATGTTTGAGTTTTCCTGTTCTTTCTTTGAGGTCAAACGTCACAGTGACCGGAGGTCATCATTTTCTTTTTTTTTTTGTGGAGGTAGGAGGAGGTTTATTTTTAGTACCATTGATGTGCTTCACTACTGCCCTAAAATGAATGGTAAGGTTTGGATAGTATCCCGATATGCTACGTGTGCTTTCGTGAGCTTTTAGCTGTAAAACCAACTACTTGAGATATTTCTGGACACTATCAAATGTATCCATTCTGTACAGGCTCCAAAATATTGTTCATCACTGAAAATAAAATGTAAATAAAATAAAAGTTCCGCTAACAATGATGTTAGGTCTACTGTAACACCACCAGACCATACATAAGTAAACGGCAGAAAAGAAAATCAAATATTTCCTTGCAGTAACAAATACAAACACAGGAAAGAAAAGCCTGTGTTGCTTGCAATTCACATTGGTGCGATTTATTTTACTTCGGGTTAACAAGAAATTATATATGACAAAAGAGAACATCTCTGCGTTAAATTTCAAGCTACTGCTTAAGCAGCCCTATGGATGTCAATAAAATTAAAAAGGACACATTTTTCTAGCACCATTTCATTCTCTTTTTAATTCAATGTGAAAACTATGTTCAATGTAATTAGAGCACCTCACATTAGATAAGGAACATCAAGATACAAGAATCTACATATTTTTTAACATGATAAAAGAATTTTAATAATGTATTAAATCAGGGATATTAATGTGTTTTTTTTTCAACAAAAAACTCTTTTCTGGACAAACATACCAAAAAGGTACAAAAAGTACTAAGAATAAGAAATAACACCTAAGAGTAGTATGAGAAGTTCATAATTATGCTTGTAAACAGTAACAGCTGAAGAAGGTGGGCAGATCCACAGAAACTTGTACCGATTGTCTAAAAACAATAAATGGTTATGATAAAGTTGACAAAATTGTTGTATATACTTGAACATATTACTGTATTTCCTTACATATTCGTCGCCATCGCATAATGATTGCACCCTACTTTTCAAATACAAAAAATTGGTTGATAAAATATCATCGCATAATTGTCGCATAGCACATTTGTTTTTGTTCATCATCACGCTGCATAGTGGTTGCGTCCAGAGCCAGGGGAGCAAAACTTGTATGGCCTCTTTGTTTCCGCAAGTTGACCTCGGAATGACGAGCTTCAATAAACCGCCGTATGAAGCTCTGCTAGCCCCAGTTTGCCTACGTGAATACAGACCGGACTCCTATTGGCGGAAACCTATGCAAGAGCCACCCCGCGCCAGTCTAGCTTCAGCCACTTCTGTGGAAACATTGCAACAGAGACCCTTGCATGATGGTAAGGTGATCTTGATGAAATTGAAATACACCGGATTACAAATTAATAAATAATTATATATTATATTTAAAAAAGATAGTGGTTTTTCTTCTTTGAACTTGAGTTTAGTGCTTTTCAGTCGGTCAACACGAATGTACTCAACAGAGCTGGGTCGTGCCCTAATCCTGAAATAAATTACATGAAATTAATAAATACACTAGGATGACCAGTTTCGATCTTCAAGCGATCATCAGATCCATTACACTTAGGCTATAAAATCTAGGTTTGAAAATACAGGTGAAAATATTTACAATATGTACGTATAAGGATATGGAAACTGAAAGAAAAGGATAGAAGGGTCGAGTACCTAAAAATGGTAAAGGAAGGAATTCCAACAGATGAAGAAAGAGGGGTGGAAGAGGAATGGGCTAGATTTAAGAAGACACTAGTAGGTGCAGCAGAAGCAGTATGTGGGAGGACAAGTAGTAAGAAGAGGTGGAAGGAAACACCATGGTGGAATGAGAAGACAAAAGATATAGTAAGGGAAAAGAATAGAGCCTTTAGGAGGTGGTATCAAAATAGGACGGTAGAGACAAGGGAAGAGTACCAGGAAAGAAAGAAGGAGGCGAAGAGAGTAGTGGCTGAGGAGAGAAGAAAGTGGATGGAAGAGTGGACAAAGATGATGGAGGATAGTGAAGGTACAAAAAAGGTCCTGTATGGGATGGTAAAAAATAAGAGGCGGAAGGATCCTACGGATTATGTTAGAATGGTGAACAAAAGGGGACAAGAGATAGAAAATAGGGAAGAACTGAAGAAAATGTGGAAAGAATATTTTGAAGAACTTCTGAACCCAATTGGAAACCACGGCGAGGAGGAAGAAATCGGGGAAGAGGAAGATGAACTGCAAACAGAAAAGGACTTAACATGGAAAGAAGTGGAAGATGCAGTGAGGAAGATGAAAGGAGGGAAGGCACCGGGTGTGGATGAGTTGAGTGTGGAGATGGTGAGAGCAGCAGGAGAGGTGGGGATACAATGGTTGTACCGAGTGATGAGGACAGCATGGAAGGAAAGGAAGACCCCAGAGGACTGGAAAAAGGGAATAATTGTCCCGATCTTCAAGAAAGGTGGTAGAACAGAATGCAGAAACTACCGGGGAATAATGCTAATGAGTCATTGTGCAAAGATCTTTGAGAACATTTTGGAAAGGAGGATTAGGACAAGGATAGAAGGAGGGATGAGGGAAGAAAAACATGGCTTCAGAGCAGGAAGGTCCACAGTGGATTTGATTTTTGCTGTAAGGCAGTTACAAGAACAGCACTATGAGTATGGAACAGATCTACTGATGGCCTTCCTGGACATTGAGAAAGCATATGACAGTGTATGCAGAAACAAAGTATGGAAGTCCCTGGAGGATAGAGGAGTAGAAAAATGGACTATAAGGAGGATAAAGGAGATGTACAAGGGAAGCGTGAGCTGTGTGAAAGTGGGAGGAGAGAGATCGGACTGGTTGGAACAGAGAAATGGCCTGAAACAAGGAAGTGCACTGTCACCGTTACTTTTCATTGTGGTGATGGATGACATAATGACCCGAGTGGCACAAGTAATTGGAGAAGGAAAGATGAAAGCAATGGTGTTTCCAGATGATTTGGGGAAACAAGGAGGAGGAGGTACAGGAGCATTTGGACGTGTGGGAAGGAATAATACAAGGATATGGGATGAAATTTTGCATAAATAAGAGTGAGATGGTGATCACAACAAGGAAGAAGGAAAGAACCACAACGGGATTAACAATTGGTGGGGAACAGCTGAAGAAAGTGGAGAGTTTCCAAGTATCTGGGAAGCCCGATAGAAGATAATGGAAGAAACGATAGAGAAATAAATGAGCGGGGGAGACAGGCAGAAGCATTCCGGAGGAGTGTGATAAGCATGTTATGGAGCAAGGATGTCCCTCAGAACAGCAAAAAGATCATATATCGGACGTACTATGTCCCTATCCTGACGTATGCCTCGGAGATCTGGGTTATGAAAGGAAAGGAGAAGAGCAAAATACAGGCCAGTGAGATGAGGTTCTTGAGAAGCAGTATTGGAGCTACAAAGATGGACAGAATAAGAAATGAGAGGACCAGAGAATTAATGAAGGAGGAACCATTACAGGATGATATAGAGAAATCTAAGACTTAGATGGTATGGACATGTAAAATGAATGGAGGAGAAGAGGATACCCAGGAGGGTACATGAGACGAAGTGGGATGGAAAGAGACCGAGAGACAGGTGGCTGAAGGGGGTGGAAGAAAGCGTTAAGAAGAGAGGGGAAGACTGGACAAGGGTGGGGGCTGACAGATGGTGGGAAGACAGAAGACGTTGGAGAGGCTTGTGTTCCAAACAGACCTGGCCAGTGGCTGGAAACTGTGCAAGATGATGATGACAATTATTTAGTTGCAGTATTGGTAATGCAACTGTCGGTGTATGCTAAATGCAGTATGTATGATGTTAGGTGAAATGCTAAATGGTGATAGATATCCGGAGTTACTAATTTGGAGTGATATATGGTTGTAAAACCTTTGGGTGTGGCGAACCCATCGTACAAATAGCCTAAATATGATAGTGTGCGAGTCGAGGCCTCGGATGGAGGTCCTTGATTCACGCCCCGACCCAGATCACTGGAACCGGGAAAAGAAGAAGAAGAAGATATGGTTGTAAAAATCAACTATGGTTAAAATGTAATATTACAGGCTACTACTTACCTGGTAGTCTTCCTTGCTGGAGTTGCGCGCAGTTTTCGTGTTCACTGTAACTCCAGGTGTGGTCGACTGAGATAACAGATAACAGTCTTTTAAAGGCAGAATATCCCTAACGGTATTATCCTATTTTCCGTTTCTTTCAGACGCAGTGAACTTTAAATTAGGCCTACCCTACCACACTGGTATACTTGCCGTAAAAGCGGTAGATTTATATCAGGCTAATATTGTATAATGTTACCGGTCCATAATTGTAGGCTGGCTGCATAGCTCAGCGGTCAAGTTCTTGCCAGCTGTTCCCAAGGTTGCAGGATCGAATGCTGGTGCAGCCAGTTGGCATTTGAGGGTGCACAAATGCGAGGGAGCTGTGTCAGCAGATTTACTAGCACGTTAAAGATCCCCTTGGGGGAAAATTCCGGCACCTTGGCGTCTCTAAAAGCCGCAGTTGTTAAAAGAGATGCAAAACCACTAACATTATTACTATACATAATTGCATATTTTAAAGCTGATTAATAAATTTTCTGTTTTGAAATATACTTTTGAGGATGTTGGTTTGTATATGGTAGTTATTTAATGGATATTATTTTTTGAGATATGCGCATACAAGACGCTCCTCAATTTTTCAGCATTATAAATTGGATAAAAAAACTGGTCTTATATGAATGTAAATACAGTACTTGCAGTACGGTACTTTCTTTGAAATACACACATAGGAAGGGAAGGAATGCTTCAAAACTTACCTCATCGTGACAAAAGCTTCGCAAAGCGGAAAACGCACGCACTTGAAATATAAAATACACTCGAAAGAATATGTTAAATACTGCGGGAAAGTAGGTATCTTCTCAAAAGTTTTACAAACTTAAGAATGAGGACATTGAGAGGAAGGTGCATGGCCCTCTCATGTGGGAAGAGCCACATCGAAACAAGTCCGCACTAGATGGCTATGAAAATGGATCAGAAAGATTCAGAGATGCGACAGTTCTGAGAGGGCAAAGCATGCTAGGAACATCAAAACACAAAATCCAATTTAGTCGCCAATTACAATAGCGAATTTGAGGAAAACTAACCATTAAACAGCTCGATTATTCTGACCAATGGAATAACTAGTACAAAAATAAAGTAAGGTCAAAAGGAATAATACAGGATGAAGTAATAAAACAGAAAAAATTGAAAACCACCAAAATGAATATAATCATCCCTTGAAATTAATAGGACTGTTAAATGACATCAAGGTAATTCCATCAGAGGCCTTGGATAGTGACCACCGGCTGTTGGTTGTGAACCTGAGAGGGACCAAGGATAAGAAAGGGGCAGAAAATCAGGTTAGACGGATAAGGGTATGGAAGTTGAGAGGTGAAGAAAACAGGGTAGAATACCTAAGAATACTGAAGGAAAGCATCCCAAATAATGAACTGAAGACAGTAGAAGAGGAATGGGGTAGATTCAAGAGGACACTAGTAAGGGTGGCAGATGCAGTATGTGGAAGGACAAGCAACAAGAAGAGATGGAAAGAAACTCCATGGTGGAATCAGGAAAAAAAATATATTGTTCAGAAGAAGAATAGAGCCTTTAGGGTATGGCTCCAAAATAGGACAATAGAGACAAGAAAGGAGTACCAAATACAAAAGAAGGAAGTGAAAAGAGTGGTGGCTGAGGAGAGAAGAAACTGAATGAAAGAGTGGACAAGGATGATGGAGGAGGATAGTGAAGGTACCAAAAAGGTCCTATATGGGATGGTTAAAAGTAAGAGGAGGAATGATATGATGGACTACGTTCGAATGGTGAACAAAAGTGGTCGAGAAGTAGGGAATAAGGATGAACTCAAGATCATGTGGAGGGAGTACTTTGAAGAACTCTTGAACCCGAATGGTGACCCTGATGAAGAAATAGAGGAACTGGGAACAGAAGAGGACCTAACATGGAGGGAAGAGGAAGATGAAAGGAGGGAAGGCACCAGGTCTGGACGAGATATGTGTAGAGACGCTGAGAGCGATAGGAGAGGTCGGAATGCAATGGCTATATCGAGTAATGAGGGCTGTATGGAAAGAGAGGAGGACCCCTGAGGACTGGAAGAAGGGATTCATTGTCCCAATCTTCAAGAAAGGTAGCATAAAGAAGTGCAAGAATTATCGGGGGTTACATGGATGAGCCATTGTGCGAAGATCTTCGAGAAAGTTTTGGAAAAGAGAATTCGGGCAAAAATTGAAGGAAAGAACAACATGGCTTCAGAGCAGGAAGGTCCACAGTATATCTAATTTTTGCTGTAAGACAGTTGCAGGAAAAACATGAATATGGATTAGACCTACTGATGGCCTTCCTGGACATTGAAAAAGCATATGATAGTGTACGTAGAAGTAAGTTATGGAAGGCTTTGGAGAAGAGAGGAGTAGGAAAGCAGACTATATGGAGGTTAAGGGAAATGTACAATGGAAGTACACTGACCGGCACGAAAAACGCAACACTTCAATTTCTTACAAAAACTGAAATTTATTGCAAATTTATGACCCTGTTATAACACTAATCTACTATATGATGATGAAATATTGTAGTACGGTCCCATGTAGGTGTCTAACAATGGAAAATAAAAGATGATTATACACAAATTTAAAAATTAAGCCAGTGATGCACACTTCAAGGAAAGAGCGCTAAAAGAGTGGGAAATTTTGAGTAAGGTCCTAAAGGTCCTCACTTCTGCTTTGATTTTATACACTTCACACATTACTTCACAGACCTCGGAGACCTCTGTTCGCATTTTTAAAAGCGTGTTTTGCCACCTCTTGTACCAATGACGGCATTCAACCTTTCAGGGATGCTCCTGATAATGCTGTAATGTCCTGTTGAGGAATCATCTCCCATTCTCCCAGGAGGACATTCCGTAGGTCCTGTAGGGTCTCTGGATAGCACTGACGGGCTCTTCTTCCAAGCCGGTCCCAAACGTGCTCAAGAGGATTCTAATGAGTGCTTCGAGCAGGCCAAGCCATAGCAGGAATCCCTGCTTCACCCAAGAACTTTCTTAACGTGTGGGCGTGCATTGTCTTGCATTAGTGTGAAATCATCACCAATAAAAGGAGTGAAAGGCACAACATGCTCCAGAAGGATTTCCTCCACATACCGATGTGCAGTGAGGCTCCCATTCTCCACGAAGACCAAAAATTGTCCTTGCAGCCATACTGATTCCTGCTCACACCATTACACAACCACCCTGAAATGGCATCCTGGATGGCATCCTCTGGCCTTCTACAGACCCTCTCTCTTCAGTCAGGTGATCGGAGGCCAAACCGCGACTCATCGGCGAACAACACTTGTTCCCATTGTTGTACTGTCCAACCATGATGTTTCCTTGCAAAACATAGTCGAGCTGTGCGATGTTCTCTGGTAGGTTCAGGGTCTGTAACTGGTCTTCTGGATTGAAGATTGGCTTCTTCCAATCTTCTTTGGACGGTTCTCTCACTAGCATCGACCCCTCGAACTTGGTGGAGTCGATTTCGTGCTTCAATGGCGGTGGAGTGACGGTTGTGAAGAACTTGAAGTTGTAAGAAGCGGACATCTCTCTTCGATTTTGTTCTTCTCGGGCCTGTTCCTGGTCTCCTTGCAAAGCCTGCAGTTTCCCTGTACCTTCGTACGGTTCTGGAAATCGTGGAAGCTGTAATCCTCAACACTTCTGCAATGTAATGCATGCTGCGACCATCTTCCACCAAAGCAACAACTTTTGCAGCTTGTTCAGGGCTTGTAACGTGTTTTTCGAGGGGTTTTTATGCCACTGGCATAAGTCAGTAGGAAGCCATTCTATATTTATTTACGCGGCAAATTGTTCAGCCAAGAGAATTTTTCATGTTAATTTATTATTATTATTAATTTATTATAATTATTATTAAGATATTTTCGGAGCATTTTATAAAAATTATAAGCATACAGATAGGTTTTCTATGTCTTAGAAAACACTATCAAGCAAATTATTCATCATCATCTTCATTTCCCGTTTCCAGCTTCCTGGGTCGGGTTGTGAATTAAGGACCTCCAACGTTTCCTGTCTCTCCACAACTCCTCTCCTGTTTTTAGTACTTCTTCAGGTTTTCCTCCTCTCTTCTCTACACACTCCCACACTGTATCTGCCCATCTCTTTCGGGGCCTTCCTCGTGGTCTCTTCCCTGTCATCTTTTCACAGAAAGTTTTCTTTGGTATTCTCTCCTCTCCCATTCTCATCATATGTCCATACCACTTTAACTTTGTTGTTTCTATCCTGTCCTGCAGCTTCAAGATTCCTGTCTTTTTTCTAATCTCTTCGTTTCTAACTCTATCTCTTCTGGTCTTGCCCTCTATACCTCTTAGGAATTTCATCTCCGCGGCTTGTATTCTACTCTCCTCTCTTTTTGTAGTAGTCCACGCTCCAGCTGCATATGTTAGTATGGGTCTGTGTATTCTCTTTCCAATTTCCTCAGTTATCCTTCCATCTTCTGTGATCACACTTCCCAAGTACTTGAAACTTTTAACCACTTCTAGAATTTTCCCATTCAATTCTATCTTTCCTCTTCCTTCCTTCCTTCCTCTTGACATTACCATTGTCTTGCTCTTCTCTGTGCTTACTTTCATCCCATATTTCTCTATTTCTTGATTCCATACATCTAGTTGTTTTTGTACTTCCTTTTCATCCTCGACCCATATCACTATATCATCTGCAAACAGCATGGCCTTTGTTGCCTCTTGTCCCAATCTCTGTTTAACATTCTTGTGAATTTCATCCATGACTATGATGAATAGTAAGGGGGACAATACACTTCCCTGTCGGAGACCTGTTTCCACTTTAAACCATTCTGTTTCTCCTATACTGGTCTTCACGCTACTCACACAATATTTGTACATAGCTTTTAACATTTGGACATCAGCTCCGTTAACTCTCCTTTTCCTTAATACATTCCAAACCACCTGTCGAGGCACACTGTCGTACGCTTTCTCAATATCAATAAATAACATCACCATGTCTTTTCCAAATTCCCATCTTTTCTCCATCATTTGCCTTAATGCAAAGATTAGGTCAAATGTTGATCTGTCTTTCCTAAAACCATACTGTTCTTCCATCTCTCCTTCTATCTTCCTCCTCAGTCTGCCTTCCAGAACTCTCTCAAAGATCTTAGCTACATGAGCGATAAGAGTGATCCCTCTGTAGTTATTGCATTCCTTTTTGTCACCTTTCTTAAAAATCGGGATAATTAATCCCTTTCCCCATTCTTCTGGAATCTCTTTCTTCTTCCAAATTATTCTAAATAATCTATACAACCACTGTACACCTATTGGTCCCGCTGCTTTTATCATTTCCGCGGACACCTCATCCTCTCCTGCTGCTTTACCGCTCTTCATCTTCTGTATGGCTTCCTCTATTTCTAGCATAGTGATCTCCTTTTCTTCTTCTTCTTCTTCCATTGTTTCTTCTTGTTCTTTTTCACCTTCCAGTTCAATGTATTTAACATTTAGTAGCTTTGAAAAGTATTCTTCCCATCTTTTTACTATATCATCTCTTTGATACAATATCTGTCCTGCTTCAGTTTTTACAAATTTTGTGTTTTCCCTACCTTTTACACTGTTTTTCACCAATCCATATAGAACCTTTTGACTTCCTTGGATATCCTCCTTCAAAGTTTCCGTGAAACCTTCCCAACTTTTCCTTTTTTCTTCTTGTACAATTTTTTGGCATGCCTTCTTTGCTTCTCTATATTTTTGCCATTTCTCTGCATTCTTACTGCCTATCCACTTCCTCCATGCCATTTGTTTTTCTTTAACAGCTTCCTTTACCCTGTTGTTCCACCAAGGAGTCTCCCTTTCCTTTTTCTTCCCTGATAGTCTTCCACAAGTGTTTACTGCACACTTCGCAAAACAATTTCTAAAACATGTCCATTCCTGTTCGACACTTTTTGCTTCGTCTTTGGGAATTTCCTTTTCAAGTCTTCTCGGAACTTTTCCATTGCCTCTCTCTCTTTTAGCTTCCACACCTTTATTTTTCTTTCCCTTTTCTCCGCAAGCTTTGTGATTTTCCCAAGCCTTAATTTGGCTATCACCACTTTATGGTCTCCTTCAAAATCTCCTCTTGGCATAGCTGACACATCTACCAGTTGTCTACGTTTATCCTTTTCCACTAGGATAAGATCGATCATTGTTTTTGTCTTTCTGTCTCCCCATCCATACCTAGTTATTTTTTGGGAGTTCTTTTTCCTAAACCATGTATTTCCAACAATTAATCCATTCCTTCTACAGAAATCTATTAACGTTTCTCCTTTGTCATCCTGATTTCCATAGCTAAGTGGGCCAATTATCTCTTCTTTTCCCTGCCTATCTGTTCCCACATGTGCATTTATTACGAACGACAATATCATAGAAAATTATGTGATTACGGAATTTTACGGAGTTTCGTCAGTTAGGATATTATGAGAGACATGACTCACTGGGAATTCAAATACAGGCTGATTCTTGTCAAGAAGTATTACGCAAGCGGGGTTGCAGCGTCAAGAAAAGGCGGATGGTTGGAACGGAAATCGACTTCATCATCCGTGCGCCGTGTGTAATGAGCCAGAGAAGGGGAAGTAGAGCGTGGGGAGCAGCCAATCAGTGGAGCCCACGTAAGCTGGAAGTCGGTAACGAGGTGGGGAGCCGACGTGTGCATATATCGTTCGACGCACCGTGGAACGAGGACAATCTGTGTAAGACGTAAGCAGTACGGTTGGACGTGCGAGTCGCTCCGATGTTCCGTGGAGTGGGGGACAATCTGAATAGAACTTGCCGAGTATAGTTGCACGCGGGAGTCGCTCCGATGTTCCGTGGAGTGGGGGACAATCTGTGAAAGACTTGACTAGTTCGGTTGCAAGTGTGTGTCGCTTCGATGTTCCGTGGAGTGGAGAACTATCTGTTTAAAACTTAACCAGTTTGGTTGTACGAGGGTATGGCTCCGTTGTTAGGACCATAAAGCCACCAAATCTACAAGTATATCATCAAATATCGACGGAGATGACGACGTCCAGGAGACTGTGGGAAGCTCACAGCATCATCCAGTACGAGGGAAATGCTTTGGCAATTTCCAGTGGTAAGCGCAAATGACACAGAAGTACGCAATCTCTCGTTTCTCTTTGTTTTATATTTCATATTTCAGTAACTTCATAGCTTGGGAATAAGAGTAAAATCAATAATTTATCAGACTCCGTTTTCACGTAATTTTCTATCGGTAATATTAAAATCGCAACCCTCCAATTTAAATTTTAAACTTATTATTATTATTATTAATTTTGCTATTCTTGTTTTATATAATAAATTCATTTCTTTTACAATGCAATCTTTGCTTTCAGTAGGTAGCATTAGATATAGACCAATTCCTTCTCCTGATACAATTGTTTGTTGGGTTAATGATCAAATCATACCACGATCTGAGTGAATAGAGTCTTGAAGGTGTTCTGCCAGAGCTAGACGTTGTTAAATACAAATTTAGATTTCAACATTGCGTTGAGGTCTTGGCGCCCATTAAAACAACATAGCTTAGGCAAAGGTAAACAGTTACAATTATCTCCCAACAGTTAGGGGCAGTCAAACCGTTACACTTGTCGTTCAACGTGTGGGCAAGCCAAACTGCTACAATTGTCGCTACCAACATGGGGCAATAATTAACGTTACAGGCTTAAGGGCATGTTTGCTCCAGAAAGCTAATTACGACAATCACAGAAAGATCCCACAAACACATGTGATTGAAAAGGGAACAATTGAAAGTACAACACTAAGCGCTATAAGAGCGGGAACACATTATTGGGTTACATCCAGTGATGTGTTTTCCAGGTTGCGCGGGAAAAATCAATTGAGGCTAGTGCAATCAACACTTCATTGTTTGCTTGCAAAGCAACACCAATAACATGCCCCGTCTAAAAATAATAGGTTAAAGTGCTTCAATTTGATTAAATAGATAAATTACACAATAATTTCACATCATTTATTGGGTGTTGCGTTTTTCGTGCCGGTTAGTGTATATGCTGTGTGAAAGTAGGAGGTGAGAGATCAGATTGGCTGGAACAGAAGAATGGCTTGAGGAAAGGAAGTGCACTTTCACCGCTACTCTTCATTGTAGTGATGGACGATATAATGACCAGAGTGGCGGAAGTGATTGGCGAAAGAAGGATGAAAGTAATGGAGTTTGCAGATGATTTGATTATCTGGGGAAACAAGAAGGAGGAAGTACAGGAGCAGTTGGATGTATGGGAAGAAATAGTACATGGATATTGGATGAAGTTTAGCATAAGCAAAAGTGAGTGGATGAACACAACCAGGAAGAAGGGGAGAGTCACAATGGGAATAACAATTGGTGGGGAAGAATTGAGGAAAGTGGAGAGTTTCAAGTATCTGGGAAGCATGATACAAGAAAATGGAAGAAACAACCGAGATATAAGTGAGTGGGGGAGGCAAGCAGAATTATTCAGGAAAAGTGTTAGGAGCCTGGTATGGAGTAAGGATGTCCCTCAAAAAAGCAAAAGGGTCATATATAGGATGTACTACGTTCCAATCCTGACATATCCCTCAGAGACCTGGGTTATGAAAGGAAGGGAGCGAAGCAGAATACAGGCTAGTGAGATGAAATTCTTGAGAAGCAGTATTGGAGTGTCAAAGGTGGACAGGTTGAGAAATGAGTTCAGAGAATTAGTCAAGGAGGGAGCATTACAGGATAGGATAGAGGAATCAAGGCTTAAATGGTAATGGCCATGTTAAGCGAATGGATGGGAGGAGGATACCCAGGAAGATACACGAGATGAAATTAGAGGGATAAAGACCAAGAGGAAGGCCAAGAGATAAGTGGCTGAAGGGTGTGGAGGACTGCGTGCAAAAGAAAGAAGACTGGACCAAGGTGGCGATGGAGAGATGGTGGGAAGACACAAGATGATGGAGTGGCTTATGTTCCAAACAGAACCGGCCAGTGGCTGGAAACTGTTCAAAATGATGATGTTATATGCCTAGGTCTTTGACATTAACACTTCTTTCTAGAGTTCTAGCCTACTGGTCTGGTTTAAAACATTTTTATGTAGTTCGAAAACTCTTGAGTGGATTCCAAAAAAGGTCTGAAAGTGGCAGTTTACTCAATAAACCCACCAGTTTTTAGAAAGCACAATTTTTCCTACTTCTTCAATGCCTATTTCTTGAGTTCTACTATTCTGATTTAAATAATTTTTATGTTGTTTGAAAGCTCTTGCTAAGTGGATCTCATAAAAAGTTGGTTTATTCAGAAAAAGTGGAAAACCACTATTTTTCTCATGTATATCGGCCAAGGCTTCATACATTAATCCTTATTTTTAGGGTTCTACTGGACCAATTTGAACAATTTTTATGTTCGAAAGCTCTTCTTAAGTGGATTTCATTGGAAGTCTTGAAGTGGCAGTTTACTCGAAAACCACTAGGAAAGTGCAAAAGGCATTCATTGCCTTGTACAGCAGGCTAATTTTAGCAATTGAATGTTGTTGGAAAACCCATGCTGAAATTTGAAGATTTATTTCTAATGCAAATTGTCCGTTGTATCAACAATAAAACCTCAAAAATCCTATGCAAGTGTCAATTATTTATAAAAGCAATTAGTACTGAATGGAAAGAAAGTTGGAAAGGGATCCATACCGTTTTCTGTGTGGAGAAAAACCTGCAACCACTTGTGCAAGATAATATATTAGAAATTGCCCATGAAGTTTTCCTCGAGTCCATTATATTTTATTCCCTGCAACTGGTTTTACTGCTTGTATACAATATAAATATACTATAGAAAATAATGTGGGCTGCACTCCCCCCATTTTTTTATTAGTAGCATTGTTATTAACAAATGGTCTTTTTTTCTTTTCAGGTGGGAATAGCATTTTCGTACCTTTTGTGGGGAATGTCTCGCAACTTCTCGATATTTGTGTTTGCCCGTTTTGTTGGCGGACTCAGCAAGGGCAATGTGAGTTTATCACTAGCCATCATCGCTGATGTCTTATCTCCCAGGGAGAGAGGATGGGGAATGGTAAGTTACATTTTTACCTAAGGCCTTAACAACAGAAATAAAAACATAAATTTAGAAGCAAAGAAATAAAGCAACTGGAGCAAGTTGAAGATATGTATTTCTAACTGGTGCTGCCTGCTACATTAAGTTCATATGATACTTCTAGTAAAAATAGGTATGCTCTACGAGATGTGTATCTATTTGCAACATACCTCATAGGTTTATACTTCTTATTTTCATTTTGTCAAATTTAAGATTTGGGAATTAGATTTAAGATATAGAATGGGCCTGCTGGAATGCATACAGTTGTTTTGTGAATACCTTATTAAATTACTTGTATGTTAAATCTTTTTTGAGGTTATGCTGAAATATGTATTAGCAAAGTGTAATGAGCCATGCATGGGCTTTATTCCAATCCAAAGAGGGGACTACAGTAACGTTAAAACAATCTTAAAGAGATGTAAGTTCATGACTCTAATGTAACTTTCAGCATTCACAATATTTAAAAAAATGTTGGAATTACTGTCCATTCGAAAAGCTGTAGGAAGAACACAGTCTCAATCTGATTTGGCCCGATCCCTAAATGAGAGTTGATCTATTGTTAGTCAAACAGGAAAACATTGTTTAGAGGGTATAAAAAGTGAGCTTAAGTGATTGTTAGACCTGAGGAGCTCGAGTCTGGTGGTGACTACCTTCAGTCATTTTACAGGATACTGTTTGATCACTGTGTCTGTATGAATGAGAGGACACTGAACATTAAGTGGCAAGATGAAACAATCCGTCGTTGTTTTACACCAAAATATCTTGGTGTCACCCTCGATCGAACTGTCTTTCAAGCAACATTGCTTGAACACCGAAAGTAAAGTATCTGCACGAAATAACATACTAAGTTGCCTGACAGGAAGGACATGGGGTGCTCACCCCACCACTCTCAGAACTTCAGCCCTTGGACTGAGCTTCTCAGCTGCTGAATATTCAGCACCAGTTTGGCTTTCTTCTCCACATTCCAAAGAGGTGGATATAGCTCTGAATGAGACTTCCAGGATTGTATCTGGGTGTCTTAGACCAACACCACTTCAGAAGATCTACTCTCTTATTGGAATTTCTCCACCTCATGTCCGAAAAATAGTTGCAGCAGCATCTGAGAAGAAACGGCAAGAAACCGATTCAAGGCATCCACTTTTCGGCCAATAACCAGCCCGACAGAGACTTAAGGCTAAATGTCCCGACACTTTGGTAAGAATATATTTTAACAGATGGCAGCACAAGCGATGCTGAATTTATTTATTTATTTTTGTATCAAAGGGGAGCTCCGATCTGCGATCTGAAAACTGCTATGTACTCTGTCTAGTAGCAGAATTGATATTAATTCATTGCTTACTTTTTAATTTCAAACCAGAAAAGTTGCTGTTTGTGTTTCAAATATCTGATTAAAATTCGAAAGAAAATGGGTAATATGAAAGTTGAGTTTTACTCACTGATTCTAAAGCCGCATCGAAAACCTAAATAGGTTGAATAGAATCGTCGGGATCACTTTGGGAAGTTTGTGAATAAAAGTGTTACTGTATTTGCAACAAGGTGCGGCAGTAGAACAAGGTCATGGAGGGCGGGTTGGTGGAGGGGAGGGGTGGGGAGCGGTGCTAGAGTGATTTGAGAGAGCGACAACCTTACCAGACGGTATGGAATTCACAAGCATCTGACTGTGCTGGTTAGTTCTGAATTATTGTCAAGGTCTGGATATTTCTGAGTGATCCTTTGCTATTTCACCAGTTCCTAGTTACGACTTCTTGTTTTTAGTTCATCGATCTCATTAATTACTTTTTGTTTAATTTATTTTACCTGCAACAGTATTATTTTTAATGCCCATTAGGTGTTCTACTTTCGGCACTTTATTTTTTGGACAGTATTTCTGGTAGAATAGATACATGTACATATAGGTAGGCTACGACTGGTGGAGAGCATTACGGTCATCACGTGGAGTATTTTTTTCGCTTTTGTTGAAAAATGGAGCCAACACCAAACTTGATTCAAGGGCGTTCCACTAAATCCCAGGGGAGATTGCGACTAAGTACCAAGAAAAGAAAGCCAGGCCCTTAAATAAACAAAAAACAACACTTCTTCACATCCGTAAGTTGTTTTTTTTTCCTAGTTTATATTTGAAATTATATATTTCTTTACGCTTGCATTAGAGAATCTGTAATGCACTGAGAAGTTATGATTTCACTTATATTTTACCTGTAGCCTACAAGTTGGATGACTAATCGTACCCAGCAATCTGCAGGCTACATGGCTGAACAGCGCAGAGGTTGCTTGATAGGCATAGGCCCTCCATGGGCTGTCGCGCCACGGGTGTAGTATGATTTTTACTTCTAAAACATACAGTAATTGTAGGAGTACAAAATCACGAACTATTCAGTGTCAACTTTTTTCAGAGGAGCGAGTTAGACTTCAAATGAAAATAATGCGTTGTGTGGAAAAATAAAGGCGTATCGATTGTGAAAATGGAAAATTGGTTTCCAGAAATACTGGATTGGATTGGGATCCATAAAGACTGCATACTTACTTTTGAACTACCAGCGGACAAGGTGAAGACAAACAGCTAACTGCAACCAAACTTATGCGTTATTGCTTGCAGCCCCTAATTGCAAAAAGTTCCCAGGAAATGCTGCCGAAAATTATATGTCCCTTGTTGCAAAATTCACGGGAGGTAAGCAGATCAATCGAGAGAAACGAGGTTCCTTCACTCATAGAACCAAAGCTGTTTCAGTTTGGGCCATCCTGGCACTATAAAACGATGAAATCAGTTTAGAAAAAAAAAAACTGCCACAATAGTGAAGGACACTGCACTCAGCAGAAAGAGAAGAAGAGCAGTTTTCCGAAAAAGTTTATTTTCATCGCGAGAAGGGAAAAGAATGTCCCGACAACAGTGTAATGAAATGAAACTTTCTGTCTCACGTGATTATAGAAACCGATCAATGCAGTTGGATTTTGATGAGGTATTGTTGAGAGAGTTTAGTGATGAGAAGATCAAGCAACTAACGCTTAGAGAAGGCCCTATACAAAAACTGGAAAAGGAAACAAGGGGCCAAAGGGAAAATGAAAAGTGGCACACAGCTAGAAAGTACATACTTATGGCATCCAAATGTGGATATGTATGCAAGAGGAAACCTACTTCGAAATGGGCTCCAGTAGCAAAAAACATTCTGTATGGCGAATTTCACTCAAAAGCAATGCAGTATGACTGTTATAATGAGCGAATTGCAAAACGAAATTTAGAGGAGAAATCGGTAGAAAAGTCGAATGTGGTCTTTTCGTACATAAAACTTATGGGTTTTTAGGTGCCTCCCCAGACGGATTAATAGGGGACGACGCTATAGTCGACGTCAAGTGCCCTTATTCTGCACGGAATATGACCATACTGGAAGCCTGCAAAAAGTTAAATGGATTTTGTTTGGCAGAAAGTAAGCGAAAGAGAAAGCCTAGACAATGTCAAGAACAGTGTCTTTCAGAAGAGAACAGATTGATAACACTCTTAACACTCCCATGATTTTTATTTCCAGAACCAGGGCCAGTTGGAAATAACATAGCGGGTAATATGTAATTTTGTGGTATGGACGCCTAAGGACATTCACATAGAAACAATAAAGAGGGACGAATGGTTCTGCTTATGTAACTCACATTCTGCTGCGAGGATGTCTTGCTGCCTGAGATCATTGATTCCAGGATGACCAGATCAATGGATATAAGAGAACGTGAGGTGAAGTAAAATACTGAGTGTGTGTAAATCGTGAAACGTTATCTTTGATATGGAAAAAATTGAAGCATTGATTTCAAGAACAGGGAATAATTAGGTATAATATTTTTGTTTATTTATAGTACGCAGTACTAGTGCCTGTGCTAACAATAGGCAGATGAGAATATCTTAGGAACTTTCATCATCATCATCGGCTTTAACTCGAATCCGAGTATAAATCTTCTTCCTTCAGTCCAGTTTGTGGATGTGTTTACGGTGACTAAAGAGTCCAATCCTGGCATGGAACAAGCGACCACACAAGTCGCATAGTATTGCTGGAGGAGGACGTGGTTGGGCTGCTCGAAGTTTCCTAGCTTGACGCTTGGCCTCTTCATGTATGCGTCGATCCCTTTCAAACGTCTTTACAGAATCCGAGATGGTACGGCGCCAAGTTGAGCGGTTTTCAGCCAGCATGTCCCAGGTTTGTGGATCAAGACCTGTCAATTTCAGGGTCTGCTTAAATTGGTCCTTGTAGCGCCTCTTAGGACCACCATGAGGTCTGGTGCCATAGCATAACTCACCATATAGCATTTGACGAGGTAATCTCACATCATCCATCCGATGGACATGACCAATCCATCTAAATTGGTGACCTATTATGGATGATTCTATGCTGTTGATTTGAGCCTTTTCCAGAACAGCAATATTGGTAATGCGGTCTTCCCATTTAATCCTCAGGATTGATCGAAGTTTTTGTAGGTGAAAACGCTCAAGCTTCCTAAGATCACGTCGGTAAAGGGTCCACGTTTCACAGCCATACAACAATGTAGAAATGACTACTGCTTTGTACACCATAAGCTTTGTACTCATGGATAGATCTTTATTCATGAAGACCCGGTGCGCTAATCGTCCATATGCTGCATGGGCTGCGCCAATTCTCTTATCCACATCCTGCTCACAGGTACAGCTCACAGAAATGGTACTGCCCAGGTACAAGAAGTGGTCAACCTGTTCTAATGGCAAATTTGAAATGGAGATATTGAACTGAGGAAGAGGTGTGCCTGGTGAAGGTTGTGCCAAGACTTTAGTCTTATTGACATTTATGGTAAGACCAAAGCGATCACATGCACTTTTGTAACAGTTAACTGACTCTTGCAGCTCTTCTGGTGTGAGAGTTGGTGACGCAGCATCATCTGCATACAACATGTTAGTAACCTTAGTAACCTGAGTTTTCCTCAAGGAGCGGAGACGAGTTAGGTTGAAAAGCCCTCCATCAAAACGATACTTGATCTCCACACCTGGGATGTTTGTGGGTGAATCATAAAGCATTGCAGCCAAGTACAGCGCAAAAAGCGTTGGAGCCAGTACACATCCTTGTTTCAGTCCATGGGTAATGGGAAATTCATCGGACATCTTATTCTGATGGCAAACCTGACCTGTCATGCCATCATGGAGAGCTTTGATTAGATCTACAAAACACTGAGGGCAACCAAACCGCTTCAGCACTGCCCACATGGCTGGTCTTGGAACCGAATCAAATGCCTTTTCCAAGTCATAAAAGACTAAGAAGAGTGGATTCTGTTGTTCTCTACATTTTTCTTGTAGCTGTCTCACACAGAAAATCAAGTCAATTGTGCTTCTGGAAGTTCTAAATCCGCATTGTGACTCTGGGAGGATCCTCTCAGAGATAACCTTGAGGCGGTTAAGTAGAATTCTTGCAAGAATCTTCCCCACAATTGATAGCAGTGATATACCACGGTAGTTGCCACAAACACTGCGATCACCCTTTTTAAAGATAGTGACGATAGTGGCATTCTTTAGGTCTCCAGGTACCTTTCTTGATTCCCAAATTCTGAGGATAAGGATGAAAATTCTTGATTTGAGGGAATGACCTCCAGCTTGAATTAGTTCCAGAGGGATGTTATCTGGGCCAGGTGCTTTTCTGGGTTTCAATAGGGTGAGAGCTGCACTGAATTCATGATAAGTAGGAGGTACTGCCAACCACAGTTGTTCAGGTTGTTGCGGCACATCACAGAGGAAGTCTTCAGCAGCTTCTGATGGACGATTTAGGAGATTGGAGAAGTGCTCCTTCCAGCGTTCCAAGATTTCTTGACTATCAGTAAAGGTAGTAGAATTATCAGCGCTTTTCAGTGTACCCGATGATGAGCGAGGTGGTCCATATATTTCCTTGAGTACGGCATAGAAGTTCCTCAAGTCTCGAGCATCCGATAGTCTCTGCAGTTCCTGAGCCTTCTGTTGCCACCAAGTATTTTTAATCTGCCTTATCTGCGTCTGGCATTTACCCTTGAGTTCCAGTAGTTTATCTCTCTTTGTGTTGGAAGTTGGGTCTTGAAGATGGGCAAGATAGGCATTCCTTTTGGCATTGATGAGAGACAGAATTTCCTCATTGTTGTCATCAAACCAGTCTTGTCTTTTCCGCACTATAAAACCAATGGTTTCCTCAGCTGACTGTGTGATAATCTTCTGTAATGTGGCCCATTCTTGCTGAATATCATTTGTTACTGGGTTTTCTGATAACTGGGTGACGATCCTGTTTCCAAAATGTTTGTACATGGATTCATCCTGAAGTTTGGATGTATTAAACTTCTTTCTTGGCAAATTTTTGATGTTCCTAGGTGGTTTAGGTCTGATGGATATCCTGAGCTTACATATAAGAAGTTTATGATCTGTCCAACAATCATCTATATTCCTTGCTGTTCTGGTAATAAGAGTGTCCTTCTTATCACATTGCCGGGTAATGATATAATCAAGAATGTGCCAATGTTTGGAACGAGGATGCATCCACGTGGTTTTGAAGCGGTCAGGTAGCCGGAACTGCGTGTTGGTAATGAAAAGTTCGTGTTCTGCACAAAGACCAAGAAGCAACAGTCCATTGGGATTACATTTTCCAAGTCCCTGTTTGCCCATCACATTATTCCATAGCCTGTGATCTTTCCCAACTCTGGCATTGAAGTCACCAAGGAGCAAGAGTTTATCTGCAGATGGTACCTTGGAGATGATTTCACTTAGCTGATTATAGAACTGAGCCTTTACTTCATCATCAGAATCTAAGGTAGGAGCATAGGCAGAGATGAGTGTCATAAAGGAACCTCCTGAGAGTGGTATGCGGAGAGTCATGAGCCTTTCGCTGATTGCAATGGGCGTAAGTTGGTGATAATTTACCAGTTTGGTCTTCACAGCGAAGCCCACACCATGAATACGACATTCACCCTCATCCTTTCCTTTCCAGAAGATGGTATATCCTGTTCCAGATTCAGTAATCTTGCCTTCAGCAGACAGCCTAGTTTCACTGAGAGCAGCAATGTCAACGTTGAGTCTTGATAACTCATGGGTTACGAGAGCTGACCTTCTCTCAGGTCTAATGTTATTGTCAAAATCAAGCAAGGTTCTGATGTTCCATGATCCAATAATCAAATTGTGATTCTTTACTGTTTTTGAGTTTCGACCGCATGAGGGGTGACCTGCTGAGTGCGGTTGCCCAGCCGGACCAAGATTGTGACTTCCGATGTTTAGCCCACCTTTTCTAGGGCCTTCCCCATGTGGGGTGGGCAGCGGTGATCCTAAATAGGCCTGCCCAAACACAGATGCAGGACCGAATTCCTGAGTAGTCACAGAGTCTCCGGAAGACGACCATCACACATCTGCTGCCAACGTGCAGGTCCGAACTAGGGGCTTCCAGTTACACCCATAACCTGCCCCCACCGTCCATATCCCATCGCCGTTGGACTTTGAAAAGTGACGTTCGGAAGAAGTGCCACTGGCGTGAATTTGTTTAGGGTGGATCTCAGCTTGCCAGGACGAGACCCACACACTATGATCTCTGAGCCTTATCCTGCGGCTCACAAAGAATGAGACATGCAGGACCGAACACAGAGACTGCAACGAACTGCCGCATACTCAAGTACTACTGAGGTGCGCCTTTACAGCCAGTCCGTCTGGCGTGGCCTCTTCCGCCTCTATGACCGTTGGGAGCCATGAGAGTGATTGGCTCCTCCTCCGCTCATTTTGCCGTTGGGCCAAAACCTGCCCATCATAACTATGGACAATAGTTTGCCCTATTAAACCTGAGCAATAGGCTGCCCCTTCCGCCAACCACACTGTGCCAGAGTTCACCTCTTTCACTGCAGTTACCTTTGAGGACTTCACCGTAACCCTGGCAAGGGACCCTAACAAGGTACTACCAGCCGGGCCAGCTGGACCAAGGTTTTTTAAAGAGGTGTTACTCCTCTATCACTCCCTACTTGATCATACTATATATATATATATATACTGTAACACTGTATAACACTGCACTAGGTGCTATTGCACCACACTGTAACACTCCACTAGTAGCAATACCAACACTGTACAACACTACACTAGGTGCTATTGCACCACACTTTGTCACTCCACTAGTAGTAATACCAACACTGTACAACACTACACTAGGTGCTATTGCACCACACTGTGTCACTCCACTAGTAGCAATACCAACACTGTACAACACTACACTAGGTGCTATTGCACCACACTGTGTCACTCCACTAGTAGTAATACCAACACTGTACAACACTACACTAGGTGCTATTGCACCACACTGTAACACTCCACTAGTAGTAATACAAACACTGTATAACACTGCACTAGGTGCTATTGCACCACACTGTAACACTCCACTAGTAGCAATACCAACACTGTACAACACTACACTAGGTGCTATTGCACCACACTGTGTCACTCCACTAGTAGCAATACCAACACTGTATAACACTGCACTAGGTGCTATTGCACCACACTGTGTCACTCCACTAGTAGCAATACCAACACTGTATAACACTCCACTAGTAGCAATACCAACACTGTATAACACTGCACTAGGTGCTATTGCACCACACTGTAACACTCACCTGGTAGCAATACCAACACTGTATAACACTACACTAGGTGCTATTGCACCACACTGTGTCACTCCACTAGTAGCAATACCAACACTGTATAACACTACACTAGGTGCTATTGCACCACACTGTGTCACTCCACTAGTAGCAATACCAACACTGTATAACACTACACTAGGTGCTATTGCACCACACTGTGTCACTCCACTAGTAGCAATACCAACACTGTATAACACTACACTAGGTGCTATTGCACCACACTGTGTCACTCCACTAGTAGCAATACCAACACTGTATAACACTACACTAGGTGCTATTGCACCACACTGTGTCACTCACCTGGTAGCAATACCAACACTGTATAACACTACACTAGGTGCTATTGCACCACTAGGAACTTTAATTCTGTTATGTACATAATAATTTTGCTCTTGGTATGCATTTTCATAATTTTGTTTATTGTAATAAAATGTCCTACATAAATGAACTTTTATTATAACTTCCATGAAAATTGAAGTAAGTTATAGTGATTGGCCTCCCGGAGTCGTTTCAGATCTCACGAAAAAAAAAGAGGAGAGGGAGTAAGAGTCAAAAGAACCAAAGACCCATACGAATCACCAAAATAAATGTATGTATGTATGTATGTAGGTCTATGTGCGCGCGCATTTGGCCTCTTATAAATCGATAATAGTTGGCTCCATTGATTAGAATTTTTCACGGTTTGTGGTCTCGTTTGTTATCTCTAGAAGACTATACCTAGAGTTGGACGTCCGCATCGGATGGTTTTTAGAATAGATATTCCCAATAAACATGAACATATCTTGTCCCTCTTTTTTCTAAAATATCAAGAACGTGCTAACTACAAACCAGTTACATCTTTCTATACTGTATTCAATTTCCCATCGAGTGAAACCAGTCGCTGCTCTGTGCGGTAAAAATTATGCCCTACAAAGTATTACTAATGTCGGAACAATATGTTTTTTGTTCGGGAGTTTATCCTCAAATAACTCTAAAACAGTTACCTCAAAGGGAATCCAGCGCAGTCAGCGTATATCCTGAGCGTGTTTTCACCGCTTTTTTCAACAATCCCTCCTGGTAAATGCCGAGGTAGTACCGTACGTGAAGTTGCAGGGCACCTGCCCTATCCCTGACTCTAATACAGTTACACACATGATCAACTACACGGGACTGATGATGATAGTCTAATAATAATAATAATAACGTTGTTGGTTTTATGTCCCTTTTTACTACTGCGGCTTTAAGATACGCCGGGGTGCCGGAATTTTGCCCCGAAGGGGATCTTTAACGTGCCAGTAAATCTAATGACTCGGCTCCCTAGCATTCGCGCACCCTCAAATGCCAACTGGTTGCACCAGGAGTAGATTCTACAACCTTCAACACAGAGAACGAGAACGTTACCTCTGAGCCACGCAGCCAGCCAAAGGTACTGATGACCAAGATGTTCCAAGCACCTACAATGTTTTATTATCAACAAGAATGTTTGAGGAAGTAGGAAAGGTATCTGTACGAGCACATTATGTCAACGTTACATATTGTGAAACTACTGCAGTATAATTTTATTGCTCAGATATTGTTCTACGCCTAGGCACTTGTACACGTAACTCGTCGAACTATAATATTTATGGCAAGAGGAAGACAACTCCTTCCTGTCGTCAAATCGTCCCATTTTCACTCAGCCCTGTCAGCGTGTTCATCCTTTTCCTTGCGCAAGAGATCTTGTGGAGCCTCGCCGCGTACCACCCTTTTCAAAACAATTCCCAAACTAATGTTGTCGATTCCATTCACCCGATTTTAATTCTGAAAAATGCATTGGAATCAGGAAATAAATCTCTGTGTTCGTATTACCAGTTTTTTTTTTCATATTTTAAGCAGAGATATAAAAAACTGTTAGTAACTTTTTTGATTTTCACATTTTGGAAAATGCATCGAATTAATATCAATTCAATTGCAGTCTAGTATACATAGTGGTTTTCAGATCGCAAATACGAGCTTTCGTTCAAGAGAAAACTGAAAAAAGAAATTGTCTCACTTTGGTGCTGCTACGTGGTGTCAGAATTACAAACTAAAAAACGGGACATTTAGCCTTAAGTCCAGAAACAGCTTTTTGAGGGGAGTAACAGCCCTCGAAGGCTCACAAGAAGCTGCCCGTGTGAAGATATGGAAGACTGAGATCACAGACCCAACTATTCCTCTTATCAGAAAAAATGGCACCATCTGGTCACAACTTGCCATATGGAATTTGAAAATCATTAAACAGGCTGAGGACGGAGGTTTCACGCTGTAGAACAATCTCAAGAAATGGAACATGCTCGTCCACAATGATGAGTTCTGTGACTGCAGCATGTTACAAGATCCAGAACACCTGCTGATCTGCCCCTTGATGGAGGACATATGTTCAAAAGACGATCTTTTGGCTGCAAATGCTAATGCTATAACTGTTGCTACTTACTGGCAAAATCTAATTTGATTCGGACACGGAAAATAAAAAATAAATATGAATGAGACAAACAGAAACTTAATGTTCCCTTTACCAATTTAACTTGTGCCACATGAGGTGGTGGTGCCTTAAGCTGAATCATTTGCAAGTGGTGGAATTTGTGCTGCATTCACACATTCATTCCTGTTGTTAAAGAGGGTTTATGAATATCTTGTCTTTTAAACATACCTACAAGGTGTAACAGTTTGACTGGCCCTTACTGCACTTTGAAATATTTACTCTGGCTAAGATATGTTGTTTTAATGGGCGCTAAGACCTCAACGCTATGTTGAAATCTAAATTTGTATTTAACAACACCTAGCTCTAGTAACACCTTCAAGAATCTATTCACTCAGATCGTGGTATGATTTGATCATTAACCCAACAAACAATTGTATCAGGAGAAGGAATTGGTCTCTATCTAATGCTACCTACTGAAAGCAAAGATTGCATGGTTAAAAGAAATGAATTTATTATATAAAACAAGTACTGCAAAATTAATAATAAGAATAAGTTTAAAATTTAAATTGGAGCTTTGCGATTTGAATATTACCGCTAGAAAATTACGTGAAGACTGATTCGGATAAATTACTGATTTTACTCTTAATCCCAAGCTATGAAGTTACTGAATATAAAACAAAGAGAAACGAGAGATTGCGTAGTTCTGCGTCATTCGCGCTTACCACTGGAAATTGCCGAAGCATTTCCCTCGTACTGGATGATGAAGAGAGCTTCCCACAGTCTCCTGGACGTCATTTTCTTCGTTAGTTGATGATATCCTGGTAGATGTAATCACTTTATGGTCCGAACATCGGAGCCAAACACTCGTACAACCACACTGGTTAAGTTTTACAAAGATAGTCCCTTACTCCACGGTGCGCCAAACGATATATGCACTAGTCGGCTCCCCACTCCGGTGCCGACTTCCACCTTACGTGGTCTCCACTGATTGGCTGTGCCACCCCGCTACTCCCCTCCTTAGCCTCAATACACACGGCGCGCGGATGATGTCGTTTGCCTTTCCAGACTATTTCGCCTTTTCTTGACGCTGCAACCCAGGCTTGCGACATGCTTCTTGACAAGAATAAGCCTGTATCCGAATTCCCAGTGAGTCATCTCTCTCATAATACCCTAACTGACAAAACTCCGTAAAATTCCGTAATCATATAATTTTCTATGATAATGTTGTTCGTAATAATTTGCTTGATAGTGTTTTCTATGACATAGAAAACCTATCTGTATGCTTATACTTTTATAAAATGCTCCAAAAAATACCTTAATAATAATAATAATAATAATAAGTTAATAATAATAATAAATTAACATGAAAAATTCTCTTGGCTGTACAATTTGCCGCGTAAATAAATATAGAATGGCTTCCTACTGACTTATACCAGTGGCGTAAAATCCCCTCGAAAAACACGTTACAAAGGTTACGGATTGCGGTGTAAAATTCTAATCTGGTTGAAATTTAGCGCACAATATTCCTACAAAGTTGTACAATGACGTAGTAAAAACCGCACGGGCCGCTTTTAATTTTGAATGCCAATATTGAACGCCGAAAACCTGCCGGGCGACGGCATGAGAGGTAGGAAGAGGTAAAGCTGATCTTGAATCCTAGCAGCATGCGATGGCTCACAGCAACCAGGCAGCATCCTGCCATGCTGCGTTGCATTCCCCACCTTAAACGTTGCCCTTACTCTTCTGCCCTCTCGATTAAAGTATAAAATGTAACATAATGTGATGTTTTGGGCTTGGCCATGCAGTAAATGAATAAAACAGCCTTTCATTTGTTTTTCCTCTTTTACTCTTAGTAATCCTTGCAATAGTGGATGCGAACTGATAAGGGAGTGACGGGATGAGGGGAAGGTGGAAGGCGTGGAATGAAACGCAGCATGGCAGGTCGCTGCCTGGTGGCCGGGAGCCATCAAGTGCTGCTAGGATTTAAGGTCGGCTTTACCTCTTCCTACTACCTCGCTCATTCCATCGTCTGGCAGGTTTTCGGCGTTCAATATTGGCATTCAAAATTGAAAGTGGCCCTTCCGGTTTTCAGTACATCATTGTACAACTTTGTAGGAATATTGTGTACTAAATTTCAATCAGATTAGAATTTTATACCGCAATCCGTTCCCTAGTTAGTGCAAGATAGGCCAGTGCATGTGTGACGGTCAAACTGCAAAGTTCCACTATTCAGAGAATTTGTTCTCAGATTGTACAACTCTAAAATACATTGCAAGATTTTGTAGTATTTTGTCTCGGGGAAACTATGAATGGCCATTGCTGGTTAACTTGTTAATCATTTTAATTTTCAGTCTTTTTTTTTTTCAGACATTTTCGTTGGTAAAAGAGTTCAAAAGAAAATATTTAGAATGAAACTACGCCTTATGCATTTTATTGTATTTTAATTTAAAATATATAATGCATTTTCCCTGCAACCTTGCATGTTGTATTATGTTTGTTAGTGTTATCTCTACCAATGTATCGAGATTGCCGTAGGCTTTAACATCCATAGAAAGGAGCCTTCAAAAATGTGGGAATCAGGTGGTACAGTATATTGTAATGCTGTAACCACTTAGGAAGCGAACAGGTCTTTATGATATTGTTTCATCAAGAGATGATACAGATTTTTCCCCTGGCACTACAGCCCATGAGGGCCTGGGCCTAGCAAGCAACCGCTGCCCAGCCATTTGGCCTGCAGATATTGGGGTGACGCTTGGTCAGCGCATTGGGTCCCCTCGGCTGTTAATCTTGGTTTTCGTAACGGGGCACTGCCTCAATGTCAGACAGTTACTAAGTTGTCCTCACGAGGCTGAGTGCAAACCGTTCCAGCCCCCACGTCAGTTTCTAAAAATGAGATAGATTTGATGCTTCTAATTGATGACGGCGCTTACCTTCAAGGAACAGGAGGGTGAAGGGTACAAGATTTTAATCCAGTATTGCATAGATAGGAATTTGCATAGAAATGGGTTACTTGAAGTTGTTACCCACCAACCTACTGCCATATTATGATTACATTATTGTCAAGAATGGATGGTAGGCTGCCATCCAAAATTAATGGATTTTTCTTCTCTTAATTTGTGTTCATTTTGTTTAAATGCATTATAGAATGTCTTATTTTATTTGCCATTTTTTGTTATACTACATTGTTATGGGACAAAGTACAGAAGATACCGTATATACCCGAATACCACCCGCACATTTTTATACAAAATCAGACTTGAAAAATTGGGGTGCGGTTACTAATTGAGCCATCCAAATATTAAAGATTTAAATTGCCCGCCTCGTGCGAGTATTCGCTTATGGTGCTTGTTCAGGTGTACTGGTTTATTTCCATCTAGTGGCTTGACCGGTCGAGCAATCCCAGCACAAGCATCAGTTTCATGAGTTGCGTGATAGCATGGTATCAGTAAACGTAAAGCAAGTGTATGAAATAGCTAACATGAAATCTCGTCATAGGTCATACACTGCAAAGTACTTGATAAAAGTTGGTCGGTATTAGAAACAAATCTTTCGTATTTCAGGTAGTTGCCGCGTAACATTGCAACACTGCGTAACCTTGAACTCGGCGCATTACTGGAATGTTTAAACTTCGCTGCTGTTTAAACCATACCTGCAGAGCTTGTTCTACGTCGTTGTATTTCCCGGTTTTTATTTTCTTGCAGTTTGCCGAAGTATTCCCGGCAGAAGGCAAGATTCCTTCTTTTTTTGCTATGATGCCGTTCAAAGTAGACGATGGCATTCCGAACTCCTTCGCCAGGGTAGCACGCGAAAGCGTAGAAGACCCCACTTTCCTTGTAATGTCCACTTTATCTTTAATCAAAAGTGCCTTTCTTTTGATGCCTTTCATGTAAGATCCACTCATTTTCGCAATGATTTAAACCTTTACTTTGCTGATGCAATTCTCGTAATTTCAATAATGTTATGCTATGCTTGGCAATGCTTGGCTTACAAGTTAGAACACAAAGAACAATGAAGGCATGTGGTTTCCATCCTCCCTCACACTTGTTTCAAGGTTAACACTGTCCAATGGGAAGTTAAGCTGATGTCGTCATGGCGTGACGTCATGTAGCCTTGACATAGCTTGCCTGGTCAGATGATACACGGGAGACCGCAAACACCCGGATCTGCTGTATTCTTTCACTCGGAACACCAGAAGTATCTTCCGCGGAGATTGGTGAGTTTTGATTCTAACAGTCAGTTGTCTTCAGTGAAAGTCTTATACTTTAAGGGGATAAAAAAATCTGAACTATTTAACCGGGAAAGCCTCTTATGCAGGAACACTTGATACAGGAAAAGTATACATGTATCTTATGGGACCGATCACGGTACTGAGAATATCGGACGTCTTAAGCGGAAAAACGTTGTATGCGGGAACTTCTTAACCGAGTTTTAGTGTAGTACAGAATTAACAGTATACGTTTGTTTAAAATAAAGTGACAAATTTTTTTATTTTTTATTTTAAATTTCCATTCAAAAATGAGGGTGCGTGGATTATTCGGGGGCCGGGAAATATTTGCATATTACTGGAAGACTATTTGTGGCGCCTCCGTGGCTTAGGCGGCAGCACGCCGGCCTCTCACCGCTGGGTCCGTGGATCAAATCCCGGTCACTCCATGTGAGATCTGTGCTGGACAAAACGGAGGCAGACAGGTTTTTCTCCGGGTACTCCGGTTTTCCCTGTCAAAAATTTCATTCCAGCAACACTCTCCACTATCATTTCATTTCATCTGTCATGCATTTAATCATTGCCCCAGAGGAGTGCGTCAGGCCTTGGCAGCCGGCACAGTCCATATCCTCGCCGCTAGATGGGGGCTTCATTCATTCCATTCCTGACCCGGTCGGAGACTGGAAGCAGGCTGTGGATTTTCTTTTCACTGTAAGTCTATTTGTAGAGTTTCCTTTGTATTGTTTCAGGTTTGAACACCAGTAGATATGATAAGATTCTAAATGACCTTATGTTTATCTGAATCATCCACAATTTTCATTTGGCTAGGTAGCAGTATTTCCTGAGTTGCATTTCCCATTTCTTTTTTCTTGTAACCTGCTTTTTTATTTTTTGAGTCCAGTCTTCCGCCTTGTGAAGGCTAAGCCAGCTTTTAATTACACTGTCAGACCAGCATTGCTCTGCCTATGAGACGGGAACCATTCTTAATAACTTAATCTTTCCTAACTTGCTGCATTCCTCTCAACTCTCGACTACAATCTGTGTTCGAACAGGATAAAGATAGAAATACAATAGACAGGAGGGGGCAGAGTGTGAAATGAAGAGAAAAGACTAGAACAAACATATCTGTATCATTACAGATGCCTTTAAGTCCATTTCATTTTCATTGTTGTTACTTCATTTATGAATTTGGGGCCCCAGGGGCTCACATCTAGTGGGGCGTGGGTTGGCGACCACGGGACCCCAGCTGAGCCCGGCATTGCTTCCACTTACTTGTGCCTGGCTCCTCTCTGTCTTCTTTCCTGTCGACCTCCCTTGGTCAACTCTTGTTCTCTTCCGACCCCAACGGTATTAGGTTCTCTGAGGCCTAGTGAGTCTCTTCCTTTCCCGCCTTAATTGACCCTTGTCTCATCCTTTCTGATACCCTCCTTCTGGGAGGGGTCAGCCTTCTTGTTCTTTTCCTTTTTCCTCCTGCCTTGTGCTCAAGGCCCTTAAGGAGGCGGGGTGTATGTAGCCCCACCACTTCTGGTGCACCCTAGATAATGCTACACCCTCAGGGGCTCACGGCTGGTGAGTTCGGGAGTTGGCGACCCCGAGGGATTCCTGAGCTGGGTCCATTTTCCCCTTTTGTCCCTTACCTTTGGGGCGGACCCTCTCCCCTCTCCTCTCCGTTTTTCATTATATTTCCTTTTCTCTTTAAGTTTCCCGCACCTTTTTGTAGGTATTCTTGATCTACGTTGCATTTTGTAAGTTTTTAAGATCTAAATTGCATTTTGTGAGTGTTTTTCAACCTCACTTGCATTTTGTAAGGATTGCCAATCAAAATTGCTTTTTCAATATAGGGGGGGTCTTCTTGTGAGTATTTTGAATTTCAATTGCATTTTTCATTTTCAACCTACCCCGCTTTGTTCAAGTAGTTAAGTCTCAATTGCAATTTTGTGGGTATTTTGAATCTAAATTACATTTTGTAATTATTTTCAATCTAAATTGCATTTTGTAAGTATTGTCCATCCAAATGAGAAGTTTGAATCTACCATACCTTTTGTAAGCAATTTCAATTGCATTTTGTGTTTTCAACCTACCCCGCTTTGTTCATGTAGTTAAGTCTCAATTGCATTTTGTGGGTATTCTGAATCTACATTACATTTTGTGCATATTTTCAATCTCATTTGCATTTTGTAAGTATTTTGATTTCACTTGCATTTTGTATGTATTTCGACTGTACGTTGCATTTTATACGTATTTTGGACTTAACCTACATTTTGTGCGTATTTTTCAATCTATTCCTTTTGTGAGTATTTTCGTTCGAAATTCCCTTATGTACGTATTACCGTTCTCCATTTGGTGAGTAGTTTCAATCTGAGTTCCTTTTTGTAAGTATTTTTCCTGCTACATAAGGCATAATTGTTGGGGCTCACTGTCTATTTTATCTAAACCATTTTCGTTTCATCCATAGCAGTGAGCTGTTTTTTATCTTCATCCTTTCATTTCACGCAATTTCATTTCGTCATGGGCCGATAACCTCGATGTTAGGCCCCTTAAAACAACAATCATCATCATCATCATATGTATTTGGGACATCTTGGTCATCAGCTCTGTGTCGGTGACTGTAGTTGTACCTTATCTTACCCCGTGGCGCTACAGTCCGTCAAGGACCTTGGCCTGCTCCACCACAGTCTTTCAGCTTTTTCAGCTTTTCCTATCCTGTGCACGCCTCTTCCAAGCTCTGACACGTAGCATTCTGAGATCTTCCTCGACATCGTCCAGCCAGCGCTTTTTTGGTCGCCCCCTTCCTTGCTTTCCAGTGGGTCGCCCATGGAAGAACTGATACACCATCCTTGACTCCGGCATTCGCTCGACATGTCCGAGCCACCGAATCCGGGTACTCGTGTTCTCTGCGAAGATAGTAGGGTCCCCATACAGATCATAGATCTCTTTGTTGGTGCGGAGGCGCCACACTCCACGATCACACACAGGTCCATAGATCTTACGGAGTACCTTTCTCTCCTACCTGTTCAACAAATCCTCATTCCTCCTAGTCAACACCCATGTCTCGTACCCATAGGTGACAACAGGTCGGATGACTGTCTTATAGATAGTTGTCTTAGAACTGCATGATAACGTTCTTGATCGTAGCAGATGGGAGATACTGAAGAATCTTCAGTTCCTGGAGTGCAGTCTCTCATTGATTTCCTACATCCCTCGGTGATAGTCGATCCAAGGGTGATAGTCGATCCAAGGTATTTGAAAGTGCTGGTCTTAGCGAAAATCTTATTATCATCATCAATAACAAGCTCCTGAGGTACATCACCCTGCCTCAGGGTTGTCATATACTTCGTATTCGTGCTATTCACCCTCAGCCCAGCTCCTGAAGCCATCTGGTCTAATTCAACAAATGCCCTCTTCACATCTCCTGGTGTCCTTCCCAGCAAAGCAACATCATTCACATATGCAAGACACTGGATTGGCCTATTAAACAGTGTTTGTGCCTCTTCACTCTGATAACGAACGAAACTGCACATTGTACCCTTATCACTTATAGTGATATTTCGAATAAGCCCCTCCAATACTAGGTTAAACAACACACAGGAGAGGGAGTCACCTTGCCTCAAGCCTTGGTTGACACTGAACTCGCGTGAATATTCTTGCTGCACTTTTACTTGATACTTCGTGTTCGTAAGTATCATCCGCACTAGCCTGATGATCTTCTTAAGCACTCCAAGATGGGCCAATGTTTCATACAGAAAACTCCTCTTAATGCTATTGTATGCTTTTTGGAAGTCGATATACAACTGATGGACTGGTATGTTAAATTCATAGCATTTCTCCAGCATGCATCGGATGGTAAATATGTGGTCCGTGGTTGAGCGATTCCTTCTGAAACCACACTGATAGTCCCCAAGCAAACTCTTGTAGCCTTGCTGCAATGATACTCGTTATCACCTTGTAACCCATGTTGAGGAGTGAGATACCTCGGTAGTTGTCACATCTCAGCTTGGAACCCTTCTTGTGCACAGGAAATACGATGGCTATCCCCCACTCATCCGGCATCTTTTCTCCTTCCCAAATTTTCTTTATCACAGTATAGAGCTGTCCATGAAGATAGCTGCCACCTTTCTTCAATAGCTCTGCCGTGATCAAGTCTTCGCCCGGTGCCTTGTTTTTCTTTCGACGCTTGATGGCTTCGCTTACTTCAGCCCTGGAAGGCGCCTCGACTAATGGGTCGGGCTCCCCTTGGTAGATGTCCTCATCCTGCCCACCCTCACTCTCACTGAGTTCGTTCAGGATATGCTCGGAAGTATACAGCCCTCTCCAGGATACGTCTTCCTTCTGTCACCAGATTGCCTTCTGAGTACTCGCACATGGTAGTCCGCGCTTGGAAGCCTTCCTTCTCTCTCTTGATGCACGAATACATTCCTCTCAAATCTTTCTTCTCAGCACATTCCTCGATGATTTTGATCTTCTTCTTTTCCCACTGGCGCTTCATCTTCCGGCAGGTCTTCTTTGCTTCTCGGCGTGCTTAAATGAAATCTTGTTTCATGCTCCTGGTTTCCCTCTGCAATGCCTTTTGTCTTGCTTTATGCCAGAGCTTCTTTGAATTCTTCAGCAAACCATCCTTCATTCCTTTGAGATTTCTTGAACCCCAAGGTTTGCTCTGCGGCCAATAATATAGACGTCTTGATAGTTTGCCAGTCTTCAGGATTTCCTTTCTCCATCAATTCTTTGACAGTATTTTCACATTCTTCAACTTTTTCCCCACTCAGCTTGTCCATATCAAACTTCTTCTGCTTACTCCCTTTGACATTCTTTAGTTGGCTAATTCTTTGTCTGTACTTCACACTCGCCATAAAATGGTCCGAGTCGACGTCTGCCCCTCTACATGTACGTACATCCAGGATGTCTGTTGCATGCCTCGTATCTACAAGGACGTGATCAATCTGATTCCGTGTGATGCCGTCCGTTGAGCACCAGGTAGCTTTATGTATGTTCTTGTGGGCGAAAAATGTGCTGCTAACTGCCATTCCCTTGCCGCATGCGAAGTCCACTAGCCTCATTCCATTATCATTGCTCTCATTGTGTAAGCTTTCTCTTCCGATTGTAGGTTTTAAGTATGCTTCCTTCCCCACCTTGGCATTTAAATCACCCAGGATCACTTTGATGTCATGTGTCGATGCCTCCTCATATATAGAATTAGCTTTTCGTAAAAATCATCTTAATCTTCCTCAGAGGAATCTTCCGTAGGAGCATGGGCACATATAAAGGTGATATTAAAGAACTTGCCCTTCAATCGTAGCGAACACATGCGCTTATTCTTTGGTGTAAATTTTGTCACAGTCTCTATCCATTCCTTCCTCACAGCAAAACCAGTTCCACTTATACTCTTCATGCCACCACTGTAAAATAAAGTATATTTCCCTCTGGTTATACTTCCAGCCTCCTTCCATCGCACTTCTTGAAGTGCCATGAGAGAGACGTTATAGCTCTCAAGCTCGTCAGTTAGTTTTGCAAAGGCTCCGATCAGGCGCAGGCTTAGGACGTTCCTGGTTCCAATCCAAAATTCATTTCCAAGTCCAGGCAAATGTCGTATTCCATGTATATCCATCCGTTTTTTCTTCTGTAGTGTAGTTTTCATAGCGAGTTAATTTTCTGTGATAGGGTAGCTAGCCCTACACACAACCTTCTGGGGGGCTGCCCCTCACAGCTTTCAGGATAGCTGCCCATTGATGTCAGGGTGGGTCCCTTAGCCTTCTGAAGATCCCTCTTCTACCCACAAGGCAGTGGGTTCCGACCGTATTACCTCGTCGGCAGGTTGCCCCTTCCGCCACCTTCACCGTACCGGAACACTGATCCTCCGCCTTAGGCACCGTTGGGGACTTCTCCCTCCTCCTTTCTCTTCCGGGCTTGGGACCGGCAATGGCGGAGTTTGACTGTAGTTGTGCAACTGCAATTATTAGTCAGGACTTAACCATCTGAGCATTCACCTGGAGGAGTGTAGTAAACTCTGGAGGAAAACTCAGGATGCCGCAGTTAGCACTTGGATTTGAACCTTACTGTCGGGGAAATAAGTATAGATACTCGAGTTTAGAGGTCAATAAAACCTTTACCCTTAGTCTTACATAAGAACAACCTACACCAAAATTTTCCTTGTTTTATTTGTCGTTTAACGATATAGAGTAAATATTTGCATTGTAGCTCGTTAAAATTTTATAGCAGATTGAACAAAAAAAGTACCGGTTTTTCTTACCAAGTTCACGGAGCGGTCACTTAGAAGGATCATTACGTTAAAAATATTAATCGGATCGTAATGAAACTCTAATACGTCTTAAAGGAACTTATTGTTAATGCGTATATGAAGTTTTAATCTGATCGGACGTATCTTTAAGTAGTTGTTGTGAATTTTGTAAAACATCTTTTTCTCGGGCCTGGGTGGTCATAGCAGTATGAAATATGGCTTGTTATGAGGCTCATAGCAATGCAAGGCTTAACGTAAAACTACATTTTATCTACTTTTGATAATTGCTTTTATATCGATTGATATTTAATCGGGTGGTTATGTGAGAAGAATGTATCGTAGCAAGCGACGGGAACGATGCGCTCGGTCGAGGAAACTCGTGCGACGTTGCCCAATACGCGCGCGTTCCAAGCCGTAAGGTCTGTGAATTTCTGTTGTTACCGGGTGAGTTAGCCGAGGTCGTTGCGGCATGACTGTTGGCATTCGCTCACATCCGGGAGGTGAGGAGGTTCGAATCCCCCCGCCGGCAACCTTGAAGATGGTCTTCTGTGGTTTCCCATCTTCCTTCCAGGCAAATGCCGGGGTTGGTCCCTAACTATAGGCCACAGCCGCCACCTTCCAACTCCTAGACCCTCCCATCCAACATTCCTCCCCAACGGTACTTGTAGCTCACCCATTGGGTGTCCGTCTCGAAGCAGCTACAAAACTGGCGAGCCGAACATGTCCTCGGACACTCCCGGCACTAACAGCCATACGCTAAAAAAAAAAAAAAAAAACCTGTTGTATTGGAATTTGTGTTAGGCCGGTATTACACTGCTAAAGAAATGTGTCAAATAAATGTTATCAAATATTTTATAAAACTGAACTTTTATCAAAGTTATACAAAGCAATTACCACACCATTACACTACATCAAATATTTTATCATAATTCAGCAAAATGGAAGAAGGACAGTTCCGTGTTCACTTAACTATATTATGATAGTTGAAATTCTGTGGTGTCAATACCGGTATATAAAAGAAACGGAAAGATAAAGCGAATGTCTTTGGGTTTAGCCATGGGTCGCTCACGTGACAAGGAAGATATTTTTTTATACGAGTAAAATCTTGGTGAAGGAGCTGCAGTACGAGGACTTGAAAAATGACATTAATTAAAATAAATTAAAAAACATACGTGAAATTGACGAATTATAATACAAAAATTATTATATATATTCGCCTCCGTGGTGTAGTGGTCAGAGTGCTTAGCTGCCACCCAGGAGGTCCGTGGTTCGATTCCCGGCTCTGCCACGAAATTTCAAAATTGGTATGAGGATTGGAACGGGGTCAACTCAGCCTCGGGTGCTCCAAATGAGTAGAGGGGGGGGGGGGGGGTCGATTCCCACCTCAGCCATCCTTGAAGTGGTTTTCTTGGTTTCCCACTTCGTCTCCAGGCAAATGCCGGGATGATACCTAACGTAAGGCCACGGCCGCCTCATTCCCTCTTCCTTGCCTATCCCTCCCAATCTTCCCATCCCTCATAAGATCCCTGTTCGCTTTGCAGGTGAGGCAACCTGGGCGAAGTGCTGGTTACACACCCCAGTTGTATACCCGATCCCGAAGTTTCAAAATGGAGGCGGTAAATGTGGGATCCATCGCTTAGTCCGAGGGAATAGCCAACCCTGGAGGGTAATACGATTAAGAAAAAAAATACACTATCATTCACGTCTATTTAACTTAACTATTTAATTCTTCTTTATATCCTGAAATATGCGTCCCTTATGTACAGCGCTAATAGCCTCTGCTAATTTTACCTACAAGTTAGAGAAACGTGTCTTATATTTCATTTTCGCAAGAAGTTAAACATTTCCCAACACCTTTTTTAATGAGGGCTTTGGACCTCCATTGGCAGGTTTAAAAATGGTGTGTCAGCTGAAAAGCTATTATTATAAGATTAATTGTTTGAAGTAATTTACACTTTGAGATTACAGTGAGACCCCTCATATCCGAACCCCGGAAATCCGAAATCCCGGGTAATCCGAACGAGGATCTTTCGACAATTTGAAGTTTGAAAAAATACACGCAAAGAAGAGAAGCTTATTTATTTAGTCATAAAACAATCATATACTCTGCATTATGACCGCATTTTACACAATTAGTTGAAAAATTAACAAGAAGTACAGTTAGCATAGTGTAAAAGTGCCTACATGGACTACTTATCCCATCCAGGATTGAGAAACGGAAACGTTGGTTATTATTCCGTAGGTAATCACTTTGCTAAAACAATGAAATAGCAATAGAAACACACAAAATATCACTTAATCTTTCACTTGAAATCAGTTATCTTCAATATTGTAGAAGTGGTGAAAACCTTCCCGCGGAGGCAATTGCGCGCCACCGTCGCACTAAGATGACATCGTTTGGCGTGGCTGCTGGGTGTTGTTCTACGAAGCGCAATGCGATGTCAACAGCAGATGCAGCTTCAGTATAAGTCACATTGTCTGCCGAAGTTTCTTCTTCCTCACTGTCATTAGCTACATTGCCGGCATGTTGACTTTGGACCAGACTCACTATTTCATGTTCGCTGTTTGCGGGAAACCCGCCTGCCTCGCTCAATGTAGGCTACAGTCCTATACCGTAACGAGGGCTGGTCATTATGATTGTTATGGATATCTTTCGGCTAATCCGAACAATTTGAAATCCGAACAGGCTACAGCCCCAATTAGTTCGGATTTGAGGGGTTATACTGTATAAGATTATAAAACTGCTCCCTTATTAACTGTCTGAAAAATCACTGCCCGATGAATCAGATGAACTGTCATTTAAGTTTATAACAAGTGGCTCAACAACGGGGACGTCTTCTGTTAGCCAATCCTTTTCCCAGTAATGTTTCTCTATTTTTTTGGCGTGTTCGATGCATTTTTTCCATAGCTCCGGTGTTACAGACCTCAAGACTTCTTTACAGAGATCTCGCATCACCTCCATTGATCTTCCTCTCTCCGCCTGGTTACTCATATTCACTTTAGCTATTTTATTTTTCACGTAGGACCAAACCAGCTCTATGGGGTTGAGCTCACAATGAGCAACTGGCAACCAGACGAGTTCGACGTCAGGACGAACATTCTTGATTATCTGTTCCAGCTTCATTTTAGGTGCCCTGAAGTGAGGTTTGGCGTGAAAAATTAGCTCTGCTTTCGTCATACTTTCATACTTTTGGATTCTGGGAGGAAGAGGAATATCATTCATTGCAGCGGCACATCCCTTCACCGTGGCTATCAACCTTCCAATACACTTGGATACTATTTGCTAAACCCTCTTATCATTAGTACTTTCTCTCTCGCATCTAAAAAAACATATTGCACTTATAATCATGGCAAATTCTTCCTCCGTTAACTGCGGATTAGCTGGCTTCTTGATCGATGTGCAAACAATAGATAATACAGACAGTGATAGTTGCTGCTTGTTGCTAATGACTCAACGAAGAACAGAGGTCAGAGTTTGGTGTGCGTAGGAACGAGCGCGAAGCAACTGGCAACATTGTCAGGCTGCTGCGGTACTATCGCTGCCCTCAATGGTCCGATTAAATATCAATCCATATAAAATCGATAATCACAAGTAGATAAAATGTAGTTTTATGTTAAGCCTTGCATTGCTATGAGCCTCATAACAAGCCATATTTCATACTGCTATGACCACCCAGGCCCGAGAAAAAGTTGTTTTACAAAATTCACAACAACTATTTTAAGAAACGCCACATCAGATTAAAACTTCATATACGCGTTAACAATAAGTTCCTTTAAGACGTATTAAAGTTTCGTTACGATCAGATCAATACTTTTAACGTAATGATCTTTCTAAGTGAGCGCTCCGTAAACTTGGTAAGAAAAACCGGTACTTTTTTGTTCAATCTGCTGTAAAATTTTAACGAGATACAATGCAAATATTTACTCTATATCGTTAAACGACAAATAAAACAAGGAAATTTTTGGTGTAGGTTGTTCTTATGTAAGACTAAGGGTAAAGGTTTTATTGGCCTCTAAACTCGAGTATCTATACTTATTTCCCCGACAGTAGACCTCCAAACTTGCAGTCACGATGCCTAACTTTATGCTCATGGCTACCCGATACAAAATGTTCCTTTCCCAGCTCCCACTAACGGGGAGGAGAACAAAACAATATACTGTGGGGATTCCCTACACAAGTAATGTTGACAGTCTGCCATCTAATGAGCATTTTGTATTACTGCACATAGTATGGCTGTGGAATTCAAATAAACCAAGGCCTAAGTTGCGCAGTATTTAACGAGCTCGTGAAGCCTCTAAAGACCTGGAGCGCTTAAAGAGAACTCATTAGTTTATGTGAGGTGGGGAAGAGATTGGTCATTAGTTGAGATCGTCTTATACAATTGGCATACATCATCACAGGTTAGGTCATTGCCGGTTCATGACACAAACTAATTAAATCAAGTAAGGTTTCAAGTAGCAACAACAGATGGCGCAGACAGCACTTAGATGTAGTGTTTAGTAACATAGTATACAGAACAACTAGATGGCACCACTGGTAGTGCGCTTTGATGCTAACAGACCTCTTAGCAGTCAGTCTGAGGGGAGCACTGAACGACAGTACATGCCACATAGGACTCTACCGTAACCTTACTCCAGGCAATGGAATAATGAAATGGGCAAACAGGGACTTGGAAAATGTAATCCCAATGGACTGTTGCTTCTTGGTCTTTGTGCAGAACACGAACTTTTCATTATCAACACGCAGTTCCGGCTACTTAACTGCTTCAAAACCATGTGGATGCATCCTCGTTCCAAACATTGGCACATTCTTGATTATATCATTACCCGGCAATGTGATAAGAAGGACTGAAGGAAGAAGATTTATACTTGGATTCGAGTTAAAGCCGATGATGATCATCATTTGTGTCATCATAATCATCATCATTTCCCCTTATCCAGCTCCTGCCGGGTCGGGGTATTTATGGCACTTCTCCACTTTCCTCTTTCCTTCCACAATTCTTCTTCCACGATCTTGTCCCAGTCCAGATTCCTTTTTCTCACGCTGTTCTTCACTGAATTGATCCACCTTGTTCTAGGTCTTCCCCTTGCTCTCTTACCCTTGCACTTGGCCTCCAGCATCTGTCTTGGTATTCTATTTTCCTCCATCCTCTTTACATGTCCAAACCACCTTAGTTTGTTCTTCTCAATTCTCTCATTTAGTTTTCCCATCCCAACTTCCTTCCTAACATCTTCATTTTTCACTCTGTCTTTCCTTGTCTTACCTATCATACTTCTTAGGAATTTCATTTCACTGGCTTGGATTCTACTCTCTTGCCTGCTCGTCAGGGTCCAAGTCTCAGCTGCATAAGTTAATATGGGTACATAGTACATTTTATAACCGACAGTAGTGGCTACGCTGGCTAAAGCGCAGCATTAGGCCATGGGGCCAAGCTCTCTGCTGGCTCGGTAGACGCGTGGGTTCGAGCCCCACCGTCGGCCGTCCTTGAAATGGTTTTCCGTGGTTTCCCATTTTCAACACCAGGCAAATGCTGGGACGGTACCTTCTGACAGGCCACGGCCGCTTCCTTCCTCATCCTTGCCCAGTTTCATTCACCATCATTCATTTCCTCTCTCATTAACTCCTCTCCTGAGGTTGGCGTCAGGAAGGGCATCCGGCCGTAAAAACCATCGCCACAAGGACTTCCATCGCATCTCATCCCCGACCCCGTTGGTAAACGGGAATAATAAGGGGTAGACATACATACAGTACATTTTATACATTACCTCCTTGCTTTTCCTTGGTACTTCCTTATCCCAAACAAGTTTTCTTACACTTTGATAGAATGCATTGCTCTGCTGTACCCTCCTGCCAATCTCCATGTCCAACCTACCAGTTTGCATCAATTCACTTCCTAGGTATTTGAACGTGTCCACAATTTCCAAACTCTGACTTCCAATTTTCACAGTGCCCTTTCCTTGTCTTTCCCCTCTTGTCATCACCATGGTCTTGCTTTTCTCTATACTGATTTTCAGGCCATACTTCTGAATATTTTCGTTCAGTGCATCTAGTTGTTTTTGCACTTCTTCGGTGTTCCTTCCCCAGACCACAATATCGTCTGCAAATAATAGTAACTTCATTTCTTTATGTCCATATGCTTCCTTTGTTTCCTTTACAATTTCATCCATTACCATTATGAATAAAAGAAGTGACAGCACACTCCCCTGTCATAGTCCAGTCTTGTTCCTAAACCAATCTGTCTTTCCAACTGGGGTCAGTACCCTGCTAACATAGTTGTTGTACATTGCTTGCACCATTTCCAACATTTCTCTTCCCAGTCTCTTCTTAACCATGGTTTCCCATACCTTCTCTCTGGGGACACTATCATATGCCTTTTCTAGATCTATGAAAGTCATGATCAAATCCTCTCCATATTCCCAGTTCTTTTCCATCACCTGCCTCAAGCTAAAGATTGGGTCCACTGTGGATCTTCCACTCCTGAAGCCATACTGTTCCACTTGCAACTCTCCTTCCACCTTTCTTCTCATTCTTCTTTCTAATATCCTTTCCAGTATTTTTACTATCTGTGATATGAGGGTGATCCCTCTATAGTTATCACACACTTTCTTGTCCCCTTTCTTAAATACTGGTATTATTAGCCCTTTCTCCCAGTCTTCTGGTACACATTTCCGTTTCCACACACACTTTAGCAGTCGATACAGCCGTTGCATACCAACAGGTCCAGCAGCCTTTATCATTTCTACACTGATTTCATCCACCCCTGTTGCTTTTCCCATCTTCATTTTCTGTACTGCTAATTCCACCTCCAGCATTGTTATATCATCTTCTGTTATAGAGTCGTCAGGCTGTGTCACTTCGATCTCACCAGTACAATTGCTCACATTCAATAGCTTATCGAAATACTCCTTCCATCGTCCCTTTATCTCTTCTGGGTGTGTTAACAACTCTCCATCTTCCTTTTTCACCAGCTTTGTAGTAACTCTTTCTTTCCTCTTGCTTCTTAGAAGCCCATACAGCATCCTTTTACTGCCACTTACATCTGTTTCCATTCTTCGTGTAAATTCTTCCCAACTTTTCTTCTTTTCTTCTCCTACCACTTTCTTACACCTCCATTTGCTGTCGTGATACTTCCTTTTGCTTTCTTCTGTTTGATCTCGGTTCCATTCTTTCCATGCAGACTTCTTTTCTTTCCCTGCTTTCCTCACTTCCTCATTCCACCATGGTGTCTCCTTCTCTTTCACTCTTGTTGACGTCCTACCACAAGCACTCTCTGCTGCACCAGCAAATGCCTTTTTAAAGTGGGACTATTCCTCTTCTACATTTTCCACTTCAGTAACTGGGATTTGTTGCTTCAATCTCTCCTGAAAATCTTCCTGTACAGCTTTGTCTTTCAATTTCCATACTTATATTTTACTTTCTCTGATCTCCTTTAGGTTTTCCAATTTTCCCCATCTAAATTTTGCCACCACAGCTCTATGGTCCCCATCAAATGCTTCTCCTGGTAAAGCTGTCACATCCATCAGCTTTCTGCGATTTGTCCTTTCCACCAGGAAGTAGTCAATTATTGATTTTGTTCTTCTATCACCCCACCCATATCTTGTAATTTTCCTGCTGTTTTTCTTCCGAAACCATGAATTACCCACTATCAGTCCATTCCTTTCACAAAAGTTTACAAGTTCCTCTCCTTCCCGGTTCTTTTTCCCATATCCATATGGTCCAACGACTTCTTCCTTTCCTTGTCTCTCATTTCCGACTTGTGCATTCATGTCTCCCATAATCGCCACTTCTCCATCTGAGATTACTCTTTCTACATCCTCCAGGAATACTTCAATATCTTCTTCTCTGTTTCCAGTCTGTGGTGCATACACTTGTATGAAGTCCATCACGTCATTCTTCATCTTCATTCTAATTTTCATTATTCTGTCACTCACACACTCTACCACTTCAACATACTCCTCCAGTTGTTTCGAGGTTATCAGTCCCATGCCATTTTTTGCCTCTTGGCCACCACTCCAGTATAATGTATATCCTTTCCTCAATTTCTACCTTCCTTTACCTTTCCATTTCACTTCACTCAGCCCCATCATTCCAACCTTCTCCCTCTCCATGAAGTCTTATCACCTCCTCCACCTTGCCTGTCAGGGTCATGACATTCATGATTCCCACTTTCATTTCGGTTACTGGTCGCCCATTTCTCACAGTTCCCCCAGTACCAAAGGAACTGCGAGTCGCCTGCAGGGTACGCCCTAACCTTTTCCGAATCATTGGAAGTGCCATTTCCATTTTAGGCTATTATTACGATGGGGTCGCCACTCCCAAAGGCATTTTATGAAGCTACTGCCAGCTATTATTCAGGCCGCCCCTAACATGGAGAACAGACGCCCTTGCACTCGAAACAACTGGAGGAGTATGTTGAAGTGGTAGAGTGTGTGAGTGACAGAATAATGAAAATTAGAATGAAGATGAAGAATGACGTGATGGACTTCATACAAGTGTATGCATGGGGAACAGATGCTGCCGATTGATGCTGTACTCATACTATTCCCTGAGTACTGGGTTGCCTCTTCCGCAATCTCCACCGTTCTGAAGTCCATCTTCTCCGCTGTAGATTCCGTTGAGGTCTTCGCACGTAACCCTGTGCACGGGGCCTATGTTATACCCCATAGGACTGGGTCCTCACCAGAACTTAGCCGGTACTGTAGTTCCATGGTATATTACAGTACCGTTGCCCACCCCCGCGACGTGGACGCGCCTGGCAAGAATTATCCATGTAGCCAATTAGGATTGACTCATGGACCGGGTTAAGGAGCTGTCTAAATCCAGCCTCCATGGCTGTATTCACCACATTGAGATATAGGCTATATAACCAATACTACTTGCAACAGGCCACCAGTTTACCATAAGTAGGAACGCCTGATTTAGAACTTAATTAACAAAATAGTGTTGTTGTTGTTGTTGTTTGAGTCTTCAGTCTTTTGACAGGTTTGATGCAGCCCTGCATGCTTCCCTGTCCTGAGCTAATAGTTTCATCTCTACATAGGTACTTTGGTCTACTCCTACATTTCTTATGCACGACCCTTCGTTCCATAACTATGTTTGCTATTCCTGGGTGTCTTAGTACATTTCCTACCAACCTCTCTCTTCTCTTCATTGGGGGCGTGGTGGGGCAGCGGTCAAGCTGTATGCCTCTCACCAAGGTGGACCGGGTTCGATTCCCGGTCAATGCATGTGAGATTTTCGAAGTGAAATGCCATGTCCCGTGGTTCGGATTCCACGTAAAACGGAGATCCTGTGGCTTATGATCGCGAGATTAATGGTCACATTAAACTACAAGCTTCCTTTTTTTTCTTCTCTTCATTAGCAGTCGCCACAAACATCTCTCCTCTCCCAATCGTCTTATTACCTCTTCATTTGTAACCCTATCTACCCATCTGATCTTCATTCTCCTGTAACACCACATTTCATAAGATTCAATTCTCTTCTTTTCTGCTGCTCAAACCATCGCCGTCTGCTATGCTGCAATGCCTCCCCACTTCACTCTAAACAGCGAACATGTAGGAGTACTAAAATTCTCTACCACTTACCTCGCAGCGCTAGCAGGTTGATACTCCAGTCACTCGTATCTGTTCTTGTCATCTAAACTCTAAGAATCTTCAGACTTCCTGACTTTGTGTTCAGGTATTTAAAATGTTCAAATCGCTCTGTCATTTCACACACGATCTTATCAATAAATGCTGGTATTGCAATTTTACAAATCAACTTACTTAGCACTTCGTTGTGGCCACTGTCAGACGATGATTCACACATCATCAAGGGGGACTTGCTCAAAGCAGGCAGAACAATTGCAGTCACGTGTTCACATATTCGGGTGGACATAAACTTTGCAACAGCATACACGAACTGAAAAATTGTTGTCATAATCCACACTAGTTGTTCACTCGGATAATGCAGCTTATCAGAAGTGTCCCTCTTGTAAATTAAATCTGTCAGTGGGGAGCTAAATTTCCTTCTTCCAACCAGCTGATAACATAATTCACACTGAATTTCCTTGTGGACTTGTTGCACTATAAATCCTCCGATGTACGTCATCGATCGACCTGAAAGTTTATGTAATTAATAAATGCGTTCAAATTTTGTTTTAATATAATAAAATATTATTTTTTTTTCTTTAATTTTTATTTTTCCGTGTGGTCTCCTCAGAGACCTAGTGCAGGTCTTTCTATTCGACGCACGTGGGCGACCTGCGCGTCGAGATGAGAGATGGAATTGATGAAGGTGAATTAAATTGGAGAAGGATGTGGAAGGAGGCGGCCGTGGCCTGTCAGAAGGTACCGTCCCAGCATTTGCCTGATGTTGAAAATGGGAAACCACGGAAAACCATTTCAAGGACGACCGACGGTGGGACTCGAACCCACGCGTCTACCGAGTCAGCAGAGAGCTTGGCCCCATGACCTAACACTGCGCTTTAGCCAGCGTAGCCACTACTGTCGGTATAATAAAATATTTATAATATAACCTGTAACCTCTAGAGAGCGCGTCCCCAGGTGGGGTATAGGGGGCCCCTACAGTTTGTAGGGTCGGTTCAAATACCCCCCAATAGAACCCGCGGACCAACAGGTAGCCCAACTCCTGGGGGTTTTATAATGCTGGTACACCCTCTCTCCAGGGGTTACAAATATGGAGGGCCCAAGCTCAGGGTTAGTAGTGAAGACCTCAACGGCGAATACGGTGGAGAAGATGGACTTCAGTACAGCGTATGAGGCGGAGGAGGCATAAGAGTAAAAGGTATATGGATGTCCATATATCCAACTCACTAGTGTCTGTTCTGGCATCCAGCGGCTAGTGAGCAGCGTCTGTTCACCTAGTTGGTGCGGCTGTTCGAAGTACGGCTTAATCTCAACAATTAAGTCTTAAAATCTTGTGATCTCCATCGGAGGTCACCACGAACAATCTTCAACTTGAAGCAACCATGGCAGAACGACAGGAAAAGATTCCACTACCCCAGGCCCCAGTCAATAGATTGGATCCCTGTTCTGGTCATAGGATTCTGGGGGACCAGACATGTCATGTAGAGAAGGATCAGAGCTTCTCAAAACCTCTTCGACCTAAACAAAAGTGTTTCATAGGTACACTTAATGTGAACACTTTGCTTAAGCCTGGGAAAGTCAAACATCTAACGAATACTCTTGATAAATTCAGCATCAAAATTTTGGCATTGCAGGAAACACGATTTACAGTTGAAAATCACTTTGATTCTGAGAATTACAGGCTCTATAAAGGAAAACCTGCAGTGCAGATCAACACAGGACCAAGACAATTTGGCACAGGTTTTGCGGTTAGCAAGTCCGTCACAGATTCAGTAATTGATTTTACTTCACCATCAGAAAGACTCTCAACACTCTCAATAAAATCGGGAAACAAGGTATACACACTGATTAACGTGCATGCACCAACGAATGACTACAACAGGAAAGACCCTCAGGTAATAGAAGACTTCTGGGAACTTTTGGAGGAAATCACGAACAAAATTTCCAAACATCATGTCAAAATTCTACTGGGGGATTTTAATGGTCAGTTAGGAAAAGAAAAGAACTATAGGAGAATTACAGGACCATACACTGCTCATAGCAGAACCAATAAAAATGGTTAACACCTTATAAGCTTCTGTCAAAATTTCAATCTCCAAATTATGTCAACACAATTCCAGAAGCCTACGCGTAAATTAACAACATGGATATCCCCCAATGAAACACTTGGAGAATTCCAGATTGACCACGTTGCTATCTCTAGAAGGAACGCTAAAGAAGTCCTTAATGTGAAAACCAGGAGAGGATTCTTTGACTCAGATCATCATTTACTACAAATTAAGGTAAAATTTCAACCCAACAGACAAAGGACAAGGAGAACCCAGCTTTTCCGAACTGATCCTGAATACCTTGAATTCAACAATATGAACATCATTGAAGAAATCCGTCAAATGGATACCACGAGCTAGTCTGAACTTGCAAAGAAAATGAAACAAGCAATAAAATTCGGTCAACCTCCGAGAAAGAGAAAACATAGGTGGTGGAACATCACATGCGATCATGCTATTGAATATAGGTTTAAAGCATGGTATAATTTCAATAGCCATAAAACAACAGAAAAATGGCAAGAATTTGTGCAGGTTCGGAAAAACACTTCTAAAATTATTCGCCGAGAAAAGCGCAATTATGATAATAATAGGCTAAATGAAATAGAACAGGACTTCACTCAGAACAACACCAGAAATTTTTACAAGACCTTTAGAGAAAATATAGCAGGCTTCCAACGACCTGATGGATCTCTGGAAACAAATACGAGCAATAATTGTGAAATTCTAGCTAAATATTTCAGTACACTCCTTAATTGCGAAGCACCTTCTGAACAACTTCATTTTGCAAAACCAGTGCCCAACCTTGATTCACTTCCACCATCACATGAAGAAATAGTGGACATAATCAAGTCATTAAAAAACAATAGAGCTCCTGGTGAAGATGGACTTATTGCGGAAGTTTGGAAATTGGATCATGGACACATAACACCAAAAATTCATAGAATACGGTAATATCAGATGTCTGGAAAACAGAGAAAATCCCAAAAGAATGGAAGAGTGCTTTGATACACCCACTCCATAAGAAGGGAAGCAAAACTGATCCGAATAATTATAGAGGAATTTCGCTTCTTCCAGTCGCTTATAAAATTCTCTCTAAAGCTTTGCTGAATCGACTCCAGCCACAGGTGGACCACCATATTGGAGAATATCAGGCAGGTTTCAGGAAGGGAAGGTCCTGTATTGAGCAGATCTGGAACGTCAAGACCATACTGCACATCCGACGATGCAGGAACACTACAGTCACATTTGTGGATTTCAAAAAGGCTTACGATTCGGTTGACAGACAAACCTTGTTTAACAGACTAGAAGAATTAGGAGTTGACAGGAAGACCAGGGCCATCATCCAGGAAACATTATTGGGAACTACCTCAAAGGTGAAATTCATGGGAGAAATCTCTAACTCTTTTGCAATACATACTGGAGTTCGACAAGGGGATGGTTTATCACCACTCTTGTTCAACATCGTACTGGACAAAATCATCACAGAATAGGAAAAGCATGTGAAAGGTATCCAAATTGGAAAGGAGAAAGAGAAAAGAGTCACTGTGAAATGCTTGGCCTTTGCAGATGATCTGGCCATCTTAACAAACAACAAGGATGAAGCCATATTAGCGCTAGAGAAACTACATGAAATCTCCAGTAAAACGGGACTTGATATTTCCTATGAAAAAACACAGTATATGGATACCAAATCAACAGGAAACATCACCTTGCGAACGCAATATGGAAAAATCTCGCAGGTCACTCACTTCAAATATTTAGGAGAAGCCATGAAACCCACAGGATTGAACACAATTTCTAATGCAGATAGAATAGTAAAATTGCAGAAGGCGTACAAGCTGACATGGAATCATTATAACAAAAGAGCAGTATCTCGCAATGCAAAATTGCGCCATTATAACACAGTTGTCTTGCCTGAAGCCTTGTACGCGGCAGAAACCACCGTCATTAGAGGAATGACAAGAATTCATGATATTCAGAAACAGGAACGAAAAATTCTTGGGAAAATCCATGGCGCTGTTTTCCGTAATGGAATTTGGGTCAGGAGACCAACAAAGGGACTTTATGAAAATACAGACACCATTATAGATAAATTTAGGAAGAGACGTCTGCAGTTCTATGGACACATATATAGGATGGATGAGAACAGACTCACTAAGAAGATTTTCAATATCGTGAATGCAAGTAAATTAAAGACCAGTTGGATTAAAGAAGTACATGAAGACATGGAATTACTTAAAATCTCTGAAGACGACATTAAGGACAGAGAACAATTTAGAAATAAAATCAGAAACACGAAAATTGTACAAGTTTCAAGGAAAGATACATCAGGGAAAAAATGGACAGAGGAAAGGAAGAAAAAGCACAGTGAACTAATGAAGAGGTTTTGGGAAGAAAAGAGAGGAAAAGGAAGTGAAGCTGTGATTGGCTCAAGTTCTCACGCTCTCCTGAAGGGGAATAATCGGAAATAATAATATATACTGTAAAATTTTTACTAACGTGGTGGTTCACTGAGGTTGTTTAATATACTCTTGACTGAATCAGGAATAGAATTCTGCTCTATCTCAGGTCTCTGCAGGTCCTTACTGGATATAACCATGTTTGTTAGGCCTTCTTTGTTTCTTCGTGTATGGGAAGAGAGGGAATAAAAGCCGGTTTTCAATATTCGGTTAAAGCTGAATATTACAGCCCTACAATCTAGCATGTCATCGCTTTCCGAGATATGCCTCAATTTGCTAAAGAAGTTCTCTATGGAGTCACTGTTGAATGCCCTTGTCAGTACGAAATGAAATCCAGAAGACAGAAGATAATGTATACACAGAACGGTCGAAGATGTAGTCGGTAGAATAGCTTCATAAGTTTCTGTACTCAAAAATCCCTTGGCACTTTCATGACTCCATTCCTTGATCTTGGCTAGATACGACGGAAATTCCTCTTCTAGCCATAAAAGTCTCTCATCGCTCATGTCGAAAAATGCATTTTATCGTGATACTGACTAAGTTTTGTACTACTTACATCGTGAATTCCAAACCATTTCTTAATTACTTTTAAAAAAGTAGTAGTTGCACTGCAGTTCTGAAAGGCTTGTGCTTTAAAATGAGAAGAATTGTCCTTCAGGCATTCCAAAGCAGTTATGACTTCCGTAGAAAATACTTGTTTTGCCCTTTTTATGTTCATTTTCTCAAAGTTGGTCGGTACAACATGCTTTCTTGTAAGGAAGGGGACGGGTTTGATTATATCCTTGGACTGCAGTTTATATAAATTTTCTACATACTCTCCAGTTATTTCTTAATGTCCATCTATCATGGTCTTTTCTAGGAGACTGTTTCTGACATTCTTTAAAATGTGACACTGATCGAAAGCCAGAAATAAAGGCCGGTTTTGATTTTCAGGATGGCATATCTGTGGCTTTATTTCTTTTCCTCTCGACAGTCTTCTAATTATATTTACATTAGTTTTATGACTGTCAGTAACTAATCTTAAAATCACAAAGTCACAAGTTTCCACCTCTTTTATTGCTGACAGAGTTAGAGTGTAAAGTTCCAATCCCGAAAGTCTTTTAGAGAAGATATATGCTGCAGGAATTCTGTAACTGGTAGATAAGCCACATATCAGGAAGCACAGCAAGTTGTTTGCAAGAACCGTCCGATTTATTTTTCATCTGACGGGTTGGAACTGTTTTCACGCCTGAGAGCGTCGGCATTAATAGAGGCGTCCTGGTGACCAAAAAGTGTGTAGAGTTTGTAATACTGCAATTGCTGCTTGATTGACATCTCATCAATAATTAGAGAACACATTTTTTCGACTTCGTTCAGCCTGACAGACTCTAGCAGAAGCCTGTTTTTCACTAAATCTGTTACTCCTGTTTCACATGAAGTGTCCCCTATGTAACGGCTCAGTGTGCTCTTCGATGGTAATTTAAATAAATTAATTCTGGCGAAATTGTATCCCTTAGGTGAAATGAATTCCCATATTACACATTGCTTTACTGAATCTTCTGTCCATCTGGGTGATTTCTTGTTATAGTTTACAATTTGCTCTAAAATGAATGGACATTTGGAATTGGAAGGGCCACGCTCGTTAATATTTAGTATAGATTTTAACCCTTTTAGTGCCAGAGTCGCTGCGAGTGATCCTCATAAAATGAACGAAACTTGCCAGCGTCGCTCTGAGAGACGCTTCGTTTTTGTATTCTTAGAAGGGCTTATAGACCGAAAATGGCGTCTAAACTTGATGTGACCATTAAAGAGAGTTCTAGCTACCATTTTCTGGCAAACATCTTTTGTTTTCTGTCTATCGATATACTCGAGCGATATTTGAAGTTCCTTGACTTGTTTACGCGTGACTCGTAAAAGCATGGCGTCCAAGGGAAGGAAGCATTGTTTGAGAGAAGAAGAAATTGAAGAATTAATGATTGATGAGTCAAGTGGTGAACAATTGCACTTCGTGGACAGTGATTGCCATCTTGTGTGTGACGAATCAAGTGCCGATTCCGCTTCAGAATAATGCGATCATACATAATCAAACAAATGATAGTGATGGTAATGATGTTGATAGTAATAGTGACTGAGAAGAAAGGATTGTTGACCAGGACAATCCTCCACAGGCTACACAACCACAAATGTGAAAGATAAAACTACAGGGTGCCCTTCTGTTTATTTATTTTCACTGTAATTATTTTTATTTTATTTATATCAACAATGCCATTGTTGGTGTACGGTATTTTATGAATATGCTAGATTTTAGAATTTCGGATTTTTGACACCCCTGCTGATATTTTTAAAACTAAAAAACTGCATTTCCTGGTTCTTTTGTTATGTATGTATGTGGTAGCAGGTAGGGACCCTCTTCGGAGGTAGCCCTACCCAGGGAGTGGCGCCCCTGCCTATGTGAGTCCCAGAGCACACTGGCCCGGTGTGTATCATCTGGTAAGGGTCCCAGCTCAGGGTTACGAGTGAAGACCTCAATGGCAGTGAAGGCGGAGAAGATGAACTTCGGTACGGCGGAGCTGGCGGATGGGGCACATGTGTTTAGGCCCAACGGCAAAGCGGGCGGAAGGAGAATCCATTACTTTTATGGTTCCCAACGGTCGTGAAGGCGGAAGAGGCCATGCCAGACGAATTGGCTGTGAAGGCGCACCTCAGTAATATTTTGAGTCTGCGGCAGTTCGTTGCAGTCTCTGTGTCTGGTCTTGCATGTCTCATTTCATATGTGCCGCAGGACACGACTCCGAGATCATAGTGAGTGGGTCACTTCCTGGCAAGTTGTGATCCACCCTAAACAAATACACGCCAGTGGCAATTCTTCCATCAGTCACTTATTTTCTAAAGTCCAACGGCGATGGGATATGGATGGTGGGGGCAGGTTATGGGTGTAACTGGAAGCCCCTAGTTCGGACCTGCACGTTGGCAGCAGATGTGTGATGGTCGTCTTCCGGAGACTCTGTGACTACTCAGGAATTCGGTCCTGCATCTGTGTTTGGGCAGGCCTATTTAGGATCACCGCTGCCCACCCCACATGGGGAAGGCCCTAGAAAAGGTGGGCTAAACATCGGAAGTCACAATCTTGGTCCGGCTGGGCAACCGCACTCAGCAGGTCACCCCTCATGCGGTCGAAACTCAAAAACAGCAAAGAATCACAAATTGATTATTGGATCATGGAACATCAGAACCTTGCTTGATTTGGACAATAACATTAGACCTGAGAGAAGGTCAGCTCTCGTAACTCATGAGTTATCAAGACTCAACGTTGACATTGCTGCTCTCAGTGAAACTAGGCTGTCTTCTTAAGGCAAGATTACTGAATCTGGAACTGGATATACCATCTTCTGGAAAGGAAAGGAGGAGGGTGAATGCCGTATTCATGGTGTGGGCTTCGCTGTGAAGACCAAACTGGTAAATTATCACCAACTTACGCCCATTGCAATTAGCGAAAGGCTCATGACTCTCCGCATACCACTCTCAGGAGGTTCCTTTATGACACTCATCTCTGCCTATGCTCCTACCTTAGATTCTGATGATGAAGTAAAGGCTCAGTTCTATAATCAGCTAAGTGAAATCATCTCCAAGGTACCATCTGCAGATAAACTCTTGCTCCTCGGTGACTTCAATGCCAGAGTTGGGAAAGATCACAGGCTATGGAATAATGTGATGGGCAAACAGGGACTTGGAAAATGCAATCCCAATGGACTGTTGCTTCTTGGTCTTTGTGCAGAACACGAACTTTTCATTACCAACACGCAGTTCCGGCTACCTGACCGCTTCAAAACCACGTGGATGCATCCTCGTTCCAAACATTGGCACATTCTTGATTATATCATTACCCGGCAATGTGATAAGAAGGAAACTCTTATTACCAGAACAGCAAGGAATATAGACGATTGTTGGACAGATCATAAACTTCTCATATGTAAGCTCAGGATATCCATCAGACCTAAACCACCTAGGAACATCAAAAATTTGCCAAGAAAGAAGTTTAATACATCCAAACTTCAGGATGAATCCATGTACAAACATTTTGGAAACAGGATCGTCACCCAGTTATCAGAAAACCCAGTAACAAATGATATTCAGCAAGAATGGGCCACATTACAGAAGATTATCACACAGTCAGCTGAGGAAACCATTGGTTTTATAGTGCGGAAAAGACAAGACTGGTTTGATGACAACAATGAGGAAATTCTGTCTCTCATCAATGCCAAAAGGAATGCCTATCTTGCCCATCTACAAGACCCAACTTCCAACACAAAGAGAGATAAACTACTGGAACTCAAGGGTAAATGCCAGATGCAGATAAGGCAGATTAAAAATACTTGGTGGCAACAGAAGGCTCAGGAACTGCAGAGACTATCGGATGCTCGAGACTTGAGGAACTTCTATGCCGTACTCAAGGAAATATATGGACCATCTCGCTCATCATCAGGTACACTGAAAAGCGCTGATAATTCTACTACCTTTACTGATAGTCAAGAAATCTTGGAACGCTGGAAGGAGCACTTCTCCAATCTCCTAAATCGTCCATCGGAAGCTGCTGAAGACTTCCTCTGTGATGTGCCGCAACAACCTGAACAACTGTGGTTGGCAGTACCTCCTACTTATCATGAATTCAGTGCAGCTCTCACCCAATTGAAACCCAGAAAAGCACCTGGCCCAGATAACATCCCTCTGGAACTAATTCAAGCCGGAGGTCATTCCCTCAAAACAAGAATTTTCATCCTTATCCTCAGAATATGGGAATCAAGAAAGGTACCTGGAGACCTAAAGAATGCCACTATCGTCACTATCTTTAAAAAGGGTGATCGCAGTGTTTGTGGCAACTACCGTGGTATATCACTGCTATCAATTGTGGGGAAGATTCTTGCAAGAATTCTACTTAACCGCCTCAAGGTCATCTCTGAGAAGATCCTCCCAGAGTCACAATGCGGATTTAGAACTTCCAGAAGCACAATTGACTTGATTTTCTGTGTGAGACAGCTACAAGAAAAATGTAGAGAACAACAGAATCCACTCTTCTTAGTCTTTTATGACTTGGAAAAGGCATTTGATTCGGTTCCAAGACCAGCCATGTGGGCAGTGCTGAAGCGGTTTGGTTGCCCTCAGCGTTTTGTAGATCTAATCAAGGCTCTCCATGATGGCATGACAGGTCAGGTTTGCCATCAGAATAAGATGTCCGATGAATTTCCCATTACCCATGGACTGAAACAAGGATGTGTACTGGCTCCAACGCTTTTTGCTCTGTACTTGGCTGCAATGCTTTATGATTCACCCACAAACATCCCAGGTGTGGAGGTCAAGTATCGTTTTGATGGAGGGCTTTTCAACCTAACTCGTCTCCGCTCCTTGAGGAAAACTCAGGTTACTAAGGTTACTAACATGTTGTATGCAGATGATGCTGCGTCACCAACTCTCACACCAGAAGAGCTGCAAGAGTCAGTTAATTGTTACAAAAGTGCATGTGATCGCTTTGGTCTTACCATAAATGTCAATAAGACTAAAGTCTTGGCACAACTTTCACCAGGCACACCTCTTCCTCAGTTCAATATCTCCATCTCAAATTTGCCATTAGAACAGGTTGACCACTTCTCGTACCTGGGCAGTACCATCTCTGTGAGCTGTACCTGTGAGCAGGATGTGGATAAGAGAATTGGCGCAGCCCACGCAGCGTATGGACGATTAGCGCACCGGGTCTTCATGAATAAAGATCTGTTTATGAGTACAAAGCTTATGGTGTACAAAGCAGTAGTCATTTCTACATTGTTGTATGGTTGTGAAACGTGGACCCTTTACCGACGTGATCTTAGGAAGCTTGAGCGTTTCCACCTACAAAAACTTTGATCAATCCTGAGGATTAAATGGGAAGACCGCATTACCAATATTGCTGTTCTGGAAAAGGCTCAAATCAACAGCATAGAATCATCCATAATAGGTCACCAATTTAGATGGATTGGTCATGTCCATCGGATGGATGATGTGAGATTACCTCGTCAAATGCTATATGGTGAGTTATGCTATGGCACCAGACCTCATGGTGGTCCTAAGAGGCGCTACAAGGACCAATTTAAGCAGACCCTGAAATTGACAGGTCTTGATTCACAAACCTGGGACATGCTGGCTGAAGACCGCTCAACTTGGCGCCGTACCATCTCGGATACTGTAAAGACGTTTGAAAGGGATCGACGCACACATGAAGAGGCCAAGCGTCAAGCTAGGAAACTTCGAGCAGCCCAACCGAGTCCTCCTCCAGCAATACTATGTGACTTGTGTGGTCGCTTGTTCCATGCCAGGATTGGACTCTTTAGTCACCGTAAACACATCCACAAACTGGACTGAAGGAAGAAGATTTATACTCGGATTCGAGTTAAAGCCGATGATGATGATGATGTTTGCTCTCCAGTGTTCATTTTTACTCCATTTATATGCGTGTGGTAATAGGAATAATCAAACTTTCTAATTTTATTTTACAGAAGAAATTATTTTAATTAATTAATTAATAAAGAAAGAAATAAGTTTCATAATGATCTGAAAATTTCCCTGAATTTAGATAGCTATGTTTTGCAATCCCTGACTAAATTTCGCTTTCGTATCTTTCAAAACAGAGGATGTACATATTTTTTTCTGAAAGCCTACATTTTCCATTAAAACAGCCTGGCACTTTTTGACTTCACCTTTACCTTTTCGCCTGGCACTAAGAGGGTTAAAGATGCATGGTATTGATTAACATACTGGTGTAGATGTTTCTTTTGGGATTCTAGTTCCCTTTCCAATTTTTTAATTTTATTATTGGCACGCCACAGTTTTGCTCTAAGTGAAGATAAATGTCCTCCAGCATCAGCAAATTTATTACGTGCATGACTATCTGTCTGAACTTCAACAGACTTGTTACCATGACCTCACAATCCAGAAACTTGGTCATCGTAAGGGATATCAACTGATTCAACTCCCTTGGTTAAATAGGCCACGTTGTCTATGGGCATGACATCATTACAATCATGAAAATTTCCCATGGTATCGTTGTCTCGCTTTCTTTTCTTGCCGTGGTTTCCGTCATGTTTAATGAGTTTTCTTCTCTCTAATGTTGGTTTCGGTACTTTATGTGCAGGATAATCTTCGAATACCGTGGGGAAGACACTGTCCTTCAATTTCTTTATTTTCAGCCCTGGGCGAAAATCAGACTCAAGAAAATGCCGCCCACATACGTGAGAATTTCCTGACTCAAAATTCGGTAAAAATTTGTCTCTAGAAATATGTTTAAGCCATTTCTGTCTTAATTCTGCAGCATACGGGAATTCATGAAACGAAATGCCTTTTACTTTCCCACTCTTACTCTTGCAGTATGGAACTCAGCAGTATACCATCACGGCTAACAATCACCTACGACAGTTAAAAGTATTACTTCTCTTCGACATGATTATCAGCTATCACAATACAGAATACCGATTCATGTTATAGAGACTATACATAACAAGACAGTACAGGGTGTCGAGCGATACGGGAAATACGGGAATTATACGGGAATTTTAGTGACCCGGGAAAAATACGGGAATTATACGGGAAATTCGCACTTGATACGGGAAATCTTGAAAAGTCTCATAGTGCCTGACTTCTTAGTCCTCCTGCTCAGTCTTCTATTTCGCCTGCAGACCACGCTGCCACCCGCAATTTGCGCCACCGATAGAGCCCTAAGCGGGATGAGAACTCAGCCAATGTCGAATGCATGCTTTTCCTGGCCGACCGCTGGCCGTACCCTACGCGCGCCGCGCTCATTGCTGACAATGACATGCAGGAATCAGTCCGCATTGTTATTCAGAGGAGACCTGGGTTTCTCGACAAGAGCAGCCTTTAAAGAAGTTAACAGCTAAAGATCTCAGAAAATTCCTTACGCGGATGTGCTGCAATTTCGCAACAACTGCCGAAAATTGTACATTCTTTTCCTATGGCTGAAAAAATCAAAGAGGTCAACTGTTGCTCACAAGAGACCCGGGGTCGCTGAGACTCTTAAGTTGGAAGAAGTTAGGATCGTCATTGCCCTGGAAATTCTTTGTAATCAGAAGAATTTGCTTTCTGGCGCAATGGCTGACCGCATCAAGAGCAGCTACTCCGCACTTCTGAGACTGCCCTCTGTCACTGCGCGTTTGAAGCAGTTTGACGGCAAAGTGCTACGGCTCGACGTGCTGTGGTCTGAATTAGTGGCTTCAGCACCTTCCTCAGTTCCTGCCAAACACGATCTCACAAGCTTCATTAAAATGATACTGATTTTGTATCACAACAATGCAGCTTTAGACAGAGGTTTCTCCCTGAACAAGGAGTGCATGATCGTCAATCACAAAGAAGCAAGTCTGATTGGCATTCATACTGTTCAGGTTGCTGTGATGGCAGCTGATGGAGTAGAAAGGATAACCGTGAGCAAGAGTCCATACTGCACGAAACTCCTACGCCGTGTTCAAGGAAGCAAAACAGGTGCAAAGCGACGGCTAAGGTGGCAGTCGAAAGAAAAGCCACGAAAGATCTCCAGGAATTGAAAAAAAAAAGTACCGTCAAAAGAACTTAATTTTGTGCTGTGTATAACTGAAGTTCCTAGTAACAATCTTGTATTTGTCAAAGTGACTTATTTAATTTTGTTTTGCATTATTTTATTTTCTATTATCTACTTTGATAAAATAAATCTAAATTAAATGGTATTCGCGGCGTGTCGCGTGTGGAATTTCACCGTTTTTAGCCTTTCCATGGTCTTTTTTTTTTCGCAGGGGAGATGCACATACCAAATTGTTTTTAAGTCTGTGCAAACACTCAATGCAAATGTGTCACTCATGCATAAATTTCAAAAACTAGAAACAATATCTCACAGCTCTCGACATTTTACTATCAAACACCCGTCACCAACATGTAACAGAATTCTTCTCGTATGGGCAGGCATTGTTTCAGTCACTTTTTAACCACTGTCTGTGTCGGATTTCCTTTCATTGTCATTGTTTCCTGACTTTTACTACGCAGAAGTTCGACCCGAGGACTGGACACATCCCGTAGAGCATGTGCAGAAAGAAATACTGAAGTCGATCTGGATATTGCGGTGGATGAAATGATTATTAACCTTGGCAATTCATCAAGCTCTGACGAAGACAATGATGGTGGTGATGATGATAGGGACAGTGAAGGGATGGAGGGTGTCAAAGAAATCCTTGCCAAGTGACTGAGGATAACTTATTTATTGGTGTCAGTTCGCTTGCGTCAATCGATAATAGAGCACAGGCTATTGTTTCCCGTCATAGTGTTCAAAATACCGTCTGTCATTCAATAGCCTACAACTCGACAATATAAAACCACGACAATAATATCGCCACAGAGCGGCTTGTTTGAGTGCTCAGTGCTAAATATGTCTTTACCTTACCTTAACTTTACTTTTGTATTATCACAAAAGCTAATATTAACCGTAGAGTCGCGATTCAGTGAGAGGACATGGTGTTATCAGGCAACTACTGTAGTAAGCTGTGAACGACCTCCACTCAGACTCTTGTTTCATGTTAAAGGATAATCATTGCATGGTGAGTGTTTTTATATTCATTAGCTGTAGAGTGTTTGCCCTCTTTGTCGTATTTATTGAATTGAATACCGATGATAAAGGTATCATAGCTTCGGTGTGTAATTTATTTATTCATCTAAAAATATCGTATTTCTCTCTTTGAATGTCCTTGGCGTTGACTCAGGATCGTCTTTTAAAATATATTACGTATAATTGTACAGAAATGATGTCTGAAGTGTAGCGCTGTGTATTATTCGAATCAGTTGATTTACAACAATACTAAAAAATTAGCAACACAACTCAGCTGTTCCAAGCTCCCGACATATCCTTCGTGTCGTTTCCTTCGAAATACAGGGTGTAGGTGAAAATCATGCTCAGAATTCTTGCCGTGTGGCGGTTGGACGTAAGGTCATGTTATGTGGTGACCGTAGGTTGCGGAGAGGAAAAGCGGGGCATAGTGTCAGGAAGGCTGTCAGTACCAAATTCGCGGGGTTAGCAATACTGTATTTGTCCCATAATTTACGCGTGTAATAGCGGACACACCTCCAATTTTACTATAAAAGTCGTGATCTAAAAAGGGATAGTGGGTGGGTAACATCTTATTACTACATGACCCCCAAAATTATTATTCATTATTACAAAGGATAGTTTGAATATTTTCAGTAGTGTAGAAAATTGTATCGCCTTGTTCCGGGCTCCTATAGAGCTTACATTTTCTTTCGAAAATACCGGCGTATGGTTATGCTTTACCAGCTTCTGGTTTAGTAGTCAGGTAATGAAAGCAATGGGAACTGTGTACTACAATTTTCCTTGCATGTAACTAAGCAAATTATTGTTGTTAAGAGAACGTCAAATGCACCAAGAAAATGATCTTCAGCTGTGTGCAGTGAAAAAGCTCTGCATGTGTTCATTCTTTATGTATTAATGATGCGAAATGTCAGCTAACGTTGTGCCACATACAACACTCGTAGTCTCTAAATGTTGCACATTTCCCCGTAAATTACAGGAGTTTATGTTTGAATTGCTTGTAAGATCGTGACAAAGAAAGTGTTTCTTCAATTGGATGATTGTATTTAAGTGTATGCACTTCGTATAATCTTGGCGAGGTGTATTTTTTTCACGGAGCAACTTTACACTGTAGTAGGCACGCAGCTTTTTGTATTTAGGCCTAGTTTTCTGGCATCTTGTTTTAAATTATTGACTAACATATTTCTAAATGCAGACAATCCATACCTCCATTAGGATTCGGGTTCCATAATTCATGCAAAATGAGGTTCGTTCGTTTGTGAAATTGAGGTCATAACCCCCCTACCCTTTCAGAGATTACCGTATGGTACTTTACGTAGACTAGGGTGAAGATGTAAATGAGCATTTAAAAAAAAATTGTGATAATTGCGATAATATTTTCCATAGATACTGAAAACTAGGCACGGTTGGATTTTAAGGTGGAACCGCATGTGCTATCAAATATCGCTTTCTTGCAATACCTGGAATATGTATAGAATTATAAAATGATTATTGGTTAAATGAGTGTTGAAGATAGGCTATTATAATGATTAAATAAATATTAAGGAAGAAACGATGCGTTGTTAGTAAATATTAGGCCTACCGGTACGCCGAATAGCCTATAACTCGTATCTTCCGTCACAATTTAGCATTTAAACGGGTCACGTTAATGCATAATATACTAATATAACAACCGGATAGAAAATTATAATAATATTCTCACATATAACATATTTAATTTGCACCAACTTAATTATTGTAGTCTAAGATATGTTAGACCACTGCCGTTTGAAATGTGCAAATCGCACACTTTGTAGGCAAGCTGTTTGATATGGTCGTCTCTGATGCGAAGTTTTACTAATTACTCTTTTAGGAGACACTTGTCTTTGGAATATTCATGAAAGGCCAACCCTCCAGTTCTTATTTCATAAGTTGAACGCCTAAAAACAAAACCACAATCCGAAATAATAAGGAAGATAATCGCGAACGAACGATTCACTGCCAATGAAAATCAAATGGAGATTCGCGGACCGGATGTTCGCTATTCATAAGCTTCGGTGTCATTTTAACTCGTGGAAGCTCTATACGGTTACGGTAACATACAATTCAGTCACTTCCCGTGCGCGTGCGCGCTTTGCTTACACTACGGATTAGGCCTAAATCTCGCCATCACCCGTGGACTGCGGAAGTATCTCCAAAAATGCAGTTACATTTACGCCAGAAAATCTTGATTCGCACTTTAAGATTCTTTTCTCAGCCGTTCGGTTCTTAAGTCTTAGAGAGTTCTAAAATATACGGGAATTTGGTCGATTTTCGTACGGAAAATACGGGAATTATACGGTAATTTGAAAAAAAAAGTCATTGCTCGATACCTTGTAGTACGTCGGCACAACATAAGTTTGGTATTTAAATTAAATAAACATACCTGTCTGTATATTCCATAGGCATGACAAAATTATGGAGTCGCAGTGAAAATGCTGTAACTACTGAAAGTAATACAAAATATCAACACTTAGTGAACACCACTGCACTTCTCACATTACACAACTCAAGTGACAAATAACAAAGAGACGTAAGCGGAATATTGCGCGCTTGGCCAAGCTCACAATCGGTTCAACCTAGCAGCGCTTGTACGCGATGTTCGTTGCTTAGCACACAACTCGTGCTGAATGGGAAGGCGTTAGAGCATAGCAGATGGCGATGCTCCAACAGTCCAAGATTATCTTTCATACAGTACCATGCTCCAGACAAAGGCTTTCAAAAATGACTTCCAAATACCTAAATCTATATTCGATGTCAACAGATTCCTTTTCTGTAGAAATGCTTTCCTTGTCTGTGCTAACCTACTTTTTATATCCTCTTTGCTTTGTCCATCACTGGTTATTTTGCTCCCTTAGTAACAGAAGTCTCTACTTCCAATTCATTGTAAGTGTAGACAACATCATTCCAAAAGTTAGTCACAATAATAATTCAATAGATCACCTAAAATAACTATAGACGTTAACAATCATCACCATCAATTTCGTTGGGCCGGGTCGGAGCAAATATGCCACCCCTCCACTTTACTGTTTAGGTCCACCATCCTTCCTCAACCACTGAACACCAGTCGAGGTTTCGTTCTCTCACACTGTCCTTCACCAAATCCATCCACCGTACTCTAGGTCTTCCTCTCCTTCCGTTCTTCCACCTCTCCATCACTTGTTTCGGCATTCATTCATCATTCTTCCTTTTCACATGTCCATACCATCTCAATCTGTTCTGCTCCAGCTTATCATTCAGTTTCTGTACATTCACTTCCTTTCAAATGTCTTCATTTCTCACTCTCTCTCTCCTATACTCTGTATTTCCAGAGTAAGAACCTGGCATATTTGGCGGGAACGATAGTAAAATGACCGGCACAAGCTCCTATTGGCTGGATTTTGACAATTAGCAGCACACGTTGCTAGCGCATTGCTCAAGATTCAGTCGCTTGTTAGCTGCTGTCTGTGTCTGAGTTAGTTTCATTGTCATCGTTTCCTTTACTTTAGCATAGAGTTTTAATATTTTTGTTTCCAGTCACGGCAGTCGATACTAACTTACGAGTACAACACAAGTTACTGTTTCCTATCATACCGTAGTGTTCAAATTACCGTCTGTCTTTCAATAGTCTACAAACCCGACAATAATGATGCTACAGAGCGGCTTGTTTGTGTGCTCGGCTAAATACTTCTTTACCTTAACATTACGTTTGTGGAATGACAAAAGCTATTTGGTATTGACCGTACTGAGTCGTGATACAGTGAGTGAGTGAGCTTGATGTTATCATGATGTTGTTTCTGTGTTCAACTGCAGTAAACTGTGAATGACCTCCACCCAGAATGTTGTTTCATCTTGAAGGATCATTGCATGGTGATTGTTGATATATTCATCATCAGATTACTTTGTATTTTGTATTACCGGTAGTCTATATTTGTATAGCTGTTTGGCCTCTTTCTCGTATTTATTGAATAATGGTGATAAAAGTAGCATAGCTTCTGTATGTTATTTATTTGTTTATGTACTGTATTTCTCTATTTGAATGTCCTCGGCATTGACTCAGGATCGACATTTACATTATATTGCGCATAATAGTACCGAAATAATGTCTGAAGTATTGCCCTGTGTATATTTGAATCAGCTGATCTACATCAACCATAAAAATTGGCAACACAGCTTAGCTGTTCCAAGCTCCCGCCATTCCCTTCACGTTCTTTCTTTTGAAATACAGAGTATAGTCTTCTGTACCATGCACCTCAGGGATTTCATTTCGGCTGCCCGTATTCTATTTTCATCTCTCCTCGTCATTGCCCAAGCTTCTGCTCCATACGTCATTATTGGTAAGTAATAGGTCTTGCACATCACTTCTTTAGCCTTCAGTGGTTCCAAATTAAACTCCAAATCTGACGGTAGATAACACTCATTGTATTCTCTTGTTGATCTCCATGTCCAATCTTGCATTTTCCATCAATTCATTTCATAAATATTTGAAGTGCTTTACTACTTCCAGATCTACATCTTCAATTTTAACAATCCCTTTTTTTTCTTTCTTTCCTTCCTCTTGTCATTACCATTGTCTTACTTTTCTCTATACTGATTTTCATTTCCCATTTCTCAATCTTTTCCTTCAGTACATCCAGCTGTTCTTGGACCACATTCTTATTCTCTCCCCAAATCAGCAAATAGGATTATGTTCCATCTTGTACCTGTGTATGCTTCCTTTGTTGCCTGTAGTATATCATCCATCATCAGTATATATAGCAATGGTGAGAGTACACTCCCTTGTTTCAAACCATCCTGTTTTACCTACTTGAGTCTTGACACAGCTGCTACAATTACTGTACATTGCTTTTATCATTTGTATTATTTCTTCTCCAATACCTTTTTGCTTTAGGCTTTCCCTAGCTCTGTCTCTAGGGACACTATCATATGCCTTTTCTAAGTCAATGAAGATCATTATCATGTCTTTTTCATATTCACAGTGTTTTAAATAGGTTCCACTGTTGATCTTCCCCTTCTGAACCCTGTTTCTCTTGAATTTGGTTTTCAACCCTTTTTCGGATTCGTTCCTCTGGTACACTTTCCGTGATCTTTGCAGCTTGAGAGATTATAGTAATTCCTCGGTAGTTTTCACACACCTTCTTGTCTCCTTTCTTGAATATCGGTATAATAATCTCTTTCTGCCAATACTTTGGAACTTGTTTTGCTCTCCTCCTCCTCCTCCTCCTCCTCCTCCTCCTCCTCCGGGAATTTTTTGATTTTTTCCACTTGCCTATTACTGATCCCCCAAAAGCTTCCTCGGGCATGGCTGTGACATCCATTAGGATTTTGTGTTGTCCTTCTTCTACTAGAATGTAATTGATCAAGGTTTTTGTTCTTCTTTCTCCCCATCCATACCTGGTAATCTTCTGGATGTTCTTTTTCCTGATGAGGGGCCGATAACCTAGATGTTAGGCCCCTTAAAACAATTATCATCATCATCTTTTTCCTGAACAGTGTATTCCCCCCAATAGCTGATTTCTCTGGCAGATATCAATTAACATACTGCATCCCCTTCTGGGCTTTTTTTCCCAGATCTGTATGGTCCCACTATATCCTCACTTCCTTGCGTGTCCCTTCTGACTTGAGCATTCATGTCTCCCATTATTATTACTTGTCTTCAATACACTTGTCTATCTCTTCAAGGAAACCTTGTTCTGTATTTCCAGTTTGTGGAGCATATAGTTCAATCAAGTCTTTTGTTCCTGTCTCAAACTGGGTTCTCATAACATTAATCCTATCTCTTACTTTCCTCATATCCCAGGATGTCTTTCCTCACAATTATTCCAACTCCATTTCGTGCTTCTTTTCCTCTACTTTAATACAGCCTATATCCACCTGTCGGGGTTCTTTCTTCTTTACCTTTCCATTTTGTCTCGCTCCGTCGGAGGATAACAATCTCCTTGTCCTTCATAAAATGAATAAGTTCCTCAGTCATGCCAGTTTAGGTGAAGATGTTAACGGTACCAATTTTGATATTTTGTGACCCTGGTCGCCCACTTCTCACAGCCGCCCCCATGTCCAAAGAGCTGCACGTTGCCTGCAGGAGACGCCCTAGCATTTTCCGAGGCAATGTCATATTCACACTCATTTTCGGCTATTATTACTATGAGTTCGCCACACCCAAATATGTTTGATGCGTTACTCAAGTTTTTACGAACTTATGTAATCTAAACATCTTATTATATAATACGCTAAGGTGTATGTTTCACAAAACTCAAGCTCCTAAACCAGAGGGAGTTAGAAGGTGTGGTTTGTACCAAAATCTTCCAAATCATCTCAATAGTACAGGAAAAATCTTGCATTTCTTGAAAAGGATCGGAAATATATTGATTTGTATATTAAGTGCTTATAAACAAGACGATAGCCCCTGGCAGAACTGTGTCGCGGCCTACCCGCATAGCACTAGAGCTGGGCGGGTAGTCTGTACACATGGGGCGCACACAACCTATTATGTGAGAGTTCTCGCACGGGTCCGCTAGTTGTGTATATATTTGTGCATAAGTGTAATTGATAAACATCGTACATTAACTAAGCCTAAGTGAGCAGGATCTGATGATGATCGTTTGATCATTAAGTACCCCCATTTTTTGTACAAGAAAGCGTGTTATTTTGTAATACATTTCTTATTTCTTTCAGGTTAGGCCATGTAAATACTTGTTTTCCCGCCCAATGTAATTGGACACAATGTGTGTTGACCGACTGGGAAGCTTTCTTTAATAGAACTTGGCGACACTGAAAAATGGCTTCTATCACTTCAATGTTTATTCATCTGGAAATACACAGAAGTTAAAAGGTGAAACTGGGTTTTAGACCACCCTTGATGTGTACAATTTTTCTCACTAGCATAATCCTTTACCTCTCGTGGAGTAATCTCTTACATAGCTCCTCACATTCACCCGTGCATTGTTTAAATTTTAGATGCAGATAACTTTGATATTCTGCCCCTTTAAACAACAATCACTGCCATTGTTGTATTTGTCAATGACAAATAACAATAACTTAACTCTCTTCTGTGGAAGGAATAATTGCAAGTTCCTTCTGTGTTTTAAAGAGTGGCATGATCTATTGTGGCTTGGTGAACAAGAGTAAGTGTTTGAGCATATACCATTCTGATTTGTGTTTTTGTCCAAGGTGGGAACAACTTCCTGTTCTAAATCATTTCAGTCCTAACGTCACATCCCGCTCAAGGATCTCTAGAGAATGGTTCATTACAGGTGTGTGCTGAATGCAGGGGTCTTACGACTACAATCTCTTCTTACTTCACTCTACCTTTCTTCTTTACTCTTCCTTTTTGTTATTTCTTAAGGTAAGCTAATTGCTTCCATGCTGCTTTAAAATGTAAGGTACAAGTTCATAAGATAAATGGGATGCTAACTTTGGAAAACAATATGATGTGATTTCTTTTCTGTTTGAACAAAATACTAAGTGTAGTTCTTGATTAATTATTTAGTTTGACTAACTTTTCAAATTATTAGAAATTTTCATGTGATATTTCTCAATATATTTTGTTATTAAAAAGGACATTGATCTTTTTAGGCTCTGGTTGGTATAGCCTTCTCTGTTGGATTCATTATTGGACCAGTTATTGGGGCTGGGTTTGCTGTGTGGTCTCGCCGTCAAGTTGGTGTCTGGTTCGTGTTTCCTGCCAGCTTTGCGTTTGCATTGGCAGGCATCAATGTTCTATTTGTTGCACTCATGCTGGAGGAATCTTTGCCAACGGTGAGTTTAAGACCACGGATGGAATATATGAAATTCAATTGCATTGTGTGCTTTTCATAATGAAGTTCCTGATACCTGGGCTGTAATAGAAAAACCTTCTTAACCTTTCCAGTGTCACTGAGTAAGCACGATGTGTTGGGTTTGCATGGACTCGTAGAGAATGTTGCCTGCCTGATCATTCATTTTAAGGAAAATTCTCCAAAAATGTCAATTTTTTTAACCTTTTAATTTTGTTTGAAAATACATTTGAAGAGAGAGAAAGGTACAAAATACGAAACAGTTCAGGAAAATGATTGTTTTTACACTTCCTTAATTCTGTCTGCAAAACCGTTTTTTTTTTTTTTTTTCAATAAAATTACACTGCTTGTATCACTTATAAATTCACCAAAAAGAGCAACAAAATACACACAATATTACTCTATGAAGAGTGAAGCTCACTGTTTTCAATATAAGAGGTGTTTCTTCCTGTGATAATGTTCAAAACATCCCACTGGTTGAAGGTATGGCTTGTCGTGCAGGTTTTGCACAAGAAGATTGTCTCCTTTCTTCGCTTTCTACTGGCACAAACAACACACCTAACAGAGCCCTTTTCCTTCTCCCCCATATAGTGATGTTTTCAATTCAGTCTTTCATTCCTTGCCCCTTTCTGAGGTCTTCCTCGCTTCCTTACAGGCATATCTCTCATTTTGCTTAGGCGATTTGCAACTAGTGACACCACCAAGTATTCACGATAAGCACGATGTGACAGTGGTTTCCTCTGGTGTTGGATTTGCATGGACTCGTACAGAATGTAGGAGTTAATGATGCATCCTTCCACTAACCAAAAGAAGAGTTTTATCCACCAAACTAGTGTCCTGTGCATAAACTGGCAATTTGAAATCAAGTGATCACTTCGATCCACATCTTCCGTTTTCTTAGTAAATTCTAGTCATAAACAACTACTGGCTTCTCAGTTAGTGGCCTGCCAGGGATGTTACTTGGAGTGTCTAACATGCTGTTACCTCTATGTTTCGTACTCAACATCATTACAGTCCTCTTGTCCTTCCATGCTAATCCCATAATATTGCCCTTTCTGTATGCGTTGACCTCTCCCTTCTTCATCTTTTTAGTTTCCTTGTTCTGTAGGCATCCCTTTCCTTGTAGGCATGATAGTGCCATTAAGAGTGAAACCCATTTTACCTAACTCAGTTGCTAATCCAGAACTTGTATAATACCTGTCAGTGTAAACATTGAAATCTCTGGGTGGCTGTTTAGTATCTTTTACAAGTGGCGCTACGATAGGCCTAGCAAGCCAGTAGTGGATATCATATTTGCTTTCAAACCAGGAACAGGCCTCGGAAAGGACGGATGCAAACGACGACGACCCGGATATGCTAATGGACTACGAGTTGGGACATTAAACATACAGACACTGACAGGAAAAGTGGAGGAGATTGTAGATGTGATGGAGAGAAGAAAACTGGATGTACTGGGCTTGGCAGAAACAAGATGGAAAGGAGAAGGTCGCAGAGAACTGAGGAAAGGGTACCGGTTGTACTGGAGTGGGAACAGTGAAGGAAGGAGCAGCGGAGTAGGAGTAGTTGTGAGAGATGGAATGAAGGAAGAGGTAAAGGGAATAAGTGACAGGATCATGAAGATCAGAGTAACTGTAAAGGGAAGAAGCCTGGAGATAGTCCAGGTATATGCCCCTCAAGTTGGATGTACAGCTCAAGAGAAGGAAGACTTTGAGGAGGAGCTACAACAGCAGTTGAATGGTCAGAGCATCATTGTCATGGGAGATTTGAATGCACATGTAGGAAGTGAAAGGCAAGGATATGAAAATGTATTGGGAGCAGAAGGATGGGGTAGCAGGAATGAAGAAGGGCGAAAGTTGCTGGATTTTTGCAAGAGAAACGGTTTAGTGGTAGGCAACTCCTGGTTCCGGAAGAAAGAAAGCCACAGGGTAACGTGGTACAGCAGTGATTTAACAAAGAAATCTTTGGTAGATTACATGCTGTACGACTGGGAAATGAAGAGAAGTGTCAGAGATATAAAGGTAATACCATCAGAGGCCTTAGATAGCGACCACAGAATACTTGTAATGAACCTGGGAGTTGTTAAGGATAGCAAGAGGACAGAGTACCAGGAAAGGAGAATCAAAGTATGGAAACTCAAGGAAAAGGAAGTCAAGGAAGAATTCCAGAAGATAATAAGGGAAAGGATGCCAACAGACAATCCTAAAACAGGGGAAGAGGAATGGAAGCAATTCAAAAACACAATGGTGGAAGCTGCAGTGGCAGTATGTGGAAGAACAAGCAACAGAAAGCGGTGTAAAGAGACACCATGGTGGAATGAGAGAGTAAAAGAAGCTGTGGGAAGGAAGAACAAGGCTTTCAGAGTGTGGTTCCAGGAAAGAACTGATCTGCAAGGGAAGATTATAAGATAAAGAAGAAAGAAGCAAACAAGATTGTCGCAGAGGAGAGGAAGAAGTGGATGGTAAAGTGGACAGAGATGATGGAGGAAGACAGCAGAGGAAATAAGAAAGTACTTTATGGGATGGTCAAAAGTAAGAGAAGAGGTCTGCGAGAGGATGTGGTAATGATGGACAAAAACGGAAATGAGGTACACAACAAAGAGACACTCAAGACAGTGTGGAAAGAGTACTTTGAGGATTTGCTGAATCCAAATGGTCATAGGGAGGAAGACAATGTATTGGAAGATGGAGAAGACAACACAGGAATGGAAAAGGACCTGACTTGGAGAGAACTTGAAATGGCTATAGACAAGATGAAAGGAGGAAGGGCACCAGGTGTGGATGAAGTGAGTGTGGAAATGGTGAAGGCAGCAGGGGAGGTTGGGAAACAGTGGCTGTACCGTGTGATGAGGGTGATATGGAAGGAGAAAAAGACCCCAGAAGATTGGAAGAAAGGATTAATTGTCCCAATATTTAAGAAAGGAAGCAGAAAGGAGTGCAGAAATTACAGGGGAGTCGCACTCATACCTCACTGTGCCAAGATATATGAAAAGATATTAGAAAGTAGAATACGAGCCAAAGTGGAGAGAAAATTGAGAGAGGAGCAGTATGGATTCAGACCTGGGAGATCAACAGTGGATCTCATATTTTCAGTGAGACAGCTCCAGGAACACCACTACGAATTTGGAGAGGATCTGTTGATGGCCTTCCTGGACATCTAAAAGGCCTATGATAGTGTGTGTAGGGAGAAGGTTTGGAAAGCAATGGAAAACATGGGAGTGGAAAAAGAGACTGTAGGCAGAGTGAAGGAGATGTATTGTGGAAGTGTGAGTTGTGTGAAAGTTGGAGGGGAAAGAACAGACTGGTTCAGACAAATGAGTGGCCTGAAACAGGGTAGTGCACTGTCACCCCTTCTCTTTATTGTGGTTATGGACGAGGTAACGACACGGATAGCAGGAAAGATAGGAGAAGATAAGATGAAAGCAATGGTGTTTGCAGATGATCTCATGGTCTGGGGAAACAAGGAGGAGGAAATTCAGGAGCAACTGAAGGCTTGGGAAGAAACAGTGGGAGAGTACGGATGGAAGTTCAACATTAGTAAATGTGAAATCCTGTTAACGACCAGGAAAAAGGACAGACCAATGAGTGGGATAACACTTGGAGGTGGACAGCTGAAGAAGGTGGAAAGTCTCAAGTACTTGGGAAGTATAGTGGAGGAAAATGGGAGAAATGACAGAGAGATTACGGAACGTGGCAGACAGGCAGAAGCATTTCTGAGAAGCATTAGGAGCTTAGTGTGGAATAAAGATGTCCCACAAAAAAGCAAGGAAGTGTTATACAGAAGCTACTATATCCCGATACTGACCTATGCTTCAGAAACATGGACAATGAAGAAAAGAGACATAAGCAGAATACAGGCAGGTGAAATGAAGTTCCTGCGAAGTAGGATCGGAGTAACAAGAAGAGACAGGGTGAGGAATGAAAAGGTCAGGGAAATGGTGAAAGAGGAGCCCTTGCAAGGTAGGATTGAGACATCAAGACTGAGGTGGTATGGACACTTCAAGAGAATGGATGAGTAGAAGATTCCCAAGAGGATACATGAGATGCAGATGCAGAAGAAACGACCAAGGGGAAGACCAAGAGATAGATGGCTGAAAGGAGTGGAGGAATGTGTCAAGAAGAGAGGCGAGGACTGGACCAGAGTGACAGCGGAGAGGTGGTGGGAAGAAAGAACTAAGTGGCGAGGCTTATGTTCCAAACAGACCCAGCCTGGGGCTGGAAACTGTACAAGATAATGATGATGATGACAAGTGACTGGTAGAGGCGCAAAACTACTTGAGAGGTTTTCATTAAGTTACTTCCGGGAATAACAATGGACTTACCAAAATATGGCAAATACGAATACATATAGCCTGTCTCACTGTCGGACAAGGCAAAAACCTTGAGGCCAAATTTCACAGGTTTGTTAGCATTATAAATTCTAAAGGAGACAACCTGACAGTGCTCTCATCCACTGATACATTTTCAGAAGGTGTGTAGTACATCTTTCTGAAATATATTCTAGCAGTGGTCCTACTTTATCTCTCTTTCTGTATCACCATGGCCTTTTTTTAGATCCAAGCTCAGGAATATCAACATGAATTTGTTACAAGAGAAGATATCTCCAAAGAAAGGCATACATTTGTGCCAATCCTTTGCAAAATAATCCTTGAGATCAGATCTAGGATGCAGACCCATGTTTATAATCATGCCCAGTTAGGCCTCAACATCACTGTTTTCAATGTGTGTCCACTTCTGATACCGGGAATGTGGTGATGTTTTTGTTGCCTTCTTCCTATCAACATATAGGTTGACTTGGAAGATTTGTGAAATGATGAGTGTCACATTTGAAAAGGAAAAGTTGGGAAGGTTTCACGGAAACTTTGAAGGAGGATATCCAAGGAAGTAAAAAGGTTCTATATGGATTGGTGAAAAACAGTGTAAAAGGTAGGGAAAACACAAAATTTGTAAAAACTGAAGCAGGACAAATATTGTATCAAAGAGATGATATATTAAAAAGATGGGAAGAATACTTTTCAAAGCTACTAAATGTTAAATACATTGAACTGGAAGATGAAAAAGAGCAAGAAGAAACAATGGAAGAAGAAGAACAAGAAAAGGAGATCACTATGCTAGAAATAGAGGAAGCCATACAGAAGATGAAGAGCGGTAAAGCAGCAGGAGAGGATGAGGTGTCCGCGGAAATGATAAAAGCAGCGGGACCAATAGGTGTACAGTGGTTGTATAGATTATTTAGAATAATTTGGAAGAAGAGATTCCAGAAGAATGGGGAAAGGGATTAATTATCCCGATTTTTAAGAAAGGTGACAAAAAGGAATGCAATAACTACAGAGGGATCACTCTTATCGCTCATGTAGCTAAGATCTTTGAGAGAGTTTTGGAAGGCAGACTGAGGAGGAAGATAGAAGGAGAGATGGAAGAAGAACAGTATGGTTTTAGGAAAGACAGATCAACATTTGACCTAATCTTTGCATTAAGGCAAATGATGGAGAAAAGATGGGAATTTGGAAAAGACATGGTGATGACATTTATTGATATTGAGAAAGCGTACGACAGTGTGCCTCGACAGGTGGTTTGGAATGTATTAAGGAAAAGGAGAGTTAACGGAGCTGATGTCCAAATGTTAAAAGCTATGTACAAATATTGTGTGAGTAGCATGAAGACCAGTATAGGAGAAACAGAATGGTTTAAAGTGGAAACAGGTCTCCGACAGGGAAGTGTATTGTCCCCCTTACTATTCATCATAGTCATGGATGAAATTCACAAGAATGTTAAACAGAGATTGGGACAAGAGGCAACAAAGGCCATGCTGTTGGGGCGAGGATGAAAAGGCAGTACAAAAACAACTAGATGTATGGAATCAAGAAATAGAGAAATTTGGGATGAAAGTAAGCACAGAGAAGAGCAAGACAATGGTAATGTCAAGAGGAAGGAAGGAAGGAAGAGGAAAGATAGAATTGAATGGGAAAATTCTAGAAGTGGTTAAAAGTTTCAAGTACTTGGGAAGTGTGATCACAGAAGATGGAAGGATAACTGAGGAAATTGGAAAGAGAATACAACAAGCGAACAGTTTTTACCAGAGCATAAGGGGTATTCTGTGGAACCGAGATGTCCCAAAGAAATGTAAAAATGTATTATATTCAACCTACTACAGACCCATACTAACATATGCAGCTGGAGCGTGGACTACTACAAAAAGAGAGGAGAGTAGAATACAAGCCGCGGAGATGAAATTCCTAAGAGGTATAGAGGGCAAGACCAGAAGAGATAGAGTTAGAAATGAAGAGATTAGAAAAAGGACAGGAATCTTGAAGCTGCAGGACAGGATAGAAACAACAAAGTTAAAGTGGTATGGACATATGATGAGAATGGGAGAGGAGAGAGTACCAAAGAAAACTTTCTGTGAAAAGATGACAGGGAAGAGACCACGAGGAAGGCCCCGAAAGAGATGGGCAGATACAGTGTGGGAGTGTGTAGAGAAGAGAGGAGGAAAACCTGAAGAAGTACTAAAAACAGGAGAGGAGTGGTGGAGAGACAGGAAACGTTGGAGGTCCTTAATTCACAACCCGACCCAGGAAGCTGGAAACGGGAAATGAAGATGATGATGATGACATTTGAAAAGCAATGTGTAAACAGATCCAGGATTGTACTGAGAAGCATCGCGGAACGCAGGCCTACCTTGGAGAACTGCACTTGTATCTTCATCAGTATCACTCTCATCTTCATCAACTGCACTTTCACTTGATTCTGAACCATCAATCTTTTCAACACTCTCTTCAAAATCACTGTAATCACTTTCTGATTGGTCCAAATAACTTGATATCGTAGCCACATGTTTGTGGTACGAGCCCACCATTTCACTGTATACATCGGCTTAAAGATTCATCAGCTGATACTGTCAAACTCAAAATCTATCAAACTAATCCTAACGAAAGTAAAAGAAATGATTCAAGTAGTAATTTCCGGTTCCAGACTAGTTCATATACATTATTTAATACCACACTGCCCCCTGCCATAATTATCTGTAAACTTATGACTGCACGCGGAATATTCCACAAACGACCCGCTGGAGCAGGGAACATGTTGCGGAATATATATCGTAAATGACACGCAACAAAAAAGTGTTGGCACGGAATATTCCGGAAATTACACGGGAAGAGTTAAAATGTTTGTTAGTTTCAAACTTCCTCTTCCTCATAATCATGATATAAAGTAGAGCTAATATGGGATTGGTATAATCCAGGTGAACAGAAATGTGAATAATTTGGTCAAAATATGTTAGGAATATACAAGCCTCCATGGCTTAGGCGGCAGCATGCCGGCCTCTCACCGCTGGGTCCGTGGTTCAAATTCCGGTCACTCCATGTGAAATTTGTGCTAGACAAAGTGGAGGCAGACAGGTTTTTCTCTGAGTACTCAGTTTTCCTGTCACAATTTCATTCCAGCAACACTCTCCACTATCATTTCATTTAATCTGTCGTTCATTTAATCATTGCCCCAGGGAGGTGAGACAGGCTTCGGCAGCCTGCTAGATAGATGGGGACTTAATTCATTCCATTCCCTGACCCGGTCGGTCAACAGAAAGCAGGCTGTGGATTTTCATTTTCATGTTAGCAATATGCTATGTAAAGTGGAAGTGCAGCAGCCTAGTGCATGTGGGAACAAAACTAAGTTCTGTATATTTCAGCATGGAAAGTATTTTTAAATACACTGTCACACGATGAAACATTCAAAAGAACTAGTCAATTCAACTATGGACCAGAACTTGTAAAATAAAGGGGAGGGCCAAGGTCAGTGCCTTGCACCTCGCAACCACACAAAACTACTGAGTGGGAGTGAATCCAACATATTGCACAGTCCTTTGTAAAAAAAAAAAATGTTTGGCATTTGGATTACTGGAGTTTTACTGCAGTAGTGTTTTTGCATATGAATGTTGTTACTAGAAAGGATAAAAATTACAAAAGAAAATCAATTACCGTATTTGCTCGCATATAACTCTCACTTTTTTGACCGAAAATAAGTGTGACAATTTTCGGTGCAAGATATACGCGGGGAATGAACATATTCCCGAAAAAACACAAAATTTGCATTATTGAAACCTGGCAACTGCCATACGGTACTCGCACTATTCATCGTCACTGCCGTCGCTGCTGCCAACTCCGAGGTACTCTCGCGTACATCATTCTGGTCGTCATCCCATACTGCTTATCCTGACTTCCGTCCAATGCATTTGTGATGCCTGTCTTCAAGAAGCTATTCACAACAATATCCATCGTCACCTTAAGCCATGCCCGTATAACCCAATCACGCAAGAGTTAAACTGATGGCCTCTTTATTTTGCTTGCTGGCGTCAGGTTGTGCGCCCCTCCTGCCATCCATTCGGCGTACAATTTTTGAATGTTGTCCTTTAAGGGCTTATTGAAGGAAACACCTAAGGGCTGTAGACAATATGCGAGTCCACCAGGAATTACAACGAAATTGGTTTTCATTTCTTGAAGACGCTTCTTCGTGTCTTCCACAGAGTGTCCGCTGAAACTGTCCCACACTAGCATTGCCGGACATCGAAGCAATGCCCCTGGCAGGCTCCCCAAACTGTATGGACCCAGTCCTGAACAAGAGCTGTATCCATCCATCCTTTCTCTTGATCACAAACATGAATGCCTTTGGGAAACTTTGCTTTAGGCATTGTTTTTCTTTTGAAAATAACATACTGTGACAATTTTCTTCAGTCTGCGGTTATTGCTAGCATGACTGTGCAGCGCTGTTTTTCACACCCAGTTGTACGTACAAGGACGCTAGATTCTCCCTTCTCTTTGATGGTAGTGTTGCATGGCATGCCGAAGTTTATCGGAGTCTGATCTACATTGCCAATTTGAGATAACAGGTAATTGTTTCTCTTCCGCATTGCTATCACATGGCGATTAGAATCTATGATTTTGTCGTTAAAATTGCTTGGCATTCTCTGACAGAGAGATGTTCGCCTTCGCAGACACAAGCCCTTACGTTTCATGAGTCTACGGATCCAACCCCGGCTCGCTTTCAGATCCGAACAGCTGATACCTCGTTTATTCTTTAGTTAGCGCCCTTTGATATGTAGGATCTCGTGCGAGATACTAAAGCCATCATTTCGTAACTCTGTAACGTAATGAAGCAACTCGTCTTCCAGCTCAGAAAACTTCCCAGTTATTGGCCCTCTGAATGCCTTATGTGTTCGGTTAGTGGTTTCTAGCGCAGCTTTCTGTTTACGCCAGTAGCGAACATTAAAATCAGTCACACTGAATTGTCGACCGGCAGCTCTATTACTATGTTCTTCTGCGTATTTTATCACTTTGAGTTTAAAACCAGTCGTATAACTTCCAGGTTTCTCCATAACTTAAAGATCGACGTTCACAAGGAAGCAATCTCACTTAACTGAAAAGCAACAATGGAACGCGAAGACAGAGTACGGGTAATTGTTGACAATGCAACAGACGAACAACAAATACCGTAAAATAAAGGAAACCTCTGCCGCCATAACGAACAGTAACATTGCACAACTTTGCAGGCAAGACATGTGATGTTCAGTCTGCAGTAAAACAAGCGTCTGCAGATTACATCCTATTTTTCTGCTGTTCGACTCCTTCCCTATTTGGCTTGTTTCGGACAAGTTGGGATCAACTCGTTGATGTCGCTCTTCCTGTTCGTATCACTTCGGGTAAGTTCCTGGACAATGATGACTGTTGTGGTGCGCTAATTCCAACGTGTCTCAAGGCGGCAACTCGTTCCCTATTCTGCAACTCGTTCCCTATTCGGCTGGTATCGGACAAGTTCGGATCAACTTGTTGATGCTCGCTCTTCCTGTTTGTATTGCTTCAGGTAAGTTCCTGGACGATGAAAACTGTTGTGGCGCGCTAAATCTAATATGTTTCTAACTCAAGGAGAGTAAAAGAAGCTGTGGGAAGGAAGAACAAGGCTTTCAGAGTGTGGTTCCAGGAAAGATCTGATCTGGCAAGGGAAGATTATAAGATAAAGAAGAAAGAAGCAAACAAGATTGTCGCAGAGGAGAGGAAGAAGTGGATGGTAAAGTGGACAGAGATGATGGAGGAAGACAGCAGAGGAAATAAGAAAGTACTTTATGGGATGGTCAAAAGTAAGAGAAGAGGTCTGCGAGAGGATGTGGTAATGATGGACAAAAACGGAAATGAGGTACACAACAAAGAGACACTCAAGACAGTGTGGAAAGAGTACTTTGAGGATTTGCTGAATCCAAATGGTCATAGGGAGGAAGACAATGTATTGGAAGATGGAGAAGACAACACAGGAATGGAAAAGGACCTGACTTGGAGAGAACTGGAAATGGCTATAGACAAGATGAAAGAAGGAAGGGCACCAGGTGTGGATGAAGTGAGTGTTGAAATGGTGAAGGCAGCAGGGGAGGTTGGGGAAACAGTGGCTGTACCGTTTGATGAGGGTGATATGGAAGGAGAAAAAGACCCCAGAAGATTGGAAGAAAGGATTAATTGTCCCAATATTTAAGAAAGGAAGCAGAAAGGAGTGCAGAAATTACAGGGGAGTCACACTCATACCTCACTGTGCCAAGATATATGAAAAGATATTAGAAAGTAGAATACGAGCCAAAGTGGAGAGAAAATTGAGAGAGGAGCAGTATGGATTCAGACCTGGGAGATCAACAGTGGATCTCATATTTTCAGTAAGACAGCTCCAGGAACACCACTACGAATTTGGAGAGGATCTGTTGATGGCCTTCCTGGACATCGAAAAGGCCTATGATAGTGTGTGTAGGGAGAAGGTTTGGAAAGCAATGGAAAACATGGGAGTGGAAAAAGAGACTGTAGGCAGAGTGAAGGAGATGTATTGTGGAAGTGTGAGTTGTGTGAAAGTTGGAGGGGAAAGAACAGACTGGTTCAGACAAATGAGTGGCCTGAAACAGGGTAGTGCGCTGTCACCCCTTCTCTTTATTGTGGTTATGGACGAGGTAATGACACGGATAGCAGGAAAGATAGGAGAAGATAAGATGAAAGCAATGGTGTTTGCAGATGATCTCATGGTCTGGGGAAACAAGGAGGAGGAAATTCAGGAGCAACTGAAGGCTTGGGAAGAAACAGTGGGAGAGTACGGATGGAAGTTCAACATCAGTAAATGTGAGATCCTGTTAACGACCAGGAAAAAGGACAGACCAATGAGTGGGATAACACTTGGAGGTGGACAGCTGAAGAAGGTGGAAAGTCTCAAGTACTTGGGAAGTATCTTCTTCTTCATTTCCCGTTTCCAGCTTCCTGGGTCGGGTTGTGAATCAAGGACCTCCAACGTTGCCTGTCTCTCCACCACTCCTCTCCCCCTTTAAGTACATCTTCAGGTTTTCCTCCCTTCTTCTCCACGCACTCCCACACTGTATCTGCCCATCTCTTTCGGGGCCTTCCGCGCGGTCTCTTCCCCGAAACCTTTTCCAGAAAAGCTTTCTTTGGCACTCTCTCCTCTCCCATTCTCATCATATGTCCATACCACTTTAACTTGGTTGTTTCTATCCTGTCCTGCAGCTTCAAGATTCCTGCCCTCCTTCTTATCTCCTCGTTTCTGATTTTATCTCTTCTGGTCTTCCCTTCTATACCTCTTAGGAATTTCATCTCCGCTGCTTGTATTCTACTCTCCTCTCTTTTTGTAGTGGTCCATGCTCCAGCTGCATATGTTAGTACGGGTCCATAATAGGTTGAATATAATACCTGCTTACATTTCTTTGGGACATCTTGGTTCCACAGAATACTCCTAACACTCTGGTAGAAGCTGTTCGCTTGTTGTATTCTCTTTCCAATTTCCTCAGTAATCTTTCCATCTTCTGTGATCACACTTCCCAAGTACTTGAAACTTTTCACCACTTCTAGAATTTTTCCGTTCACTTCTATCTTTCCTCTTCCCTCCTTACTTCCCCTTGACATTACCATTGTCTTGCTCTTCTCTGTGCTAACTTTCATCCCAAACTTCTCAATCTCTTGGTTCCATACATCTACTTGTTTTTGTACTTCCTTTTCATCCTCACCCCATATCACTATATCATCTGCAAACAGCATGGCCTTTATTGCCTCTTGTCCCAATCTCTGTTTAACATTCTTGTGGATTTCATCCATGACTATGATGAATAGTAAGGGGGACAATACACTTCCTTGACGGAGACCCGTTTCCACCTTGAACCATTCTGTTTCTCCTATAGTGGTCTTTACGCTACTGACACAATATTTGTACATAGCTTTCACCATTTGCACTTCTGCACTGTTAACTTGCCTTTTTCTTAATACATCCCACACCACCTGTCTAGGCACACTGTCATAGGCTTTCTCAATATCAATAAAAGTCATCACCATGTCTTTTCCAAACTCCCATCTTTTCTCCATCATATGCCTTAGTGTAAAGATTAGATCAAAAGTTGATCTGTCTCTCCTAAAACCATACTGTTCTTCTTCCATCTCTCCATCTGTCTGCCTCCTCAGTCTACCTTCCAATACTCTCTCAAAGATCTTGGCTACATGGGCAATAAGGGTGATCCCTCTGTAATTGTTACATTCCTTTTTGTCACCTTTCTTAAAAAGTGGGATAATTAAACCCTTTCCCCATTCTTCTGGGATCTCTTTCTTCTTCCAAATTATTCTAAATAATCTATACAGCCACTGCAACCCTACTGGTCCTGCTGCTTTTATCATTTCTGTGGTCACCTCATCCACTCCAGGTGCTTTGCCACTCTTCATCTTCTTTATGGCTTCCTCTATTTCTAGCATAGATATCTCCTTTTCTTGTTCTTCTTCTTCTTCCTCCATTGTTCCTTCTTGTTCCCTTTCTTCATCCAGTTCAATGTGTTTAACATTCAGTAGCTTTGAAAAGTATTCTTCCCATCTTTTCAATATACCATCTCTTTCATACAATATCTGTCCCGCTTCAGTTTTTACAAATTTTGTGTTTTCCCTACCTTTCACACTGTTTTTTACTAGCCCATATAGAACCTTTTTACTTCCTTTGATATCCTCCTCTAGAGTTTCAGTGAAACTTTCCCAGCTTTTCCTTTTTTCTTCTTGTACAATCTTTTGACATGCCTTCTTGGCTTCTCTATATTTTTGCCATTTCTCTGCATCTTTGCTGCATATCCACTTTCTCCATGCCATTTGTTTTTCTTTAACTGCTTCCTTTACCCTGTTGTTCCACCAAGGAGTCTCCCTTTCCTTTTTCCTCCCTGATAATCTTCCACAAGTGTTTACTGCACACTTCACAAATCCATTCTTAAAACATGTCCATTCCATTTCTATGCTTTTTGCTTCATCTTTGGGAATTTCCTGTTTTAGTTCCTCTTGAAACTTTTCCATTATCTCCTTCTCTTTTAGTTTCCATACCTTTTTTTTCTTTCCCTTTTTTCTACTAGTTTTGTGATTTTACCAAGCCTTACTTTGGCTATCACCACTTTGTGGTCTCCTTCAAAATCTCCTCTGGGCATAGCTGTCACATCTACTAACTGTCTTTGTTTATCCTTTTCCACCAGAATAAGGTCAATCATTGTCTTTGTCTTCCTGTCTCCCCATCCATACCTAGTTATTTTTTGCGAGTTCTTTTTCCTAAACCACGTATTTCCAACAGTTAATCCATTCCTCCTACAGAAATCTACTAACAGGTCTCCTTCTTCATCCTGATTTCCATAGCTAAACGGGCCAATAATCTCTTCTTTTCCCTGTCTATCTGTTCCCACATGTGCATTCATGTCTCCCATTATTATCACTTCTTTGTCTTCTATACACTTTTCCAGCTCTTCTAGAAACTCTTCTAGACATTCATCTACCTTCCCTGTTTGGGGAGCATAAACCTGTATAAAATCTTTTGTACCACTCTCAAGTCCAAGCCTGACTTTGATAATCCGGTCACTAATCGGGTCAATTTTTTCAACATACTGGTCTAGGTCCTCTCTCAATATGACACCAACGCCATTCGTTGCCTTCTGTCCTCCACTCCAATATAATCTGTACCCTTTCCCTTTCTTCACTTCTTTTCGCCCTTTCCCTTTCCATTTCGTTTCACTCACTCCCAGCATCGCTATATCTTTCTTCTCCATATAATCAACTAGCTCTTCTACCTTTCTATTGAGTGTCATGACATTAATGAAACCAACCTTCGTTACGTCTGGTAGCCTACTTCTCACAGCTCCCCCAGGACACCGGGAGCTGCGCGTCGCCTCCGGGGGACGCCCTAGCTGTTTCCGAGGCCTCAATTCACAAACTTTCATAATATAGGCTATTTGTTCGATGGGCTCGCCACACCCAAAGGCATTTTATAACCTACTGCCAGGTTTTTACTTTAGACCGCCCCTAACATGGGGAACAGACGCCTTTTGCAGCCGCTCCTCTGGAGTACAGACGCTGCTGGTGACAGTTCTTCCGCCTTCTCTGCCGTTGGGACACTTGTTCCTCATCCGCCTTCAAAGCCGTTCACTGCTACCTACACAAGCTGAGGAAAAATTCCCCTTCTCATTTAATCCCCAGAAGGGAGGGTTGCCTCGTCTGCCAGCTTTGCCGTACCGAAGTCTCCTCCTCCGCCGCCGCTGCCATTAAGGACTTCACCCGTAACCCTGGGCATGGGTTCCGTGCTATACCCCATGGGACTGGGTCCTTGCCTGAACTCCGCCATCCTATCGCTCCGACCTACTGAAGTGTAGGATGCCCACCCCCGTGACGTGGACACGCCAGGCAAGAATTACTCAAGTGGAGAATAGGGAAGGTGACCCTATCTCCCTTGAGCCGGGGTAATGGTTGCGTATGGTGCCACAACCAAAGGCACTTGGGAAGTATAGTGGAGGAAAATGGGAGAAATGACAAAGAGATTACGGAACGTGGCAGACAGGCAGAAGCATTTCTGAGAAGCATTAGGAGCTTAGTGTGGAATAATGATGTCCCACAAAAAAGCAAGGAAGTGTTATACAGAAGCTACTATATCCCGATACTGACCTATGCTTCAGAAACTTGGACAATGAAGAAAAGAGACATAAGCAGAATACAGGCAGGTGAAATGAAGTTCCTGCGAAGTAGGATCAGAGTAACAAGAAGAGCCAGGGTGAGGAATGAAAAGGTCAGGGAAATGGTGAAAGAGGAGCCCTTGCAAGGTAGGATTGAGACATCAAGACTGAGGTGGTATGGACACTTAAAGAGAATGGATGAGAAGAAGATTCCCAAGAGGATACATGAGATGCAGATGTAGAAGAAACGACCAAAGGGAAGACCAAGAGATAGATGGCTGAAAGGAGTGGAGGAATGTGTCAAGAAGAGAGGCGAGGACTGGACCAGAGTGACAGCGGAGAGGTGGTGGGAAGAAAGAACTAAGTGGCGAGGCTTATGTTCCAAACAGACCCAGCCTGGGGCTGGAAACTGTGCAAGATGATGATGATGATCATCTTGAACAGTTTCCAGCCACTGGCCGGGTCTGTTGACAACATAAGCCTCTCCATCGTCTTATGTCTTCCCACCATCTCTCCGTCACCACCTTGGTCCAGTCTTCTCCTTTCAAACCTGGCGCAGTCAGCTGGCATTTGAGGGTGCGCAAATGTGAGGGAGCCGTGTCAGTACATTTACTGGCATGTTAAAGATCCCCTTCGGGGCAAAATTCCGGCACCCCGGCGTCTGTAAAAGCCAGGGTAGTTAAAAGGGACGTAAAACCAAATAACATTAACATCTTCTCCTTTCTTTCGCACGCAGTCCTCCACACCCTTCAGCCACTTATCTCTTGGCCTTCCTCTTGGTCTTTTTCCCTCTATTTTCATCTCGTGTATCTTCCTGGGTATCCTCCTCCCATCCATTCGCTTAACATGGCCATACCATTTAAGCCTTGATTCCTCTATCCCAGGGGTTCTCAAAGGGTGGAGGGGAGTGATAAAGGGGGGCGCCGGCTTTGATTGAAATATTTATATTTCATATTCTGTAACAAATATTACTATCCTCATGTCCATGAACCTATCATAGGCAGGTAGCTCCCAAGACCATTCAAGAATAATAAACTCGTACCTTTGCTGTCTTATTTCACAAGAACTGACCAGTGGATCCTGCCAGCAGGAATTCTGAGAAAAGGTGGCGGGTAACATTTCCCACGCAGCTCCCTTTCACTCGCCACCCGCAGGGACATCTCCTTACCAAACACTTAATGACAATAAGCCGCTTGACAATGTGACCACCACTTCCTTTCAAGAATGGATTCTTTTATTTCTGCCGTTCCGATTCGAATTCAGCTAGGCCTTTCCAGTCAGTTCAAAGAGAGTTAGTGAACAGGTGAATTCTAGTGCGTGGTTAGCCAACTTTACAATAAACTGATACGAGTGATGCCATTACCCATGGATAAGTGGCTTATTAGAAGTGGTAAAAAGAGACCCCACGAAAGTGATAGTGCTTGCCCTCCTTCGGAAAAAGAACAAGGTTCGAATTTAAACAAAGTCCATTGTTCTTCCGTGTCTACTTCTGCTCCCATCAGGATTATTAATTCTACACCCAAAGTGAAAGTGCGTAAATATCAAGACGATTATCTGACATTAGGCTTTACCAGCATATTAATCAGGAACAACCTCAATGCGTTCTTTGTTTGGAGATTTTTGCAAACTACACTTGCAGACTAAACATCCAGACTGTGTAAGTAAACCTTTAGCATTTTTTAAGCACCACGAGCAACAACTAGAAGGAAATGTTAGATTCCTAGAAAAGCACGCAACAGTTCCTAAGAAAGGGCTAAGAGCATCCTTGGAGGTACCCTATTTAATTGCAAAATCCAAATCACTACATATTATTGGTGAGAAATGACTTCTTCCTGCAGCCGTGAAAATGTGCGCGATCATGCATGGAGAAAAGTTCGGTGAGTGTTTGAAGTAGATACCGCTTTCAAATGATACAGTAACTCGTCGTATTGATGCAATAGACTCTGACATAAAAAATCAATTGCTACCACGTCTTCATGATAGCCCAAAATTTGGCCTGCAACTTGATGACAGTACTGATACCAAAACAGTGCCAAGCTTCTTGTTTGTGTACGCTACTGTCATGAAAATGAAATGCACGAGGATTTTCTATTTTGTAAAGCTCTGAAAGGGCGGACTACAGGCCAAGATATTTATTCTCTTGTGAATTATTTTTTTATTGACATCGATCTCTCATGGACAAATTGTGTTAGTATATGTATTGATGGGTCGTTGGCATTTACTGGAACTAAAAAGGGTTTCAGAGCAAGAGTGAGTGCTGTTACTAATTCTGTAAAATTCACACATTGCATGATACACAGGGAGGCATTGGCTTCAAAAGTACTACAACCGGAAGTCAATAAAGTGCTGAACGATGTAATTAGTGTTGTAAATTTTGTGAAAGCAAGAGCTTTAAACAGTCGGCTATTTTCCATTTTTTGCGAGGAGATGGGATCTACACATGATTCGCTTCTATTGCACACGGAGGTACGTTGGTTGTCTCGTGGTCGAGTCCTTCGTCCCGTTGTAGAGTTAAAGAATGAATTTCGTATTTTCCTATTGGACAGCAGTCCTACACTCTCAACTCTGTTTCTGGATGAGAAATGGCTTCTAATACTGTGCTACTTGGCTGACGTATTTGAAAAACTGAATGAACTTAACGTGTCACTTCAAGGACGAAATAGTAATATTTTCAAGAGAAGACTTAAACTTTGGAGAGCCCAGATGGACAAAGGTAACTGTGAGATGTTTCATTGTCTGAATGAATTCCTGGAAGAAAATGAGTCAGATATTTGTCAAATTGTGAAATTGTCGTAGAACACCTCCAAAACATCAGTGAAAAATTCGAGGGTAGATTTCCACAACCTTCAACTGGATTCACAGTCCGTTTGAAACGAACGTAACAGCCCACCTGCCAACGGCAGAACAGGAGGAACTAATAGAACTCTCAAGTGACAGAATACTTCGTAATGAATTTTAGTCGAATTCTCTTGAAAATTTTTGGGTGCATATTCGGAATGAATATCCCATTTTGTCAAGAAAAGCAGTGGACCTGTTATTACCCTTCGCTTCAACTTACTTGTGTGAGTCAACATTTTCCGCAATGGCCTCCGTCAAGACGAAGCATCGGTCTCGACTGCAGCTGGAAAGGGATCTGCGGGTTGCTGTTTCAAACATCCAACCAAGACTGGATTTACTTTCATCTCAAATTCAAGCTCACACATCACACTAACTCCGTAAGTGTCTGAGAATTACCGAATTCTGATCTATGTACACTTTTATTCTCCTGTTTTACTTTTTCATGGGTGAAGAGTTTTAACATAACATTTTTCAAATTCACAGTGAAATGTTGAAAATTGTATATATTATTTCTATTGTCATTTATAAGTCACGAGCTTTCAAATATGAAAAGCTTTACTGAACACAGGTGTCACAGCTAAAGAGCTGATTCGTGAAACAAACAAAATTTGCTCAATTCCAATAATTGCACATGCAGCATTTTTTTATTTTATTTTTATAAGCAAAAGTAATACATATGCATGACATTGTTTTTACAAAACGTTGTTGTACTATGATGTGCTCTAAGAATAATTAATTGTGTGTTATTATTATTTTTATAAATGTAACTGGTAGTTTTTGTTTGCCATCTCTTGATGATTGCAGTACATTTGCATTTGTCTGTTGGCACAGGCTAGAGTAAAATGTGGCTTTTCACCGATGTCTCAGTCTCACTCATGGCTGTGATTATATGGAAGCTACTGAGGTATGGGTGGTGCTTAGTAATGCCATTCAGGCACATTCAGTGCCTGTGGATGCTGTGAAATGTTCTACTCATAGGGTTAGTACTGCTGTTCTGACTCAGTGAGGAAGGCAATGGCAAACTACTTCACTCCTCATGTTGCCTAGTACGCCTCAATGTAGCGCTGCCTTGGGTTTTTGTGGGTATCTACTCACATAACCTAACGGCGGTACTTTTGAGGATCCAACCAGCCTTCGGGCTGATTACCTAACAGACAGGTAGTTGAAATCCTAATTAGGCAGTAGCATACACAGTAGATCTTGTGTGATCTTTCTTTTTGTGGGCTATCCTATCCTGTAATGCTCCCTCCTTGATTAATTCTCTAATCTTCCCATTTCTCAACCTGTCCACCTTTGTCACTCCAATACTCTTCTCAAGAATTTCATCTCACTAGCCTGTATTCTGCTTCGCTCCCTTCCTTTCATAAACCAGGTCTCGAGGCATACATCAGGATTGGAATGTAGTATGTCCTAAATATGACCCTTTTGCTGTTTTGAGGGACATCCTTACTCCATACCAGGCCCTAACACATTTCCTGAATAATTCTGCTTGCCTCCCCCACTCATTTATTTCTTGGTCGTTTCTTCCATTTTCTTGTATCATGCTTCCCAGAAACTGAAACTCTCTGGCTGCACTGAAAGTAACTACGAGGCCCATCTAGAAATTGTTCCTCTATTTTTATTTATTTTTTTATAAAAAGAAAACATAGTTATATGAAAAACTCTATTGGCACCAGACACAGCAATGTTTGAGCTATTTATCGACATAATCAACACCAGTATTGAGACACCTGTCACATCGTGGGGTCAACTTTCATATTCCTGTGTCGTAGAACTTTGCCGCCTGGGAATGGAACAAGTGTGTGACATTTGTCTTCAGCTCTTTGTCAGTATGAAAATGCTGACCGGAGTACAGGAATTTCTTGAGGTGCAAGGTGCAGGTCCTGTGCTGACCCATGACAATGCTCAACTGTTCTGCAAGAGTTCGGCTGGGAGCTGTTAGAACAACCACCGTACAGTCCTGATCTTGCTCCCTGTGATTTCCATCTTTTTTTGCATCTCAAGATATTCCTGTCCTCGTGTTCCATTCCCATGCGGGAGACTTCCTGTGACACAGGAATATAAAAGTTAATCCCACGATATGACAGGTGTCTCAATGCTGATGGTGATCATACTGAACAATAGCTCAACCATTGCTGTATCTGATGCCAATGAAGATTTTCATGTATCTTTGTTTTCTTTTTATTTAAGAAATAGGGAAACTTAATTTCTGGATGAGCCTCGTATTGAGGTGACACTGATCAATATGCAGTAAGAGCTGAATAATTCAATGAACCGGATGCTCGGGAAAATAATGTCTTTGGCCTCTTCAACCTGTGCGGTATACAAAAAGGAGAAAGTGTTCATATTCAATTTTTCTTTCTAATAAGTTGGCCACGTCTATATTGTGTTGTTTGCCATGTGCTAACATCTGGTTCAGACAATAGTTCACAAGCAGAGCCATTTGTGCCCTTGTAGCATTCCATAGATTCAAGCATTATATCAAAGAGTTGACAGTGAATTTCCTTGGGATGTAAGCTGTTGTAGCGTACCTACCCAGATCTCGTTTTCAGTTTGTACTTCAAATAGCGTATAAACGGGAATACTTCCCACATATTTTCTTCAAAATTTGGAACAGAGAAATTGGGGTGAATGTATTATTTGAGTAGAGGATGGTATTGAACTCTTCCCATTATAATTATGATGTCATTGGCCTGCCACGCGTGATATACGGCGATTATACTCTAATCACAGCTCTAAGCATGGAATCCTGTGGACGCTGAAACTCGGCTGTGATGGCATTCGGCGAAATGCAGACTCGATTAAGATTAGTTGTGGTAAGTTTTGCCCTAGGCTTGTGAGTGACACTGATATAATTTCTGGACTTGCATGCACCGTAATATCACGATGTCGTCTCCATAGCCACTGAAACCGTTGACGTCCGGTGAAAATAAATTCTTACTGTGGGCATGTAACTTTGACAGAGGGTGGAGAGGCTAAGAATTTCTACTGAGAGCAACGCAACGGACGATAACAAAAAAATCTTATTTCCTCCCTAAAATTAAGGTGCGGGGATCATTCGATGCTGGGTAGTATTTACTTATATATTCATAAGAATTTCACTCTTCATTTTATCCTGCAGAATGTGTATAATATGAATGCAATTTTCGCTGTTTACAGGCGAGAAGAGCTGCATCTGTTGCCCAAGGTGTAAGGGAGGCCGTATCTTATATAAATGTCCATGACCTCTTTAAGTTCACTGCCGTGACAAACCTCTCCGTTCAAGGTAAGATCTATCAATTTCAGGGGAACTGTCTCCAATGTGAAACAGCTACATTGCTGGAAGCGAACTTGCGAGTTTCAGAATCTTGATCATTTTGTAGAGGCATCTCTCCAGCCGTAAATTTATATCTGTGTGTTAGGTTGCTTAAGACAAGCCTACTATAGCTGTCACAATGACATAGGTTATCAGACAGATGTCAAACCCACCCAAAACACAGGGCTACACGACCATGATGTCGCAGAGCCCCCAAACAACAACGCCTACTTCAAGCAGTCCTATTAAGATAGTGAGTAATAGTGCAGTATATAATTAATATGGACAACATTGGTAGAGATATATTAATATATTTCACATATCGACAAGATATATTCGGGAGAGCATCTGGCTGGAAAGATCATTGCCAAGAAATTTATCTTGCCTTGACCCTGTGGAAATGGGACTATATAGTACACAATAAAGACCCTTGTGAAACATCATAGTACAGTACTTTGAAGAGTCCTGCGTACTCATTACAAAATGGTCTCAATATCTGAGGGGGACACAGTTTAGCACATGCTGTGAGATAACAAATTGGGCAATTCCATGGCTTTCCATGTGTATTTCCTGAAATACTTGCCAAGAATGCCAAGCCATGCAGACTATTCGAAAAAAAATAATCATGCATACCACATCTCAAAACAATAGAATCATTGTTATTGCTTTGCATAACCAATACCTCATATTTCCTTACATTGTGTTCTTAAAAGTAAATATGGCATCAAAACTTTTTAAATTGATCAATTTATTATTATTTTTTTTTTTTTGTAAAGTATTAGTTTTGAGCCTAAATTAAGTACACTTAAGTGTCATATTCGAAGAAACACTACGTTTCCTGCTGTATAAAGTTCTTAGATACATCTGTAGGCAGAAAAGTTCAACAAAAAGAAAACAACTGCACCACAATTTTGGCGGGAACGCGCGTGATTGGGAGAGCGCAAAGGGAAGGCGTGAATACAAACTCAAACCTATCGCGTAACGGACTTCGAAGGAAAAAAGTAAACACCGCACAGGCAAGCTTGAAACCTTGCCTTTCCAACCATACGAAATAATCACGGACATATGCCTAAAGAAATCTACAAATATAAGATAAACAGCGCGCCGATTGAATCGGCTTTGGCACTTTTGGCGCGAGCAGCGAGAGCCGATCTGATCGGCGAGTGGCACTGAGAGGGTTGAAATATATATTTTAAAATAAGTAAATTCTTGGGAATACATCGAGGAACGCATATTCATGATGCTTTATAAAATGAAAATCGAGGACACATAAGAAAAATTAAATTCCTGTAGCTTAGCCTTGCACGTTGAATCACTCGCGATGACGGCAATGGGGAGCTGCAACAAGTACGCAGATCAGAGCTTCGTATCCTGGCACTGACAGTGGCTATTCTGAGTTTGTTTTTGTCCTGGGTTTTTCCATTCGCCCTTCAGGTGAATACCAGAATAGTACCTTGTAAGAGTCCTGGGGCACCTACCTCATCCCCGACCCTATTAATTACAGCTATATACACTACTGCAGTCACTACAGAAGCATAGGTTATTAGACAAATTCAGCACACACCTATGTACAAGAGGGTGATGACCGAAGATGCGCCATGTCCTTAATACAAATTAACAACAAAACAACAAAAATTGAACTATCAAAAATTCTAGTTGCCCACAATACAAGCATGAAGCAGCTGCTGAACCTACTCTGGACGTAATCAAGTCGAACAATAGTAAATTGGTACTACTTGTAAGTTCCGAGTATTTCTGTTACACTGATATTGTACATTCAGTAAAATACGTTGGAAATTTGATCATAAAATATATTTGAAAATCTTGACTGTCACCCCGAAGGTCTGGGTTTGATTCCCAGTTGAGCCAAGAAATTCATTTCTGGTCTGAGGGCTGAAATGTGATGCACTCAGCCTTGTGAGGCAAAACTGAGAATACGTAACACTATGACCACGTGCACATATACTAATCTGAAATAGAAAACAAATAACTAAATTCACATTGAGTGTCTGTGAAATTTCTCATCATCTGTTTTCCCCTAAATTGTTCGAAAACCAACTAACTCTCTTTATCTTGATGCACATTGGGTTGGAAGAGAACCCAAGTCCGCCCTGAAGGGCGTCTCTTCCAAAGGTACACTTACACATCCTTGTTCTCTGAACGTAAAAGTTACAAGACGCTGTGGTTAACCGCACCGGCCACAAGCTTTATTTTCGAGTGCGTCTGTTCCTTCAGGTGCCACCTCATCACAAAGGTCTTACTAAAATCGACCGTAAGACAGATTTTCAATTTCACCTTCTATAGTTGGTAAATAGGAATGCTTAATCTTTGTTTTGTTGGTTGTAAATGTTCCCTAGGAAAACATGGACACTGTAGGTGTTCAAAATGGAAATTCTTACTACCACAGCAGATTGTTTTGCATCATTGTCCATACAGTCCAATGTAACTGGCCGAAAAAATGAATGCCAGAATTTGTGCAGCGCGAGAAACTCCGCGACTTGTGCCGTACAGTTCTGTTCATAATAAATTACATGCTCTTTTGCCGCCACACTTATTTTACAAAACGTTGTGCTATATTAAGTTCCAGAATATAATTTAAGTTGGCTGCCGGCAATTCAAAGATGGGGTTACACCTCCTCACACACACACACAGTTCAGTTTTTTCTTTTGAAGATCTTAAAGGCGGAATGTAGGCCAAGGGAGGTCGTTCAGGACTGTACCCATCGGTACAGACTGGACTGTCTGTTGATGCCCTATCGAAAGTCAAAGTAAACACCTCCGATCACGTGCATGATGAAATACTACCTGCTTTAAAGCATCTGATCAGTGGCCTGGGCTCATCTGCTAGGATGTCATTTTAAAGTTCTAAAATGTTGACATTTGGTAGTAATATCCTATCAATCATCTCTGTTTATAATAGATAGATATTTTAAAATGATCGAAGCTTCGAGTAAATTTTTACCCCCATGAATGATAGCCCTAATAAATGATGTAACAGTAATAGGCTAACTTACATTCAATACAGGTCTACTCCACTTTGTTTCCCGTAATATTTACATTACAAATTACACAATTTATGTAATCCAAAAAGAAACACACACAACTGTAGGTTAAATTTCTGGCAAGTATAGGCTACTCACAAATCTTACTGGTCGCTGGTTTGAAGAGGTTTGATACTCTCCATATTATCATCACTGTCTGAATCCGAATCGCTCACATTAATTATGAAATGTTCGTTGATATCGTGCACAATACCGTCTATTAAATGTATTTTTCTTCTTCAGCCTTTTCAATTACTTGTTTAAGCTTCCCAGCGCTGGGGAGTAACAAGTTCAAATGCCTCCATTATACTTTTTTAAACTCCTGACAGAGTGAAAGCTGTACTGTACAGTAAATACACACTAACCCTAATGGAGGAAATAGTATTGACTAAAATAATGCCACCCTACCAAGTAGAAAGACAAAAAGAGCTTCTTAATAAGAAAGAAAGTTACAAGCTCGGAAATACTATGTCACAGAAAGGACAAACTACTCACGAAATAAAGCTACCAAACTAAATAAAAATAAACTACTGTAGCTAAGACAGAAAAGATCAACTATTAACAAAATGTTGCTGATCTAAAAAAAACAAAAGAACTATCAATTAACAACAAACAAGAATAAAAGCTTGGAAAGCAGCTCAAGCACAAAGGAGCAGACAGCAGTAAGCTAATATTCGCCTGTTTTTTTTTAATGATGGCTTAATGTCACTCTTCTCGTGGTTAGACTGCCCCCCTTCCATAAACATGAAGCTTGCTCAACCTCACATTACTTACATAAAGAGGTTACTTACATGATAAATAAATTAGAATATAAAATAAATATAATATACCAAAGCGTTGTACAGTTGCCGTACTGATGTGCAGAAAAAGCTAATTTACAATTGATACACTGTTGGTAAGTTTAAAATGGAACTTACCTGTTCAGTGCTTGTAACAGCTCTTTTTAGCTGATTTTGTGTGTTTACATTGACTTTCAACTTAAATGAGATGAACTATGGTGTTCCCTGGGGAGGAAGCGGTTTTCATGGGGTTGGTAACGAGTGAGAACCTTACCAAAGTTTAAGTGGGACCTGAAGCTGACAGCAGGACTCTTAAGTAAAGATTGAAGCTGACAGCAGGGATATTGTTGATTTTCTCGAGTCCTGGGTGGCACCAGTTCGTTCATGGAGCACATCCCTGCCCTGGTTGACCAAACACTCCCAGCTATTGGTCCACTCCCTCGACTTCTACATCCATTGTCTGTATCCTTCGGGTAGCAGTAATTCCATTATGCTACATCCATGACACGAACCAGTTCCTGGAATTTGCTGCCTCTCTAGCCCACCCCTTTCCCCTTGACTACCTCCTGGTATCTTTCAACGTCACCTTCCTCTACACCAGCACCGTCCAAGGTCGAGCCGCACTGTGTAGACAGTGTGCGTCTCAATATAGCAGGTGTGCATCCCCTCCCTTACCGTACATCCTTACTTCCCCCTCCACTCCACACGGTGGAGGAGTGTCCTCGTTCATGAATTGTGTTGAGGTCAAATCGTAGGTGACGAATGTATTTTGCAGGCAACGTGGTAAGAACACCGAACGTATTGTTCATGAAATATTATTTTCCATAAATCAAATTGCTTGTCGTATGAAGGGAGAGGCTAGGAAAGAGCGGCAAAATGTTTCCTTTCAAAAATTATGCTCGCGTTAACGATGGACTGTTTCATGCACAAAATGTGTATTCAATCATGTGAATGTCTCCTGTCTTATGCAAAAGGTATAAAATGAACATATTTCCGCTATGTCAAATATCGCACAGTAACAGCTTTACTGGGTTTCTACAATGGCAAACGTACAAATAATTTCACACACCAATTAAAAACTAGTACCGTACATGTTGCCTGAAACACGTAATGTTAATTGCTGTTCCCATTTGCAATACGCCTTGTTTGTGTGCGTTAACAATCTTGTTACAATTAGGCGCAAATGAACATGTTATAGACAAGCGTAAACAACTTCTCAAATTCTCGTCTGAAATGCCTGCTCGTAACCTCGGTTTGTTACTTTTTAATATCGAAAAATATCTTTCACTTACATAGGTAGAACCGAACATACCGTATTTACTCGGCTATAAGACACCCTTTTTTTCTAAATTTTTAGTTCCGAAATTGAGGGGGGGGGGGGGTACTATAGACACGTACTTCGCAAAAATCCATTATTGTGGGAAAGGGAGAAAGGAAAAATAAGCTATTTTATTTTGACGCTACATAGTACGATATATTTAATCTAAATAAACAAAGTTTACATCTTTAATCAGTTCATTATGAGACTGCCATAACCTCACTTTCCCGGCTATCCCCCAATGACTTTCACTAACATCCCTTGCTAAGCAAAAATCTTAATATGAAAGAAATCATCATATATATTATTTCAGTAGTATAGATCCCTCCTGCGGCACTCACAAGCGACCGATCGTGAAAATGAGCATTCAAATGAAAGGGAATAGACATTAGCAGTGACGAATTGGACTCTAATTCCATAAATATCAATAATTTCTTTAAAAAATGACTTTAAAAAATGTACGAAGTGTGCGATTTGCAGATACTGTTGATGTATGAAAATATGCTCCATAATTTCTGTCCATTTCACGTTTTGATCGCTGTGACGCCTGTTTCGTGTCATTTTAACATTATGAGGTCTTTCCTTAATCATTTTGCATGGATTTCAGAAACAGTAAATCAAAGGAATGAGTACTCAAATCGTATAATTTCATAAATATCGAATAACCGGTGAGTGTCACAGCACACTCGGCACACAAATGACATTATCAGTGACAAATTGCATTGTAATTTCTTAAAAATCCAATTTTTGTAAGAAGTGTTCAATTTGCAAAACCTATTGGTGAAAGTGTGGTTTATGAACATGCGAGATTTCTCGCACGGGTCCGCTAGTATAATTAAATGGACAAATTATCATGGAAATGAAAACTTTATTGTTATTTGAACATAGGGAGGCAGAATGCATCAATTAGGGAATGCAGGATCACTTCTCACTAACATTTGTAAACACAACTGAGCACGTATTATTCACATTTTTCACATTTATACCAATAACGTTTCACACACACAAATGCCGATGGTTATTGCAACAAATGAAATGTGTTTAAAATAAAACTAAGGAGACTGTCGTGAACACAATCGAATCTCAACGTAAATAATACTGAACACTAAACAGAAGAATGCAGGCAAGATGAAACCATAACTTTCATTGGCGGATGGCGCTTCTACTCGGCCAAGAGTGTGGCATCTTCTATTGGATATCGGGTGAAGCCCATTGGCTACACAATTTGATATCCTGCCCAATCGCGTACGCGGTACGCAAAATGGCGGTCATATCTTCTGAATAACAAACTAGGCTATTATACTGTAACAAGAAAAATATTTTTGTCATAAGAGAATGAATTTCAGTTGTAATTATACAAATTTTTAAGAATTCCTCAATTTCCAAGAATGGTGTGTTTTGACTCTCAATAATTAAGGAGGGGGTCATCATCATCGGCTTTAACTCGAATTCGAGTATAAATCTTCTTCCTTCAGTCCAGTTTGTGGATGTGTTTACGGTGACTAAAGAGTCCAATCCTGGCATGGAACAAGCGACCACACAAGTCGCATAGTATTGCTGGAGGAGGACGTGGTTGGGCTGCTCGAAGTTTCCTAGCTTGACGCTTGGCCTCTTCATGTATGCGTCGATCCCTTTCAAACGTCTTTACAGTATCCGAGATGGTACGGCGCCAAGTTGAGCGGTCTTCAGCCAGCATGTCCCAGGTTTGTGAATCAAGACCTGTCAATTTCAGGGTCTGCTTAAATTGGTCCTTGTAGCACCTCTTAGGACCACCATGAGGTCTGGTGCCATAGCATAACTCACCATATAGCATTTGACGAGGTAATCTCACATCATCCATCCGATGGACATGACCAATCCATCTAAATTGGTGACCTATTATGGATGATTCTATGCTGTTGATTTGAGCCTTTTCCAGAACAGCAATATTGGTAATGCGGTCTTCCCATTTAATCCTCAGGATTGATCGAAGTTTTTGTTGGTGGAAACGCTCAAGCTTCCTAAGATCACGTCGGTAAAGGGTCCACGTTTCACAGCCATACAACAATGTAGAAATGACTACTGCTTTGTACACCATAAGCTTTGTACTCATGGATAGATCTTTATTCATGAAGACCCGGTGCGCTAATCGTCCATATGCTGCATGGGCTGCACCAATTCTCTTATCCACATCCTGCTCACAGGTACAGCTCACAGAAATCGTACTGCCCAGAAGTGGTCAACCTGTTCTAATGGCAAATTTGAAATGGAGATATTGAACTGAGGAAGAGGTGTGCCTGGTGAAGGTTGTGCCAAGACTTTAGTCTTATTGACATTTATGGCAAGACCAAAGCGATCACATGCACTTTTGTAACAGTTAACTGACTCTTGCAGCTCTTCTGGTGTGAGAGTTGGTGACGCAGCATCATCTGCATACAACATGTTAGTAACCTTAGTAACCTGAGTTTTCCTCAAGGAGCGGAGACGAGTTAGGTTGAAAAGCCCTCCATCAAAACGATACTTGATCTCCACACCTGGGATGTTTGTGGGTGAATCATAAAGCATTGCAGCCAAGTACAGCGCAAAAAGCGTTGGAGCCAGTACACATCCTTGTTTCAGTCCATGGGTAATGGGAAATTTATCGGACATCTTATTCTGATGGCAAACCTGACCTGTCATGCCATCATGGAGAGCTTTGATTAGATCTACAAAACGCTGAGGGCAACCAAACCGCTTCAGCACTGCCCACATGGCTGGTCTTGGAACCGAATCAAATGCCTTTTCCAAGTCATAAAAGACTAAGAAGAGTGGATTCTGTTGTTCTCTACATTTTTCTTGTAGCTGTCTCACACAGAAAATCAAGTCAATTGTGCTTCTGGAAGTTCTAAATCCGCATTGTGACTCTGGGAGGATCCTCTCAGAGATAACCTTGAGGCGGTTAAGTAGAATTCTTGCAAGAATCTTCCCCACAATTGATAGCAGTGATATACCACGGTAGTTGCCACAAACACTGCGATCACCCTTTTTAAAGATGGTGACGATAGTGGCATTCTTTAGGTCTCCAGGTACCTTTCTTGATTCCCATATTCTGAGGATAAGGATGAAAATTCTTGTTTTGAGGGAATGACCTCCGGCTTGAATTAGTTCCAGAGGGATGTTATCTGGGCCAGGTGCTTTTCTGGGTTTCAATTGGGTGAGAGCTGCACTGAATTCATGATAAGTAGGAGGTACTGCCAACCACAGTTGTTCAGGTTGTTGCGGCACATCACAGAGGAAGTCTTCAGCAGCTTCTGATGGGCGATTTAGGAGATTGGAGAAGTGCTCCTTCCAGCGTTCCAAGATTTCTTGACTATCAGTAAAGGTAGTAGAATTATCAGCGCTTTTCAGTGTACCTGATGATGAGCGAGATGGTCCATATATTTCCTTGAGTACGGCATAGAAGTTCCTCAAGTCTCGAGCATCCGATAGTCTCTGCAGTTCCTGAGCCTTCTGTTGCCACCAAGTATTTTTAATCTGCCTTATCTGCGTCTGGCATTTACCCTTGAGTTCCAGTAGTTTATCTCTCTTTGTGTTGGAAGTTGGGTCTTGAAGATGGGCAAGATAGGCATTCCTTTTGGCATTGATGAGAGACAGAATTTCCTCATTGTTGTCATCAAACCAGTCTTGTCTTTTCCGCACTATAAAACCAATGGTTTCCTCAGCTGACTGTGTGATAATCTTCTGTAATGTGGCCCATTCTTGCTGAATATCATTTGTTACTGGGTTTTCTGATAACTGAGTGACGATCCTGTTTCCAAAATGTTTGTACATGGATTCATCCTGAAGTTTGGATGTATTAAACTTCTTTCTCGGCAAATTTTTGATGTTCCTAGGTGGTTTAGGTCTGATGGATATCCTGAGCTTACATATAAGAAGTTTATGATCTGTCCAACAATCGTCTATATTCCTTGCTGTTCTGGTAATAAGGGTGTCCTTCTTATCACATTGCCGGGTAATGATATAATCAAGAATGTGCCAATGTTTGGAACGAGGATGCATCCACGTGGTTTTGAAGCGGTCAGGTAGCCGGAACTGCGTGTTGGTAATGAAAAGTTCGTGTTCTGCACAAAGACCAAGAAGCAACAGTCCATTGGGATTACATTTTCCAAGTCCCTGATTGCCCATCACATTATTCCATAGCCTGTGATCTTTCCCAACTCTGGCATTGAAGTCACCGAGGAGCAAGAGTTTATCTGCAGATGGTACCTTGGAGATGATTTCACTTAGCTGATTATAGAACTGAGCCTTTACTTCATCATCAGAATCTAAGGTAGGAGCATAGGCAGAGATGAGTGTCATAAAGGAACCTCCTGAGAGTGGTATGCGGAGAGTCATGAGCCTTTCGCTGATTGCAATGGGCGTAAGTTGGTGATAATTTACCAGTTTGGTCTTCACAGCGAAGCCCACACCATGAATACGACATTCACCCTCATCCTTTCCTTTCCAGAAGATGGTATATCCTGTTCCAGATTCAGTAATCTTGCCTTCAGCAGACAGCCTAGTTTCTATAAGCGATTTCCAAGAATTTTTATTTTGGCTCTCGAAAATTATGGGGGGGGGGGGGGGGGTACTATAGGCGAGGGGGTCTTATAGCCGAGTAAATACGATACTCATAAGTTTGGTGACCTAATGATGAAGGCAAGGAAATTCATTGTGGGGTAAGTTTTCGTAGAATTCGGTCAAGTTTCTTTCAACAAAGAACTTGTCCCTCAACCACGCATTGCACTGTAAATCAATTGGTTTCAATTGTAAGTTAGTTGGTGCGCTAATTACTGAGGTAGAAAATGGTCGTGCAAAGAGATCAAACCCAGGAAACAAAGCTGAGAGTTCTTGAAATTTGATTTAGAATTGCTCTTTCACGTCTTTGAGAACACATACGTAATTTTCAAACTTAGCACTTTCGCAAGGAGTAGCATTGCAGGATACGTCCCTCTCACAATGCGCGCGCATCGTTGTCTACCGACCGGGCACCACGCCTACTGAGCATTCACAGGTGTGCAGCTGTGCGACTTTGCACAGTGTGAGGCACTGCTGCTCTACGCCAACATGTCGTACACGGCGGGCCTCGTCACTATTGTAATCTTTCCTTCTTTGTGTGATAAACTCTGTACATTCTGTCAGCAGGATGGTTCCCTCGTTTACCAACCCGGTCATGGGGCTACACCAGGAGGATTTCCTCACCACTGAGCCTCTCTAGTCTAGTTTGGTGGAGGTTCTTTGAAGACATCATTCTCGTGTGGCACCCTTAGACTTTCTACTCGACCACCATAATAGCAAGTACAGGGTCCACCACACTTATCTCTATCGACTTCAACCTCCAAGAGCGAAAAATAAACAATTCTGTCCGCATAATGCCGGCCAACCACCAGCTTGATTGAAAGATCCAGGATATGTTTGTACTCTGATGGAGCATAATGATATTGCATCAAATTTCGAAGAAAATTGAAAAATTGATTTCGTCATCTCAATCTATTTGCCAGAATTTTGCCCTGGTGTACCATTGGGTTTGAAACTTGGTGTGGTACACTTCACCAAGACACTGGCTAGTACATACCGTGAGCAGAGCCATTGTACAATGAGAGCTGTGCTCCCATAATGCAAAAATTAGCCTGGCTAACTTATCAGATTGAAATAAACTGTTTCACAAAACACTGGCAGGCCGAAGCGATCTCGATGAAACTCGGTAAGTACATACTTCTACCTCGTCGGACCTCGGCCGTGCCTTTCAAATTTTAATACATTTCACCAATCCAACATGGCGGCCACACAAAATATTTCGCTGGCATTCTATATCTCCGCAACAGTAACAGATATCACCCTGAAAATTTGTACGGTGGTACAGGGAACTACTAGAAGTTCGACTAAGTGACTTTCAAAAATATGTCAAGTACAAAATCACCATGGCGGCCATGCAAAGTTAAAACATTTAAATTGCATTTTCTTGTGATTTAATCATCAGAGTGCAGTGAAACGGGGTATGGTAAATGCTTATACAAAATTTAATCTACTGGCATTTAATTTAATTCAATTGTACTGAACGAAAATATTCAGAAGTACGGCCTGAAAATCAGTATAGAGAAAAGCAAGACCATGGTGATGACAAGAGGGGAAAGACAAGGAAAGGGCACTGTGAAAATTGGAAGTCAGAGTTTGGAAATTGTGGACACGTTCAAATACCTAGGAAGTGAATTGATGCAAACTGGTAGGTTGGACATGGAGATTGGCAGAAGGGTACAGCAGAGCAATGCATTCTATCAAAGTGTAAGACAACTTGTTTGGGATAAGGAAGTACCAAGGAAAAGCAAGGAGGTAATGTATAATGTGTACTATGTACCCATATTAACTTATGCAGCTGAGACTTGGACCCTGACAAGCAGGCAAGAGAGTAGAATCCAAGCCAGTGAAATAAAATTCCTAAGAAATATGATAGGAAAGACAGAGAGAGGAATGAAGATGTTAGGAAGGAAGTTGGGATGGGAAAATTAAATGAGAGAATTGAGAAGAATAAACTAAGGTGGTTTGGACATGTAAAGAGGATGGAGGAAAATAGAATACCAAGACAGATGCTGGAGGCCAAGTGCAAGGGTAAGAGAGCAAGGGGAAGACCTAGAACAAGGTGGATCGATTCAGTGAAGAACAGCGTGAGAAAAAGAAATCTGGACTGGGACAAGAATTGTGGAAGGAAAGAGGAAAGTGGAGAAGTGCCATAAATACCCCAACCCGGCAGGTGCTGGATAAGGGGAAATGATGATGATGATGATGATGATGATGATGATGATGATGATGTTTTCATAACCTCATGTTGGCAGCTGTGCAAAAGTTTAAAATTAAGTTTTTATATCTTGTGTCCTATTCATGTATCGGAGTGAACGTTTCAATAATAAACCTATGCAATAATCTTCATCCAATGGTGCATAACTCTAGGGCCTACATATATAACAATCCAACATGGGGACCATCCAAAATATTTAGACGGTTCTCAATATCTACGGATCTATTATAGCAATCGAACTGAAATGTTGTCTCTGTTGATAGATGATCCCTATGGAAATTTCAATAATCTGGTGAGCACGAAACCAACATGGCGACGATGCAAAATTTAAATGTTTAATCGAATTTTTCTCATGAATTTTCATCAGAGCGTTGTGAAACTTGGCACGGTAAATCTTCATACAAGCCTTAATATACTGACGTCTGATTTAATGGAATTTTATGAGAACTTAAAAATGGCAGCTGAGCAATTTTTTTAAAATTTCGTTTAATTTCTCATGTCCAAATCAAGCAATAGAAATGTAGGATGGAATAATGAACTATCATTAGAATATTCTTCCTCTGGCATGTATTTCTATAGCCTATATAAGAAACAATCCAACAGTCCATACAATATATTCCACCGGTTCACAATATCTCCAAAACTATTTAAACAATCAAATTGAATTTTTGTATGGCGATAGAGGACTGTTAACTAAGTACATATATGTGACTTTCCAAATCCTGAGAAATACAAGAACAACATGGCGGCCAAGTGATTTTCAAATGTTTCAAATTATTTTTCTAGCGATTTAGTCACCTGAGAGCAGTGATACTAAGAACACCGAATCTTATTCAGAGCTCAGTATAGACACATCTCATGTTCAATTGTTTTCAAAAATTCAAGATGGCATCAGTTCGAAATTTCAAAACTGTATTTCTTTTAAAATTCACGTACCTTATTCCAGGGATTGAAAGGAAGATTCGTATGTTAGGTTATTCTAATAATCATAACCTCTATGTTATATCATATAAGTTGAGAGTCAACAACAAGCCAGAGCCACGAAGAAAAGCTCTTACCTATACGAGCACACTACCTTCGATTGAAATATTACAGACCCCGTATCAATTGTAAACTAGCTTTAACTTCACGTCAGTAGATAAGCCCTATGGTTTTAGTTTTAATGTGAGGTAATGCGAGTTTCATCTTGTTCCCGGAGGGAGGAAGTCCAGCCTTGGGAAGAGTGGATGTAATTCCGCCCGCAGACATCAATCCCACCTGTTAGTCGTTTATACTGTATATTTTTAACGACTTTCATAGAGCAAATCCTGGTAGCACACTCCAAGAAGTGAGAAAGTTAGTAGCTGAGGCTACGGGTGTTTCTGTAGCAAGTATTCATCACGCACAAAGAGAGCTGAAAAGTGCGGTAATTTTTTTTTGCCCAGATAAACCTGTAACAAAGTGCAGTTGGTGGACAGGTATGATGCCTTTACAAGTGATGCGATTCGCAGGAAAGTTCACGAGTTCATTCTCAAGATAGTAATGCCTACAATCGATAAGGTTCTAGCGTTTATTATTAGTGACTATACATTGCTGAATTTTTCTCGCACGGCACTTCACAGACTTTTGAAAGCGCTCAAATTTAAGTTTGTATTGCGCTGTCGCCAGCCACTACTCATCGAAAGGAACAAAATTGTTGCATGGTGGAAGCGTTATTTGCAAGAAATTGTAATTTTTCAGGAGGAGGAAAGGCCTATTTATTATACAGATGAGACGTGGGTAAAGGCGGGACATGATTCTGCAAAAGTATGGAATGATACGAGTATTGATTCCAGCAAGGACGCTTTTTTGAAGGGTTCATAACCTTAAAAGCCTACTTGAAGCTTTGTATGGATAACTATCAAATTTCAACTTTTTAGAACTTGGAATGACATCCTAGCAGACGTGAGCAGGCAGTTGACTGGATGTTATTACAGGGGTAGTATTTCATTATGCATGTGGTCGAAGTTGTTTACCTTGACTCTCGACTTATATCTATGGGATAAGGTATAATGGCACTACATTCGGTAGCTTAGTTTTTGTAAAGCATAGAAGTCGTGCATTGGACTTTTCTTAAATTAACCCTTTCCTTGTTGCATTTCCAGGTTTGATATCCCCAGAAATCCCCCTATTATTTTAGAATATGAAGTACTGTGGTCATGGGTATGAACTCTTGGACATAACATTGGAACTATATAATACAGTATATTTAAATAAAATGAAATTTTATACGTGAATTACCTACAGTCTTGCAGTGATCCACAGTAAATTACACTCACCTGGGGTCCTTGGTTTGAAGTCTGCCCTCATATAATCTGGTCACAATTTTAAAACTATATGATCTGGCCACATAAACAATTATGAAACTAAGTTTTAAAAAATGTGTCAATAATGGAATTTGCACAAACTGAACACATATTTACATTGTTTTCCGTTTTATATCCTGAGGTCCCTGGTTCAGAACCACTTCAGCATCTTTTTATTTCTCCCAGGATTAGTCACATTGGCCCATACTTCAAAATTTGTCAAATCCTAATTTAAATATTCTAATATATACATCTCGGTAGGCTGCTCCATGGAGTCCTTAGTTCCCAATTCTACTCCCATTGCCAGTAAAATCATCTAGGAGAGTAAAAGGCAGGGAAGGTTGAATGCTTGGTTGTAGCCTACCGTCAACACCGGCATTTAAAGTACGCTAGTTTACTGTATGCTCATCAATATCACTGTCACTATCATTTACATCTAAATCACACAGAAAATCACTTCCACACGAGCTTTCCGAATCACTAACATCGCTTCTATTCAATTCTATTAGGACATTGACATATGAAAGACCAGCCATGTTGCCTCTCAACAGCTGGGAGACAGGTCAAGGAACAAACATTTATTGTTACCACTAAAACTAACGCTATGCCTTCTGAATGCTGTCCTATGCCTGCCTGACATATTACCTATAGTTCACAATTAGTTTTAATTCCACACCAATACGAAAGGTGGCAGGAGAATGCCAGAACATACACAGGCGCTTTAGCAGGGAGCTGTGACTTTCATATCCGGGTGCATTCGGGCGCTTTGAGAAGGAAAGGGTTAAACTCCCGTGATGTGTTACAGAATGATGCCATCTCGCGGGAGGAGTCTTAAACTGAAAGTTATATACTGTGCCCGTTCAGACCGAAGTCCGGACGACCACATATGCATTTCACCAAAAATCAGTCAGCACGAGAATAAAAATATCCCGGGGCGCCAGATGGGTTAAAGTGACTACGGTAACTCAACAAAAAAAAATGCTTTACTGATTTTCGACTCGATGCAACAATAAGGATAGAAGGAGATTTTCTGAAATGAATGCATCCGATAAAATTAACTCATTTTATTTAAAACTTTAAAATTGACTGAAAGTGTGCCAAAATGACATAAAAGATGAACGACGAATCATATGTTATGTACAAAATATACAATTTCACCAACACATGAACACTTAACAATTGAGACGAAGGTCAAATTAATAGTCCTGTTGACTTCGCTCAAAAGAATTATTTACAGTAGTAGGGGTTTGTCAGTGCAAATTTAATTGTCTTCACTGATCCCTATATTATTTGAGTATTCACATATTTAAATAAAAAAAATTATCACTCGTTGAAAATATATCACAGTTCACTTTTTTCAAAATATCATAGCAAATTAACTAACACTTCAGGATTCAGTTATCTCAGGATTTGTTCAAATACAAAGTTATTAACAAGAAATAGAACACAATATCATTTACATGGACCTTGAGCATTTGGATTCGACGAACTTCGATTAACAGAAAATATTTATTGAATCATCTGTTCTCGATCCAAAGTCTATTCAGAGCTTTTGACTCAATCATAAATATAATTGTCAAAATATTATTATCAACAAAATATAAATTCCATTCCATATGGATTCAACCATTTAATCAATTAATTATCACTTGGAAATATTATTTAGAAAATTCATCATGAAACAATTTCATTTGTTATTATAAAAATTTCAATAATTTGACAAAATGTCGAATATGTTAATCATCAAACTTATTTGCAAAATGTTTATATATTTTTACAGGATCACAAAATCCTCTCAGTTTGTAGTGGTTGTTAAGAAGTAACAGTTTTAAATAATTAACAGCATCGGCCCATTCGATTTAAATGCGTCAAAAATCACATAATCATAATTAGCATCTAGACAACGGTAAAGTTTTTTCGTAATGAAAGGTACAAGATTATTTGGAAAGTTACAAAGGTACAAGTTGAACAATAACAATTTTCGGGTAATAATTACTAGGAATACTTCTAGAACACGTGGGTAAACTGTGAATTGGCAATGATGGCTCAACAAAATAACCTTTGGTTATATCTCGACGAAAGTGTGGCTAAATTCGACTCCTCTACAAAATTCAAAGACATCCAACCTACAATATGATTGATGCTTCATTTCACACAACCTCATTCCTGCGACTTAATTGCGCATTCGGAATGGCATATTTAACTCTCTGCTCACACAACAATTATTTCTTCCCAAATTATACAGAATAATCAAGCCTTTGCTTGTTATGACAACTGGAAGATTTATAAATTGGTAAACTCCACCAATGAGTTTACAATAATAATTTTACCACACCGTGTCTAGTCATAGCCAAACGTTTTGAAAGACGTTGCTCCATAATGATTTTATTTTTATACAAACTCTAGCAAAAACCCTGTATTATACATGCTTTTAGCTTCCCGTATCATTACTTTCCGTGTCTTCTCAAAGATTTAAATGCATAGTGCAAGCGTGAAATAATTCCACTGAATTAATATGTTATTTATTTGTGGGCATGCGTTAACCACTAACCTTCAGAATCAACAAGTATCCGATCTTAGAATATTGTTTCAAATGTCAAATGTATATAAATCATACAACCGGAAAAGGATTATTAGAAATCACAAATATTTATTATTATTATTTCAGAAAATAGAAAAATAATAATTATTATTAAATCAACATTATTATTATTATTATTATTATTTCCTCAACAAAAGGATTTAAAGTTGTTAAACTGTTCGGGGAACATCATTCTCGACTTCTAAATAATGGATAAATATCCATTCCTCAACTTAATTTGATTTATTAAATCTTCAGGTACGACGGCTGATGACCGCGATTAGAAAAATATCAAAATTAAATAAATGCTCGTTCTGCTCGTCCATAAATTTCGAATCATTGACTTCTGAGTGTAAAAACTACTCAGATCAAAGCTTCTATTGCAAAAGAAAAATATTTGCAACAGCAAAAACATATCGATGAATAGAAAATATGTGTTGGTAAGACTGTAGAAAATATGAGAAATCCAGCTAACTACGCATAAAATAATGCAAATTGTAGCTTACATTCTTGTAGATCTTGATGCTTGTAATCTGGTCTGAACCAGATTATTCAGTCTTCTTGTCCCCCTCAGGACACGTATTTATATTCTTGTATCGGCCTCCATTTTATACCCGCAATGGTCTTACACAGACATAGCGGTATTCATACTTGAAGCCTTAATATCTTGAAGAAAAATGTTACCAGCTTCAAAAGCTGAAGTCAAGTTGACAGGGGTCTGATCAAAGTGATCCATGATGAAAATTATTAACATGACGCAACTGTGATGTGTTCAGTATTCCTAATACGCTTATAATCTTGTTCAGCACTAGTACAAATTCTGTCGAGTTTGCTGGGCAGAACTTCTCACTCTTCAGATTGCGCAAGGCAAAACTGTATTCCCAATATCGGCTAAAGAATTGTACTGTGCAAGAATGGTAATAAAAGTACTGATTTATCTTGGCTGGTCCACTAAGGGCCGGTTTTACAATGTCCTGATAAAGTCTCAGATAGCTATCTATTAGATAGCTTTATTCCCTCAGTTATCTAGAAGATAGTTTGATGACGCGTTCTACAAAACTCTTTTTTCTCTCAGATATCTATCTGCAACTTATCTGATGGAAGCAAGAAATTCAGGTGAAGTTGGCAATGAAACAGTTGAAAACATCGAAAAAGGCCCTGAAGAGAGCATAAATATCACATTGTAAACAATCGCATTTCGGAGCAATTACGTGTTAACTTGTAATTTTATTGGAGGTTAGAATAGTTTATTTCATCGTTATTCTAACATTTTAATTTATTATATATATTTCATTTACATATCCTACGTGTTTTAAATTAATAATTCATCTCGAAATAATTATTGTGTATTATTATTTAAAGTTTGATTAGTCTGTTGCCAAAGAAACCCACATGTAATCATCATCATCATCTTCATTTCCCGTTTCCAGCTTCCTGGGTCGGGTTGTGAATTAAGGACCTCCAACGTTTCCTGTCTCTCCACCACTCCTCTCCTGTTTTTAGTACTTCTTCAGGTTTTCCTCCTCTCTTCTCTACACACTCCCACACTGTATCTGCCCATCTCTTTCGGGGCCTTCCTCGTGGTCTCTTCCCTGTCATCTTTTCACAGAAAGTTTTTTTTGGTACTCTCTCCTCTCCCATTCTCATCATATGTCCATACCACTTTAACTTTGTTGTTTCTATCCTGTCCTGCAGCTTCAAGATTCCTGTCCTTTTTCTAATCTCTTCGTTTCTAACTCTATCTCTTCTGGTCTTGCCCTCTATACTGGACCCGTTCGTCCTGGGGATGCGATGACCCATCTGCTATTACATCGCATTCCTGGAGTTCCAGGACAGAGCGGAGTTAAATGAACCTCTAGTCAAATAAGGAATGTGTCGCAAATTCAGCTGAGTTATCGAAAAAGCAGTGGGTAACACGAGACAAAGTATCTCTAGGGTCGTTACGGGCTTAAGTTTAATAAAAATAAATGCAAATATAAATGGGCGCCATCAACTGAATTCCTAGCAAACCACTTCCTTTCCTGGTTAAGCCTTACTCAAGACAAGGAAAGAAAAAGGAAAATCACATCATCAGATCACAACTAAGATAAAAACAAATTTATTTCACTTTGATAGTCAGACAGACATTTTAAATATACCTCCTACCTGAGAGTATGGTCGAATGCCAACGTTAAATTGTCATTGTCCAAAAATCGAACCATCTCTTTTCTAATCAAAAATATTTCATCCACATAAAACAGAAAAATCTCTAAAGTTCTCTTGGGTTCTCAGGATCACTGTAGCACTATGTCTTTCGTCACTGACATTTGTGAAACCTGAGACCTAATTTCTCTTTAATTTAACATCATAAATGTGGATTTGAAAAAGTTATTAATCTGTCTAAACATACACATTTATAATCACATACTTTAAATATCACGCAATTTATGGCTTGCATGGCATAATTTAAATGTTGAACATGTTAGTCAAATGCTCCTAAACATCGAATAATTAATTTACACTATTTACATTGTCATTCATAATTATTTGTTTGTGAATTACAGAAAATTCACTTCTCATTGGTCATCATTATCATCATCATCAAAATTAAATATTTCTCACATTAATTCTCATCTCAAAATTCAACATATTCCTGTCAGAATCCTCAACTCATCACCATTAAATCATTTAAATGAAAATTATTATCATCACTTCATTATGCTTTCTAATTATTCACACAATCTTATTTCATCATCTACTTCAGATTAAATCGTCTTAAATCATCAATACTAATTGTTTAATTCCTCAACTCAAGTTGCAATTCCTCAAATTATATCTCAATTAAATTTATTTTAATTCCATATAAATTCATTAATCATCAGCTTCTTTAATTAATTATCACCTCCTAATTCAGTTATTCATCATCTATCCAATCATCTATTAATTTATTTAAATCAGTTTATTCATCCAATCTTTAATTCATCCATTTATTTAATTCATTGATTTATTCCAAAATTTAATTTATCAACTTATTTAAATTTTACTCTTCTGGTTATTTAGATTTTTATTATTTCATCTAGTCATTCTGATTTTTATTTCATTAGGTCAGATCATTAATATGCTTAAATTTCAGGTTATTATTTCATTAATTATTATTCTCAGAAAATCTTGTCTTATCAACTTGATTTATTTGTATAATCTCCTAACAAATTGTTTAATATGGTTTATAGAACGTTGTCTTACAGTTTTATTACTTCCAAGTTATATCTCGTATTTAATTTTCATGCCAAAAAATATTATTGCCTTCACGATGTAACGTGTTTTTCGACGGGTTTTTATGCAACTGGCATAAGTCAGTAGGAAGCCATTCTATATTTATTTACGCGGCAAATTGTTCAGCCAAGAGAATTGTTCATGTTAATTTATTATTATTATTAATTTATTATAATTATTATTAAGGTATTTTCGGAGCATTTTATAAAAATTATTAGCATTCAGATAGGTTTTCTATGTCTTAGAAAACGCTATCAAGCAAATTATTACGAACGACAATATCATAGAAAATTATGTGATTGCGGAATTTTACGGAGTTTTCGTCAGTTAGGATATATTGAGAGACATGACTCACTGGGAATTCAAATACAAGCTTAATCTTGTCAGGAAGTATTACACAAGGCTGGGTCGCATCGTCAAGAAAAGGCGAATTGTTGGAACGGACACGACTTCTCCCTCTCGCGCGCCGTGTGTAATGAACCAGAGGAGGGGAAGTAGCGGCGTGCTCAGCCAATCAGTGGAGACCACGTAAGCTGGAAGTTGAGACTGGAGTGGGGAGCCAACGTGTGCATATATCGTTCGGCCCGGCGTGGAACGAGGACATTCTGTGAGACATTCTGTGTAAGACGAAAGCAGTACGGTTGGACGCGGGAGTCGCTCCGATGTTCCGTGGAGTGGACGACTAACTTTTGTAAAACTTAACCAGTGTGGTTATACGAGTGTTTGGGTCCGATGTACGGACCTTAGAATTATCTAATCTACCAGAATATCATCAAATTTCGACGGAGATGACGACGTCCAGGAGACTGTGGGAAGCACACAGCATCATCAAGTATGAGGGAAATGCTTTGGCAATTTCCAGTGGTAAGCGCATATGACGCAGAAATACGCAATCTCTCATTTCTCTTTGTTTTACATTTCATATTTCAGTAACTTCATAGCTTGGAAATAAGAGTAAAATCAATTTATCAGACTCCGTTTTCACGTAATTTTCTATCGGTAATATTAAAATCGCCACGCTCCAATTTAAATTTTAAACTTATTATTATTATTATTATTAATTTTGCTATACTTGTTTTATATAATAAATTCATTTCTTTTACAATGCAATCTTTGCTTTCTGTAGGTAGCATTAGATATAGACCAATTCCTTCTCCTGATACAATTGTTTGTTGGGTTAATGATCAAATCATACCACAATCTGAGTGAATAGATTCTTGAAGGTGTTCTACCAGAGCTAGACGTTGTTAAATACAAATTTAGATTTCAGCATTGCGTTGAAGTCTTGGCGCCCATTAAAACAACATAGCTTAGGCAAAGGTAAACAGTTACATTTATCACCCAACAGTTTAGGGGCAGTCAAACCGTTACACTTGTCGCTCAAAGTGAGGGCTGTAGAAACCATTACACTTGTCGCCGACAACTTGGGGCTGAAAACCTAATAACATTTGTGGAAGGAGAAGGGTATATATTTCTGTGCCTGTATTTTGGGGGTTATTTGTCTGTATCAGTGTATATCATTATGGGGGATGAGAAAGAAAGACAGATGAGGTTACGTAGTGGTCATCAACGGGAGAGTGATGATACGAGCAGTATGTCGAGTGATGGTAGTACCGGGGTAGCGGAGGTAAATCCCGATACTGAAACAGGGAGTGTAGGCGGCCAACCAGAATTAAAAACTTTACTTCTCGAGTTTATGTATCAGAACAAAGTTAGTAGTGATGCCTTAAATGCAAAATTAGAACAGAATAATGCAAGATTAGAACAAAACAGTAGGGAAAATAAAGAGAGCAATAGGGAATTGAGCGATAGTTTAAATGCCAAATTAGAACAAATCAGTAGGGAAAATAAAGAAAGTACAGAAGCCTTAAATGCAAAATTAGAACAGAATAATGCAAAATTAGAACAAAACAGTAGGGAAAATAAAGAAAGTACAGAAGCTTTAAATGCAAAATTAGAACAGAATAATGCAAAATTAGAACAGAATAATGCAAAATTAGAACAAAACAGTAGGGAAAATAAAGAAAGTACAGAAGCTTTAAATAAAAAATTACAACAGAATAATGCAAAATTAGATAAGAACAACAAGGAAATTAGTGTGAAAATGGAGCAGATTAGAGGAGAAATCAGAGGAGTAATGGAAGAGAAGGTTAAAGAGATCATTGCAGATGTAGACAAGAAATTAGGAAAAGTACAGGAGGAGTTAGAAATTAGAATCAGTACACAGGCTGAAAATTTAAAAGAACTAGTGCAACTGGAAACACAGCAGGTCAAAAAGCAATTGGGGGGAGAAATTGACAAAATTCAGGTAGCAACTAAAGAGGTTAAGGAACAGCTGGGGGGTAGAATTGAGAAAGTCCACTCGCAAATAGTTGCAGAAGTAAATGATTTAAGAGAGAGTAATAGAGAGAGCATTAGCAAGATTGAGGAGAAACAAGCAAAGCTATATGATAAAGTAGAAGAATCAGAAGGAAACATTAAATTAACAGTAAACAGTATTGAGAGGAAGGCTGAGGAGAAAATCGCTGAATTAGAATTAAAATTAAAAGCTAGGATCAGGCAAGAAAATAGTCAGAATAGGCCAGTTTTTGTGAATAGCACACACAGGGAGGTAGAACTGGGTAAGTTCAGCAATCGACAGGGGTGCCCAATGGAGTTCATGAACACTATAGAAAATAAATTCGGGAAGAGGTTGGAAAATGGTAGTATTGAGTGGTGCCAGGTAGTTGAAATTTTAGAACAAGTGTTTGTGGGGGAAACGAGGAATTGGTTTGCTGTCTACAGAGACAAGTTTACTGATATTAATGATTTTAAAATGAAATTCTGTGAAAAGTTCTGGAATGAGGTTATTCAGTCGCAGCATCGTGAGGGAGTAGTGTGTGGTAAATATAACCCTAAAGGAAGCTCCACCATGACCGAATACTTTTTAGGGCAGGTATTAGTGTGTAAATATCTGGATGGCTTGAAGGAGGAAAGTGATGTGGTAAGGTTGCTACTTAGGCACTTTCCCTATAGGATCAAGGAGGCTGCTTGTATCCAGAATGTAAAGACTATATCACAAGTAGAAAATTTGTTAAGCACATTTGATGCACTAGGGAGAGGGGGTTATGAGGACAATTTCAATCGGAACCAGGGTAATAATAATAATAGACCTAATGAAGCCAGGCATCAAGAAGTTCAAGGGAACGGTGGCGAGGGGGCCAACGCTCAAAATAGAAATAATAATAATCAGCTAAATCAGAACAGAGGAAATGGCTATGGTAATCAGTATCAAGGGAGGAACAATGATTTCAGGGGAAATCAAGGGAGGAACAATGATTACAGGGGAAATCAAGGGAGAAACAATGATTTCAGGGGAAATCAAGGGAGAAATTATAATGACAATAATTACAACCAGAATAGGGGTCAAGGAAGAGGACAGCCTAGTGGTAGTAATATACAGCCAAACAATGACAACACAGCCCAGAACAACCAGACCAGTTCAGTAGTTAGTAGTACTACGGCCAGCTGTAGCGGTTCTTTAAACGCGAACCAGGCTGCGAAGTAAGGTCAGAATCTCAGTCTGTAGCATGCCCTGTCCATACAATTATACAGGAACCCTATGACCTAAATGTAAGAAATGAATTATTACATGAACTAAATGATGAAGGTATTATTCAGGAAGTGGTTAGTAAGAGCCCCATAGTTAAATTTAACGTGTCCGAGGCGTACACAGATGTTTTAATTGATAGTGGCTGTATGAAGAGTTGCATAAGTAGTGCATTTTATGATAAAATGAAAGGAACTGGAGTAAATTTTGAGGAGATGCCAATTAAAAGCACCTTTGTTATCACAGCTGTTGGGAAGAGGTCTAAAGTAATTTCTAAGCAAGTTTTAGTAGACATTAAAATTAATAATCATGTAGAGAAGCAGATTTGTCTTGTAATTCCAAATTTAGTATTCAGTGTTATCTTGGGTTCAGAGTGGCTAAGTAGAGTGTCTGGTAACTTATGTTATGATGTAGGGAGTTTGAAATTTAAATGGGGAGATTCTGAAGTAGAAGTAGCGTTCAATGACCATATTCAGAGGAGTAGTATTGTAGGTGTGATTTGTACTTTAAATGAGATATCGCCAGCCGTAGAGCGGGGTTCTCCATGTTTTGTGGGCAGTGTGATTACGAACGGAAGTCTAGAGGACTCGTTACGTGAGGCTGCATTTCAGGGAAATATAGAGGATGAACAGTGTGTTCGGCTCTATGATGTGTTATGGTGTAATAGGAGAGTTTTTGAGGATCGCATTGGTATGGCCAATTGCTATACACATTCATTGAACGTTATTGATAGGTCAGTATTCACAGGACATAGATATCCTGTACCTTTCGCTTATCAGAGTGCAGTTGAGGCACAAATTAACCAGATGCTTGAAGATGGGATTATTGAGCATTCTAACAGTCCATATGTTAATTCTTTGATCACGGTACCCAAGACCGACGGCACTGTTCGTATTTGTTTAGACGCTCGTTTGGTTAACAGTAGAATTAGTTCAGATCAGCTGAAATCTATGTCAATAGAGGAATTAATGCAAACATTTGAGGGGAAGAAGTATTTCACTTGTGTAGATTTGAGTTCCAGTTTTTGGCAAGTGCCACTTATGTACGAAGATAGACCATTTATAGCTTTTAGTCATAAATATAACCTTTATCAATTTTGTAGAACACCTTATGGGTTAAAGAGTAGTTCAGCAGCTTTAATTAGGGCTTTAAACATCGCATTAGGGGATGACACAGGAGAGTTTGTAACCATTTACATAGATGATATGGTAATTAGTTCACGCAGTTTTGAGGAGCATCTACGTCATTTAGATATAGTTTTTCAGAAGTTAGATCAGGCAGGGTTCACTTTGAAGCTGTCTAAGTCGTCATTCTGTCAGTCAGAAGTGACATTTTTAGGTCATAGAGTGTCGAGTAGAGGTGTTACACCAGAAGAAAGTAGGGTTAGCATGTGTGGACAGTAGCAACAGGGCATCGTTACAGACACTGAGAAATATGCTATGTAGAGCAACGTGATGACGTTCATTAAAGGGAGCCACTGGCAAGGTTGGAAGCAGGTGACGCAGAAACATTTATAGTTTCCAAACGTATTGGAAAAACAGCATATGTGCTGGAGAATAGTGAGGGAAACAGATACGTATAATATACATAGTCTACGAAAATATGTGTAATAAAGTGAGTGTGTTTAGCTGGCGAGCCAGCCTATCAAATGAGTAAGTGTGGTGTCTGGTGCGTGGGAGGATCTGGTCTTCCAGGCAGGCGTATCAGAAGTCACACAGGGGGGTAGTATGTAAGTAAATGAGAGTTTTTAAGGTACAGGGAAATATGACGGGATTGTCGGATGCTCTTGAGCACTAAAATGTCTCGATACACCAAGGCCAGAATTTGGTAGCGCTGGTGAATTCCCATTTGCCTCCAAGAGATGGGTGAGCGCTTGAACATTGTATTTTTGCTTAAGGCGTCCACGAGGCAAAAGATGGGCCATCAGAAGGCGAGACAGTCCTTCATGAAACTCATACATATCAGCACACGTGATTTCTGTTTACGGCCTCGCCATGTAAGATTTGTAAGTGTGTAATTTAAGGCAATTTGTATAATGGTATTATTTGTGTGAGGAGAACGGGTCTGTGTTGAGAACTAGTATTAAGTAGAATATGGTCTACGGGAACTTAACAAGACAGGGCGATTACGGCACAGAAATATTTGGTGTTATATGTAATGCGCACTTACTGTTTTTTTTTTTTCAGAAGTCAATATTAATTTAATCTACTTTAAAGAAAGATTAAGTATTATGGTCACGAGGCGCTGCCACAATAGTGTGATCGTATGCTCAGTGATAAGTGGGATTAATTTCACAATAAGGAAGGGACCTCCAGTGAAATTAGGAAGTTCTATGGTGATATAAATATATCAGAACACCTTCAATGCGTGTGATATGACATCATAAATACATAGTGCTCACACATTAATTATGTCTATTTCTCCAACATAGAGCAATTTGAGAGGCGGAAATATCCGTGGAACACTATTCCATATGTAAAACATTGGACTGGTTGCAAAGTGCAATCCATAGTGACAACAAACTTTGACGCAAAGTGCGTGAAGAAAAATTATGAGTGTATATATCTGTAATTTAAGGTGATTTCATTTATGTGATATGTATTTTGGATGGGGTATATTAACGTGTCTGGGATAATCGGATAATGGACCGTCGTCACGGTAAATCATCCGATGATCCGAGGCGAATATGTAACGTGTTTTTCGAGGGGTTTTTATGCAACTGGCATAAGTCAGTAGGAAGCCATTGTATATTTATTTACGCGGCAAATTGTTCAGCCAAGAGAATTGTTCATGTTAATTTATTATTATTATTAATTTATTATAATTATTAGAAGACACAATAGCTAAGTCAGCATATAACCTGGAAGTCACGGGAAAGAGGCCCAAGGGACGACCAAGGCAGAGGTGGGTTGATACTATCCATAATGACCTGAAGACTGCACATCTACACCCAGATATGGCTCAAGACCGAAAGAAATGGAGACAACGAATCCTCACAGCAGACCCTGCCACCAGGCGGGACAAATGCTAGGAAGAAGAAGAAGAATTTATTATAATTATTATTAAGGTATTTTCGGAGCATTTTATAAAAATTATTAGCATTCAGATAGGTTTTCTATGTTTTAGAAAACGCTATCAAGCAAATTATTACGAACGACAATATCATAGAAAATTATGTGATTGCGGAATTTTATGGAGTTTTCGTCAGTTAGGATATATTGAGAGACATGACTCACTGGGAATTCAAATACAAGCTTAATCTTGTCGGGAAGTATTACGCAAGGCTGGGTCGCATCGTCAAGAAAAGGCGAATTGTTGGAACGGACACGACTTCTCCCTCTCGCGCTCCGTGTGTAATGAACCAGAGGAGGGGAAGTAGCGGCGTGCTCAGCCAATCAGTGGAGACCACGTAAGCTGGAAGTTGAGACTGGAGTGGGGAGCCAACGTGTGCATATATCGTTCGGCCCGGCGTGGAACGAGGACATTCTGTGAGACATTCTGTGAGACATTCTGTGAGACATTCTGTGTAAGACGAAAGCAGTACGGTTGGACGCGGGAGTCGCTCCGATGTTCCGTGGAGTGGACGACTAACTTTTGTAAAACTTAACCAGTGTGGTTATACGAGTGTTTGGGTCCGATGTACGGACCTTAGAATTATCTAATCTACCAGAATATCATCAAATTTCGACGGAGATGACGACGTCCAGGAGACTGTGGGAAGCACACAGCATCATCAAGTATGAGGGAAATGCTTTGGCAATTTCCAGTGGTAAGCGCATATGACGCAGAAATACGCAATCTCTCATTTCTCTTTGTTTTACATTTCATATTTCAGTAACTTCATAGCTTGGAAATAAGAGTAAAATCAATTTATCAGACTCCGTTTTCACGCAATTTTCTATCGGTAATATTAAAATCGCAACGCTCCAATTTAAATTTTAAACTTATTATTATTGTTAATTTTGCTATACTTGTTTTATATAATAAATTCATATCTTTTACAATGCAATCTTTGCTTTCAGTAGGTAGCATTAGATATAGACCAATTCCTTCTCCTGATACAATTGTTTGTTGGGTTAATGATCAAATCATACCACAATCTGAGTGAATAGATTCTTGAAGGTGTTCTACCAGAGCTAGACGTTGTTAAATACAAATTTAGATTTCAGCATTGCGTTGAAGTCTTGGCGCCCATTAAAACAACATAGCTTAGGCAAAGGTAAACAGTTACATTTATCACCCAACAGTTTAGGGGCAGTCAAACCGTTACACTTGTCGCTCAAAGTGAGGGCTGTAGAAACCATTACAACGACATCACGTTGGATCTGACTATCCACAACTACATTATATATCCTCAAATCTTCAAATATCACATTTGAATACAACAATTATTCCACAAAAACTCCATAAATATTCAGCACATACAGCATGAATCTCAACAAATACGCTAGACTGGGTTCGACAACCTCATGTCTGCTTCAAAATGCATTAGCAACATTGCAACTATCACTTGGCAACTTCCACAAAATGCCTATCACAAACTTCACTTAACCATGTTGCATGATCTACAAAAAATATATAACTGGCTTCAAATTATCAATGCACACAATCTCCAATAACTGTAATTAATCTGATCACATCTAGACAACTTCTTAAACAATTGGAAATATATTACCTTAGTAATTCAAGATTTGCTTTCAATTAGCATAAATTCTCTTACAATTCTCATAATTCACATCACAGAAATACACCAATGTGCTATAATCTCTCATATCAAAATCTGCAATACTGATCTGCCTTAAAATAAATCTGACCATTAATGATTCATCTTACAAGATTCAATTACTTTAAATCCTTCTCAAAGGTATCAAACACAATTATAAAAATCATCAAAAGCATCAGCTGTAACAGCTGTTAAACTGAAATTACTCTCTAAAGAGTATAGCAACAAAATATTGGATTGGCAAACAAGAATTACAAATGTAACCCTGATGACATTTATCTTTACTTTATTTAACAAAAGTTCGACTGATATGTGACTGGTAGTTCCTTGTTTGATTCACTTACAATCTCATGTACACTCGGATGATAAAAATGAGTCCCTCAATGGCAAGTAAGATGAGTAACCACCGTACAATCGTATAAATACGAAAGACCTCGCCCCGTCGGCTAACATGATAGTGCCCTGAGCGATGGGTAAGATGAGTAACCACCATACAATCGTATAAATACGAAAGACCCCATCTCGAAGACTATATGAGTGAATGTACCAGATAGGAATCAACAAGTCTCTAGTTGTCATATAAAAGCGATATTTATTCACTAAAGTGAATAACATCTTAATATCTCCAAACAATCCAATGGAAAAAAATCCCTACTGATGAATAATACACACTCGCTAGTATGCAATGAACTGACGAAGTAATTTTAGATAATCAATTGCAGATCACGAGTTCGAAATACTCGTTACACAAAAAAAAACTATTCATGAAAAATATCCTTGCTGGAAAAATGTCTAAAAGACCAAACATCTGCTTAATAAAGCCAACCAATGGTGAGAATTTCGTATAATGATGCCTGCCATATCATATGGTCACGCCATATTCTAGCAAAATTTCGAAGCATATAAAGTCAAAGCCATGTCTTAACAATCGTATCACTCCTATTAGAAAAATATACATGTGTGCCAAGTAGTCATGAAAATAATCGTATCAGAAAATTATAACTCTTACAGTACCTTCTCATAATCAGCTGTTATCAAATTTCAAAGATCGTCGATTTTCCCTATGTAATGAATTTCTCGAAAGATCGGCGTGAATATCATTCCATCCATGCAATGACGATTGCCTTCGAATCCCAAGTGAATCAGCTGGTGGACCTCCTTCTCGTCAGGAATCGAATCCATCGCTCCGTGGTGCCATCGCGTCTCTGTCTGCGTTTACTCCGACATGATATACTTCTGGTTATCCATAGCGGATATTGTCCAAATCCTCACGAAAAAGTTCATAGAAACAGCGGACCCCCTATTCCTCTTCTACGTTACGCCACTGTTCTATACAATGTTCAGTTTAAGTGTTGAAAGTTCAATTTCCACAGCGGTTAAGTTTTACTTGTAGAAAATAAAATTGTTTTATCAGAGTGTCTAAGTTTATGAAACACCCTGTATCTGTGTTCATACTCGGTAATTCATAACACTTCTTAAGACTGACTTGCATTAATGCACGAGCTAATGTTCCTAAGTGCATATGCTTACGACATTCCGTTTGCTTAGAAATTGTTAATGTTACTTGGAATGCGTTATGAAATGCATAGTCGTAATGTCATTAAGAAAAACTATGTTCATTCGAAGTTCAAAGTTGCAGTATCTCATAACTATCTTGTATAATTCAAATGCTTAATGCAATGCCGTTTTAAGGAACCCCTGCCTCCTATGCTTGTATGCTGCGGGTGTTCGACCGGCCCACTGACCTACTTGTCGCTCGGCGCTCGGAGAAGCTGAAACTGTCCCCTGCACTTTCCGTGACAGTTTCTGTTCGCTGCTCGGTGAAGCTGAAACTGTCGCCTTCACTTTCCGTGACAGTTTCTGTTCGCGACGCGATCTGAACCATGCGCTTGGCGTGTGTTACTCAGCTTGACTCTCCTGCTTGGCTCACAGAGCGCAACTGACTGTCTCTGCACTGTCCTGACCCTTACCTGCTTGGTGCGGTCACGTGGCGTCCTCCCCACTACCGTGGTCTTGCGTCACAAATATAATCTCGAACCCCCATCATCTCGGCTATTAAGTTATAAAATAACTTAAGGGTTATCTGACTTCCTTCAAATTATAACCATATATAATGCATGTTATATCTCCTCTTCTGAGATGTTTAAATACCATGTTCCATATAGATCTTAATACAGCTTCATAATTCCATCCATAATTCCATCTGCTTACAGATGTCAGTGCCTTCTAAATCCTAGACCTACTACGTCATCCTGACATTCCTCTTGACTCGATCTGAGCGCTATCTTTCCTTAACTCTTCTCAAAACCTCAACTACGGCTCAATGTCTGCTGGCGTAGCCGATAGCCTCAACTAGGTATCGGGTACAATACCTCTTAGGAATTTCATCTCCGCGGCTTGTATTCTACTCTCCTCTCTTTTTGTAGTAGTCCACGCTCCAGCTGCATATGTTAGTATGGGTCTGTAGTAGGTTGAATATAATACATTTTTACATTTCTTTGGGACATCTCGGTTCCACAGAATACCCCTTATGCTCTGGTAAAAACTGTTCGCTTGTTGTATTCTCTTTCCAATTTCCTCAGTTATCCTTCCATCTTCTGTGATCACACTTCCCAAGTACTTGAAACTTTTAACCACTTCTAGAATTTTCCCATTCAATTCTATCTTTCCTCTTCCTTCCTTCCTCTTGACATTACCATTGTCTTGCTCTTCTCTGTGCTTACTTTCATCCCATATTTCTCTATTTCTTGATTCCATACATCTAGTTGTTTTTGTACTTCCTTTTCATCCTCGCCCCATATCACTATATCATCTGCAAACAGCATGGCCTTTGTTGCCTCTTGTCCCAATCTCTGTTTAACATTCTTGTGAATTTCATCCATGACTATGATGAATAGTAAGGGGGGACAATACACTTCCCTGTCGGAGACCTGTTTCCACCCACGTGTAAACGTAATTCTATTGTAGGTTAGATAATTTATTTCAGTTTTATTTTTTGGTTAGAGTAGCAATATTTTTGTTTCACATTTATTAATTTCAGTCATGAATTTTTTCCTGAAGACAGAATCCATACCATTTATTAAAAACTCATCCAAATCCTCGGGTGTGTCAGCTAAGATGACGATGTCATCAGCAAATCTCAGAGTTGAAATTATTTCTCCTTGAATCTTGACTCCTACTTTGAATTTTTCTCCAATTTCCTTCATTGCTTGTTCAATGTAACTTAGAGATTGAAAGGTGTGGGTGATAAGTTGCAGCCTTGCCTTACACCTTTCTGAATACCAGCTTCTGTCTCCTGTCCTTCGGCTCCAATAACTGCAGTCTGGTTTCTGTATAGATTGTCGAGCACCCTCCTATACCTGTATTTTTTCCAAACGTTTTCAAAATATCAAATAACTTGCTCCAATCAACGTTATCAAAAGCCTTTTCTAAGTCTACTAATGCCATGAATGTTCTCTTTTCCTTCCTTTTTCTAGCTTTCAAAATCAGCCCAAGACTTAGTACAGCTTCCTTTGTTCCTACGTTTCTTCTGAAGTAGGAATTGGGCAGGAATAACAATTAATTTATCACCCCATTACCTGAAAGAAATTTTACATGAATTATTTATGACACGCTTCTCTTCTAACAAATGCTAGATGGTTTCTCCGGAGCACAACAGCAGTGACCCCCTTCACTACCATCCTTCTCCACCTTTCCCCTCTACGCTCTCAAGTTTCGTGCAGTTTCGGCCTTCGTAGTATGCACATACTCTGTCCCAACTCATCACTGTTGTTTTCCAGAGGTTCATCCTCAACCACAGCTTGGGAGGCCGCTTTGAATTCTTTAGGATGGGTACCAATGAGAAGAATATCATCAACGAATGTTATAGTTGTTGTTTTGAGGTCACCTGCCCCATCATAAACGAAGTGGAGGTGGTTAAGATTGGTACTAACGATATTTATGCCTTTCAATCCCACAACAGCCTCTTGAATATAGTCTGGCTGCGTGGCTCAGGGGTAACGTTCTCGCTTGCTGAGCCCAAGGTTGCAGGTTCGAAACCTGGCGCAGTCAGCTGGCATTTGAGGGTGCGCAAATGCGAGGGAGCCGTGTCAGTGTAACATTTATTAGTGCCCCATGTTGGTAGCGACAAATGTAATGGTTTTGCTAGCCCACACTGTTGGGAGAGAAATGTAACTGTTTACCTTTGCCTAAGCTATGTTGTTTTAATGGGCGCCAAGACCTCAATGCAATGTTGAAATCTAAATTTGTATTTAACAACGTCTAGCTCTGGCAGAACACATTCAAGACTCTATTCACTCAGATCGTGGTATGATTTGATCATTAACCCAACAAACAATTGTATCAGGAGAAGGAATTGGTCTATATCTAATGCTACCTACTGAAAGCAAAGATTGCATAAAAAACCCTCGAAAAACACGTTACATATTCGCCTCGGATCATCGGATGATTTACCGTGACGACGGTCCATTATCCGATTATCCCAGACACGTTAATAAACCCCATCCAAAATACATATTACATAAATGAAATCACCCTAAATTACAGATATATACACTCATAATTTTTCTTCACGCACTTTGCGTCAAAGTTTGTTGTCACTATGGATTGCACTTTGCAACCAGTCCAATGTTTTACATATAGAATAGTGTTCCATGGATATTTCCGCCTCTCAAATTGCTCTATGTTGGAGAAATAGACATAATTAATGTGTGAGCACTATGTATTTATGATGTCATATCACACGCATTGAAGGTGTTCTGATATATTTATATCATCATTGAACTTCCTAATTTCACTGGAGGTCCCTTCCTTATGGTGAAATTTAATCTCACTTATCACTGAGCACACGATTGTGGCAGCGCCTCGTGACCATAATATTTAATCTCTCTTTAAAGTAGATTAAATTAATATTGACTTCTGAAAAAAAAAAAACAGTAAATGCGCATTACATATAACACCAAATATTTCTGTGCCGTAATCGCCCTGTCTTCTTAAGTTCCCGTAGACCATATTCTACTTAATACTAGTTCTCAACACAGACCATTTCTCCTGACACAAATAATACCTTTGTACAAATTACCTTAAATTACACACTTACAAATCTTACATGGCGAGCCCGTAAACAGAAATCACGTGTGCTGATATGTATGAGTTTCATGAAGGACTGTCTCGCATTCTGATGGCCCATCTTTTATCTCGTGGACGCCTTAAGCTAACAAGCCCTATACAAGCGCTCCCCCATCTCTTGGAGATAAATGGGAACCCATCAGCGCTGCCAAAAATGGCCTTGGTGCATCGAGACAATTTAGTGCTCAACAGCATCCGACAATCCCGTCATATTTCCCTGTACCTTAAAAACTCTCATTTACTTACATACTACCCCCCTGTGTGACTTCTGATACGCCTGCCTGGAAGACCAGATCTTCCACGCACCAGATACCACACTTACTCATTTGATAGGCTGGCTCGCCAGCTAAACACACTCACTTTATGACACATATTTTCGTAGACTATGTATATTATACGTTCCGTATAATCTGTTTCCCTCACTATTCTCCTGCACATATGCTGTTTTGCCAATACGTTTGGAAACTATAAATGTTTCTGAGTCACCTGCTTCCAACCTTGCAAGTGGCTCCCTTAAATGAACGTCATCACGTTGCTCTACCTAGCATATTTCTCAGTATCTGTAACGATGCCCTGTTGCTACTGTCCACACATGCACATATTAAAATACCGTCCTCTGCTTTAACCACAGGATAATCCCTACATAAATTAGTGTCCCTCGATAGCATGTCTGCAAGAATGTTATCTTTACCTTTAATATATTTTACTGTGAATTCGTATTCCTGCAGAGCAAGAATCCACCTACTAACTCTGTTAGAACTGAGTTTACAAGTCCTCATATACAGTAATGCATGGTGATCTGTGTGGATCTCAAATTTCCCCCCTACTAAATACATTCTAAATTTCCCTAAACTGAAAACAATACCTAAAAGCTCTAACTCAGTAATCGTGTATCTTTTCTCTGCTGCAGTCAGTCCTCGCGAGGCTAAAGATACAATGCACAGATTACCCTCATCATCCTTCTGACATAATACTCCAGCAATGCCTATATGTGAAGCATCTGTCATAACCACATATTCCTTATCTTTTAACGGATATTTCAGCACTACAGCTTTCTCAAAACCTTCCTTCAGCGCTCTAAAAGCCTGTTCATGCTTGGACTCCCATCTCCACCGAGTCCCACTTTTAACCAATTCCCTGAATGGTTCTACCAACCCTGAGTATTTAAGAACGAACCTCCTGAAAAAGTTGCAAATTCCCAGGTAAGTTTTTAACTGTTTAACATTCTGTGGCACCTCTGCGTTAAGTATCTTATTAACCCTACTTTCTTCTGGTGTTACACCTCTACTCGACACTCTATGACCTAAAAATGTCACTTCTGACTGACAGAATGACGACTTAGACAGCTTCAAAGTGAACCCTGCCTGATCTAACTTCTGAAAAACTATATCTAAATGAAGTAGATGCTCCTCAAAACTGCGTGAACTAATTACCATATCATCTATGTAAATGGTTACAAACTCTCCTGTGTCATCCCCTAATGCGATGTTTAAAGCCCTAATTAAAGCTGCTGAACTACTCTTTAACCCATAAGGTGTTCTACAAAATTGATAAAGGTTATATTTATGACTAAAAGCTGTAAATGGTCTATCTTCGTACATAAGTGGCACTTGCCAAAAACTGGAACTCAAATCTACACAAGTGAAATACTTCTTCCCCTCAAATGTTTGCATTAATTCCTCTATTGACATAGATTTCAGCTGATCTGAACTAATTCTACTGTTAACCAAACGAGCGTCTAAACAAATACGAACAGTGCCGTCGGTCTTGGGTACCGTTATCAAAGAATTAACATACGGACTGTTAGAGTGCTCAATAATCCCATCTTCAAGCATCTGATTAATTTGTGCCTCAACTGCACTCTGATAAGTGAAAGGTACAGGATATCTATGTCCTGTGAATACTGACCTATCAATAACGTTCAATGAATGTGTATAGCAATTGGCCATACCAATGCGATCCTCAAAAACTCTCCTATTACACCATAACACATCATAGAGCCGAACACACTGTTCATCCTCTATATTTCCCTGAAATGCAGCTTCACGTAACGAGTCCTCTAGACTTCCGTTCGTAATCACACTGCCCACAAAACATGGAGAACCCCGCTCTACGGCTGGCGATATCTCATTTAAAGTACAAATCACACCTACAATACTACTCCTCTGAATATGGTCATTGAACGCTACTTCTACTTCAGAATCTCCCCATTTAAATTTCAAACTCCCTACATCATAACATAAGTTACCAGACACTCTACTTAGCCACTCTGAACCCAAGATAACACTGAATACTAAATTTGGAATTACAAGGCAAATCTGCTTCTCTACATGATTATTAATTTTAATGTCTACTAAAACTTGCTTAGAAATTACTTTAGACCTCTTCCCAACAGCTGTGATAACAAAAGTGCTTTTAATTGGCATCTCCTCAAAATTTACTCCAGTTCCTTTCATTTTATCATAAAATGCACTACTTATGCAACTCTTCATACAACCACTATCAATTAAAACATCTGTGTACGCCTCGGACACGTTAAATTTAACTATGGGGCTCTTACTAACCACTTCCTGAATAATACCTTCATCATTTAGTTCATGTAATAATTCATTTCTTACATTTAGGTCATAGGGTTCCTGTATAATTGTATGGACAGGGCATGCTACAGACTGAGATTCTGACCTTACTTCGCAGCCTGGTTCGCGTTTAAAGAACCGCTACAGCTGGCCGTAGTACTACTAACTACTGAACTAGTCTGGTTGTTCTGGGCTGTGTTGTCATTGTTTGGCTGTATATTACTACCACTAGGCTGTCCTCTTCCTTGACCCCTATTCTGGTTGTAATTATTGTCATTATAATTTCTCCCTTGATTTCCCCTGAAATCATTGTTTCTCCCTTGATTTCCCCTGTAATCATTGTTCCTCCCTTGATTTCCCCTGAAATCATTGTTCCTCCCTTGATACTGATTACCATAGCCATTTCCTCTGTTCTGATTTAGCTGATTATTATTATTTCTATTTTGAGCGTTGGCCCCTTCGCCACCGTTCCCTTGAACTTCTTGATGCCTGGCTTCATTAGGTCTATTATTATTATTACCCTGGTTCCGATTGAAATTGTCATCATAACCCCCTCTCCCTAGTGCATCAAATGTGCTTAACAAATTTTCTACTTGTGATATAGTCTTTACATTCTGGATACAAGCAGCCTCCTTGATCCTATAGGGAAAGTGCCTAAGTAGCAACCTTACCACATCACTTTCCTCCTTCAAGCCATCCAGATATTTACACACTAATACCTGCCCTAAAAAGTATTCGGTCATGGTGGAGCTTCCTTTAGGGTTATATTTACCACACACTACTCCCTCACGATGCTGCGACTGAATAACCTCATTCCAGAACTTTTCACAGAATTTCATTTTAAAATCATTGATATCAGTAAACTTGTCTCTGTAGACAGCAAACCAATTCCTCGTTTCCCCCACAAACACTTGTTCTAAAATTTCAACTACCTGGCACCACTCAATACTACCATTTTCCAACCTTTCCCCGAATTTATTTTCTATAGTGTTCATGAACTCCATTGGGCACCCCTGTCGATTGCTGAACTTACCCAGTTCTACCTCCCTGTGTGTGCTATTCACAAAAACTGGCCTATTCTGACTATTTTCTTGCCTGATCCTAGCTTTTAATTTTAACTCTAATTCTGCGATTTTCTCCTCAGCCTTCCTCTCAATACTGTTTACTGTTAATTTAATGTTTCCTTCTGATTCTTCTACTTTATCATATAGCTTTGCTTGTTTCTCCTCAATCTTGCTAATGCTTTCCCTATTACTCTCTCTTAAATCATTTACTTCTGCAACTATTTGTGAGTGGACTTTCTCCATTCTACCCCCCAGCTGTTCCTTAACCTCTTTAGTAGCTACCTGAATTTTGTCAATTTCTCCCCCCAATTGCTTTTTGACCTGCTGTGTTTCCAGTTGCACTAGTTCTTTTAAATTTTCAGCCTGTGTACTGATTCTAATTTCCAACTCCTCCTGTACTTTTCCTAATTTTCTGTCTACATCTGCAATAATCTCTTTAGCCTTTTCTTCCATCACCCCCCTGATCTCACCTCTAATCAGTTCGAATTTGTCACTCATTTCCCTACTGTTTTGTTCTAATTTAGCATTTAAAGTTTCAGTACTCTCTCTATTTTCCTTACTGTTTTGTTCTAATCTTGCATTATTCTGTTCTAATTTTGCATTTAACGCTTCTGTACTTTCTTTATTTTCCCTACTGTTTTGTTCTAATTTTGCATTATTCTGTTCTAATTTTGCATTTAAAGCTTCTGTACTTTCTTTATTTTCCCTACTGTTTTGTTCTAATTTTGCATTATTCTGTTCTAATTTTGCATTTAAAGCATCACTACTAACTTTGTTCTGATACATGAACTCGAGAAGTAAAGTTTTTAATTCTGGTTGGCCGCCTACACTCCCTGTTTCAGTATCGGGATTTACCTCCGCTACCCCGGTACTACCATCACTCGACATACTGCTCGTATCATCATTCTCCAGTTGATGACCACTACGTAACCTCATCTGTCTTTCTTTCTCATCCCCCATAATGATATACACTGATAAAGACAAATAACCCCCAAAATACAGGCACAGAAATATATACCCTTCTCCTCCCACAAATGTTATTAGGTTTTCAGCCCCAAGTTGTCGGCGCCAAATGTAACATTTATTAGTGCCCCATGTTGGTAGCGACAAATGTAATGGTTTTGCTAGCCCACACTGTTGGGAGAGAAATGTAACTGTTTACCTTTGCCTAAGCTATGTTGTTTTAATGGGCGCCAAGACCTCAATGCAATGTTGAAATCTAAATTTGTATTTAACAACGTCTAGCTCTGGCAGAACACATTCAAGACTCTATTCACTCAGATCGTGGTATGATTTGATCATTAACCCAACAAACAATTGTATCAGGAGAAGGAATTGGTCTATATCTAATGCTACCTACTGAAAGCAAAGATTGCATAAAAAACCCTCGAAAAACACGTTACATCAGTACATTTACTGGCACGTTAAAGATCCCCTTCGGGGCAAAATTCCGGCACCCCGGCGTCTCTAAAAGCCAGGGTAGTTAAAGGGAACGTAAAACCAATAACATTATTATTATTATTCTTGAATATATTTTATAATGCAAGGATGGATAACTTACAGTTCACTCCACAGTCTTCTACCGATGGGCCTAGGATACGCATCGAGATACCATACAGTCTGCGAGCCTAAAATTCTGGAGCATGCATGTTGATACATAAATTGTCAATCACGCAGACAGCTTGGGCAGGCCACAATTATGGATAAACCACGAGCTGTGGGCTGCGCCGTTGGCCAGCAGCATCTCCGGAGGGCTGTTACAAGACTACTAGATTCACTTACCCGAACTCTCACGGCACACCAGCAGAAATGGGGGGATCAGTTGGTGTCGCCTTGTTTTAAGGAAGGAAGCTTGTAGTTTTACATGACTGTAAATCTTGTGATCATGAGGCACGGGATCTCCAAACCACAGGACATATTATTTCACTTAGAAAATCCCACGTGCATTGAACCTGGCACGCCTTAGTAAGAGACAAACAGCCTCAACTCAAGCACAATATTAGCATCTGGGAATATAATGATTTTTTGTCGGAGCAATAAAAATAAAAAAAATAACCTTGGCTTTCACAGCATGTGTATTAAAACTCAGCAATTTTTCTAAGTTTATGCGATGTCTTGTGTGGGGTTACGCCTAGGAACACCAGGCTGGCTCATCAGCGGGCTCTTGGTGTCGGCACCCGGATCCCCCACGGCACAAACCTAGAAAAATTGCTGAGTTTTATATTGAACCTTATTTGCTGATCCCCCAAAATGGTTTTATTCATTACTCTTTATTGACCTTCTGCCACACTGTGCCGGTCCCGTGGTGTTGGGGGTAGCGCGCCTGCCTCTCCACCGGAAGGTCCGGGTTCGATTCCCGGCTCCGTCAGGGATTTTAAAAACTTGCGTGATGGCTGGAACGGGGTGCACTCGGCCTTGTGAGGACAATTGAGTAGCTGTCTGGCAGTGAGGCAGCGCCCTGGTCACGAAAACAAAGATTAACGGCCAAGGGGACCCGATGCGTTGACCATGCGTCACCCCAATATATGCAGGACAAATGGCTGGACAGCGGTCGTTTGGTAAGCCTAGGCCCTTCATCGGCTGTAGTGCCAGGGGTTATTATTATTGTTATTATTTAGCCACACTCTTGATGTAGAAATATAGTGTTGATTTTTGCCAATTTCATACCTGTTGGCTTGAACCAGTTACCTGAACAAAAATTCAAGTATTGAATGTACACCCAGAGATAGATTTCTCTTATCAGAACTTGATGGACAGCCATGTCCATATCAAAGTAAATGTGTTGTATAGCCTTAGTTCAGGTTCAATGATACGCCCTGGACAGGATATTGTTTCATTTTAGGTTGTTACACGTGGTCATAATAATAATAATATAATATCGTATGGCCTCGGCTGCTGGGTGCAAGCTTTGTTATTTGACACCCCGAGTGTAGCTTGCACGTCGAATTTTGTTGTTCCTTGAAGCACTATGAAAGTCAAGGAGGTTAGATATCTAAGCTTCTTCAACACTACAGCGCTATCTAGTAGAGAAATGAGGAACTTTGTGTTGGCGGAAACTTCCGAGATTAATTTTGCCATTATGAACACGGCCTACTGAATTCAAATGGGTTCTTTAACATGCCAACACCGTATGACATGCGTATCATATTTTTGCCACCTTTCAAAAATCACTTACCATGGCCAGGGGAGAACCTGCAAGCTTGCGGTTAATAATCCGACTCGTTAACCACTCGTCCACCGTGGCTAGCTACGTGGTCATTTAACCCTGTATATTGTCTTTTAACCTGTGTTATGGCATCTATAGTAGTGCATGTATTTCACTCAAATATAATGTCATATCTCAGAAGTTGCCATGTCACAGAAAATGAAATTAAGTATTTGATATCCGATTCATTCGACAAATTATTTTTGAAAATTCTGTTTATTTAGGCAAAACACCAAATAGATATGACTATCTTACAGTTCTAAAAACAAATTTAAAAATTTATGTGCGTAAAACATATTTAATGAGAGTTGTGCAACTAGGATTGGGAAGGAGGCAGCCATGGCTGTAAGTTTGGAATCATCCTGGCGTAGAAGTGGGAAACTGCAGAATGGCTAAGGTGGGAATTGAGCTAGCCTCTTCTCAGTTCTGTCTTGTGAAGCTGAGTAAACCCTGTTCCAGAATTAAATATATGAAAATCAGGAATCAAACTGCAAAGAATGCTGACCACTACACCACAATATGGTTGCTGAGCTGATAGGTCTAGTTTCAGGAATACCGTACAGGGTAACATACAGGATTTCACATATTTAACTGACAATCTGAAAGGTGTGCTTGGTAAACAGAAACAGGTAGGAGTACATTGCTTTCTGCGCTAAGTTGTTGCATTGATACGCTTGTCACGGTTTTGGTAGTATCTAAAAAAATTGAAACTTAGCATGAAAAGTTTATGTCACGAGTTTTTGTTGACATCATAGCCCAAACATGAAATAGTGCATGAAGCTCTAATAATGCATCGTGTTTTCACTTTCATTCTTAATGCAGGTCGAAACAGTAAAAAAGTGCGATATGACTATGAGGATATCAACAACTTCAAACTACAGCAATGTATTATCCTCTGTGACTGCGACAGCCGAGCACGCTCTTCAATGTTCAACTATTTTTTTAATAACCCTGTGTAAAAGAGATATTTATAACAGTTTAATTAATAATTTATTTATTCATTTCATAAGCATAACTTAATTTTTCAATTGAGCATTCAAACTGGCTTATTACAGCTTCAAAATCTCTATTCTTAGCTGATGTTCCTCTGTGTTTCTTGCCCTTTTCCTCATTCTGTCTTCCCACTCTTCTTCCGCCATCTTTCTCTTCCATTCCCGGTCTCTCTTATTTTTTTCAGTTTCTTCTGCATTTCTCTTTCTTTTTCCTTCCCACTCTTGCTGGGTAACTTTAATTTGAAGTTCCACTAGCTTTGTTTTGGCCTCTAATAACTGCCGAACTTCTTTGTTGTTGTTGTTGTTGTTGTTGTTGTTGTTGTTGTCCTGGGTTGGGCGGCGTTGCCTCTTCAATCGCCTAGGTGTTACAATTGGAACTGTAAATAAGAAAGAAAAAAATGTAAATACACAATACTTTGCTTAAAAGTCTGTTATGTGGTTTGATATCACTGTAATGTTATTTAATGTTAATTTTTACCACAGTCGATGCATAATCAGAAGCACAGTACGTTACTTTCACAGAACATGACAATAATTAAATTAGGGGCAGATGACCTCGCTGTTCAGCAACAATAACTAATAATTAAATACTCAGTTCTAATACCTTTCGGAAGGCGAGGAATATATTTAACATAGTGTGAATAAAATTACTAAGAGGCATTACAGAATAATAATTTATACTCCATCATTGCACACAAAAATGAGAATAGAGCCCCGGATAAAGGATAAACACAATGACAGGATTTACTTCCTTAGTAGGCCTATTAAGGAAATAAGATGATCATATCGACCAAAAGTCTATTAATGTTCACAGGGTGTTTGCTTCAATTCTCCTCTTTTCTGCTGCGCCAACAGACCAAGATTCACTTCCAGAGAGCGCCACGCTCCAGATAGTGGAATCATAACGTTGAATGTCTGGGTCCGATATGTTTTGTCAGGCTATTGCCACACTTGTGTCTGATACAAGCTGGGAAATTCACTGCAGAAAAACCTCTAAGCCACAGCTTGAAGAAATAGTGTTGTTGTGTGGTTTCATATCAAAGACAATGTAATGTTATTTAATGTTAATTTTTAGTACAGTTGATGCATAATCAAAAGCACTAGACATACTACATACGGGAACACTCGTCAAGCATTGCATATTGTTATGGGGCTCAAATTCAATCTCAGCACACTCAGTATCCAAATATGCTATCATAATGGAATTGATCACGAAAGAATTCAACAGGCACTAGACTGGTAATCACACAAGGGATGGCTATGCTGCTTGTGGCAATACCTGCTTCGTGTGGTCTATCGCACTTGAACACTGTAGTTCAAAATTGGACCAAGGCACACACATTGGTGCCAACTTCGCTTCACTACAGTTACAACACAAATTTTGGTTATCACCTGTAGCAAGGTTTGGCGACTGTCTGGAAAAAAATACAGATGAAGTAAAATGGGTGTCTGGACGAAATCATTGGTTGCTACTTGGTTAGATGACTGTCTGGACGAAAATTACTGATTGCACTACAAGCAAGGGAGTCTGTTGCCCCAGGTTAGGTTTGTTTTGTATGTAGAACAGTATTCACCACTGTTATGAACGCTGATCACAAGGATTCCAGTTTCGAACTAAGCGGCAAAACCAGCGCCAACCAATATTACATATAACTTACAACGTAGTACTGTGAGTGCAGGGTTGGCAATACTGTACTTGTCCATAATTAATGTGAAAATGGTGGATTCAGCTGGAATTGCATCTATATAAGTCGTGATCCTATTTGGGATGGCGCGTGGTTTATAGACGGTGGAGGAGTAAACATCTATTACTACATAATCTCCAGATTTTTTCCTGGCCATTACTACAAGCATTTTGGGAATTTTTTTTACTTTAGAAAAGTTATGAAGGAGTGATACGTTGTTCAGCGTTACCAAGACTTTTTCCATTTCAAAACGTGGGTTCAAGCAATGATACAGAGCATGTAATTGAACAGATGTAAATACTGTACCTGGCATATTTTCAGGAGAAGAACCGGGATGGGCAGGTACTTCTTCGATGACAGACTGGGTCTGCGATTGGGTGACACTCGAAGCACCGAGTGAAATCTCAGTCGGGCTACGTAGTGCTACATGCAGAGGACGTCTCAAATTCCCCAGAGAAAATGAAAGTGAGCCAGAACAGTCAATTTCTTGGCTCATAATCTGAAATCGTAAGGAGATAACATATATGAGACATCTATAGTAGTTTAGCATCAATGGACAATTTTTGGAACTTTTGCACAGATGTCATGCTTCGGGCATGAACATCATGTATTTCGAGCAATTCATTTACTATTTACACCAAGTATTCCACACGATTATCAGGGTATTGATGATTATTGTTTAAAGGAGCAGAACAGCAAGGTCATTGGCCCCTCATACAGTTTAAAACACAAATTTTGGTTTTATATAAAAATATATGAAGGGTAGAGAGGAAAAAGGATTAGGGTCCACCATCAGTGAAAAAAAGAGATGTTGCCAACAGCAGGTGCTGCTCGAGTCCAAGCTCTATGAACTTGCGGGGTGAGGAGAAAGAGCAGGGGAGGGTCGGGCGTGAAGAGAAGGATCTGTCAACAGCCCACCGTGATATATGGTATTCCTTTCTATTCCAATACTGCCAACATTCAGCCGTTGCTCAAACCACTGTGGTGTTAGGAATGACTGAGTGAGTCACTCACCAATGTATTTGGTTCTGTACTATGCACGGACCGAGAAACCTCATCACTCGTCAACACCACTACTCATAGTCCAAGATGCACATTCCTCTCAGGTTCACGCAGCTTAGACTCGAACAGTAATTCGTATGCGGAAGTATTATTTTAATATTACTAATCATTAACAATTAACTTCTGAGAAACATGCCGTTGATATTTGAGTGTTTGTTAGAAACACTGATCAGGGTCTCCTTAAACAACCACCACCACCACCACCACCACCAGAAGTGAGTTTTTTAACATTGGTATAGGAACGTATAGCATGAAGTGTCATTAGTTCTAAATCACAAGAAATAAGTAACCTTTGAGTCACCCAACAGACCTATTTGTAAATTGAAATTTTCTGGCCCTAACCCACTCTGTCCTATAAAGCAGGGCATGATCAACAGCCACCACATCATTTGCTAATATAAGATCGAGTGATTCTGCAGCCCATGGTTTCCATGTAGATCAGCAAGATCCACACACTTGGTTAAAACATGGCCTATGGTGAATGTGGCTCATCAAGTCTGAAGGGGTGGATCTTGCATAAAATGGCAAGACGCACTTTAACGCTCTCAGCTCACTGCGTTTCAGATCAGCTAGCCACCGAGTATCCCAAAATGCCAGTACTTGGTTGCATTAATAAGAGCAAATATCTTGAGCTGGTAGTCCATTGGTTGAGGTGGTAGTGATACCGTCTCTTTTGCAGCTTGATACTCTAGCTCGTTCCCCGCAATTCCCATGTGGTTTGGCAACTACAGGAAGGTGATTGCTTAATTGTGCACGACGTATCACTCTTTTCCTTTTCGCTTTCATTTTGACAATATATCATTTTCGTACCTTATTTCATCTTATGGGGGGATATTTATCAATATATAGTAACTCTTAACCTTGATCACTTCTGCACCGGATATATGTGCTAAATCACGTAAATATGTGTGTTTATTTAACAACCGGAGCAATGATCGTCAGCTTATTTAGTATGTGAAACTGCCACAGCGAGCGCTCACATTGACGTGTAATTATGTGAGAAAAGAAATAATTGGGCTTGTGTGTAGTATTTGTATTTGTAAATAATGCTTGTCACTTTACCGCAATTCCCTCTAGCGAGGACGAAAAATACTGATCAACTAAAATAGGGGTCTGGACTAAAGCATTGGTCGCCACTTGGTTAGACAATCTGGACAAAAACTACTGACTGCACTACAAGCAAGGGGTTCTGAGGCGTAAGCCCCAGGTTAGGTTTGTTTTGTATGTAGAACAGTATTGGTTTGGATGAAAATTATTATTGAAAGAACACTACAGTATTAAAGTGGGAAAAAACAACAACAAAAAAACACACATTGGTTGTGGAGAAAATAGTAATGAGACAGCTTGCACAATTCATTGCGAACTGGTTCAAACTCAGCGCACTGTCAAGTGAACTCAATGCTGTTTTGTTTCACGGTACCGTGCATATACAAAGTAAGTAGATACGGGGTCGGCAATGCTGTACGCTACTAGTGCATAATAAATGTAGGGGACAATACCAATTGAGATTGCCACCCATTATCACTAGTACACTGGAAATATGGGCTAAATTACATAAGCCTAAATATGTGTTTTTGTTTCCTGCTAATTGAACGATGGCAGTCATGTTCCTCAAGCACATGAGATCTCTTCATCCGTTACGTAGGAGAACACATCGATGACACGTTAGTGTTGTTGCCAACATGTAAGATATAAAATACAACCACATGAGGTCGGTCATATGCGTGCAAAAACCAGTAATGCATATATGGTTAATGCGGCTCTGTGATCTAGGTAAAATCCAATGCTCTTAGAGAAAGATTGTGTGACAAAAACCAGGGGTGCATATATGGCATGGGCCATGCTACATAATAAGAAACCACCAAAACAATAAGTACAGTATGCATGGAGTTGGCAATATACTGTACTTGTGCATAATTCACGCAGATGATAGTTGACACTGCTGGAATTTTACTATACAAGTTGTGATCTAAACAGGAAAGGCGGGTGTGTTTTAGACAGCGGATGATTAAACTACATAATTTCCAGATCTATTTTGATTCATTACAGAAGGTTTATGGCTAATTTCAGTATAAGAAATTTTATCGTGGGTTCTTGTCTCCTTCACTGTTATCCATTTTTGAATCATTACAGAAGGTATTTATAGCTAATTTCAGTAGTTTGGAATTTTTTCTTCATAGGTTCTCGTCTCCTTCACTGTTACCAATAAGACTTAGAACTATGGAATTCTTTAGAACCTAACCTTTATTCCCCTCAATATAGGCTACATATCGTACCATTTAAAGATGTTCTCCAGTCGATCAACATGTAGGCTATGGCATACAGAAGCGTGATTATCTTGGTCGGTTAATGTTAATATATTCTACACAAATACCTGAAATAAATACAGTACAAAATATACACTTGACAACTTTAATAACTGTATAAGTTAATTTGGAAGTGTGGATTTTATTTCAGGTTGGCCTATTTGTGTAGATCATATTAAGTTTAACCGCCCAAGACAATGAGGCTTCCTTATACATGTTGACCGACTGAAGAACATTTTTACATAGAATCTAACATGGGTACACACAAGAAAATGAAGTTTTCTATTAAAGTGCATAATCATTATATTGTTTAGGCTGGTTAAAATTAAAGAAAATATTGGCTATCAGACAGTAAAGGGTGCAATCATGCCTCCTCGCATTAGGTTATGCAAAACTCAACTCCACTTGTAGGCTACATCAATGTACTGTAATTGTTTTTTTTTTAACACACTTCGTATAGTATAGATTTAAGGCTTTAATCTTAAAATCTGTCAGACTGATCGGCATGTGCGGTATAGGCCTAGGCCTATTAAGATTTTGATGAACATACCTAATGATAAGAGGATATCAATCTTATCTTATATTCACCACATACCTCCTTGTTTGGGATTCCTGAGTAGGCTATGCCCAATTTCATAGTACAATAATTGCTGTACAGTTACTTTTTTCATCCTGAAACGTGTGAAGAAATCTTCCTCGTCGAGTATATTCATATAATCCGGACGTCCTCTAATATTTCTCCTCCGTCTAACTATTGGCAAATCTTCATCATCCGACGACTCGAAAATATCCACTTCATACATGTTGTAAAACACTAAAGACGACGTACCGGTATACTGCGACAAAATAAATCCATTGATAGATTAGTTTCACATCACGTAAATATATACAAACATTAACTTACGAGATCCAGCAGTAAACATTTCTTACCTTGCAGTATCAGATCAAGTAGGCCTATAGGTTATGGATTCATGACCACGTAATATACACCTCGTCTGAAGTAGAGCGTTAAACTACCTAAAAAGCAGAATGCAATGAATTGAACCGGTACTAACGAAAAAAGATTCTGAAATGGTCCGCAATTACGTATAATAAAGAAAGAAATTAATTAGATATGGACAGCAGTGTTCGCGTTATTAAATACGTTTCACCATATGCCGTATTTATCTGCTAGATATAGAGTTATACCCACCTAACAGCACGGGATAGTTTATTCCTAGACATATCCATAGGAATGGCGTATCAGCAACATTGTAGAACGCACGAAGTGGCAGATAGCATGATTTATCCGTGACTGAGAGTTATCTAAGAGATATTTGGACATTGTAAAACCGGCCCTAACAAGACAAAAGCTTGTCCTCTGACTGTTGGATTAAAAAATCCAGCTTTGAATAATTGTGGACAGAAGAAAGAAATGTAGACAAAGTCTACCATATGTCCAGTTGTAGCAGTAAAGAATTACCAGTGCCACATATTTTTATCACTTCGGTGATAACATTTGAAAAGTTCGAAGATCACTAAAATGTTCAACACTTTCCTAATACCAGTAACCATGTACTGTAAATAACTAAGAATTTTGCAACCATGTGCACGAAGATTATAACAGTGTTCGGAGTCGTAGAGTGTTCAGCGGCTAGAGCGCTTACGAAGTACTGCACGTCCATAGCAACGGAGTGCTGATGGAGAAGTGAACATCCATAGCGACGGAGCGACTATGGAGAAGTGAACATACTTAGCTCGGGTGGGCGTGCCTTATATACTCCTCAGCTGGCTACTCGAGGTCACTGCGAAAAAAATGCTGGAACTAAAACATCTCGGCTTCCGCTCAATCAATTTCCTCGAAATAAAGCACATTCTTCCTCCCTTGTCCGTGCCAGTAATCTGATATTAGTCTCAAGATTCTACTCCATCGGGAAATATTTAATGACATTTTTAGCCTCGACTATGACGCTCTCGGCCTACGTCACTTAACCATTTCTTGGCTGTCGAAAGCTTCCAATTCCTTCTAAGAAGGTTTGGCGCACGCTATTCAAACTTTAAATTCTGGACTTAGCATTGTGGCCTGTACCCTCAAATCTAGGCAACTGGATTTGGGCACACTACAGTATTCTAGCACATACCTTCTCAATGTAATGGCATTGGTGGAGACACAGGTCGTGTACCAAAAGCTACCACATGGAAAATTCTTGCAGTAGGCGAGAGAATGTTTCATGGAAAAGACCAGTGGGATATATGAAAATTGGCTATTTAGTTCTCCACGGATTTTCTTTTTTTTTTTTGGAAAAATGTGCTCTATTTTTGTCCATGAACTAGCAAAGCAGTTAAAATATTTATTCTTCGGTAAGAATGTACCATTTGGATCTACTGCAATAGGAGCTTTTGGATGGAAGGCATCTTTTTTTCCAACCAAAGACCAAAGTGCTAACTTATAATTGCTAAATTCTTTTGTAAATTACTTGATATTTTGTGATTAAATTATACCTTCTATAAAAATTATGTGAAATACAGTATAGCCTTGATATTTGATAATTTTGGAATTGCACACTTACCGGTATTTATGGAGAATGATTTTATGGTCTGTGTCCCATGCATCAAAACCATACAAGTTACACCAGGTTACGCTCATCTTGAAACTGTCTTCACTCGAATGAGATGTGAAGATTAATAACTGGACAAACTACTGTATTACACTACTCACGACAAATAGTTTCAATGCGATTTAGCAGGCAACATCCTGAATAAAAGTCGATTTGTCATGATACATTGATCGAATGGCTGCCTGTGATTGGCTAGTTAAAGTGATTTCACTTCTGACCTCCAGATTGCTCTAGCATAGCACTGGAGCATCAAGTCGGAAGTAACGATGGCATCACTATAGGGCATAACGCAGTCCTACCCGAACTACTACACAGCAAGATTTTCTGACAATGGTTCTCGCCTAACTGCCTAACAGCAAGAATTATTACCAAACTAAGTTCAATGTTATACTGGTTGAAATGTGTTTCATTTAATTCCCATATTGGGATGAAAGAGATGACTGCAGTTCACCGTACTTCACAGTACCGGTCACTTAAGTCGTGCATTTATTTAAAGATAAATTAGTGATATTTGTTTTGAATGGTGCAAAATTTCCACTCAATTTAGCCTTAAACACAGGTTTTCTTTATATTCTGTGCAAAGAGAAATTCTATTATCGTTGGCATGTTTGCATGGATGTACCCCGTGGCAGCAATTAATGAACAGATATTGATCCTAGCCCCAGTACTGGAATAGAGTGTACTTAGCCTTGTGAGGCAGAACTGGGAAGAGCTGGGTTCGATAAGCTATCCTAGAAGTGGTTTTCCGTGGTTTCCCACTTCTACTCCTGACAAATGCCGGGAAGTTTCCTAATTTAATAAATCTCTTAAGGAGATAAAATACCTCTGAAAAACATTCTCAGAAGGGATTTCAGGATTTAGACTACGTCCGTAGCTTTGACAATGCGCATGCCCTAGGAAGTTACCCTCTCTAGCAGATGGAATGAGATGACACCAATACAAAACAATTTTCTGTGGAGAGCTGAGATATTTAAGTTGTGAGAGCGGAATATACGACAGGGAATACGGTGTCGGCCACCATCAAAATTTGGAAAATTTTCTTTAGTAATATGTAATGTGACTAAGATTCAGGAGTTGAACGTTTTATCCCTAAAGGGTGTTGTTACATTTTTCAGCAGTGCCAACATTATTGGTTGGCGCTGGTTTTGCTGCTTAGTTCGAAAGTAGTGAACGCGGAATCAGCCTTTACATACAAACATAAACCTAACCTGGGGCTTACACCTCATACCCCCTTGCTTGTATTACAAGCAGTAATTTTCATCCAGACAGTCACCTAGCATAGTAACGCCCAGACAGTCTTCTATCGTAGAGTTTTTTTTTTCTTCCAGAGGTGCGTTCTGACAGTTTGGCGGAGAAGCATTGAACTGAAGGCAGCATTGCCACTGGCTATGCCTACTATGTGCTTACGTCAACCACACTTCTGCTCATTTCTACATGATCGTAATATTAATAACATTATTATGAAAGTGTTACTCAATTGGTTTTTAAAATTTTCGGTGCACATTCTAAAATAAAATAATAGCCTGTCAAATTGAGGAGAAGCCTAAAACATTTTACTGGTCAGCAGTATTACAAAGTCCATTTTAAAGCAAAAGTGTTGAAGGCAAGACGACATTCGTGATAGATGCCTTGATTATTAGTCTGTTTATATTTCCTGTTTATATGAAGTTTCAAGGCACACGAAACACACTACTGTATTAATGTGGAGTGTAACGTGTAGGCTATTAACTTGCCCATCTGGAGACAGAGAGGAGGCTCTATTCCATCCATATCTCCATCACTGGAACTCTCACTGGAGGATGAATCGCATAGGGTAATACAGCAATGTCAACAACACCTTCTCAATCCCGTACTTTGCTCAACATCTTTTCCATACGAGACACCACATTTGCCCAGTTTTCCACTGTATCTAACCCAACCATTTCTACAATAAGTTTCTCAAGCTCTGTTAAATTGAAGTCTTATTGTTTGCCGCAACGTTGTGTTTAACTTAAGCCCAGATCATTTCAAGGTGATTGAAACGACCCTGGTAAGGGGCAAGCCTGATAATCTCATGTTGATGTTGACACTAACATTAAATAACATCAATGCTACATATATACTTGCTTAATTTAGGAGCTAGGAAATCAGGTAATTTTAGCCCCATGTAGTTGGGTGTGTGTGGAATTTGTATGATAACCTTTTTATTGTGATGTCTGTATTTGTAATTGAGGCGAGGATTGGGATGGGGGTGGCCGGGGCCTTTAAGTTAGGAACCATGCTGGCATTTGCCTGGAATAGAACTGGGAAACGACGGAAAGCCACTTCTAGGATGACAAAGGTGGTAATTGAACCCACCTGTTCTCAGTTTTGCCTTACAAGGCTGCATTGGTCTATGCCCCTCTCCAGTCCTCGGACCGGAGTTGAATTCCTTGATTGAGCCTGGAATCAAACTCGGACCTTTGCTAGTCGGTACACCAACTGCTGGTAAAGAAATACATAATGGATGCTAATAAATTATAAATCCTACAAGTGAAAGTATTCAACCGATAAAAATAAAATCAACTATCCAGCCAAACAAGTGTCTGGTCGGCAAAAAAGCATGTGGCCAGTTAGCGTCATTCAAATTGGCAGCACTGTATGGTTTCCATGGCAACAAGCCCTGCGCGCGATCTAGTCAACTGTTATTGTACAGTTGCACTGAAATGTCACATTGCTTGTATTGAAAATACAACTATAGTAGCGACCAATAGTTTCGTCCAGACAATTATATAAGCTATTAGCGACCAATGCCTTTGTCTCACCCGACTTTAGTACATCAGTAATTTTCGCCCAGACATTCAGTGGTGCAGTATGTTGAGAGCTATGAGATCTTGTTGGTGTGTGTTTGAGTCTTTAGTTTTTTGACTGATTTGATGCAGCCCCCATGGCTCCCTATCCTAAGCTAATCGTTTCATTTCTACATACTTACCACACCCTAGATCCGAGGCAATCTGTTGTATATATTCTAACCTTGGTCTACCCCCAAAGTTCTTGTCCTCGACCCTTCCTTGCATAACTAAGCTTGCTATTCCTGGGTGTCTTAGTATGTGTCATACCAACCTATCTCTTCTCTTTATTAGCAGTCACCAGAAACATCTCTCCTCTCCCACTTGTCTTAATACCTCTTCATTTGTAACCCTATCTACCCATCTGATCTTCATCATTCTCCTGTAACACCACATTTCAAACCCTTCAATTCTCCTCTTTTCTGCTGCACCAATAGTCCATAGAGTTTTGCTTCCATAGAGTGCGACGCTCCAGACAGAGGCTTTCAAAAATGGGATGTTGGTATTCTCTGAAATTTAGCATCTGTGATTAATGCGCAGTGTGCATGTACAGTTGAGTATTTTATGGACTTGTAATATACAGTAGTTAGGCCATGTGTCTCTTCTGGGAAAGAAGAGCCAATACCTCTTCAGATGATTGATTCATGTTGCACAACCTTCGTTGCATAATAAAGATTACCACACTAACCTGTCACAGCCATGACTGAAACAATTACAAATAATATAACTATTTTATCTGCCTACTACACATAACGTACATAAATAATCACCAGTATATTTATACCACTAGCCGAGTGTGAATCATACTTCCATGTTGACGAGTAACATTGCACCATTTAAAATATGTTATAAATCCTACCTAACAGCAAAGTCATGTCTAAGTGACATGTGAATAATGAGTTTTTCGAATTGGAGGTTATGTGGTTTTTGGGTCATGTTGCATAGCCGATTTATAAAAATCCATAATATAATGGCTCACAGTACTTGGAAGTCGAGAATAAGGTAAATTAATCAATTCCTATGATAAATTACAATATTACAAGGCAAATGTAACCTACGATTATGTTGCCAAGTGTAAATTTTGTTAGGCTCTTTTTAGGTTATGTTTAGATTTAATAATACGAAAAATGCAGTTGGAAGACAATTTCAAAAGACCACTACGCTTTCTTATTACATGGACTTGGTGCCCTAACTGAAGATATAAATAAATAAAACAACAAATAAGTAACTTTGTTATTTATTAAAGAACAGTGCCATGTCCTAGGCCTGAGCTACTTACTCCAATTCAAAATCGATTCGGCAAGTTATCTCTTGTATTTTAGGCTCCTTGATGATATCTAAATAAGAATTTACGTAAAAATTAATTTCATAAAATGTTCGTAACATCTCAGGTGGGTAAAAATGAACACATACATACCATATAATCTAAGCCCATAATAACCATAACTACATTTCTATATGATGTATTTTGGTAGCACTTACCTTGTACAACTGCACTAGACATAATATTCCAAAGAAATACAGGAATTTATTCAAAAAATTAACAGCCACGCGCTTTGGTGGAAACAGAATTAAGATTGTTGGTCACATTTAACTGGACATTCTGGGACATATCGGGCGTCAATTTCTTTCCAAACTTCACCAACTGTGTGGTAAGAAATTTTACAGCTACCGGTATGGTCGTATTTGGTCATAGCGAGATTTTAAGCAGGGTTGGTGACACAGTGGTTACACAACAACTTAACTTCAAGAAATTCAGCCATAAACCAACATGCATGCAGGCATAGGGGATGAATGGAAAAGTTGGCTACTCTGTAACTATTTAGTAACTTATTTTAGGTGGCGCGGACTATATCATTCTCGCTGTCTACAAACCCCGTTAACTCTCCCTCTTTCCTGGTTCTTCTCTCTGCCCCGTACACATCAAGCATCCCCTTCACTAGCAAACCACCACCACCTCCAACCTAATGCCCGTTGATATTTACTGTACAACCACCCAACCATCTTCCCTTCCTCTCATCCTTGAGGTTTGAACATTTATTGAATAACTCCTTCACGACACAATTTAATTTGATTTTCTTTTAAAAACATCACATACTGAATTCAAATCTTTCTGGACTGCTTGATGTTGTTTGTGTATATTTCTATAGCTTTCTTACCTGATAAATCACTGATTTCCATCCATCTTCTCCTATATTGTATTAAATTGACCCCTGTTAGCTTCCAAAACGAAATATTTATATTTGATATTGAAACACAAATGTCTTAATTGTTTTTCTTTTCTTTTTCAGAGCTTGCGGAACTGCGCAGACTTGGCCTGATCTATTTTCTATATCTCTTCATGTTCTCTGGAATGGAGTTCACCCTGACATTTCTAACTCACCAGTACTTTAACTATACCTCAATGCAGCAGGGGTGGATGTTCTTCATGTTAGGAATAATAATGGCTATCATACAGGGTGGATACGTTAGGAGGATTCCTGCGAATAAAGTTCCAGCAGTAGCAACAACGGTCAGTATGTTTTGTAAAGGATATAGTCATCGCTGTTTGTAGGTTTTTATCTTGAAATGTGATCTTTGTAAATACAGTAAAACTTCCAAAACTTTGATATGAATGGGACAGAGAAAAGAGGACTTTTGACTACATATTTCAAATTAACTGCAGACTACCTTGTCTCAAGAAAGAAAGAAAGAAAGAAAGAAACAAACAAACAAACTCACAGACACAAATCTTGCGACTCTTGATTGACAATCTATCCAGCAGTATCCGAATCACATTGAAATGTATACCTATGACCTTAGCCATACTTCTTTCTTTTTTCCGTATTGATTATGATATCTAAAAAAAAACTTTCTTCGGCTTTTCCCAATGAATTGGGGTCGCCGGGGATTTAAGGCCGGATGCCCTTCCTGACGCCACGTGATTTTTTAGGTGAAAATTCCACCCCGCTGTCACCGAGATTCGAACCCCGGCCGTCCGGGTGAAAGACGAGCAGCTAAGCCACTGCGCCATCACGCTCCCATTGATTTGTGTGTCGTGTAGCCTCCTGAGAGGCCGAGTGCAGGTCTTTCTATTCGACGCCCATGGGCGATCTGCGCGTCGGGATGAGAGATGGAAATGGATGAAGATGAATGAAACTGGGCAAGGATGTGGAAGGAAGCGGCCGTGGCCTGTCAGAAGGTACTGTCCCAGCATTTGCCTGGTGTTGAAAATGGGAAACCGCGGAAAACCATTTCAAGGACAGCCGACGGTGGGGCTCGAACCCACGCGTCTACCTAGTCAGCAGAGAGCTTGGCCCCATGGCCTAACGCAGCGCTTTAGCCAGCGTAGCCACTACTGTCATTATGATATCTCTTATAATAAATTTCCACTTTACAACTGAAAAAAGTATTGTATTGTAAAGTGGAAATTTATTATAATAGATCACATTGAAATGATACCAAAGGAGAAACCGTTGGATGATGTGAAACATAAGCTATAGCTCACACATTTTGGAAAATATCTATATTTTACTAAAAAATATTTTATTTTGTGAAATCAGTGGAGAGCACAAAATAAATATTATCTTATTCTTATCATGAAGAATACTTTTCAAAACGTATTTGCATCTATCATGGTCAGATATGAGAGGAAATGAGTGGACATCAAAATAAAAACATAACCTTACTACTCATCATCATCAATTTCCTTTCTCCAGCTTGGGCCGGGTCGGAGCAAATATGACACCTCTCCACTTTACTCTGTCTGTTCACCATCCTTCCTAAAAATTGTAACCCAATTCAAATACCTTGGAGAGTGATAACAAACAATCTAAATGAAAAAATCTTGATCAAAATAAGAACAAGCAAGCCTGTTAAAGCAAAAAAAAATTAATCTGGGACATAAAATAAAAATAAAATTCTTTCCATAAATGCTAACACAGTTATAAAACCAAATGCCACATACTCAGCAGATTCCTTTGAGAAATGATAACGAACAATCTAAATGAAAAAAATCTTGATCAAAATAAGAACAAACAAGCTTGTTAAAGCAAAAAAATTAATCTGGGACATAAAAGAAAAGAAGAAATGCCCATCCATTAATGCTAACACAGTTATAAAACCGAATGCCACATACTCAGCAGAATCACTCTTCAACCTGAATGAACAATCAAAGACTGACAAGATTACTGAAGATCAAAAGACAAATTTGAAGAACTTGAAGCAACATAAAACAACAGAAAAATGGACAGTGGTGGGGAGCAGAGGCGGATCCAAGGGAGGGGCACGGGGGCACGTGCCCTCCCCAAACGACTGGTCTGTACACTAGATAAAATAGACTATTGTTGATGGAAAAACAATGTTTTATTTCACAACTAAATTCCAAACTACTTGACAAAATACATACCGTATTGTTTAATTTCATTAATTTCCTACTTAATCACAAACTTCTTTTCAAAATACAAACAGGTTTAGGTTTAGCCCTTTACTACCTAGTATACACTTCACATAATCTGAAGAAAGCGTAGTTTTGTAGATTTCCAGCAGAAGTATCACGGTCGCTAGCAATGACGTCCGCTGGTTGCACATAGTTTTATGATATTATGCTCTTGTACGATAATTTAGCTGGGACTGTCCGATATTCATATTTGAAAATGAGGCAACACTGAGGCAATTTTGATAGATTCATTATTCTGTACTGTGGTATATGTTTATAAGTTCTTGAGAGTTATTAATACAAGTATGAGCGGTAGCGGAGGAACGAAAAGGCAACTTGGACTAGACTAGTTTTTTACGAAAAGAAACAAGGTAAGATAAAAATGCCTCCCAGTGTACCCTGTCCAACAAGCTAGATGTGAAGGGTAGGCTACCTAACCTAACATTGGAATGCTGTCCTAAACTAACAGCATTGTAATATACAGATACAATGCTTATTTACAGTGTTTATTACGTACATATACTGTGGTTCTTGAGTGGTATTGTTAAATTCAAAATTTAAAACTCGAGTACCGGTATCAGAAATGTCGTAGCAATGGCTCATTAAATCACGCGATAGTTACTTGGTTTCCATTATCTACTGGTTAAGCCTGCAATTTCTGTTATATAGGCTACTGTGACACGAACGTGATGATACTGAGGATATTGCTAGGTCAATGTCAATAAATAAGTGGATAATAGATTTCCAGTTTTTGAAACATTCATGGGCCCTCCCTCCGCAGTCTACAAATTTCCTATTTTTCCAGAAGGAAAAAAAACCACGTTTCAACGCAGCTGGTTAAAAAACTATGAATGGCTAGCTTACAGTGAAGAAAAGAGCGGAGGTCTGTGCAAAATTTGTATCTTATTTGGCCGTGCTGAAGGAGGAAAAAACGATGTAAAACTTGGAAAATTGGTCTGTGAGCCAATGAAAACATACAAGAAAGCTGTGGAATTACTCAAGCGCCATTCAAACACAGAATACCACAAACAAAACATGGTTGCCTTGTCATAATTTCTTAATGATACATGAGAACAAGGCTAATGATGTATTGCCCAGCATGTGTAATGCAGAGAAACAAATCATTAAAGACAACCGCAAAAGACTTATACCTATCATTAAAACAGTCATTTTATGTGGTACCCAGAACGTACCGTTGAGAGGGCATAGAGATGACGGGACCTTAGACATTGATAGAAGTTCGGTCGGTGAAGGAAATTTCAGAGCATTATTGAAATTTAGGATGGATGCTGGTGATAACTAAGGCCCGGATAGTTATGTGTTTAAATATTTTTTATTTAATTAAATATTTTCTATTTATTTACATATTTTTACAGTTTTTATAAATAAATACATATTTTGGCGTATTTATTCATAAGCACATATTTCCTATATTTGGTGGTATGTTGTACTTCTTGGATGACTGCTGCCCACATTTTCGACCCTTTGAAATTCCAGTAATTGGCTTCTCTATTTCGTCAGTGCTCCATTGTCTCCACACTGTAGTAGTATTTCAAGACAGGGATTTCCCGATTATTAAGTACTGCAGGGGGCTGGAGTTAACAGGCTCATTAAGCCTCCACTAGTCCTTACCTAGACGGATTTTTTTTGTTAAAATCACAGTGGTCTGCGAAGCTTGCGAGTATACTGACAGTGGCGTTCTCGTTTCAACGAATACGATGATTCCCAAAAGTGCGAAATGTGTTACTTTGAATCGTTTTGTGCGAGAGTTCGGAGACGTTTTTAGAACTGATGGAACTGTTTCATTTTGCAACATTTGTGAGAAACCCATAGCGGCAGACATGCGTTCACAAGTTACGCAACATGTTACGATAGCGAAACACGTCAAATGTACATCTTTAAGAAGTCGACACAATGTTTGCTTCCCGAAATGCAGGATGTGAGATCTGGTCCAGCAAACTGCCAGTTCTCACAAGATATTTGTCATGCATTTCTTGCGGCTAATATACCACTGAACAAAATGCAGAATCCAGTGCTACGTGGCACGTTAGAAAAGTACGTCAAAATTCCTCTCCCTGACGAGTCAACACTGCGTAAGAACTATATACCTAAACTTTACTCTGAGGCAGTGCACAGAATTCGTAGTGAAATTGGCGACAAAGCTGTGTGGATTACAATAGACGAGGCGACCGACGATACTGGCCGTTACGTAGCCAACATCATAGTTGGCGAAATATGTACAACTATTTTTAGAGTAACTGGGGGACATAAATATGACAAATTTAAGAACATATTTTGGAAACTTAATCACATATTTTCCCACTTTTAAGCACATAAATAAATACATATTTCTGAAATGTTAAGCACATAACTATCCGGGCCCTGGTGATAACGTTTTGGCTTTCCACTTGAAAACTTGTGGAAATAACGCCAGTTACATTAGTAAAACAACTCAAAACAATATTATTGAGAGTTGCGGTGAAGTAATTAATTACCGGTACCGAAAAGATTGTGACAAAAATAAAAGATTTGAAGTTTTTCACTATTTTGGCTGATGAGACCACTGATATACATGTCAAAGAACAGCTTACATTTTGTATAAGATATTTCAATACTAAGGAATTTAGGATTGAAGAAGACTTCATAAAGTTTGTTGATGTAGTGGATCTCACAGGTGAGAACCTGGCTCACACAATATTACAAGAGCTTGAAATACTTGATCTGAACATAAATGATTGCCGACGACAAGCTATGAGTGGAATTAAAGGTGTGCAAGCTCGCATTGCACAGATCCAGCCATTAGCTACCTACAGTCACTGTGCCAGCCATAGGCTTAACTTAGCGGCCAGCAGAGCGTGTACTGTGTCGAGCATTAGAAACGCTGTAGGTGTCATATCAACCTTGGCCATTTTTTTTCCGAGACTCAGCTTGAAGATTTAAAAAGTTCGAAGGCGAAATGCAGGAAAATCATAACCTCAAGCAAGGAAAACATAGACTCAAAACGTTGTGTGAAACGAGACTGTTGGAGAGACATGTGGCTGTACTGACGTTCATGGAAAACCTTCCTACTCTACCCACCGTTTTGGAAACTATTTCCAACTCTCCTGATGGTAGGGGCGGAGCAATGCCTTACCATTCCTCAACTCTATGGCATCAGAGATTTTGATAAGTATGGTTGTGTTGGCTTCCTATTCTGGGAGTGACGTTACCTCTTGCACAAAAACTACAAGCAGATTACATGGACGTCCTTAATGCAATGCAACTTGAAGCAACAATAGCAAGCATTCAAGAAGAAAGGGACTCTAGTGAAAAACCGTTCAAAGCATTGTTTGAGCAATCAACAAACTAGCAGAAGAGATGGGCACAGACATTCAAAAGCCTAGAATAACAAACCTTTAAAGGAACAGATCAAACCTACAGGTTGAATAAATTGAAGACTACTATCGTAAAACAGTCTTCATCCCCTTTTTGAACTTCATTTTAAATGAATTAACTACAATTATCATTATTATTATTACTACAATATTTCCGAAGAATGAAATGGGAAAATTGCAAATGCTTTTGTCATCAAATTTTGAAAAGGATTACCAGACTGAAATCCTTGAAGGAGCTTCCTTGTACGAAGATGACATGCCCTGTTTTATGCTTTAAGAGGAGAGCTGCAAATCTGGAAGAACTTATGGCAATCACATCCAGAAAACAAGAGGCCAAAACACCCAGCCAAAGCGTATAAATTGGCCGATGCTCTTCCAAATGTGAGAATATTACTCCAGCTTTTGTGTACTTCGCCAGTTATAACAAGTACATCTGAGCGTTCCTTCTCAGAATTCCGCCGTCTGAAGATGTACCGGTACCGTATATGTGCAGCACTAGGTCGGAAGACAGACTTAATGGACTGGCTTTACTGCACTAGGCCTACATCAGGGCATGTCAAGTGAAATTAAGCCTGAAGAAGTGTTGGAAGTTTTTGCTAGAAAACATAAGGGAAAACTGGCCCTAACACATCTGTAAATGTTACGCTGTAAATGTTACGGAAGTAGACAAAATAAATTGTCTCTATGTACCATTTATATATTCTTGCATTGTGCAAATAAGACAGCTTTTATTTGACATAGTTGAGATTTTTATTTCCTATAAACATTCACTAAAAAATTAAGTAGGTCCCAAAAATCAAGTAGGGGTGCCCCTCCCAGAGAGAAATTCTGGATCCGCCCCTGGTGGGGAGTGCCCAACAAATTAGTGTTCAAGGAATTGGAACCCATTACTGATATAATGCCCAAGATAAGACTGGGATTCTTTGGACACATAATACAAATGCAGGACTCGAGACTCCTGATACAACTAGTACAGTACAATCTTGCCTAAAAAATACCACGGCAGGATGCAGATGGGTGAGAGGATCTGAAGGAAATTGGTCTTACACCGAAAAACACCATAGAATGAAACAAACAGAAAGAAACTCGCAACAGAAATATTTTCAACACAAGCAAGGGCACGTACATCAGAACAGAGGAAAAATTTTGGGAGGACCGCAAGGTTTGAACAGTTTCTTCGAAGAAACTTGCTCGATAGTGGATTGACTAAAGTGATCCTGTGTGGTCATAAAAGAAGAAAATGAAATAGTATTATTAATAATAATAATAATAACGTGTTAGTGATATTGAACAGTTTGCACATGGTGGCTCTTAACAAATTGATATGAATCGAATATTGATAGATGGCATCAGGAGCAGAATTTGCAGCTTGAAACAAGGTGATGCTTCAGAAGTGACTTGCAGCGGCTAGCGAGATAGTGTGATTTAAAGACAGGCGTGTGCTGGCCATGAATATCACGTTGAACTGTCCGTGTTTAACCCTAGTCTAGTCGCGCAAGAATAATTTTGCTATTAGTCGCACACGGAGGGAAACTCCGGATTTTAAAATTCTATTTTATCAGTTTTGTTATGGAAAAATTATTTATAGAATCTCATATTATGGCTAGAAAACAAACATTTATTTTTCTCTGGCATATTAAAAAAAGAAATGTTTAAACTAATAGTTTAATTTTTAACAACATTGCATATGGTAATTAAATTAAATCCATGAGTGTTGTCGCTACCATAAACTAACGAAAGATATCTAAAAAAAAAAAACACGTAAATTTAGAAAAGTAAAACAGCAAGGTCATCAGATCACAGAAATATAAAGTATCAAAAACAAAATGCAACAATGTAATGAGTGTGTTTGAAAACATTATGTAGAAGTTTATAAAATATTTTTCTAAGTTGCATAAAAATATCAAACTTGTAATAAATGTTCAAAACTGTACATTTAAGAATATATGATTCAATTCAATTTATGCATAATACAAACATAAAAGTATGTTTTTTAGAAGGTTTTCTCTTTTAGAAATCCTGGCATAAACAATCTTACTGGTATATTCTTTCTTGAAAGAAACACAACACAATACATATTCTACCTGAGGATATCTTCCGACACTATTCACACATCACTGTCATTGTCATTTTGACCATCGGCAGTGCTTGTGCAATCCCGGCAGTAAGTTATTCTATGTTCTGTGCACAGAAACTTGTGACAGGATAGACAAGATACCTTCGATGAGCGGTTTTGTTTCCAAGAACAAAACACACAGCGTCCGCTTCCTTCTGCAGTATTTCGACAGGGTTGTGGTTCCTCTTCAATCCCAGTAAATCCTCGTATTTTCATCCTCAGCTGATGTGGAATGTTCTTTAGTGAGCGTCTCCTCTTCAAATAATCTAAGCAAAGCTCTCGGGACAAAGTTTTCAAGAATGAGCTCGTTTGTCTCTTCGTTTGCGTTACTAGGAAAATAATATAGTCTAGGCACTTATTCCTCCAATATTCATAAGAGCAAAAAGGAGTGATAATGGCCGTCTCTGAGTTCGCCTAGCTACTGTGTACGTTGCTTTTAACTTGTCCAGTCTGGCTGAGTGGCTCAGGGGTAACATTCTCGCTTGCTGAGCCCAAGGTTGTAGGTTCGAAACCTGGCGCAGTCAGCTGGCATTTGAGGGTGCGCAAATGCGAGGGAGCCGTGTCAGTACATTTACTGGCACGTTAAAGATCCCCTTCGGGGCAAAATTCCGGCACCCCGGCGTCTCTAAAAGCCAGGGTAGTTAAAAGGGACGTAAAACCAATAACATTATTATTATTATTTTTAACTTGTCCAATGTGTCTACTCCTCCTTTTGTGAGATTATAAAAGGTCAACATCTCCGGTTTCATTGCATCACTGGAGTCCTCATCAATGGAGTCAAGAGTTGTGGAAACTTGACAAGAGAAGTACAAGTCTATTTCTTTTGGGCACGTAGAAAAGAAGTGTACTATTGTCTCCAAACCCAAAAATGCTACTAAATTCTTCACGTCCCTTGCTCTCGGTAAATAAAGTTGGTATTTCTCATTTGTTTTTCCTCGAAGTGCCAACGAGTATCAAACGACTTATCTTTCAACAGCTCATTTGCAATCGGGATTGAAGAATACCAATTATCTACGGTTATGTTGCGTCCTGAGCCAGATATTGGTTGGATTAGACGGAGAACTACTTGATGTGGAGAATGGCTTACTTGGCAAGGTCCATCTGTTTGGCTTCCTAAATATATCTCCATTCTTTTGAGCATGATACGTTCGAGCATCGGCGAGAGCAATAATCTTAATTCCATACTTGGCTGGTTTTGATTTTATGTTATGCTGAAAACTACATTTCCCTCTAAATGGCCCTAACATTTCATCAATAGTCAAATATTCACCTATGCTATAATGCTCAGTGCAATGATCGTTAAATTTCTCGAAGATGAAAGATAACGGAGCAAGTTTATGATATTGCCGTCTCTTCTTGTGTGTTAATATTGTCCAACCTTATGGCGCTTACCAAAAATCTCAATCTTCGCAAGGACATAGTGGTCTGAAAAAATCGACACCTGGGAAGTCCTTTACATATAAGTCATTTAGATTTTGGTGAGAAGAGTGCAGCACTCCGGCCATGTAAAGAAGACCAAACAAAGCTTTCATCTCCATAAAGTCTGTCTCTCGTGCGTCCCTTTCATGCTGATATTTACATCTGTTACGCTGAATACACTGAATGCATATAGTTTTACAATTTCATTTATCATATAGTTGTCAAAAGAGAGACTCCAGGCTTCTATCGCAGATTTTGCTTTGTTGGTAGACCTCGAACACAAGGAATATGACTTCTGATGATATTGTGAGCTCTAATTCTCACATTTTGTGGTAGGCAGTGGTTTACCATATTGTATTGTTGTCCTTGCCAAGTAGATAACCCCTTCGACCTCTATTTATATTATAAATAGGAATAGTTTCTTTATATTATAAATAGGAATAGTTTCAAGTTCGTCTGCAGATTGCTCACTTTCTGAAACGTGATCACTATTTTGTAGAATATCCTCATTTTCATCTTTTGAACCTCCAACTTCCGGTTCCTCTGAAATTTCTTCGAGCAAACGTCTAATACACTCCTCCTCTCGTGGATCCATTCGTCTGCAGACAACAGATCAAAATACCATAAAGATTTTGGGATAGTAAAAAAATCTGCTACAATAACTTGATGAAAAGTAAAACTCAGTAGCCACACGGGGAATTTGAATCCTGGCTAAGAAAAAATAGACTGGCTTTTGAAAAAATGAAAATCCACAGCCTGCTTCCAGTCTCCGACCGGGTCAGGAATGGAATGAATGAAGCCCCCATCTAGCGGCGAGGATATGAACTGTGCCGGCTGCCGAGGCCTGACGCACTCCTCTGGGGCAATGATTAAATGAATGACAGATGACATGAAATGATAGTAGAGAGTGTTGCTGGAATGAAATTTTGACAGGGAAAACCGGAGTACCCGGAGAAAAACCTGTCTGCCTCCGTTCTGTCCAGCACAGATCTCCCATGGAGTGACCGGGATTTGAACCACGGACCCAGCGGTGAGAGGCCGGCGTGCTGCCGCCTAAGCCACGGAGGCAGACTGGCTTTTAAGGAAAGTACCTTTAAAATGGTTATACCAATGATTAGTAAAGGTAGATCTTATATAATATCTCTTCACATACAAAACTAATTCTCACACAAAGTAAAAATACGACAGCACTTGTTAGTGGTGCACGGAAGAAACCTCCGGGTGATGGACAGCGGTCTCAACAGTGATAGTTTCCCCGCACACAGGAAGAGCATCCGTCACGAATTCCAGACTGGGCGAGTCCAAATGAATCGGGGAAAAGGGACAATCCGTGAACAAAGAAGTACTGTACCATGCATAATAAAATGGACCGGGAGGATATCTCCGTGCGCGACTAAATGAAGGTTAAGAGTTAAGTGCCAGATATCATGGGGATATCATGTTGAAAATGAAGATATACGGAAAGAACTGGGAGTACAGAAACTAAATTACAAACTGTAGCAAAACAGATTGAGATGGTTTGGACATGTCAAACGGATGAATGAAGTAAGGCTACCAAGACGAGCACTGGAACGACGGATGACGGGGGAGAGAGGACGAGGAAGACCAAGAATGTGTTAAATGGACTCGTTGAAGAATAGCATTAGTAAACGGAACCTGGATTGGAACACCGTGTCGGAAGAGGAATGGTGGAACGACAGAACAAAGTGGAGAGGAACCATATTTGCCCCCACCCAGTGTCAGCTGGAAAAGGGGAAATGATGATGATGATGATGATCATCATCATCATCATCATGTCGAGGCACTTATACTCTTAAGTCAGTGCTAGACCTGTATATAACGATGAAATGACTTGAGGGGTTAATCATATAACAATCCCTCTTCATATTATTTAGAATGTACTGTGGCAAATTAAAACACAAGAAAGTAGCAAATTTTCAAATCTCTCTCGTCACACTGGAAGGCGGAGGTAGATTTCACCTGGCAAAGAAGAATATTTTGAATCACTAAATTTGCCAATTTTTTTATACTGTACCTACAATGTCCTACATGTGTAGCCCCATCTTCTTGTAATTATAATCCGGGAACGGTTTTATATGTACTAATAATTAATGAAATACCGTATGTACTTACTGTATATATTTAGTTCCTTTTATTGAAATATGGTTTTATATATGGACTTAAATTACAAAAAACTATAATTTCTATTTAATAATGTTCAAAGAAGCTAAACAAAATACACCTACGTGAAACATAATGTTGCACTTCCCATTTTATTATCAATATGATCTTTGAAGAACACGCAATCTTTCATTCTCTGTTACCAAACAATGGATTACAAAATGTTATTTTATGTTCTGTAAAGTGAATCTTCTCCTGTTGTCTCTACGCATACATATTGACGAACTGCGTTCAACATCAGAAGAGGTAATGCGGGCATATTTTGACTTCAACAATCTTCGCTGGGGTTAAATTCAACGTTAATTTACCCGTACCACAATTTAGTTATTTCCCAGTTTTTCGAAACTTTCAGAAAGTGAGAGACACGAGTTTTGGAGCCTTTGAATGTTTTTGTGATCTCACCTTTTCCGTGCTCAGTCCTCTCTCTTTCTCCCACCTTCACTTATCAACTCGGGTGTGGGCAGGCATAATGATGAGCTGCACACCAGCTGAAATGAAAATCCACAGCCTGCTTCCAGTCTCCGACCGGGTCAGGAATGGAATGAATGAAGCCCCCATCTAGCGGCGAGGATATGAACTGTGCCGGCTGCCGAGGCCTGACGCACTCCTCTGGGGCAATGATTAAGAGCTGCACACCAGCTAAATTATTAAATTTTAAAATATAGATTTCTAATTTTGTTTCTCCATTATTGACAGGACTGCCAATTTAATAGAATTTAATACTTTTTAGCCGAAATATGGACTATATTGAATATAATGACCAAGAATATGGAATATATGTGCTAAACTCCAAAATATGGAAAAATATGGAAGATAAATACTCCATTTTTCAACCCCACAAGTCCTGATTTATAATGATAATACAAATATAATTAAGTTTAGCTTCCAAAATAGATACGTATTTACATAGAAATCCTTCCCATGATTATAATATACAGTAGCCTACTGTTATTTACCTTGCACTACCACAACTGCCGATCAGCCAGACAGGAGTAGGCTCGTCTGTAGAACTACACGGCTGTCAATAGATCAATATTGCTTTGATGACTTTTGTAGTAATATCAGCAATAATTGGTGATGCCTAACTTCGGCTTAACTCTTCCCTCATCAACTTGGCATCTTCATCGAGAACATTTTGCTCATCCTTTGGCGTAAGGGTGGGTCATATCAAAACATCTTTCAGGCAAAAGTTTTAGGTAATGCATAGAGGACTACAGACAATTTTAAATGGTTTTGATATTGCCCCTATGAAGGAAGGTATCATTTTTTTCCTAAAAAAAACTCCATTTCTTCCATCCCCTTGGCGAGTGGTTGGTGCTATCAAAAATCTTTACTGAGATGAGTTTTTGGCTCTTATCCAAAGAATAGTATGTATAGATGTATAAATTATGTATAAACTTTTGAACTGACGGTGGTTTTGGTGTGTAAGGGATGTGAAACACGAAGATAAGTCGAAATTTTCCAGAAGTCGACACATGGTATGCATTGCAATATGCAGCTTTCTCATGAAATCTACCTAAAAGGGCAGGAACAACTGAAATACACACTTGTGCACTCGCAAATATGCACATTTAAAACATTTAAAAATATACAAACATACAATGAAATGCACAATCAATGTTAAAGAGAGCTACATTTTGGTAGGGGATGACTTTTGAACATTTTCCTTATATAAAAAAATAATTTTCCTTTTGAAGTAATGTAATTTTATTTACAGAAAACTTTAAAAGAATTGTAGAAAACTAACATTGCATTTCTTAAGGAAAGAACTAATATGTTTTGTTACATTTTATTGTTAATTTAAACCTGCTAAGACCAACATGTGGAATATATAAAACACAATTAATGTTAATTAGATGAATTTCACATTTATTGCTGATGATAAAAACCATAAATTCTCCCCATTCTAAATTTGACCGAACTTCCCATTGAATGTTTTCATTGAATTTAGGTAGAAAATGGATATTCCTCAAGCAAAGAATGAATCTGAATGGAAATGTTTTAGTCAACCTTTTTTGTACCTCACTGAGTAATACAGAGCTATATTTAGGTCAGACTCCCTGCTTAGAATTAGCACTAAGATTAATTAATTTCTGACAAATCTTCCTTTCTGTTTCTTTTCTTTCCAGGGTTTGTTACTGATTGTACCTGCTTACCTTTTGGTAGGTGTGTCAATGCATGCACCCACCTTGACTATAGGCCTGATTCTATATTCTGTTTGTAAGTATAAATAGTTAAATATTTTTAAGCTGTACATGTCTCACTTTCTCATAAAGAATTGAGTTGTCTGTAACTCCCTAGGTAAATAAATGCTACGCAATTTGCTTAATAGAAAGGTGTACAGTAAAACTTCTTTTATAGGTTTCGCACTTATACGTTTTGCATGCTTACTAGTTTTTTCTTGGTCTCGACAAATTCCCTATACTTTTCATGTTAATTTATTTTAGATATACGTTTTATGTTTATTCGTTTTTCACACTTACACAATCATATTTAAAATCCCTGTCAATATTATACATAATTTATACGTTTAGTGATTAACGTTCAATTGAAGAACAGACAGGTGCAAGAAGAGTTGAAGAGGGAATTGCAACAACTAATACCAAAAACAGATGTTGGGCATGTGCAAGAAGAATGGAAAAATTTTATGGATGCATTTGTTAGTTGTGCAGAGAAGACATGTGGAAGAACATCAGGAAAGTTAAAAGATAAAGAAACATCTTGGTGGAATGAAAGAGTAAAGGAAAAGAAGATTGTTGGAGAGAGTGGAAAATAAAAAGGACAGAAGAGAGTAGAATGAGTTATGTAGAAGCTAAAGAATTTGCAAGAAAGTAGTGGCTGAAGAGAAGAAGAAAAGTTGGGACATATTCACACAGGAAATAAAAGATGACTGTCAGTCTGGAAATGAACTATTGTTCAGTATAGTCAAGAAAAAGAAAGGAAGGAATATGTGAACCCTGGATCTGTGAAAAACAAAGAAGGAATGATATTGAAGGAACCTCAAAAGATTAAAAACTGGTGGAGAGAATATTTTCATGAACTGCAAAATGTGAGGAATTTAATGTGCACAGAAGCTATTGAATTGCAATAGAAGAAGAAATGGAGGCAGACATTACATTGGCACAGGTGGAATTGGCCATTAAAAAGATGAAAATGGGAAAAGCTGTGGGAGTAGACGAAGTAGCCGTGGAAATGATAAAGGCTGCGGAACCCATTGGAATATACTGCACTTTCAGAGTACTCAAAAGTGTGTGGAGAGCAAAACAAGTTCCAGAAGATTGGCAGAAAGGGAGTATTATACCGATATTCAAGAAAGGAGATAAGAAGGTGTGTGGAAACTACCGAGGAATTGCTATAATCTCTCATGCTGCGAAGATTATGGAAAGAGTACTAGAGGAACGAAACCGTAAAAAGGTTGAAAACCAAATTCAAGAGGAACAGTTTGGGTTCAGAAGGGGAAGATCAACAGTGGAACCTATTTGTGTTGTAAGACATGGAAAAACAATGCGAATATAAAAAATACATGATAATGACCTTCTTTGACTTAGAAAAGGCATATGATAGTGTCCCTAGAGACAGAGCTAGGGAAAGCCTATTGCAAAGAAGTACTGAAGAAGAAGAAGAAGAAGAAGAAGAAGAAATAATACAAATACTTAGCACAGTTACCAACTGTATGTATTTGAATCTCCCCTCACTACTAATTTCTTTATAACAGACGAAACACCAGGAATATCGGCCTTGTTACCCTTCGTCTACAGTTAGTGTTTTCTCTCTTCGGGCTCTTGTAATGTCTGGATTATATCATGGTTTTATTTTGTGAATATATAGTAACTGTTAAGTAAATTGTAGGTTATACTCATGTTGCCCCAAACCACTTCAAATTAGGGGGCGTGGTGGCTCAGCGGTCTAGCTGTATGCCTCTCACCAAGGCGGTCCGGGTTCGATTCCCGGTCAATGCATGTGAGATTTTCGAAGTGAAATGCCATGTCCTGTGGTTCGGATTCCACGTAAAAAGGAGGTCCCGTGGCTCATGATCTCGAGATTAACGGTCACGTTAAACTACAAGCTTGCTTGCCACTTCAAATTAGCATTTATATTGTTATTCACATGTACATTTGCTAATACATTTTAATTTGTTGTAGGATTTTGAAATAGTATGCCATGTTTATCCAGCAGACATTTCACAATCTTGAGTTATATTTGGGTTATATTCCTTGCTTGAAATTAACATTTGGAATAATTTAAATTTTTGTTCTATCTCTTTACCTTCCAGGAATCCATCGGCTATTTAACAAACTTGACTCACATTAGGCCTATGGTGTTTAAAGCCATTTTTCGGTGTTGCCTAAGTAAACAAAAGTTTGGTGCTTTTCAGTCGGTTAACACGATTGTACCCAAATGAGATGGGTTATTCCCTAATCCTGAAAAAAATTACATGAGAATAATAAATACACTTTGATGACCAGTATTGCACGGCATGAAGGCCGGTATTTACGGCAGTATTAAAGGTGCCGGTACATTCTCAGAGATGAAATATTAAAATTTCCGCCTTTTCAATACAATTTAATTAGAAATGTGTACTCACTGGTACATGTTTCGGGGGTTCTTACACTCCCCCTTCATCAGCCTGCTTGACAAAAACATCAGGAAAACTTTCCATGCCCTATACACACATAAATAAACACTAAGATAAAAAGCACACATGTTACATTGCATATTGCTAAAAAATCCAAAATAGATTCGGTTATTATCCACACGCTACTATAAAATGGTTAATGTTGATGTTGAAGAATGTATAAAAATTAAAATACATGGTTCAGGTTGGACATGGATGTTGGTGCATTCCTTTTTGTTCTGATTATTCTTCTCTTATTACGGTACTATTGTAATAATCATTATGCCCAATTAAAAAACATGCATTATGAATATTCATTTTCATTAAAATAGGGTGCAATGCACTTAATTTGTGTGTGGTGACTGTTGTCAACACATTGAGAAACACTTTTATCATTTCAAATGATCTTGTCGACCGTCGTTATGGTTGGGGTCCATCGTTATGCATTACGGACACGGTGACGGACGTGATGTCATGCAGCCACGCGGGAAGTGACGTCATGCAGCTGCGCGGGAACGTGACGTCATGCTCACGCGGGAAGCGAGTACCAGACGCTAATGATTATTGGAGTCTGTTGAAAGAGGCCTGGCGTCGAGCGACCTTGTAAAAATCAGAAACACACTCCACAAATCTTTAAATCAGTATTCTTCCCTTATTTCAGATACACTATTCATTAAACAAACATATATGGCATAGTCATGACCCCTTCATGGAGTAGGCTATTGTCTAAATCTGGACACTCGTACTACATCCTTTCACTAATTCAAATTTACGGCCAAATGATCCTTCTGACAGGGAGGCAAAGGTTTCCGCCGGCTTGCCTGGGATGAAGGGCCACAAAACCGCTATCAAAAAGTACACAATTTACTCTTTATTCAACCAAACACATCTCTAATAAAAGTACAAGAAACACATTTCTTCCCGTGACCCTTAAAGAGGTGCCCGCGCTGGAAGCCTAAGTTAATGGGTAATGCAGTCTGTTGAAAGAGTCCTGGGGCTTCGAGCAAAGCGTGAAGCCCTCCTGAGCCTTTCTATCATGTGTAGCATTTGTAGCATGCGTCATTTGAAATGATACAACGTCTAGTCTTTCAGACTGTGATTTTTTTTATGTATATGGAAAGTTAAAATATTTTCCAGGGAATATTGAAAGTTAGCTATTTTTCATTAATTTCAGTGCTTATCTTGTTGTTCCAAAGACATTCTTCTTAATGGACTTGTTAGATCTGTGTGTACCAATTCATTTTATTGAATTGGGCGGGTGTAGTAGGACTGTTGTCTTGCTTGCGTGAACACGGCACCACCTCCAGTCAACATTGGAATGAAATGATCTTGTCCTTCTGTTGAAAGAAATTAAAATTTTAGATTGAAAACGTAAGAAACAAGAAGTTCCGTGACGAACTAAAGAGCCTACTTTTCTTAAAATTTAAGATTCATGCCAATGATTAATCTATATGGATCTATCTAGAATAATGACTAAATTAAGTTGGTAATATCGAAATTTCTAATTAGTTCGAAATACTGTAAAACTGGCATAATATAGCCTAATAGAGAACTACAGTTGGCAGCCCCGGTGACTGAATATATTAGTTCCATCTCTTAAGGCACAGATTACAAAATTTGGTTGAAGTCCAATGGATAGCATGGACGTTACATGCAGTTAAACATAGGATCTAACAGCTTGCGTAAACTCATGTTGGCAACAATGTCATGCATGTATTGGTCAGAAATAATCTGAAATATCATGATCTATTGTTGTGCCAATTTTGAATGGAATCCATTAGTTAGTATAGAAGTCACATGTATTTTAAAATTGGACCTATCAGCAGACTTAGAGTCATGTTGGCAGCACTGACATATATTAGTTACTCCAAATTAATCTAGAATGCCAGGTACTATACGTGTGCAAAGTTTAGAGCTATTGGTTTGCATACTTTCTGATATATTGATATTAGGGTAACAAAAATAGAGACAGTATTTATTAACAGTTGGTAGCCCTGGTTACTCTTAAGTATCGGCATAGTCATATCTGTTATGGTACACATAGCACACACGAAATTTGGTTGAAATCCAAATGATAGTATAGAAGTTACATGTATTTAAAATTGTACTTCTCAGCAGGCTTAAAATCATGTTGATAGCACTGACGTATATGTTACTCCAAATTAATATAGAATGGCAGGTACTATAAGTGTGCATAGTTTAAAGCTGTCGGCTTGCATACTTTCTGATATATGGGTATTTGGATTTTAAAAAATTGAAAGCATTTATTGACATTTGGCAGCCCTGGTTGCTCTTAAGAATACGCTCAGTCATATCTGTTTATGTTCACATAGCACCTACGAAATTTGGTTGAAATCCAATTGATAGTGTAGAAGTTATATGCATTTAAAATTTGGACCTATCAGCAGGCTTATAATCATTTTGGCAACACTGCCATGCATGGCCTCCTGGAAATTAAACTGCTATATTATTATCTATACGTGTGCCAATTTTGAAATAGCTCCCATTCATACCTTCCAAGATATCCAACATGGAGCTCAATTTTCAATTGCGATTTTTCAGCAGTTGGTAGCACTGACATCATTTTCAAATATGGCCGTGAGATATTCAGGTATAGATCTTTACTCCTACCAAATTTTGTTTCGATTGCTGTAGCCGTTTAGGGGTTGATAGGGGGGACACACACACAGACAGGACAGAAGGACAGACGGACACACGTTTGCCTGATCTCATAAGTCTACTTTTTCCTCATTTTTGCAAAATGTGAAAAGTAGGCTAAAAATGCAGGAAAAAGAAAGACCATTTAAAATTTATGAATTATGCCATGATTTGGCTTACGTAATTAGAACTTATGTGATATTATTTGGTAGCAACTATATGATAGTTGCACATAAGAAAAACAAAGGGAAAAAACATACCGTTAACATTGTGTTTGATTGTAAGAGAAAAAGATGTTGTTTAAGAAAGGGAGAGTAATTGAATGCCCATTCGCATCCCTCTTCTTTCTCCAGATCAGCAGGTCATCTGCAAACACCATTGCCTTCATTTCTTCCTCCCCAATATGCTGTGCTACCTTCTGCATCACTTCATCCATCGCCATTAAATGGAGCAAGGGCGAGAGGGCACTTCCCTGCTTTAGACCAACAGTCAACTCAAACCATTCTGTTCTGTTCTTTCCATACCAACTTTTGCACAGCTTCTGCTTCCCTCATACACATCTCTCACTCTCATCACTATTGTTTCAGTTATGGCTTTGCCTCTCATCGCTTCCCATACTCTGTTTCTTAAGACACTGTCATATGCCTTCTTAATGTCCGTAAAGGCCAATACCAAATCTTCCCCATATTCGTAGTGATGCTCCTTTAACTGTCTCACTGCAAATATGAGGTCGTAGTGGACCTCCCCTGCCTGAATGCATATTGCTCCTCCCTCAGTTGCTGTTCTGTTACCTTATGTATCCCTTTCTCCAGTACCTTTTCATATATCTTTGCATAGTGGCACATCAGTGTAATTCCCCGGTAGTTTTGGCATTTCTTCCTGTCTCCCTTCTTGAAGATGTACACTATCACCGCCTTTTTCCAATCTTCTGGGACTTTCTTCTCCTTCCATATAGCTCGTATCACCCTATACAACCACTGTGTTCCCAGTTCCCCTGCATCTTTTATCATCTCCGCACTTACCTCATCTATACCTGGTGCTTTTACCATTTTCATCCTCTTTATTGCTTCTTCCACTTCTGCCCTGGTTAGGTCTTCCACTTGCACTTGGTTACTGACATCAACCCTTCCAGTATACTCTTCCTCCTTACTTGGTGCTGTCACATTCAAGAGGTCCTCAAAGTATCCTTTCCAGAGAGATTAAATCTCTTCTTTTCTCTCAATAATATTGGAATTTTTGTCCTCCATTCTCTCTGCGTTAATCTTCTCATTTTTCCTTTTATTCTTCACCATCCCATACAACAGTTTTCTATTACCTTTACTATCCTCTTCCATCATCCTTCTCCATTTCTCCATCCAATTCCTCCTTTCCTCTGTTATCACCGTTTTGGTTTCCTTCTTTCTTGCTGTATATTCCTCTCTTGCATCTGCTGTTCTAAGTTGGAACCACATCCAGAAAGCTTTGTTTTTATTTCCCACTACTTCCTTCATTCTGTTGTTCTGTTGTATCCTTCCATCGTTTCTTATCACTGGTCCTCCCGCATACCGTTTCTGCTGCTTCCACTAGTGTTCTTTTCAGCCTTTCCCATTCCTCTTCCACAGTTCCTGTTTCCTCTCTGGGAAGCCTGCGCTGTACTATTTCCTGATATTCCGTTTTGGTATCTTCCTCTTTGAGTTTCCGTACTTTTATTCTCCTCGCCTGCCTTTCTATCACTCTCCTGTCTGACTTCATTCTGTAACTCATAACCACCAGCCGGTGATCGCTATCCAAGGCCTCTGACGGGATAACTTTAATGTCCGTAACATTTCTCCTCAACTGCCCATCTAAAATTACATAGTCTACTACCGATCTCCTACTCCAGTCACTGCTATACCAGGTTATCTTATTGCTCTCTCGTTTTTTGTACCATGAATTCCCAATGAGGAGCCCGTTCCTTTTGCAAAATTCTATTAACCGTTTTCCCTCATTTCTAGTTCCCCATCCTTTCGCTCCCAGCACACTTTCATAATCCTGTCTTTCTGTACCTACATGGGTATTTAGGTCTTCCATAATTATAACCTCTTGACCATTCGGTTGTCTTAGCACTTCATCCTCAAATTTTTCTTTCTTCTGTGAAGGACAGCCTGCCTGTGGGGCGTACACTTGCAGAATCGCCATTCTTGTTCCCTTGATATATACTTTAATCTTGATCAACCGATCGTTAATTCCTACTACTGCCTCTTTTAACCCATCTCTCACAACTACCCCTACTCCATTTCTCTTCCCCTCATCGTTCCCAATCCAGTACAATCGGAATCCTCTTCTCAATTCTCTTTTATCCTGTCCTCTCCATCTTGTCTCTCCTAATCCCAAGATATCCAGGTTTCTTTTTAGCATCAAGTCGACAATTTCCTCTTCTTTCCCTGTGAGTGTCCTTATATTCAAGGTTCCAATTTGTAGTCCCATGTTCATACCCGGGTCGTTGTCCTTTATACCTATCCCTTCCGAAGCTTGCTTGTGTTTTGAAAGCAGTTGCTTTATCCACTACTGGCTTGCTAGGCCTATCATAGCTTCACCAGGGCCCTATCAGCCATCATTCTGCAAGAAAGAAGTTAGTGTAGCGATGAAACTCTCCCTACATTGCTCAGTATTTGGACAGACCTTGCTTTATGGAACTAAGAGCTGGGTAGATTCAGGGTATCTGATACATGAGCTAGAGGTAACTGATGTGAGGGTAGCACGATTTATTGCTGGGACTAATAGATGGGATTAATGGCAGGAGGGTACTCGTAATGCAGAGATAAAGGCTAAGTTAGAAATTAAAATGCTAGATGAAGCTGTTCATATAAGCCGACTCGGATGGTGGGGTCATGTAAGAATGGGGGAGGAGAGATTACCTAACAGGTTAATGAGTTTTGCTCTAGAGGGTAAGAGAAGCTGAGGTAGACCTGGAGGCGATAGTCAGATTTAGGGTTGAACTATTTCAAAATGAGAGGTGTAGAAAGAGGAGGCTGCACTCGAACTGCTAATAGTGGTTCATGGAAATGACTTGTTAGCAGACAGAGGCTTGCAGACTAGACTGGACTCTGAAAGGCAAAACTGTCTCAGATGAAAATTTATGCATATAATAACCCTCACTAGCATGTTTCTCATTATATCCTGCAATTATATGTATTCCACAGGAACCAAATAGTCCATTATCAGCTAGAGGAGAGAAATAGTTTCCTAATATTAAGATAAAAATAACTCCTGTCGAATAAGTGATAAAAACGTACAAGTGTAACTCTTCTGGAAACTTGATACGTTAGTTGAAAATATTGACCGTTCCGTGCTCACTTATTCTCCCATCACCTTCAAGTACTTAGAAGCACTAAAATGCAGGAGTATTTTCCAAGAAGGCTTGTAATTTTACTCAATGTGGCTTGGTGTTCTTAGGATGACCATTCCCAGTATGTTTGAGATAATTATACATATTTTGTGTGTGTAATTACTAGTTTTGATGTGTTTGACTTACGTACTACATAAAATGTAAATGCTGAGAATCTTGTTTAACTTTCAGCTACTGCCTTAGTGGTTCCATGTATCAATGTTTTGGTATCGGAGTTCGGCGCCTACGACCAAAAGGGAACAGTCATGGGCATCTTCCGTGCTCTTGGTGCCCTAGGACGAGCTACAGGACCTGTCATTTTCTCTATGGGTGAGTTATATGTAGTCTTGAATATAACAATTTACCTCCACTTTATTCTCTGCTCTCCCCAGATCATGACATCATCTGCAAAGGTCATTGCATGAAGGTTGCCAGAGGATTTCTTGATGTTCTCATATCATTCGTGTTGGTTATAAAAACAATTCCACTTTTGGTCTTAGACCAGGATGATTACCCTTTAACAACTCAAACACTGCATCTCGCTTGTCCTTCAGGCACTCCCATATTTTCCCCCTAGCCACGCTGTCATATACCTCCTCAGTATCAAGGAGCACCATGAATACATCTTCACTCTTTTCCTAATTATTCTCTAACAACATTTGGACAATGAAGATAAGGTCTTTTGTTGATCTGTTTGGTCTGAAGCCATGTTGTTCCTCTTCTGTAGCTCTTACACGTCTCGTAGTCTGCTCTTATTTTATTCTTGAGGATTATAAGGCCATAAAGCTGATGGATTGGAATCCGGGCTAGCCATAGGAAACAACGATTATAAGGCCATGTGAAAGGAGCGTTATTCTCTGGTAGTTGGTACATTTCCTGCAATTAGCTTTCTTGAATAGAGGGATAATAACTCCTTTGCTCCAATCTTCTGGTATTTTATTATTCTTCCATACCGTATACAGCACTCTGTTGACCTTGGACTCCGGCTGCTGCGTTAATCATGCTGAATAAAGCTCATCTATTCCTGGTGATTTCCCCTTTGGCTACATGAAGCAATGTGCAAATATTTGCAACAGTATTTTAAAATATTCACAGTTGTCAATAAATTAGTATTAGACTCGGGTAATGTTCACCAGTATCAAAAGAAGTTTGTTTGAAATCTGACTAGCAAATCAAGTAACAATGCTATGGCATTCAAAAATGCTTCTCTATAAAGAATATCTCGAAATTTTAAGCCAAATTGTATTAAATCCTCACTCATGTAACATTCACCTCCCAATATCATCAACCACCTCTTCTGCAAAGGATTCTATTTTCTCTCATTCCCTTCTGCTGTTCTACCATGATCCAATGAACTTGTAACTTAATTAGATGAATGTGTATTAGGATGCTTACAGAATAGGCATGCCTGAGGCTCCCTTGGCCAACATAACCAAATAAATACTGTGCAAGTGTCTACTGTATAATGTGACCACAAACTATTTATTTCTGAATAAAAGAGTAATATAGGGGACGTATTTGCACCTCAAATGAGATATAAATTGTACTTCGTAATAAGTAAAAGAACTAATCTTTATAGAATTGCATCATCAGTAACAGTGTCACTAAACCATATTGGACTCTTCTTTGAGTGATCTTTTTTTCTTTTAACAACATATTTAAAGACTTGCTTATTTCGATTACTTTTTGATATTGTTTAGAAAAATATTTATGGGGAGGAAAACAGTACACAATATGAATCAGTTCAGGGAAACAGTGGAATTAGGTCACGGAAAGCAGGCATAGCTTGGAATACTACACTTGCATCTGCATCACCACTGCTCTCATCTCCATCAGTTTCATAATTACATGATGATAAATCCTCAATCTCTTCAACACGGTCTTCAATATCACTATCCGATTTGTCCAAATACAGTAGAGCGTTGATAATCCGGATTAATTGTGATCGGATACTGTCCGGATTTACAAAAAGAAAGGGTTGTTTGAGTTCATAACAAAAAGAGAACCTACTAAAACCATGAGTAATATGAACTTATAATGTATTTCAATGAAAGAATATACATACATATGTAATGTACAATAAATATGTACATATTTAAAAAATATCGTACAGTTTATACATTGTCAGAGCTCTTAAAAAAAAAGTGACAGTCAGTCTGAAAGACTAGACTTTGTATCATTTTAAATGCTACAAATGCTGAAAAATGTTAGAAGGGCTTAACATGTTAAAAAATTATCTGCATAATACTTATCTTGCTTATCTTGTTTCAAATTACTCGCGAACGGCAAGTGCAAACCAAGGGCAAAGCAAGGTCCAGCGCGCGGGATGCCGCCACGCTCACCAGAGTGCGCGGGGGACATGCCCCTTCCATCCAGTCTAAAAACACTTATAGTGGGCGATGTATTGAAGATAGAGATATGCTCTCGCGGACTTTTTTGTAGAAATTTTCATGCTGACCAATTCTTATGCTCATAGTATATTGATATTTTTAATGGTTTGCCCAGCGTAAGCTTACGAAGCGCACGGACGCCAAGTTCGTTTTCGACTTTTTCACTGAAATCGTTACTGCTTGGCTTCCTTTGATCATACATAAATTATTTTCTACAGAATCTTTCCTCGAGATATCCTTTACAGAATGGTGAAAACCGCATCAAAATCCATCCAGTGGTTCTCGAGATTACCCGTGACATCCAAGAATCGGGGATTTTTGTCTTATACTAACAAAGTAGAGATTGTCGGGGTACACATGCACCAAACAGTACTGTGACGTCACACACCTCAGTGCATCTGGGTACATTTCGTCCCGTCACCGTGACGTAACGCAACGCCAGACCCCAGCGTAACGACGAAGTCGACAAAATCATTTAAAATGATAAAATCTGTCACAGTATTGATTTTTGAACTGCAGTAGTGGTTCGCTTTTTTGTGACCAAGTCTTTGATTCGTAGCGGTAAAACGACCCCGTCTGTCGCATCAACACTTTGTTTGACAAATATGTATCTCTGTATTCACTTTCAACTTCTTTTTTCACCGGAATTGAATCCGGATTACCTACGGTCTGGATTTTGACGTCCGGATTATCGACGCTGTACTGTACTTAGAAATCGTAGATACATTTGTATTGTACAAGCCCGATATTTCTGTTTTCTTCGTACATCAGCTGATATTGTCAAACTCGAATACAGTACATATCTCACCAATCCTGAAAAATGTAAATGAAATGATTCACATATTAATTTCTGGTTCCAGTTGCGCTCGTAAAGGTTATCTAATACCTTCCTGCCACCTACTGTAATTAAATGTAAACTGCGGAATATTCCGTTCGCGACCCGGTAGGGCGGGAATTACATTGCGGAATATTCCGTTCGCGACCTGGTAGGGCGGGAATTACATTGCGGAATATATCGTAAACAAGGTATTAACACGGAGTGTTCCGGAGAAGACACAGTCAGGGTTAAATTAATTTTAGGAATAATATACATTGATCTCTTATATTGTAGAAGTACAGTGACTTTCATGTAAGAAAATCAAAATTGCCGAATTTTTTTATTGCAACACTTTCATAACATCACTTTTTACTTTCTGCTCTCTTCCCACACCTCCTAAAATTCATTAAAATGTAATCGACCATAGGAGAAAGCTAAACACTGGTGCCAACCATTACCTGCAAAATTTATTGGTAGAGGTGAAAGTCATTGGTTGGAGCTGTGGTGTTGACCAGGTTCCCTAGGAAGTGGCAGGGATTTGCCGTAACCTGCAGATGGCCACAATCTACAGCTCTAGATTCATTTGTTCTGAGCATCTCGTATGCAAAACCTTTGACATTCACCAAAGCAGCCTAATTCTCCCCTCACAGTAGCAAAAGCTATCCCATTAAAGGACCCACATTTGTAGCTGTATGTTTTAAGTCACAGTTACTGTTGAAAATTGGATAACTGTACACTTGGAGATAGGTTTTGTTTCCCAGCAAGGTATCGTATTTCTAGTCCTGATGCACCCATCCCCATCCTAGATCCATATAATTACACACTCTTTACTGATAACATAACAACGCAGCTTATCAGACAAATCCTATACTGTATATACACACACCATATAGAACAGTTGAATAGTTGACATGCAGTCTGTGTACTGAATGGTTCCCCTGTAAACATGCCTCGCAAACATTGGTGCCGATAATAAATTATAGTTTTATTAACATTTACCAAAAGTAATTATCTCTACCTGTTCCTTATGTCAGTAGTGGCATGTATTCATTCAGTTTCCATGCCTCGAAAGACCTTGCTGTTAATTTCTTTTGTACGTGTTACACTCAGAAACTTGAACACTGAAATTATGATTGTGTCGTAATACTGTACTGAAACCAGACAGATCACAGATATATTACATTGTGGGCTCTGTGATGCTTCTTGTCTGGTGTGAAATGAATGGCATAGTATTGCATTCCTTTCTGGTTAGTGTCCTGCAGTTTGAGATGTAACCAATGCATACCTGCCAACTTTTGAAAAGGGCTATCAGTAAAACTCACGCGCGACAAAAAAATCTAACGATTTTCGACATACCCCGGCTTGACGAAAATAATAATACTTCTGGGCTACAAAATACAATAATTCATGCTTTAAATAGAATACTTCAATGAAATCATATCTACTTACATGATTTGTAGATGAACATAACAATCAAGAAGAAATCCATGTTAATCAGCAGCAGGCGTGGTGAATATTGGTTTGGAGCAGACATAACAGGACTTCCTTGATAGATTACGCTGATATACGATAATTGAAAAAGGCTTTAAACAATAAAACTTGTTTAACGTAACACAGGCAAGAAATAATATAATACACACTGCAAATCACATGCTAGTACGACTTTTAAGTCATGGTTGTGGCCTTTTTAGCCTCCTGCAAACAGTCTTGAGAAAATGTTTTGTCATAACAGGGACCACAACTCCTGGTCTTCAAAATAGAAATAGACTCCAGAGATTCATTGGACATGGATGACCTGAACTGTGTTCTATTTTTCTTCACAAGGCTAAAAAAACGTTCACATTCTGCATTGCTATGGGGTATGGTGAGAATAGAGAGCAATACTCTAGAAATTCGGTTATACTTAAGAAGTCCATCGGCTCCACGAATTCTTGATATTTGTGCCCAACTGGAATCACTTGCAGCATCTTGATGTGCAGCCAAAGTGTCATCTATCTGAAGAGCTGTGAACTGCCTCTGAAGCTCATTCACCACCTCATCTGTAGTTTCATTCTCTTCCTTGCATAACATGATAGGAAACTTTTCCAAGAAAAAACGAATGGAACATAACTGTGCATCTTCAATTTTGTCTAACCTAGCAACTTGAGCATTCTTTAACATGTCATCCTTGAGGGGAAACTTGTTGATGATGTAGTCACAGGCTGTATAAAAGTAGTTTCTCACTGATGAAAAGAAAAGGGATTTATCTGTATCCGGTCGGTTCAGAAGACACTTAACAACTTCAGATGATGCATTTTTTGCCATTTTATTTACAATACATGTCGTTTTCGTGTGACCACAACTATATTTCTTTGCAACTTCTGATGTGGGAAACATCTTCTTAAATAAAGCACCAGCATGATCAGCCGCACTTAAGGGCACATTGTGTTCCACCAAAAAGGAAGTAAACAGACACTCGGCCCTAATTACGTCACTGTCAACGTTTCCAGACTTAGCAAAAAAGGTGTTGATTTTCTTGCTATCTTCCTTCGATTTAACATAACTAATGTGTTTACCGCACTTCACATGATTACTTAAATCGTTTTTTCCACCATGTGCAATATTACCGGTAATATCAAACCCACATAATGTGCAAAAGGCAAATTTTTCTCCCTTACTGGATTTTAGTATGCACGGAAAATCAACCGAGTATGATTCTTTAAATGTCTGGAAGTACTGTTTCTTGTTGGATTTGTTCATTCTCGATATCTACTAAAACATCGAAAGGAACCTGGATCACTGAACGTCACATAAAATTATAACATAAAACACTTAAGACAGCCAAAACTTCATTAAAACATGTCAAAACACACAAAGTCTTAAACCATTAAATGAACACGACGCCAACCTCGTGAAGAAAGAATATGCACATGATAGAAAAAAACACACACACACACGTGGAACGAATGTAATTAGTCCAAGGAATACAGGAATCTGCAAAGCACGAAGTTATAGCACAAAAACTCGAACGCTTCATTAAAATATGCCAAAACCTTAAAAGACGAAAACCTTCAAGGAACGCCAACTTCGCGAACAATGAACAACTAACGTGGTCAAAGAATATGGTTTAAATCGCAACGAGCGAACGGAGCGGAACAAAGAATATGCGAAGCAGAGCCTGTCGACACCTAAGATTCACATGGAAGAACGGTTATCCCGGCTTCAAATTCAATTACAATAACGACACAAACATCACACGGTTAAAAGTACGAATCATATCAAAGACGAGTTATCGACTATCGTGGACTTGCCTTCGACCCACGCAAACAATCGATTGTACGGAAGTGGGCGGTATTATCGAACGTAAATTATCGTTTCAAATTTTTGTCCGCGAAATCGTAAAATGACACCGTTCATCCGTAAAACCGTAAAATGCTGCAATTTCCGTAAATTTTACGGATAAACCGTAAAAGTTGGCAGGTATGCCAATGTATACTAGTACATTCTCAACAATAGTTCTCTATTCCTCTGATAGAAACATTGTTGTTGAAGGACCTTTCCTGTTTATGAATTGGGGTATTAGCTTTTTATGCTATGATTGACGATTCACTTTTGTGGTAGATTCCCATTCCTTGTTTCTTATATTTTGTAACTAATTTATTAATTTGTTTGTTCGTTCATTATAGACTGTTAACACATTTCAGCATTTAGTCTGGTTTGAAAGCCTTTGTGAGTGAATAAAGTGATTCCATGATTTATTTGCAATTGTAATATATACCGTATTTGCTTACATATAAATCGCCATCGCGTATATCTTACACCCCATTTTAAAATTTGAAATTACAGGAAATAGAATCCTTGCATATATCTCGCATTAATTTCTGACTCCATCATAAAGATAATCGTAGCAATTTTAACATAGAACCCCGACCCACTGGACATCACACGGCTTGCCCGCAATGTTCCTGTTCATTGCTTTCCTTTCTTTCACGGTATTTGTTGCCCGCCTGTTGCATTGTCGACAAGCACCAGTAATTTCTTCACGTTCCATTGTTGTTTCCCAGGTAACTGTGATTGGTTTCTTGTGGAGGTTGATCTCTAAGCTATGTAAAAATGTGGAAGTTATACGGCTGGGTTTAAACTCAGTCATAAAATATGCAGAAGACGATGAAAACGGAGCTGCCGGTCAAGAGTTCAATGTGACTGATTTAAATATTCGCTGTTGGCGTAAACAGAAAGACACGCTAAAAACCACTACCCAAACACTTAAGGTGTTTTCAAATGTGGCAACACAGTAAAACAACCATACAGGGTTTGATTGTCAGCTGTTTTGTTGGCACTCCACATTCTAAATAAGTAATTGTTAGGTTAGAACACGTCGAGATCTGGTATTGTTAGTTACGGCAGAAGACAAAATACAGAAGGCCGTCAGTTGAACTCTTGCGTGATTGGGTTATATGGGAATGGATTACGATATTGATGGACATTGCTGTGAAGAGCTTGTTGAAGCCTGGCATCGCATATGTGTTGGACTGAAGTCAGGATGATTAGAATAACGCACGCGAGAGTAGCTTGGAGATTGGCGACAGTGACAGTGCCAGTTGTCTTGTTTCATTTATGTAATTTTATGTATTTTTCGGGAATATGCACACAAATCCCCGCACATATCATGCATCGAAAATTTTCAAACAAATTTTCGGTCAAAGAGTGCGAGTTATATACGTGCCAGTATAGTATTTTAGTGGTCCCCCATATCAGTCAGATTAGGTTAATGATATAGGGTTTTCCTTTTTACCATATAATTAATTATGTATTTTATTGTTCGGTCACAGGTCTAATAGTTTAGCCAGTCGATTGTAGAGTTGATGTAATTATTTATTATTGGTTGGTTATTATTATAATCATCATTTTTATTTATTCATAGGGTTGTAGTTTCTGTTGTTTCGGGATAGCGAGTAGTTAAATAATATGACGTTATCTTCTGATGCATCAATACGAAATGCCCAAGATAGCGGAATCGAATTCCGGCGCAGTCAGTTAGCTTTTGAGGGTGCGCAGATGCGAGGGAGCCATGTCAGTAGATTTACTAGCACGTTAAAGATCCCCTTCGGGGAAAAATTTCGGCACCCTGGCATTTCTAAAAGCCACAGAAATTCAAAGGGACGTAAAACCCATAGCATTATTATTATCATCAACTGCTAGTTGCGTTGCTTAAATATTGATACCATACTTATGTTATGGTAGGTCGTATTTAGAAAGGTTCCACCTAGTCAATACTTCATTTTCTGATACTCTGTTTTCTTTATATGATCTGTAAATTATATTAAAGTTCTATTCAATATGAATCTGTAAACTATGAGTTGAGTACTGAAATTTGAGGCAATGTTGGTCATTAATACCAGAGGTATTCCTGGAGCTGGAAAGTTGCTATGATTTCCTGGGCTGGGATTACCAGTCAGAGTTGGTAGCCCGGCATGAGGCTAGTGAATAGTATTTATATGTTCTGATTTAATTGGACAGTGTAATCAACATTTAGGACCAAGGGCGAAGACATATTGAATAAGTGGGGGATCTGGACGACTTGTGAGAGCCATGGGGCATGAACTGGCAGAGGTGGGCAAAATAGTGACAGGTATATAAACTGGAACTTCTAGAGTATTAATGTTAGATCTTTCATTTTTGAGCTGTGGTTGTAGATAAGTTTGAAGCCATTTTCCAGTGTTGCCATATTGACAATATATTGTAACTTTCAGTTGGTCAACACAACATAATTCCAATTACTGAAATATGTGAAAAAATAATCTGAAAATAGGGGGATAGGCAACGAAATGAGAGACATGATAAAAGGAATGTGCATGGAGTGCTACAGTAGTGTGAAGACTAAGTCGGGACATCGGAATGGTTTAAAATTGACACTGGACTAAAGCAAGGAAGTGTGTTGTCACCATTATTGTTCTTAATGGTGATGGATGACATCATGAAGGCAGCAATGAAAGACTACAGTCGGGCAAAGATGAAGGTAATGTTGTTTGCAGACTATGTTGTGATCTGGGGCGAGGATGAGGCGGAGGTGCAAGAACAGTTAGACGTAATAAATGAAAAGATTGAGCAATGGGGATTGAAGATAAATGTGGAGAAGAGTAAAACAGTGGTGATGAGCAGAGGTGAGAAAGAAGGAATAGGAGTAATCAAAGTAGGAGATAAGGAATTGGAAGTGGTGAAACACTTCAAATACTTGGGAAGTGAACTGACTGAAGATGGAAGACTAGATTTGGAAATTAGCTGAAGAATACAACTCGGGAGTGTTTTCTACCAACAGGTACGGGGACTAGTATGGAACAAGGATATACCAATTAAGGCTAAAGAAGTCATGTACTAAGCATATTATGTTCCTCTAATGACATATGCAGCAGAAACTTGGACAATGACTAAGAGGGATGAGAGCAGAGTACAAGCGGCTGAGATGAGATTCCTGAGAAGTATGGTCCAGAAAACGAGGAGGGACTGAGTGAGAAATGAAGATATACGGAAAGAACTGGGAGTACAGAAACTAAATTACAAACTGGAGCAAAACAGATTGAGGTGGTTTGGACATGTCAAACGGATGAATGAAGTAAGGCTACTAAGACGAGAACTGGAATGACGGATGGCAGGGAAGAGAGGACGAGGAAGACCAAGAATGCGTTGGATGGACTCGGTGGAGAATAGTATTAGAAAACGGAACCTGGATTGGAACACTATGTCGGAAGAGGAATGGTGGAACGACAGAACAAAGTGTAGAGGAACCATATTTGCCCCCACTCAATGTTAAATGGAAAAGGGGAAATGAAAATGATGATGATGAAGATTTATATATACAGCATATTAATTATGGACTGTAGAAGAGGGAGAAATTAAGGGATGACATGTTTCGCTCATCCAGCGAGCATCTTCAGATCAAAATATACAAGACAAAATGGCTCTACAAAACACATACTGAACCTACAGACAGTCTCTGCCCTCCAAAAACAAAAACAAAACAACTAATCTATGAAGGTGTAGCTACTACTACTACTGTAGAATTGTAAACTAATATGCAGAATGACCTACTAGTACTCTGCTATAACTACAACACACAACATAGAATTTGTATACCGGTACTGTTAATGTGTTGGAAGATCTGATGTGGAGACTTATCTGAAATTATGGAATGTCTACAGGCTGCTCAGACAACCACTTTTCTGATGCAAATTAGATCTGTATGTAGAAACACTTGAGCAGAAGATTCGTTGGTCTCGTATTTTCGGTTAAGATAAAAAGAAAGAAACTAATAAAATATAAAAGGGGACCAAACGATAATGCATGTAAGAAAAACTCTCTGGAAATACATAATGAAACAAATCACACAAGTAAAGATAAAACTTAAACCAAGCAAACAAAGATCCTTAAAATAGACCAACATGTCCATCTCCTAACATTACTACTCTGTACCCATGCAATCAGAGACTAGTTTAAGATATGAAACCATATGTGTGTTCTTTCCACCCATGCCCAAGATATGAATAATGGATCTTAGCTTCTGGATCAGTCAGAATATAAAATTTAAAATATCACCTTAAGGAGTCAGATAATGTTAAACAGGCTTCATACCGTGAAATGGAAAAGGTCATTTCCCTTAGCTGTGAGGGGCTCCCTAATGAAAGTATTACTGTGTTCCAATGAACTGTTCGTAAATTGGATCTTCTTCCTCCTAGTGTTTAAACGTTGGGGTAGTGTCTGCTGTTCTGATCTTAACTTGCCATTTTGCATGATCCTGGGAATTAGTTGGTTTTAAATCAACAGTCTTTAAGTCAGCATTAACTGTATCTTGCCAGTGTTGCTTCGGACGTCCACGGGGGCGCTGCCATTGATTTCATAATAGTCTACGCCTGCGACTTCCCTCCATCTCAACCATGCATCATTTACCGTACTTCACACTTCATCTACTTCTTTGACATAAATCATAATTTGTCCGTATTGATTTATTGATTGTATTCAATCGTATTTCCACATTTCAATACATTTTCTTTTCTTCTTGCACTAGTGGTAGTGATAGTTCATGGTGTAGTCACGTTCTAGTTCATGAACCATGAGCAACGACTTAGTGGTCTAGTAAGTAGTCCTGACAGTCGGGATACCAGTTGCTATTGAATAGGAGTGGGCATCCTGGACATATTCTGAGTCGTAGCCCTCCTTGTGCTCAGGCGGCTAGGACCACCCAAATCACTTGTTTGTTCCCTGAGGTGAAACTCAGGAGCCCTGTGGAAATAAGGTTAGCAACCTGCTTCACTTGTAGTTCTTAAACCTGCTAAAAATGTCCTGAGCAAGCCTCAGACCTATGGGACTGATGGGAGTCCCACTCCCATCGGACAGATCAGGGACTCCTTGGAAATGAACAGGCAATCCGACTGGTATTCGATGGGGTGCTATTAATATCGAGGCTGGCTATGGAAGGAAGAAAGTACAGCTAGCAGAGTCAGCCAGTAGGATGAGATTGGATATTCTAGGGATTAGTGAAGTTCAGATAAAGGGAGATGGAGAGGAGGAAGTAGGAGATTACAAGGTATATGAGGTCTGTTAGAAAAGTATCCGACCTTTGGGTGGGGGGGAAACTGGTATACCTGGAGCGTTGGAAACCTAATCACCCTTAAAGTAGTCTCCCTGGGACTCCACACATTTCTCACAGCGGTGCCGCCATTGTTGGAAGCATTCCGAGAAAGCCTCTTTCGGAATGGAGTTGAGCTCGGCTGTCGTTGCTGCCATAATGTCCTCTCTTTGTCTGAAATCCCATTCCTTTCAACAGCCAGAAGTCGCAGGGGGCCATATCAGGAGAGTAAGGAGCCTGTTGAACCACAGAAGTCTGGCTTTTCGCCTAAATCAGAGGTGGGCACAATTCGGCTCATTGAGCGGCGCTCCCGCTCCGGCAGGAGAAAGAGCCGAGTATGCGCTCTCACCGAACTTTACCTTGTAGCTGCTTGCACAGCTTCCCGTTACAAGCGGCGTATCACAACAGCTTCGTACTTGTGCCCTGTTTGTTGTGCATTAGATGATTAGATTATGGTGCTACGTACATACGCTTAATTATATTCCTTTTATTAGGTTCTGTGTAGGAAACATAAATAATTACTTTGACATCTGATAAGTACACACTCCTTTGCCCACTACCGATAGTCCTGAAACTACAGTAAGTCAACCTAACAACTTGTTTAGAATACAAGGAACGAAACCTTGCTGTAGGAGTACAGAAATAAATACATGAATAAATATCATTCACCATAAACAAAATATAGGCCTATGTGTTCTTACATATCTGAACTGTCATTCTGCAGATGATGAGGGGGTGTGCGTATCCTTTCGCTGAAGCAGACGGGTTACATTTGGAGCTATCGATCTTGCACTTGCAACAAGAGTTTAGTGCTTTTCAGTCGGTCAACACGAATGCAATTTGCAATTGCAATTTGAAGAACGGCTGTGAGATATGCGTCAGTTAGAGTGGCTCTTCGTGGAGATTTATTTATCTCCATTAGAGAGAACAGTTTCACACACTGATATGTTGAACCAAACATTGATAGAAGTTTGGCAGTCATTTTGTGCATGTTTGGGAAATCTGTTTGCAAAAACTGTTCATAAAAATGGGCTAAGCTTGTTCGTGATTCATATTTAGCGTACAGCCGTACACGTAATATACTCAGCCCGGTACAATGTTGTACCTATGCTTGCGCCTTGACTACGCATATTGCCATCTAGTCGTTCCAGCACAAACTATTAGCGAGCAGTCAGCTGGTCTCGGCTCCTTGGCTCCGCTCCCGCTCATGCAGTTGGCTGCGCTCTCTCATTGCCCACCTATGGCCTAAATAGTCTGAATCAAATGCTCCACCGTCAGCAGCTTTGGCACCAATTTTTCTCCGCCACTCTCTTCATGGCCAAATCTTTGGTCACAATGGAATGTGCCGATAAAGTGCTGATGCCCACCTCTTCCGCGATTTCTTGGCTAGTCACACGATGGTCCTGCATCACCACAGCGTTCCCTTTGGCAATGACCTGGTCATTTCGGCATGTTGACGACCGACCGAAGCGTGGCTCGCTCTCCACCGATGTGCGGCTGTCATAAACCGGTTGTACCACTCCTTAATCCGTGTGATGCCCATAGCATCGTCACCGAAAGTCGTCTGAATCTTCCGAATGGTTTCCACCCAGCTGTCGCCTAGTTTCTGGGAAAATTTTATGCAGTAGCGCTGCTTCAGTCGTTCCGTCATTTTCCATGCTATGTAAAACGGACGAGAGCACTACACACTACCTCACTCGAATGCTGCTTGCCAGCAAGAGATGCTATCGACAGGCGGGGGAAAATTCACGCATGCGCACGAAGGTTCAAGGTCGGCTCTTGCAAGCGCGCTTGATTGAAATCCATCAGGTTTTCGAGAGAGAAAAAAAAAGTCTAATACTTTCCTAACAGACCTCCTACATGTCGGGTGTAAAACGAGGCAGGGCTAGGTGGGGAGTAGGGCTGTATGTCAACAGAACCTGGGAGCGTAACATAGTTTCTGTGACTTATGTAAATGAACAATTAATGTGGATAGATTTGGAAATGTCAGGATTGTTTCAGTGAAGGGGCAGATCAGGAGAAAGTAGACAGATTTTGTGAGGCACTGAGTGATGTGGTAGTGAGAGTTAACAATAAGGATAGTGTAGTACGGATGGGGGATTTCAATGCTAGGATAGGAAATAGTACTGAGGGGTATGACGTGGTGTTGAGGTAGCGCGCCTGCCTCTCACCCGGAGGCCCCGGGTTCGATTCCCGGCTCCGTCAGGGATTTTAGAAACTGACGTGAGGGCTGAAACGGGCTGCACTCAGCCTTGTGAGGACAATTGAGTAGCTGTCGGACAGTGAGGCAGTGCCCCGATCACGAAAACCAAGATTACCAGCCGAGGGGATCCGATGCGCTGATTACGCGTCACCCTAATATCTGCAGGCCAAATGGCTGGGCAGCGGTCGCTTGGTAGGCCTAGGCCCTACACGGGCTGTAGTGTCAGGGATTATTATTATTACTGAGGGTTATGAGAACGTAATGGGTACAGTTCACGCCACGGTTTTGGGCCGGTCAGTCCCGGCTTCGCAATAGTACAGAGAACAGTCTGCAAGCCTCGTCATGCATGTGCAATTGATACGTGAGTTTTCAGTTGTGTGGAAAGCAACTCGTGTATTAATTGCACATGCCTGAGGTTTACCATCTGTTCTCTGTACGACTGTGCAATCTGTGCTCACCGGCCAAACACCGTGGTGTGAACTGTAAGTGGGGTGAGGATAGGGAAGCGAACACCAATGGGAAATGTTTATTGGACTTCTATGCTAGCATGGGTTTATCTGTTGTGAACTCATTCTCGAAGCTTAAGGGGATTCACATGGGAGGGTATTCAGGGGCATTTTTGATGAAACAGACCACGAACTGATCTGCTGTGAATTAGACATAGGCCTAAGGCGCAGAAAGAGAATGCAGTTTGCAGATGGATTAGGGTTGAATATCTCCAGGATAACGAACTTATATTGTGTATATTGGACTTCTCTGTAATTCAAGTTTTTCATCACTATTCATCATCATCATCATCTTGCACAGTTTCCAGCCACTGGCCGGGTCTGTTTGGAACACAAGCCTCTCCAACGTCTTCTGTCTTCCCACCATCTATCAGCCTCCACCCTTGTCCAGTCTTCTCCTCTCTTCTTCATGCTTTCTTCCACCCCCTTCAGCCACCTGTCTCTCGGTCTTCCTCTCGGTCTCTTTCCTTCCCACTTCATCTCGTGTATCCTCCTGGGTATCCTGTTCTCCTCCATTCGTTTTACATGTCCATACCATCTAAGTCTAGACTTCTCTATACCATCCTGTAATGGTTCCTTCTTCATTAATTCTCTGGTCCTCTCATTTCTTATTCTGTCCATCTTTGTAGCTCCAATACTGCTTCTCAAGAACCTCATCTCACTGGCCTGTATTTTGCTCTTCTCACTTCCTTTCATAACCCAGGTCTCCGAGGCATACGTCAGGATAGGGACATAGTACGTCCGATATATGATCTTTTTGCTGTTCTGAGGGACATCCTTGCTCCATAACATGCTTCTCACACTCCTCCGAAATGCTTCTGCCTGCCTCCCCCGCTCATTTATTTCTCTATCGTTTCTTCCATTCTCATGTATCAGGCTTCCTAGATACTTGAAACTCTCCACTTTCTTCAGCTGTTCCCCACCAATTGTTATTCCCGTTGTGGTTCTTTCCTTCTTCCTTGTTGTGATCACCATCTCACTCTTATTTATGCTAAATTTCATCCCATATCCTTGTATTATTCCTTCCCACACGTCCAACTGTTCCTGTACCTCCTCTTCCTTGTTTCCCCAAATCATCAAATCATCTGCAAACACCATTGCTTTCATCTTTCCTTCCCCAATTACTTGTGCCACTCGGGTCATTATGTCATCCATCACCACAATGAAAAGTAACGGTGACAAGGCACTTCCTTGTTTCAGGCCGTTTCTCTGTTCCAACCAGTCTGATCTCTCTCCTCCCACTTTCACACAGCTCACGCTTCCCTTGTACATCTCCTTTATCCTCTTTATAGTCCATTTCTCTACTCCTCTATCCTCCAGGGACTTCCACACTTTGTTTCTGCATACACTGTCATATGCTTTCTCAATATCCAGGAAGGCCATCAGTAGATCTGTTCCATACTCATAGTGCTGTTCTTGTAATTGCCTTACAGCAAAAATCAAATCCACTGTGGACCTTCCTGCTCTGAAGCCATGTTGTTCTTCCCTCATCCCTCCTTCTATCCTTGTCCTAATTCTCTTTTCCAAAACTTTCTCGAAGATCTTTGCACAATGACTCATCAGTGTTATTCCCCGATAGTTTCTGCAATCTGTTCTACTACCTTTCTTGAAGATCGGGACAATTATTCCTTTTTTCCAGTCCTCTGGGGTCTTCCTTTCCTTCCATGCTGTCCTCATCACTCGGTACAACCACTGTATCCCCACCTCTCCTGCTGCTCTCACCATCTCCACACTCAACTCATTGTATATTGGACTTCTCTGTAATTCAAGTTTTTCATCACTATTCATATTGAGTGAAAATATGCATTAGCATTGTGTGGCAACCAGAGGAGTGCGTCAGGCCTCGGCAGCCGGCACAGTTCATATCCTCGCCGCTAGATGGGGGCTTCGTTCATTCCATTCCTGACCCGGTCGGTGGACTGGAAACAGGCTGTGGATTTTCATTTTCATTGTGTGGCAAGACAGAAAGAAATGCAGTAACTTTTAGTGATGGTTGTGACCTGTACAAATGGAGTCGTATGTTTTGTTTTGAAATTAATAGAATTCTTTAATATTTTCATTGGTCTTCTTGTGTGGGGCATGGTGGTGCAGTAGTCAAGCAGCTTGCCTCCCAACTAGAAGCACCAAGTTCAATTATGCATGTAGGATTCTCGAGGTGCAATGTCAGTCCAGTGATTCAGATTCCCTGTAAAAGGAGATTTGTTATTTCTCAAATCACATATTGTGGTTTTACTTGCTACATTATTAATTGTGTATCTCTTTCTGTAGCATTCTGGTGTTTAGGTGCAAGAAGTACCTATTTCATTGGTGGAACCATGTTAATTGGCCCGTGGGTGATGATGAAGTACAGGTGTACTGAACGTCCATATCGTCGACATGAAACCAACCGTTTAGGTGCTGAACCCATTGAGGTTAATGATTCTCTCCAGTTCTATGATGCTAATGATGGTGGTGTTTTCCTATATGAAAACGACATCATAGATGGCATTGGTGATGATGAAGGCCTGGTACAAAACCTTGGTGTTGTTTTTGAAAGTCCCTCTGAAGAAGATGATGATGATTTTCATCCTATTGATGATTAAGACATTGTACTGGTAAGTAAACAATTAACCTTCTGTGTTGTAATGTTTAATCTGTAAGACCGTGGCTAAATGGTTAGCGTGCTAGGCTTTGGCCCGAAGTGCCCCGGGTTCGATTCCCGGCCGAGCCATCTGGGATTTTAATCTCCTGGGGTTAATTCCTGAAGCTCGGGGACCGGGTGTATGTGACGTCTTCATCATCACTTCATCGTCATTACGACGTGCAGGTCGCCCACGGGCGTCAACTAGAAAGACCTGCCTCTGCCTTTGCGGAGGCCACATGATCATTTATTTTCATCAGTAAGTCACTCTCAGTGAACTAAAATACTTAAATTATCCCTTGTTTGCTGCCAGCTGTGTCGTGTCTCATCCTAATTCTGTCACATCTCATACTTTTCTTTCCCTCAATTGCTAGGAAGCAACAGAATGGACAGATCATGTTGTTAGATTGTCAGCACTACCTGTTGCTCATATCCTCAGTCCTCGAGGCTAGACAAGTTAGGGAAGGCATTCGAAATTTGAATGACCTAGCCCAATTGCTAATGATTGATTTTGACCAACAAGTGCCAACCACTGTCACATGGTATAATCACCCAAGCGGTGAGCAATCAAAAAAGTTACGGAGGAAAAGATCTTTTGTGCATCTAAAGAAGACATATGATGAAATACCTCGCCAGTAGTCTCCGCGACTGAACTGGGCAGTTCAGAATCAGAATCAATTTATTTGGCGTTAAACACAAGTGCAATAGCCATCGTCAGGTTAATAATACAAAACAATAAAATCAAACAATCCTACATTACTTAGCCTACTTATAACAGTACATACAAACAGCTTATTATCGTTATAACAAAATGTAACCTACTTCTATTGTACTAAGTATTACACCAATCTGCTTCCATACATTCTTCCAGTGAATACCAAGGATTCACCACCAACCACTTTTGCAGCTGTTTCCTAAAGATTTTGGTTGGTAGTTGTTGGAAAGACAAACTCAGTTTGTTAAAAAAAAATATGCCAAAAATTCCATGACTGTTCTGTGTTTTTGAAAGCCGACACCATGGTACCTCTATCTGGTGTGAGTTTCTTGTGCTGTATGAGTGAACTGTTACCCGTCTGCGTGGCAATTCATTTGGATGTTTATTTTTCATATACATGAGGATATTTAAAACAAAAAGATTTATAACTGTTAGTTTGGAAGATTCAATAAATAAAGGTCTACAGGGTGTGTTAGGAGGAGCATTTGCAATAATACGGATTGCCTTTTTCTGTAATTTTAAGATATTTATAATGTGTGCACTATTTCCAAAAAATATTAATCCTTAACTAAAGAGACTATGAAAGAAAGCAAAATATGCTGTGTGTAAATATGTCGTAGGAACCTCATTTTTTAAATGACGGAGTAGATACACCACTCTTGCAAGTTTATTCGAAAGGTTATGAATGTGAGCTTCCCATGTTAATTTTGAGTCAAAATTCATTCCTAGTAGCTTAGCTTCTTTTATATCATTACTTATGTTTTTAAGACTAAATATTAAATTTTGAGTTTTAGTTTCATTTAAGTGGAATCCATTCTCACTGAACCATTTCCTAGCTTCTAGCAAGCACTGACTTGATAAATTTTGTAATTCACTTATACATTTGCTAGAACACAAAAATGTAGAGTCATCTGCATAAAGAATTGTTTTTCCAGAAACATTTACTGCTAAGTCATTCATCATAACGACAAAAAGAAATGGACCCAGAACCGAGCTTTGGGGTACACCATACCTAACTTCTAACACATGAGATTTCCTATCCCCATTCTCTACAAACTGTACTCGGTTTGTTAGATATGATTTAAGGACTTCATACTCTGATCCTTTAATTCCGTACAGTGCTAACATTTGCAGAAGTATATCATGTGACACACAATCGAAGACCTTGGATAGATCACACAGGAGTGCATCTACTGAGCTCCCTTCTTCAAAATGGTGTTTGTAGATTCAACTGCTGCTTTCCAGAGTGCTTTCCACTCACTCGGTCACCCACAGTACCTCTCCAATCTTAGACCATACACTGTTACAATCACCACAATAACAATATTTGTTATTAGGGAAATTCCATACCCACACTTCCCAGGGGCTCATGACTAGCTGAACGTGGATTGGCGACCACGGGACCCCAGCCGAGTCCGACATTGCTTCCACTTACTTGGTCTGGGTTCCTCTCTGTCATCCTTCCTGTCAACGTCCATTAGTCAACACTTGTTCTCATCCGACACCAACGGTGTTACGGTATCCGAAGCTTAGGGTGTCTTTCCACTCTCCAGCCTTAATTGGCCCTTGTCTCGTCTTTCCTGATCCCTCATTCTTGGAGGGGTCAGACCTCTTCTTTTCTCTTCATGATATCTCCTGTCTTAGGCTCAAGTCTCGTAACCCTCTTAGTGTCAGAGTCGCTGTGAGTGATCCTCATAAAATGAACGAAACTTGCCAGCGTCGCACTGAGAGACGCTTAGTTTTTGTATTCTTAGAGGGGCTTATAGACCAAAAATGGCGTCTAAACTTGACGTGACCATTAAAGAGAGTTCTATCTACCATTTTCTGGCAAACATCTTTTGTTTTCTGTCGATCGATATACTCGAGCGATATTTGAAGTTCCTTGACTTCTTTACGCGCGACTCGTAAAAGCATGGCGTCCAAGGGAAGGAAACATTGTTTGAGAGAGGAAGAAATTAATTAATTAATGATTGATGAGTCAAGTGGTGAACTCTTGGACTTCGTGGACAGTGATTGCGATCTTGTGTGTGACGAATCAAGTGACGCTTCGGACAAGGAATTACCTGCGCTGAATGCGATCGTACATAACCAAACAAGTGATAGTGATGGTAATGATATTGATAGTAATAGTGACAGGGAATAAAGGAATGTTGACCAGGACAATCCTCCACAGCCTACACAACCACAAATGTGAAAGATGAAACTACAGGGTGCCCTTCTGTTTATTTATTTTCACTGTAATTATTTTTATTTTATTTATATCAACAATGCCATTTTATGAATATGCTAAATTTTAGAATTTGGATTTTTGACACCCCTGCTGATATTTTAAAAACAATAAAACTGAATTTCCTGGTTCTTTTGTTATGTATGTGTGCTCTCCAGTGTTCATTTTTACTCCATTTATTTATAAGCGTGTGGCAATAGGAATAGTCATTATCATCATCTTCATTTCCCGTTTCCAGCTTCCTGGGTCGGGTTGTGAATTAAGGACCTCCAACGTTTCCTGTCTCTCCACCACTCCTCTCCTGTTTTTAGTACTTCTTCAGGGTTTCCTCCTCTCTTCTCTACACACTCCCACACTGTATCTGCCCATCTCTTTCGGGGCCTTCCTCGTGGTTTCTTCCCTGTCATCTTTTCACAGAAAGTTTTCTTTGGTACTCTCTCCTCTCCCATTCTCATCATATGTCCATACCACTTTAACTTTGTTGTTTCTATCCTGTCCTGCAGCTTAAAGATTCCTGTCCTTTTTCTAATCTCTTCGTTTCAAACTTTCTAAATTTTATTTTACAGAAGAAATTATTTTAATTAATTAATTAATAAAAAAAGAAAATAGTTTCATAATGATCTGAAAATTTCCCTGAATTTATATAGCTATGTTTTGCACTCCCTGACTAAATTTTGCCTTCGTATCTTTCAAAACAGGGGATATACATATTTTTTTCTGAAAGCCTACATTTTCCATTAAAACAGTCTGGCACTTTTAGACTTCACCTTTACCTTTTCGCCTGGCACTAAGAGGATTAAGGAGGACCCCGACGGTATTAGGGTGTCCCGAGGCCTAGGGAGTCTCTTCCTTTCCCACCTTAATTGGCCCTCGTCTCATCATTTCTGATACCCTCCTTCTGGGAGGGGTCAGCCTTCTTGTTCTTTTCCTTTTTCCTCCTGCCTTGTGCTCAAGGCCCTTAAGGAGGCAGGGTGTATGTAGCCCCACCACTTCTGGTGCACCCTAGATAATGCTACACCCTTAGGGGCTCACGGCTGGCGAGTTCGGGAGTTGGCGACCCCGAGGGATTCCTGAGCTGGGTCCGTTTTCCCCTTTTGTCCCTTACCTTTGGGGCGGACCCTCTCCCCTCTCCTCTCCGCTTTTCATTATATTTCCTTTTCTCTGTAAGTTTCCCGCACCTTTTTGTAGGTATTCTTGATCTACGTTGCATTTTGTACGTTTTTAAGATCTAAATTGCATTTTGTGAGTGTTTTTCAACCTCACTTGCATTTTGTATGGATTGCCAATCAAAATTGCTTTTTAGTAAGTCTTTCTATATAGGGGGGGGGGGGGGGTCGTCTTGTCAGTATTTTGAATTTCAATTGCATTTTGTATTTTCAACCTACCCCGCTTTGTTCAAGTAGTTAAGTCTCAATTGCAATTTTGTGGGTATTTTGAATCTAAATTACATTTTGTAATTATTTTCAATCTAAATAGCATTTTGTAAGTATTGTCCATCCAAATGAGAAGTTTGAATCTACCATACCTTTTGTAAGCAATTTCAATTGCATTTTGTATTTTCAACCTACCCCGCTTTGTTCAAGTAGTTAATTCTCAATTGCATTTTGTGGGTATTTTGAATCTACATTACATATTGTGCGTATTTTCAATCTCATTTGAATTTTGTAAGTATTTTGATTTCACTTGCATTTTGTAAGTATTTCGACTGTATGTTGCATTTTATACGTATTTTGGACTTAACCTACATTTTGTGCGTATTTTTCAATCTATTCCCTTTGTGAGTATTTTCGTTCGAAATTCCCTTATGTACGTATTACCGCTCTCCATTTGGTGAGTAGTTTCAATCTGAGTTTCTTTTTGTAAGTATTTTTCCTGCTACATAAGGCATAATTGTTGGGGCTCACTGTCTATTTTATCTAAACCATTTTCATTTCATCCATAGCAGTGAGCTGTTTTTTATCTTCATCCTTTCATTTCACACCATTTCATTCTTTCAGGGGCCGATAACCTCGATGTTAGGCCCCTTAAAACAACAATTATCATCATCATCATCATCTCTTAAGGAGGCAGGGTGTATGGAGCCCTACCACATACGGTGCACCCTGGCTAGTGCTACACTCTCAAGTGCTCATGGCTGGTGAGTTCGGGAGTTAGCGACCCCGAGAGATTCTTGAGATGGGTCTGTTTTTTTCTCCCCTTTTTCCATTGCTTCTAGGGCAGACCCTCTCCTCTTTCCTATCTGCCTTTCATGGCTCACTTTCATTCCAAGTCCCTCAATCCTCATTTTTCGAGGGTTGAGGGCATGTCTTTTCCTCCTCGGGGCAAAATTCCGGCACCCCGGCGTCTCTAAAAGCCAGTGTAGTTAAAAGGGACGTAATAGTACATTATGCAATGAGCCTATAATGGCTATAATTAAGACACGAGTATTTTTTATAAAACGAGCGTATGCGAGTTTTATAATTTCCATACGAGTGTCTTAATTACCATTATAGGCGAGTTGCATACGACTGTTTATGTTCGACGATAATTATAACTTTATTATATGTTTTAGCATAAATATTAATAAATATCTGTTGAGAGTCAGCTACTGGAATTTTGTGATCACAGAGCGAGCGTTGGGTGTTATAGCTTCGTCTTTCAAGAGCTTTGAACGGCCGACGCATGCGCTCTGTGGGCTCTCAATGCCATATGCAGCCATATGTTTACATCAGCCGTCCCTCAGTAATATTGTCACCGCAGTCATTTGAAGACAATGCTCTGTGTAGAAATTAGTGTTAGTGATTTTAAGATACTGTGCTATTTCTTGTCTCATATTCGCCAGTTTATTTACGCGAACATATGGACGGTGGGTATTCCATGTCGGTAATTTATTATAGTTCGATGTTGTGTTTATGTCCGACATGTTGGATTTTGAGCGCATGCGCGAAATTATCGTTTCCTAATTGGTCAATGAACGAGCTCTGATTGGCTGGAGAAACTGTATCGTAATGAAAAACGGTGTTATAATGACCATCATTATGATACAGTTTTCAAACACATAATAGTGAGGGTCGAACATAAAACCAGTAACATTATTATTATCTTTTCCTCCTGTCCTTTTTTTTTACCTTATTCTTCTTTTGTTTTCCGTTTCTTCTAATATGTGACTCCGTAGTTAGTTTTGGTTATAGTTTACATTATCATTTTCACTAACACCCATACCATTAAGGGCCAATAACCCTTAATACAACAATTATCATCACCACCACCACCACCACCACCACCACACACACACACACAAGTACACAGTTCCGTTGATGAAGGTGTCCATAGCCCAAATGAAACAACCGCCATTTACGGAACAATTCTCATGGATTACGGCATCTGGAAAAGGCTATTACAGACAATTGAAAGCATTAAAACTCAGCAACCTTTCTAGATTTATGCCGTTTCTTGTGTGTAGTTTCGCCCAGGAGCACCAAGCTGGCTCATCAGAGGGCTCTTGGTGTCCGTGCCCAGACCCCCCACAGGAGTAGCGAACTGCGCGCTACCTCCCTTCTTATGACGAGCACCTGTGCTTCTTTACTACGAGAGCCAAGATTTCAAGCAGCCTTTCACCTCCGTATAAAGGCTTCCAAAAGAAGATACCAATTGAAAGCATTTACCATAGTCTATGTTGAGGATTAGACCTTTTGGAAAATTCAGGCAATGTTGAAATAATTCCAGTTTTTTTTATTGATTTTATACATGGATCAATTGAGGGGTGCAGTAGAATAACTATCCATCCCAACCAGAGGGCATTTGGAGATCAACAGGTTTTTATTGAACTGTTTACAGGATGAAACTGTGCCGCAAAATTAATAATTAAAGGTAATAATATACTTACCTCAACAGTCTCGGTGGAAGATTAACTGGGGATTCTCCTTTTTAATAGGAGTAATATAGATGGATCAAAGTCTCGTTTAGCTTTCTGGTGGGCCTTTGGTTTGAAAGTAAAATGAGAGAAAGTTCTCTTGATAAAATGGTAAGATTGCATAATGTAAATTGGCAAAGAAGAAAATCGCAAAAATTAATGAAGTATCCCAGATGGGTGTAGGTTGTACCTTTGTAACAATTACGAAACTATGACCAAGAAAGTTATTATTACTTACAACTGGAAATTGTAGGTAGAGGGTGTTTAAAATGAGGAAGCATGAGATGAAGATGACTTAAAATAAATGTAATATAAAAATAATCATAAAAATATTTCAAAAACTAAACTTAACAATAAAAATTAATAAATATTCTAAATGATGATCAATTAATTGTAAGTGAAACTCAATAATAAAATAAAATTTACCACAATATTAAACACGTCTGTCTTCAAAGTGGACAGCTTGAGAAGTGACTTGGATAACAGTGCGTGCCTAGATGAGTAATCAAACGTACAAGGGAGAGAGGTATGGGGGGGGGAAGGTGTGTAGAGAGAGGGGATGAGATACAAGGGAGAAGTTTTGTGGATGGTTATTCTAGGTTCACTTTCTCAAAGTTCTTAGAATGTCAGGCTGAAGTAGAGAAAGTACACGAGTCAAAATTGGAGTGTTTTCAGACAGATGGTGGTGTCGAATACTATAGTATAAACTTTGAGATCTATTTGAAGGAGAATTGGATAAGTCATAGAAAGACAGTAGCTTATACTCCAGAGCAGAATGGCATAGCAGAGAAGTATAACAGAACTGTGGAGGTCATGACTAGGGCTCGGATTTTTAGGTGCTAAAAATTGGGAAAATATTTATTTTTTATGTATTAAAAATACGTGAAATATGTGACAAGAAAGTAAAAAAATATTTAATTATAATTTAGTATATTAAAGTGAATATAAACAATATGCAGTACTCACGAATGCATGTCTCATTGACTGCTGATACACAAAGAGATACATCATCAGGTAGTCCATCACAAATGACCGACAATTATTGCGAAACACTTCTTCTGAAGGCGCGAAACTGCGGCAATATCTTTCTTGCCCTTGAGGTGTTTTGTAACTTGAGATCACTGTTCAGCCGTGATTGCTTTCCCACATGGTTGGCAGAACAGAACGCCCCCATCAGAAGTAAAATTACCTTTAAATTCTGCAACATACTGCTGCAGACGATAACTTGTAGTTGCTTTTACTTTAGGCATCCTAGAACTGCCTTACACTCCACAGTGCTAGAAATGAACTGCATGTGAGTGACACTGGTTCCAGGTAGCTGAGGGGAGGGGGAGGACTAGCGCGTGGTGCAATATGGCTATGGACAAGGAAATCCCCGGCTTCCACAGTGAGTGGCACGGGGCGACAAGTGAACAATAACACAGTTGCAAGCTGACATACGCTCTGTATGAAGATTAGATAACTCACAGGTTCTTCCCCATTGAAGTAACACAGAACAAAAATGTAATAAACTGAAAGATCTAGCATACTGATTTTAAAATAATGTAAATATTATGTCTTTTTATGTGCTAATAAGTAAAAAGCAGGAATTTATGTATTTACATATAAAAATATTTATTTACCTAAAAATCCGAGCCCTAGTCATGACAAGATGTTCATTGGTACAGTCAGGTTTGTCAGAACGGTATTGGCGTGAAGCGGCCAACACTGCTTGCACAATTAGAAACTTTGTCTGTCCAGAGCTATTGGGAACAAGATTCCATGAGGTAGGGAAGGGAGAGAGTACTGAAAGCTTATTCAAGATTATGTGCATTTGGTTGTACAGTTTGGCTATTTCAGAAAGTGGGGAAATTCCAAGATTCATATGTATATCTATGACATATTTCTTTTTTTTTTTGTCCGTATTGATTAGAATAACAATATAATTTTCTCCGCTCTACAATACAATTTTTTTTCTTTTTCTAAGTCTTATTGGTACATGTTTTGTTGCGAATTTGACCATCAGCCTAAGCTTTATCAATCTATATATCAAATACATCTTAGTGTATATTTTCAGCATCATATGTAAGTTAAGACGTTGTTACAGATAAAACATCTTAATTTTAAAACTCATGAAAATTAAAATTATTTAAAATTTTGAAAAAAAAAAAAGTTTCTTCTTCATTTTGTTTTTTCTATTGTTGTGTAAAATTAAAATTGTTTCACCTCATTTTGAGGTCTTGTCTTGGTAAAATTTAAAAACCATTTTCAACTATTCCATTAATTGTCCCATTTGATCTCGAACGTTTTTATTTGGTGCCAGTTGGAGTTTTTCCTTTCTGTAATGGAAAGTAAGTTATGTGTAAGTGTTTGAATAGGTTTATTTGATTAAAGTTTGTGTATTGTATATATTTTAATTTGCAAACACATCTTTTGCTGACTTGCTTGAGGACATAACATATATACTGAGGTGAGCTGGTTGCATATGCTTCTCTATTTTGGTATGGTAGGTATGTTCCTTCTGACCGACAGTAGTGGCTATGCTGGCTAACGCGCAGCATTAGGTCATGGGGCCAAGCTCTCTGCTGACTCGGTAGACGCGTGGGTTCGAGCCCCACCGTCGGCCGTCCTTGAAATGGTTTTCCGTGGGTTCCCATTTTCAACACCAGGCAAATGCTGGGACGGTACCTTCTGACAGGCCACGGCCGCTTCCTTCCACATCCTTGCCCAGTTTCATTCACCATCATGCATTTCATCTCTCATTAACTCCTCTCATGAGGTTGGCGTCAGGAAGGGCATCCGGCCGTAAAAACTATCGCCACAAAGACTTCCATCGCATCTCATCCCTGACCCCGTTGGAAAACGGGAATAATAAGGGGTAGACATACATACATACAGGTATGTTCCTTCTGATCTTATTTATTTGTGAATTTTGAAACTCTTTTTAAAATTTTGGTACTATTTTTGGTGTTTCTGTAATGGAAAGTAATTGTGAGTTTTGAATTGATTTCAATGAATTTGTGTTCTGAAATATGTGTTGATTGCAAACTTAGGTCTTTCTGGTGTCCTGCTTGGGGATGTGAACTGGTTGGCTGCCAGCTCTACACTCTATTGAGTGGCTGTATATGCTTCTCTGTTAGGTAGGGGAAGGGGTGGGCAAGTGAATTGCATGGGCGGAGCGGTTTTGAAAGGTATGTTGTTGTTGCTTTGTTTGGTGTGATCTGATGTTTTATGCTGCATCCTAATTTTTGTTATTGTATTAAACAAAATATTATCATTGAAAGTTATAGTGTTTGGTTTTTATAGGATCTTGTTTTTTTTCTTGCTGTGTGAATTTCTATTTTTTCTATGTTTAATAATTTTCCTTAGTTTTTTGTATGTGTAAAATTTTCATGTCATTTTCTATGATACAAAATTTTTGTTTCTTTTCATCCATATGAGTTGCCATTGCTGAAAATTTGTTATGTTTTATGGCGTTTAAATGCTCTTTAAATCTGACGAGGAATGCTCTTCCAGTTTGGCCAACGTACTTAGTGCCACAATCTTGGCAATGTAACTGGTACGCCCCTAAACTATTATATTTGTTGACCTCGTTGACTTTGTTGTAATTGAAAAATAATTTGCTGTTATTATTCCTGTTTTGTTTGCTATTTTAATGTTGTATCTCTTGAATGTGTTTGTGATTGTGTGGATTTTAGGATTTACGAACATGAAACTGGCAAATTTATGGTCTTTCTTTTATTGTCCTTTTTCAAAGTAGATCTGAATTTGTTTTTAATTATGCTGTTCACATATTCTTGTTTATAGCTGTTGTTTTTAGCAATACAGTGTGTGAAATGATTTTCATTTTTTTCCAAAATTTTAAATAATTTAAATTTTGAAGAGTTTTTAAATTAAGGATTTTTAAAATCTGTAACAACATCTTAACTTACATATGATGCAGAAAATTTAAACCAAGATATTTTTAATTTAATGTAAGAGATTGCTAAATTTTAGGCTGATGGTCAAATACGGACCGCAAGTGTTGAAAGTGTAAAAAAGATGGTATTGTAAAGTGGAGAAAATTATAGTGCTATTCATAGGTTATGAAAACAATATGAAAGGGTACAATAATTTGTTTAATCTAAAGACTAAGAAAGTTGTTATTGGATATCATGTTAAATTTGATAAGACTGTATTTCCTATGAAAGACCAAGCTACTGGTAAGACTCTTCGAACTGATGAAGTTTTAGTTAGTTAGTTATTGTTGTTTTAAGGGGCAGAACTATGAGGTTTTGATAATGAGTTACTCAAATGAGGAGTCAGAAACAGGGACTGAAGACAATATTCCTGCGAATGATCTGAATGTGATTAATGATCCAAATGTAAATGAGCTGAATAACCGAAGTCTCACGCTGACAAGTCACTTACTTTGGACATTTAACTTAAGATGGAAATTGAAGGTGTACTACGGGATTACACAAAGAAAAACGGAAACCTAAATGCAGCTCGAACATGAGATTCCTGAATCTCGGGTAACAATGGGTGAAAAACGGGCACCTTTATACATAGCACATCATCTTACTAAGGCACAATGTAAGATGTATATCTAACAAAAAGAACGAGCAAAACAAGGCGTGCTCGCTAATTTATTCATAATAAACAAAATACACTAATTAGAAATAACACTCCTAAAAATACCCTACTTAAAAACATCTAAAATAAAATAGTAAAATAGATAAATACGGTCACACGTCGCTGACATTGCACCCGTTAAATAGACCACTTAAAAATATTATAAACATCCGTTAGGAGTTCCAAATAAAATAATCTACAAATAAAATAACTTACGGTTAATGAGGCAGCAAAATATAAGGTGCGTTCAAAAAGTAACGAGCCGGAGGCTGTAATGCGCAAACCGGTGACGACATCGGCTAATCGTGGAGTGTGTAACGAGGTGTGGTTCTGACCAGAGCGTGGAAGGTCACAGCCCGTCGCTAGAGGGCACGCGTGCACGTCATGTGACGATACAAAGCGAGCAGCAGCATGCATCAATCGTCCTACACTGCCAGTTGCATTGCAAACAGTGACATGGAGGCGTCAAACGAAGAGCAAAGAGGTGTTGTTCGGTTTCTGACAGCGAAAGGAGTAGGGGCAACGGACATTCATCGCCGAATGTCACAAGTGTACTGCGAACACTGCATGTCCTTTGCAAGGGTCAAGGCGTGGCACAAGCGCTTCAGGGAAGGACGGGTGTCGTTAGGCAATGATGCCCGGTCTGGGGCACCCCCATGCATTACCGATGACAACGTCCAGCTGGTTGATGCACTCATTACCCAGGACCGCCAAGTGACAGTGAACGCCATAGCCGCCGTGGTCGGATTGAGCTCCGGAAGTGGGCACACCATCATCAAGGAACGACTGCACTTGCGGAAAGTGTGTGCCCAATGGGTGCCCCACAGTCTTCAACCACACCAGGAAGCATGTCGAATGGCCTACTGTCTTGGTCTTGGTTGGACGATTGATGCATGCTGCTGCTCGCTTTGTATCGTCACGTGACGTGCACGCGTGCCCTCTAGCGAGGGGCTGTGACCTTCCACGCTCTGGTCGGAACCTCACCTCTTTACACACGCCACGATTAGCCAATGTCATCACCGGTTTGCGCATTCCAGCCTCCGGCTCGTTACTTTTTGAACGCACCTTATAAAATGAAAGTAACTTGCAGAACATCCTGTTCTGTGCTCTCGTGGATTCAAATAATAATAATAAGTCTTCCTATATACAATAACTTCTAACGTTCCCAACTAATACTCGATTAAATCTAAATATCAATAAAATAATGTACTCTGTTCTAAAATAATTACATATACAACACGGCTATGAACAATAATAAAATATATACAACCCTGGTTGTCATTCAACGAATGTCTGTGGATTTACCATTGAGAATATCATTGTATCATAAAACTTCACTTCCCTTTTAACCCCTCAGGCCGGCTATTTAATCCGGAGGTTTTCACTTCTCGGGCAGTATTTAAATTGAAGCTCAGCAGAGGTTTGGACACCAACAAGGTAAAAAATTAATAATGTTAAATCTATGAAATATAACGTAATGAAATTTTTAGGATTACTTACCGAAATCATGTCCAATGTTTCTCAATAATATATGTGACGACTGCTCTTCAGGGTTGTCCATAATCACACGCAATATTTACAAAAGTATAATAATTTGATAAGTTCCACTTTTGGTATTTGTTTCAGGTATATTTACAATGAAAGCAAGATATTTACATGATAATGTTCAATCTCCATATATACATATTTTTCGGGTATAATTTCCAGGAAAAACTGAATTTTGAAAAGCTTTTTAGGCCCAGTGTATGCATCCCGTGTCGAATTTTCAACAAAATGTAAATATCGCAATATTATTTCAAACCTGTTCCTTTGCATTGTTTGAGGGAATATAGGGGTGAAATAACTCTTTAGGGTAGGTTTCTGCATCATCCCCATCAACAATACAAGCCACAAGAACACATAAATGTTGTCCCGTCACTGACTCTCACTTCCTGGCGCGCGACCTTGGTTTCAAGGGCGCGCCACCATACATTCTGCCGAGTAGGCCTACATATTTGTTTCTCAAACTAGTTCAATCACATTGTCGAAAGCAGCAAAAAACAGACGTGAAATGCCTTCTTGTACCCGGCATACCCGTGAAGGGGATCTTTTGTGTGCTTGTGATGAAGTCTACCTCTCGCCACAAACACTGAATAGCGGTCGTTGTTATTACAGCTGAAGCTATTTCTTCCTCGTCTGGGCTGTCTCCCACTTCTCCAGTAACATCATGCTGTGCATAGTCCGTATCACTACCGAAAATAACGCTCCCTATACATCACTTCCACTACTGTCATCTATCAAACCAATAATATCTGCACCCGTAAGAGAATGAGACAGTCCGGCAATTATTCATCTGCGACTGAGTAGCCTCTAGCCTACGAAGCAAAAGTTATCTACTAAGTAATTGCTATCGGTGCTTCCCCTTCATAAGTGACTAAAACTGTCAAGTTAGATATAGTTCACAAAACAATCTCGAGATGGCAGGAAAGGATGTGGTACCTTCTAAAGCAACTAACCTGAAACTCAATAGAGCGCGTTTCATGTTCCTTCGCTGATCGATGAGTCGTCAAAAGCAACGGATATCGATCAACTTTGTATTAGTTCTAATTATGAAACAGAGATGGCATGAAAGTACATAACTTCTCGGTTTATAACGTGAAAGAAGATCCGGCGAAGCAGCAGGGTTTCATGCGTAATAGGCATCCTAACTTCCGCCTGCACCGGACGTTTGTGGTACGTCGAACCGGCTGAACGAGTAGAGTCCAGCGGACGTACACTGTACGGCCAACCGGCTTGAGGGGTTAACATCATAATGTCAACGTAACATTTATATCACCACCTTATTCCCTTAAAATATTAGGAATCATTTCTATTCTGGTCTTTGGATAACCAAAGCGATAAAGCTTAGAAACCAATTATCGTCAAAATCATGAATAATACAAATAGGATAAATTCTTACAAATTATATTGATTTTCTAGCACATCTCACACACAGTACATCAGTTATTAATTTAAATTTAATAAACTGCTATTTTTACAACATAATTAACTTTAATATCTCCGTTCTCAAAACAAAGGCTTTATCTTCAATAACACATACAGTATTCACCTTGCTTTATCATACATCGCAATGCTGCGGAATTATCTTTCATAACGAAGCTTCTCCAATAATTCATATAAATAACTTTCAATAGTGGAATAAATCTTCACCAACTATACATAAACCTTTTGCCAAATACATTCAACAATATTTATAAAATATGTTTTCAAATTACCTTATTGTTCCGCAACTTCCTAAGTTCAATAAAATAATTTTAATAACTTCTGCAACTTCCTGTACGTAGAAAATAACCAGCTTCAAAAAAAGAGTACTGTTCTTAAATTACAAAGTAAGTCTCTGCTCATTACTATCAATCATAAACTTGTTAATTCATAATTATAACAGCTGACACACCAATGTGTTCCAAACACATTGTCGGGAATCGAATGTAATATGCACACTTTAAGTGATAATTTGTAGCCTTTAACTACCTATTCTGCCTACCACATCGTCTATCAAAATCGAACAAACATTAAATATTTCCTTGAAAAAAAAAAAAAAAAAACAGCCATCGAATCGAGCTAAAAATATTTCAAAATAAGAATGAAAATCCTAACAAACTCTTGGCTAAAATAATCTACCTAAATCCTCACAAAACTACAATCGTCGAAGCAAAAATAGCTAAAATGACAATCAAAATCTCAATGAGAATTGTATAAAAATCTATTAAAAATCTCCAACAAAATTTAAAATCGAAAATATATTAAAATCTAACACAAACGTCCACAAACGTTAACTGACACTCTCAATCATACAAAAAGTCTAAAATAAATATGGTCAAACTCAAAATCTCTAAATGTTTCAACAATCTACAAAAATTGAAAAATCTTCTTTCTACCTTTGCTGCATACATGATATTGTCTCATAATACCCGGAAGGATATGCGATTGCTCCCCTGGTTTCCACTTTGATGTAACCATCTCAGCCTTCGCCTGGTTCTGGATCTCAAAACAGCATTAGGTTGAACAATTCTGTCTCCTCTTCTCGAATGTCCAGACATCGTGTCGCTCTGCACTGTCATCGGTTTTCTTAGATAAAAGTTCTCGAAGTTCTCCCGTCAAATTTCCATTGTAGATCGAAACCTTGAATTTCTAGGTCACTTCTTCCATTCTTGTGACATTCAACCTTTCAGTTTCCCAATCCATGGTATTTTAGTACGCCATCTCCACATTCTCGAACATTGATGATATTCTCCCCCTCAACTCGAAATTCTTGAATACTATTTTCAAATTGCAGAATAATTTTGAAGTAGAATTGTAGGTTTTGCAAGTGTCTACGGATTGTTATATTGTAGACTATCATAGAAATAAATTTAGTGCTTGGAATAGAAGAATAATGTTGCCTAATTCTTTTGATATGTTTTCCAGCAACAATGTCTTTATAGATGTTAATAGTGCTGTTTGAGGATACTTTATAATTCTTTCACTCGTACAAATACGTCGTAATGTTACTTCACATTCGCAGAATATATAAATTTTAGTGTAACACTTCGCTGAATTGTTTGATTAATTTCGCACAGAAATATCGCTGATAATTATAAAATTCAACCACTGTTGAATATTGACTGTATTGTTCTTCGGCGTTCTACTGGTTAGACGGGATACACCTCACAATCGCTGTCAACTTATAATTTTCCCGCACTGCAACATTAATAATAATAATAATATCGTATGGCCTCGGGTGCCGGGTGCAAGGTTTGTTATTTGATACCTAGAGGGTAGCTTGCATGTCGAATTTGGTTGTTCCTTGAAGCACTATGAAAGTCAGGTAGGCTAGATATCTACGCTCCTTGACACTAGAGCGCTTTCTAGTAGAGAAAATGAGGAACTTTGTGTTGACGGAAAATCCCGAGATTAATTTTGCCATTATGAACACGGCCTACTGAATTCAAATGGGTTCTTTAACATGCCAACATCTTTACCGTTAGTATTTCGTAAGTATTGACATAAAAAACATACAAATGTAATTAGACTTTCATTGAATGTTTGGGTCATTTGGGTAGGCCTATGTAAATGAATTATATTTACTACAGAATTATTTTAGGATAGAAATCAATGGAATTCTCAATTTAGATTCATAATAAGTTGCACTATTCAATAAATATGTTTGCGATGCATAACATATTTTTTGTTCTACCTACGTTTTATTGCTAAACTTTTGTTTTGTTTTAATTTTACTTAATATTTTTAGGTTCTGGCTGCTAAATGATTACTAATGGTCATAAATGAATTAAGTAAGGCTTTATTCGTATAGGCAATCATATTAGTAAAAAAGTAACAAAAAATTCAAGTTTCTACCTACAATAACAGCTGCACTGTGAGTGGTCGAGGTAAAGCTTGCAAAAAGCGGAAACTGGCCTTGGTGATCAGCAGTAAGAAAACCGTAATAGCACGTGGAGCTCAAAGGGTTAAAAAACTATATGCTGAAAAGTACACTTAAAACCGTTGCCAAAGATTTGGTATATCCTAACCGTATAATGAGAGAGGTAGAGAAAATAAAACTCAACATGGTCATTTTGACTGTTCAAATAAACCAGGTGTTAGTTATCTTAAAATTGAGAAGAATGAGAAAAAAGAAGAAAAAAATTGATGTTACATATCGCTCATTTGCTGCAACAGTGACATAACCGAAAATATGATGTTTGTGGGCAACTGTATTTAACGATTTACAGGCAGTTACTAAACTGTGGATTAGTTTAGGTTTTGACCTCGTACTGAATTGGTGATTTATTACTTTGCTTCAGATGAGTGTAACAGACGAGTGTTCTGCATGTGATTGCAATATTGTTGGAAACTAGCACAACAAATTATGTAGTCTCATTGTGAGGTTTGAAGCCATTTTTCAGTGTTGCCTAAGTAAACAAAAGTTTGGTGCTTTTCAGTCAGTCAACGCGAATACAAAAGTTTGGTGCTTTTCAGTCGGTCAACACAAATGTTGAATGTCGTGTTGACCGACTGAAAAGCACCAAACTTTTGTTATGTAGGCTCACATTGATAGATCAAGAAAGAATATTTTCCAGCACTGTACTGGAGTATAAACTGAAAAAGTACAGATTTCTAGTTATGCCAATGTTGCTGCAAATAAGCGATATGTCTAATGGTCAAGGAAAGTTTGGAAAGTTGGCTTTCGAATTTAAGGGAAATTGATTTTCTTAGTTTTGTGGGAACCCTGAACTTGTCTCCCCTTCCATTGAAAACAAGACCCATATTACTGTTTTGCCATTTAATCTTTTCTGCGTGTCTTATAGATATCCATCAGATTGGACGAGATCATGGCTTGTTACTGGATTGGATAGTTGGGGATTCATTCTCAATTGTTATAAAATTGAGGGATGAGCCTTGTCCTGAATGATACGGTGAGTTACTATTGTATTATGAACTAAGTAACTTGCATGGCAGAGTTAACTTGGAGGTTTTCAAATGTAAGCAATTAGTCACACTCTACCCTAGAACTCGCATTGATCCCCGTATGTCGATATAGATGGCATTGCGTTGGTACCACCTGGCTATTACCGTATTTACTTGCATAATTTTCCCCCTATTTTTAAACTTCTATTCTACCTAAACAACGGGGAGGGAAAATTGTGTGAATGCAAATTAAAAATGGAAATCAGAAAATTGAATTGTTTAAGTTGCAAAATTCATTTAGGCCTAAATAGTACAAAATAATCAAAAATATGTATAACACAATTGATTTTAATTAAAAAAATCGAAGGCAGTAATATGTTCCCTAGCAATAATTATATCGAAACCGTCATCTTTTCATGTCACGCAAGGATTCGCTGAAGATAGGAGCCAGATGCCTGAAATAATTTAGAATGCTGTAAAATTGCCTGCTCAACATGCAATCCTTTAATTTCAAAGAAATAGACTTACCATGTCATCCGTCACCATCCATCCTTTCTCCTGGACATGAATGTGCACACCGGAGGAAATTTACCGTCAGGATTTTTTTTTTTTTTTTTTTTTTTTTTTTTTTTTTCACTTCAAAATTACATAGGGAGGAAGTTTTCAACCGTCCGCCATACCAGTCAGCATAACTGTGCAGCGAAGCTTCTCTGCCCCAGTAGTCACAGGACTATGCTGGATGCTCCCTTTTCGGTAATTCCAGTGATTGTACTCGCGCCACTTCCTAATTACAAATCTATGAAACTAAATGATTTTTTCACTGTGGTCCTTCGGAAGTCGCTGGCATAGAGATGTCCATCTTCGAAGAGAAATATTGTTCCTCTTCATGAACCGACAAAGCCACCCTCTTCTTGCTTTGAAATCAGGAGGTTTCAGTTTTTTTTTTCTACTTTTACAGCCTTTAACTGGAGCATTTTGTGGGAAACTGAAAAGCAATCATTTCTCAATTGATGTTTGTAAGAAACAACTTCCTTTTCAATTTCTGGGTGCTTCCCAGTTTTTGGTCCCCGAAATGATAAAGTTGTTCTCTTGGTACACTGTAATTTTATTCTTCTTTCTGCTTCCGCCAGTAACGCACGTGAGATGATGCTACAGAAAATTCATGATATGCAGCTCGATTGCCGTTATTTTCGGCAAATTCTATTACAGACTATTTAAATTGTGCGTCGCAACTACTGTTTTTCTTTCCCATCATGTCACTAACACACTCTTTTCACAACAATTCACATGTAAGAACACTGTAGAAGGTTCTGTACACGTGCGAGCCACAGCCGATAACAAGGGCGAGTTATGGAATTACTGTTTCTCAAAGGATACACAAAATTTATTTTTCTGAATGAGCATGATAACACATTATCAAATTTCAAAAAATTTGAAAAATTGATCCGGTAAGCTCAATTCAATTACCAGTGTTTCGTCCCGGTGCGGGCTCGTCAGTTGTTATGGTACACCTCACCAAGAAACCATACACAAGTGTTATTTCCATTCTTGCTTCCGCGTAAAGCGCAGCAGGCGGGCTGTCGGCTTAACTAGTAACCCTTAGGCCATAGTATAATATATTTATTGAATTTTGATTTGGTGCTAAGAGTACTTCATAGCTTACGTATGGGTTATCTGAAAGAAGATGGCACGGAGATCACCCCGACCAGCAAAGCGGCACCCCAGGGAGGGCCCCCACCGCACCCCACTCGGGTCGACATCCTGTTAGTCCCCCGTTTATTGAACATTAACATATACATACATATAGATATTTACAATACTCAAGCATGGGCAATAAACAAACAGTATATACAACATAGAAAGAGCAGTAGTAGATATAGTTCATTACTTCAAGAAAGTTCATCTGCCATTGCAGAAATTTTGTCCATTTTTTTATTGAAAAAAAAAAAAAAAGATTGATAAGGAAAACACACGAAGTGTCACTTATTGTCACTTGACACTATTGCTGCACACAATAATCTGCATAGTTTATTTAACACACTTTGGCAGTAGATTGTTTTCACTATTCACTGTGGACGGAGCATTATACTCTTTAGTTGTTGTACTGATTGTGATGGTCATGAAGAAAAAGAAAGAAAGAAAAGAATATTTGGAACAGAGATGTGGTATTGCATCTGTAGAAGGAAAGTTTGAATAGGCTATATGCCTATGGCTCACTGAGCTTCTAGAGGGCCAGGAAAGCCAGCAACCCAAGTTATGTCATTGATTTGATTTGAAAGGAAAAAGGATGTTATTAATAAATGGTGGGGTGGGGCTGATTGATGATGTGGCTTACGCTGGAGGAAGCTAAGTGATTGGTGGTGAGAAGAGGTGGAAGTTAGATGGGGTGCGATTGTCATGATGGATGGCTTGGCCAAGAGAAGAAATCACGAGGGCTTCTGAAAAGAATGGGAAATCGTCGATACTGGCTTTGGTGAGATATTTGAGGCAATGTTTATAGATAGAGATCAGGATGGGGAAAAAGGTGCAAAAGGGTGTAAAGTTAGCTGAGGGGGTATCGAAGGGTAGACGATGAGCTATGCGTAATGCGTGTCTGTCTAACTTACAATAAAATATTGAGGGGGGGTCGGCGGTGATCCAGGATATTGAGGCATATAATAGGACGGGGCGGATGAAGGCTTGGTAGATCTGGAGGATTTGGGGGGCTTTTAGGCCTCAGGTGTGTCCTATAATTGTGCGGGTAGCTGCTAGTCTGTAGTAGGCTCGGCGGTAAATGATTTGAAGATGATTATTCCATTTGAAATTATTTTGAAATGTGATGCCTAGGTAAGGTATCATAGTGGTTTCGATGAGAGGGAGAGAATGAAGAGTAAGTTGGACTTAGTTACGTGGTCGGCATATACAGGATTTTGGGCGGAAAACTATGAATTGGGTTTTACGAGGGTTTACAGTCATGTGGGAAGAGTTGAACCAGTCTTGGAGTGTATTTAGATAGGTTTGTAGGAGACTAGTGAGAAGGGGAGCTGTTCGGGCAAGGCCGAGTATGGCTAAGTCATCCGCAATTTGATAAAGGCGGTGGGGAGGAGGCGCGTGAGGTATGTCGTGCAAAAAAGGAGGTAAAGGAGAGCTGAGAGGGGTGAGCCCTGGGGGACACCTGCTCTGAGGGGGAAGACATAGGAATGGGCGTCGCGCAAGCGGATATAGGCAGTACGATGATGTAGGAAGTTATATATGAGTTGAATGATGGAGGGGGGAGATGGCGGAGTTTGAACATGTGAACTGGTAGATATACTGTGTCAAAAGCTTTCTCGATGTCGAGGCATATGAGGGCGGCCGTGTGACGGGGTTTAAGGTAGGCATGGATTGAAGAGTTGAGGTGGATAAGGTGGTCGTGTGTTGAGCGTCGTCGATGGAAACCGGCATGGGACACTGGGATGAGGAGGGATTCCAGATAGGTGCTTATGCGGCGAGCAAGGATTAGTTTGAATATTTTGGAAAGTACTGGAAGTAGGCTGATGGGTCGGTAAGAGTGTAGGTCAGGGGGGTTAGAAATAACAGGATAGAGGCTTTGCACCAGTGGGATGGATAGAAGCCGGTATAGAGCATGGTGTTGTAGATAAGACATAGGATATGGAGAAGGGGGGTGGATTCTTGAATGTGTGTATATGTAAGGGTATCTGTCCCTGTTGCAGTTGTTTAGTGTCGATGGAGAATACAGGTGATTTCCTCTGTGGTGATGGGGTGGTTTAAAGGGTGGTCGTATTGGGTATGAGGAAAATGGTCGAAGGAAAGAGGTGATGATTTCGGACCGGGTCGTTTAATCGATGGATGAGGGGATGGTTTGGATTACCGAAACTGGGATTTTGGACTGGAGAAAGGACAGAGTGAAAGTGGGCAGCAAACATGTCGGTTTTTTCTTGAAAGGAAGTTGGTACTGAATTATTAAATCGGATAGGGTATGAGGGGGAAGGGGGTTGGGTTTTCGTCAATCGTCGGAAAGTGATCCAAAGTTTAGAGGGGTCGGGGTATCGGAGAGACGGGTGCAAGTGTTAGTCCAATATTTAAGTTTTATAGCTTTTATATATGATTTTGCATGTCGATGATGAAGACGATGTTGGTGTAAGTCGGTAGGGTCGCGGGTACAGATATAGGTACGGTAATAGGCGTGGGCGAGGTGGAGGAGTTGTAGCGCTTTTGGAGGTAATGGCGGTTTGGTTGGGTGGCGGGAATGGCAGGGAATATGAAGGCGATCGGCAGTCAGGAGGGCAGTTTCTGTTTCAGATATAAGAATTTGGAGATTGGGGAGGGAGGTTGGTGGTGTGGATGTTTCAAGGAGTGAGGTTATGGTATTTCGGAATGCATTCCAGTTCGTTTTCCTAAAAAGACGGGTAGGAGGGGATCAGTTTGGAGCTGAGGAGCGGGGGAATATGTTTGGAATGGATATGAGAGCAGGGTGATGGTCACTTCCGTTATGGGGTAGGAGTCTGACTGCCGACTTGGCACAAAGAGTGGGAGGCATGAGAATGACGTCCGGGGTGGTGTTTGTATGGGGAATGGTGTGTTCTCCTCAGATTTGACGAAGCAATTGTTGAAAATTATTGTTGTCAGTTACATTATAAGAGTTTATGTTAATGTCTGCAGCTAGGATATACACTTCTGGAAAAAAAATGGGTCACCCTTTTAGAGGTTACCAATTCACTCAAGATTTATTGTGGCAACAGTGCATATGGAGTATATGAAATGATTAAATATACAGATCAATAGGTCAAGCGGTTCAGAGATACCAGGTATCGACCCACGCTGAAACACCCATATTAGTACGAGGTGTAGCCTCCACGGGTGGCAATGCAGGCACTGACTCTTGCATCCAGTCGATCAAACAGATGGTGAATACTGTCTTGGGATACGTTATTCTATGCCTGCTCGACCTGTTCACACAGTTCTGTAAGAGTTGTGGTCGGATGAGTCACTTGTCGGCCCATCATGTCCAACACGTGCTCGATTGGCGACAAATCCGGTGATCGTGCTGGCCAGGAAAGTTGCTGCACATCTTGCTGTGCACGTTGAGTTGCACGGGTAGTGTGTTGGCGAGCATTATCCTTTTGGAACAACGCAACCCCTTCCTGTTGCAAGAACGGCCAAAGAGTGGGTCTAACAACATCCTGCACTTACCGAGCGCTGGTTAGCGTTCCCTCCACGAACACCAAAGGTGAACGAGAGTTGTAGCTTATCACTGGGCCCAGTGTGTCTTGACCGAATGCACTCTATGAGACAGCGCTCACCAGGTCTACGTCGAACGCGCCAACGACCATCACTTGCGTGCAGGCTGAATCTGCTTTCATCACTGAAGACCACGGCGTGCCATGCCATCTTCCAAGTGATCCTCTGACGGCACCAGTCGAGCCATACGCGTCGATGCTGTGGCGTGAGTGGAAGACGGCCTAGAGGTGTGCGTGCCCATAGTCCCACTGCTAGTAACCGGTTTGTAACAGTTCGTGTTGACACTTCTGATAGCTGTACGATCTGCCATTGCTGCCCTTACAATACGACGATCCTGGCGGACGTCTGTGCTGCGTTGACGTCCAGAACCTCGTCTACGGGTGTGAGAATGTTCACGTAACCACTGATACCAGGATCATTGCACAATGGACACAGCACGTCCAACGTGTGTGGCAATTCTCCGAAAGGACCATCCCGCCACTCGGAAGACCACAATTTGACCCCTTTCAAACTCGCTCAGTTCACTGTAGGAAGCACGAGTGCATCTCCGTGGCATTGTAACTACTTGCTTCATTCGTTTTCACCAGAATGAGCCGTATGGCTGTGAGCTTTCCCTATTAAATGGTAGACAGAGATGGCGCTCTGGTAGCTATGCCACCGCGTTATCTGTTGGCAGACAATGTTGAAACCCTTATCAATACGTATACTATCCCCAGGTGGCATCTGCCGTCATCGGATCAAAATCAACGTCGTCTTTTCAGGTGACCTAATTTTTTTTCCGGCAGTGTAGTTAGTGAAAGTGCGATCGATATAATGGAGAAAATCTATGGGGGGAGGGGTTCGGGGTGGTAGCTATGCCACCGCGTTATCTGTTGGCAGACAATGTTGAAACCCTTATCAATACGTATACTATCCCCAGGTGGCATCTGCCGTCATCGGATCAAAATCAACGTCGTCTTTTCAGGTGACCTAATTTTTTTTCCGGCAGTGTAGTTAGTGAAAGTGCGATCGATATAATGGAGAAAATCTATGGGGAGAGGGGTTCGGGGTGTTAGGTAAAGGATGACTTTGGTAAGACTTTTAGAAGGTGCAAAAATTTCAAGGATGAGGTATTCTGAAAAGTTGTATGGGGAGTTATAAAAATGTTGTTTGACTGTTAGGTTTCGGTGGACGCTAACTGCTACTCCTCCCAGAGCTGCACCGGGCGGCCTATCTGCTCGGTAGATAGTGAACGGGGGCAAGTGTAGCTGTTGGATAGGTTTAGAAAAGTTTCGTTTAAAATGAAATGCTGGATGATAGCAAACTCGAAGGTCCACCCGGTTGGAGCGCAGGGATCTGATGTTGTCATAGTAAATTTATGTCATTTTAGTTTATAGAAGGAGCACTAGCAAGCGGGAAGAATGCGTAACGCATTCTATTCCCTGCATGGGCAATATCTACATGCGTATGGAAAACCAACCGGGCGGCTGTTAGAATATGCTGAGTGATGAGGGGACGTTGGAATGGGAGACACTCTTGAAGAACCACTGACATGAATCGATTGATGTTTTCTGTGCTAGGATATGCTGAGTGATGAGGGAACGTTGGAATGGGAGGCACTCTTGAAGAACCACTGACATGAATCGATTGATGTTTTCTGTGCTAGGATATGCTGAGTGATGAGGGAATGTTGGAATGGGAGGCACTCTTGAAGAACCACTGACATGAATCGATTGATGTTTTCTGTGCTAGGATATGCTGAGTGATGAGGGAACGTTGGAATGGGAGGCACTCTTGAAGAACCACTGACATGAATCGATTGATGTTTTCTGTGCTAGGATATGCTGAGTGATGAGGGAACGTTGGAATGGGAGGCACTCTTGAAGAACCATTCACATGAATCGATTGATGTTTTCTGTGCTAGGATATGCTGAGTGATGAGGGAATGTTGGAATGGGAGGCACTCTTGAAGAACCACTGACATGAATCGATTGATGTTTTCTGTGCTAGGATATGCTGAGTGATGAGGGAACGTTGGAATGGGAGGCACTCTTGAAGAACCTCTGACATGAATCGATTGATGTTTTCTGTGCTAGGATATGCTGAGTGATGAGGGAACGTTGGAATGGGAGGCACTCTTGAAGAATCACTGACATGAATCGATTGATGTTTTCTGTGCTAGGATATGCTGAGTGATGAGGGAACGTTGGAATGGGAGGCACTCTGGAAGAACCACTGACATGAATCGATTGATGTTTTCTGTGCTAGGATATGCTGAGTGATGAGGGAACGTTGGAATGGGAGGCACTCTTGAAGAACCACTGACATGAATCCATTGATGTTTTCTGTGCTAGGATATGCTGAGTGATGAGGGAACGTTGGAATGGGAGGCACTCTTGAAGAACCACTGACATGAATCGATTGATGTTTTCTGTGCTAGGATATGCTGAGTGATGAGGGAACGTTGGAATGGGAGGCACTCTTGAAGAACCATTCACATGAATCGATTGATGTTTTCTGTGGTAGGATATGCTGAGTGACGAGGGAATGTTGGAATGGGAGGCACTCTTGAAGAACCACTGACATGAATCGATTGATGTTTTCTGTGCTAGGATATGCTGAGTGATGAGGGAACGTTGGAATGGGAGGCACTCTTGAAGAACCACTGACATGAATCGATTGATGTTTTCTGTGCTAGGATATGCTGAGTGATGAGGGAACGTTGGAATGGGAGGCACTCTTGAAGAACCACTGACATGAATCGATTGATGTTTTCTGTGCTAGGATATGCTGAGTGATGAGGGAACGTTGGAATGGGAGGCACTCTTGAAGAACCACTGACATGAATCGATTGATGTTTTCTGTGCTAGGATATGCTGAGTGATGAGGGAACGTTGGAATGGGAGGCACTCTTGAAGAACCACTGACATGAATCGATTGATGTTTTCTGTACTAGGATATGCTGAGTGATGAGGGAACGTTGGAATGGGAGGCACTCTTGAAGAACCACTGACATGAATCGATTGATGTTTTCTGTGCTAGGATATGCTGAGTGATGAGGGAACGTTGGAATGGGAGGCACTCTTGAAGAACCACTGACATGAATCGATTAATGTTTTCTGTGCTAGGATATGCTGAGTGATGAGGGAACGTTGGAATGGGAGGCACTCTTGAAGAACCATTCACATGAATCGATTGATGTTTTCTGTGCTAGGATATGCTGAGTGATGAGGGAACGTTGGAATGGGAGGCACTCTTGAAGAACCACTGACATGAATCGATTGATGTTTTCTGTGCTAGGATATGCTGAGTGATGAGGGAACGTTGGAATGGGAGGCACTCTTGAAGAACCACTGACATGAATCGATTGATGTTTTCTGTGCTAGGATATGCTGAGTGATGAGGGAACGTTGGAATGGGAGGCACTCTTGAAGAACCACTGACATGAATCGATTGATGTTTTCTGTGCTAGGATATGCTGAGTGATGAGGGAACGTTGGAATGGGAGGCAGGTTTGATGAACCACTGACATGAATCGAATGATTTTTTCTGTGCTAGGCTATGCTGAGTGATGAGGGAATGTTGGAATGGGAGGCAGGTTTGATGAACCACTGACATGAATCCAATTATCTTTTCTGTGCTAGGATATGCTGAGTGATGAGGGAACGTTGGAATGGGAGGCAGGTTTGATGAACCATTGACATGAATCGAATGATGTTTTCTGTGCTAGATGAGGGGTGGGCGGAAGAGGGAGCAGGGGTGGGGAGGTCTTAAGATCACTGGAATCATGGTTTCTGGTTCGGCAGGGGTGGGGGCAGGTCTATTTTTGCATTTGTAGCAAAATGCAGGGTGGGGCAAGGTACAATTCACACACTTTGGGTTGACACGATTTTGACACATAGATGTAGAATGGTCTGAACTGCATATACCGCATACCTGAGGTTGCACACGAGGTGCTCCTGGAGGATGATCATATCTCTGGCACTTCTCGAACCTCATCCTTTGAGGGGCTGAAGCGTGGGCTCCATGCGGTGATGTCTGGCGTATATTAATGCTCCGTCTTCAGAAGTGCGTCCAGAGTAGCTGTGTCCCGACTTAGGATTCTGACGAGCGTCGTGGGTACCGCGTTGTTTCTGATGCGGATGGCTCTGAAGATGGTGTGACCTTGAAGGGGAAGTTGCTGGGCCACTTTGTCATCCGTGTACACCCGGACACTGCCATAGATTACCACTGATAGTAATGGGGTAGGGTGGGAGGGGGGAGGTTGCAGATTTGATAGGTTGGTAGCCCGCGTGCGAGGTCCAAATTGGTGCTGAAGATTGCGGTAAGTGCGAGTGGACTGGGTTAAATTGTGCAGCTGTGATAGGCCTGTCCAAGGGCAGATATTCAATGCCGCTCACAGTTCCGCAGTCCGAGGCTGGTGTCGTCATCGTGGAACCTGATACTCGCTTGCGCTGATGATCTGGGCTAATTGAGTCTTCCGGCCTTCGTGAGCATTTGGTCTGATGCGTCTCCATTTGATTTGGTTCAGGAGGATCAAATATGCTCGGACGTCTTGCAGTTGGAGGCAGTGGTGGTGGTTGACCATGGTCCGGCATAGCCGATGTGATGATAATAATAATAATAACTCACTGGCGGAGATATGAACACTTGTGCACTGGCTTGACACAATAACACAATGACTTCCTCGCTGTATACTTGTGGTTTTGTTACGTAGCACTTTGTAGATTTGTAGCAGAAATTTCCCGGCACTTTGTAGAAGTAGACAGTGAGTGTGTGTGAGTGGAGGCCACAGCAAGACTCAAATGATGCCACGAGCAGTGCCAATGTATAATACTATGAGAGGCTAGCTCTCTTTTCCAAAATGTTGCCTCTTTGACTTTTAAAGTCGCACATTTTTCCTGTATTGACAAAATGTTATAAGAAACAAAGTTTTTACGGTTCCGCCTAGTCAATACCTATTTTATTAAAAATTTTATCGTGACATAATCACTTGTCTTTTTATGTGTAGGTACATGTTTGTGTCTAAAGATATTGACATCTTCATCAGCCTAAGTCATGGTAGCACCCAAAGTCATTCACTATTTGTCCATAAAAAGTTCATTTTAAAATATAACATGCAGATCATGTATTTTAAAATGAACTTTTTATGGACAAATAGTGAATGTCTTTGAATGCTACCATAACTTAGGCTGATGAAGGTGTCAATATCGTTAGACACCGAAACATGTACTTACACATAAAAAGACAAGTGATTATGTCACGATAATTTTTTAAATAAAATAGGTATTGACTAGAGGAAGAGGAAGGAAGAGGAAAGATAGAATTGAATGGGAAAATTCTAGAAGTGGTTAAAAGTTTCAAGTACTTGGGAAGTGTGATCACAGAAGATGGAAGGATAACTGAGGAAATTGGAAAGAGAATACCACAAGCGAACAGTTTTTACCAGAGCATAAGGGGTATTCTGTGGAACCGAGATGTCCCAAAGAAATGTAAAAATGTATTATATTCAACCTACTACAGACCCATACTAACATATGCAGCTGGAGCGTGGACTACTACAAAAAGAGAGGAGAGTAGAATACAAGCCGCGGAGATGAAATTCCTAAGAGGTATAGAGGGCAAGACCAGAAGAGATAGAGTTAGAAATGAAGAGATTAGAAAAAGGACAGGAATCTTGAAGCTGCAGGACAGGATAGAAACAACAAAGTGAAAGTGGTATGGACATATGATGAGAATGGGGGAGGAGAGAGTACCAATGAAAACTTTCTGTGAAAAGATGACAGGGAAGAGACCACGAGGAAGGCCCCAAAAGAGATGGGCAGATACAGTGTGGGAGTGTGTAGAGAAGAGAGGAGGAAAACCTGAAGAAGTACTAAAAACAGGAGAGGAGTGGTGGAGAGACAGGAAACGTTGGAGGTCCTTAATTCACAACCCGACCCAGGAAGCTGGAAACTGGAAATGAAGATGATGATGATGACTAGGCGAAACCGTAAAAACTTTGTTTCTTATTAAAATGTTGCCTTACCTTGACTATCCATAATTGACTTTCAGTTTCCCGAAGGATACAGAAAATTTATTTTTCTGAATGAGCATGATAACACATTATTAAATTTCAAAAAATTTCAAAAATTGATCCGGTTAGCTCAATTCAATTGCCAGTGTTTTGCCCCGGTGAACCATTGGGCTTGTCAGTTGGTATGGTACACCTCACCAAGAAACTTGCCTAATACATACTGTGGAGGTATCCACATTTCGGCACAATTATATGCCCCATTGGGGCAAGTAATTGTTAAACGTTTATGGACCACCGACCAAAATTTGGTCTCGAGTCGCTTTTCGATTATTTGGCATTTGTAATGGACGGCAGTTATGGTTGTAGGATTGAATTTTTCAATGTGTGTGTATGATTTAAACTGGTCAAAGATTTCATTATTTAGTCTACCCTTTTCCCTTCTTGAAAGCAAAAGTCTTATCCACTACTGGCTTGCTGGGCCTATCGTAGCTTCACCAGAGCCCTGTTAGCCGTTACTTTTCAGGGTTACTGTAGGACAGGCTGTTCCAGCCGAGCAGCTCGCTCGTGAGCAGCAGAGTACTCGCCGCCTTTTGTGAGTAAACCTGCAACATGCAATACAGCTCTGCTGTGGGGGGCTGCCATCACTTCGCGGTGGATACATCAAGACTGGCAGGAACGCATAGACTTGTGCTATGACCTTCGCCCAGTGACGTATTGGCTCTCACCCTGAGTCCCCCTCCAACCTTGCTCCGAGCATCAATGCTGAGTACTCGCATGTACGCATACTCAAACTCTTGGATTTGGAACAGCCTGCTGTAGGACCTTCACAGCTACCGTAACGGTCCCGGGGCACAGGAAGTCCCCACTGTACTTCGCCCCTACAGGCAATCCCCTACTTTGTGCCGTTGCCTGTCTCCCACGACGTGGACGAGGGGTTGGACTTATGGGAGACGTACAATCTCCCTATCCTGACGTCTGCCTCGGAGACCTGGGTTATGAAAGGAAGGGAGAAGAGCAAAATACAGACCAGTGAGATGAGGTTCTTGAGAAGCAGTATTGGAGCTACAAAGATGGACAGAATAAGAAATGAGAGGACCAGAGAATTAATTAAGGAGGAACCATTACAGGATGGTATAGAGAAATCTAGACTTATATGGTATGGTCATGTAAAACAAATGGAGAAGAGGACACCCAGGAGGATACACGAGACGAAGTGGGAAGGAAAGAGACCGAGAGGAAGACCGAGAGACAGGTTGCTGAAGGGGGTGGAAGAAAGCATGAAGAAGAGAGGAGAAGACTGGACAAGGGTGGAAGTTGAGAGATGGTGGGAAGACTGAAGATGTTGGAGAGGCTTGTGTTCCAAACAGACCCGACCAGTGGCTGGAAACTGTGCAAGATGATGATGATGATGAGTCTACCCTTTTAATTCGGGGGGTCAATGATTTTTAAGTTTCCCGAATGATAATTTTAATATTATTTGAATATTTTTAAGCTTGCCTGTTTATGGTCCTGGGAGCTACCGTAATTAAAAATGAGTGCCATATTCTCTCCAGGGTCGCAGGCGACCTGAATTAGAAACCAGGCATCCCGAGCTGGAATTTGCGTGTGGTCTCCTCCTTTTGCCATTTTGCATCACGTTGCTGGGAGACCTTGTACCAGACCATACCAAGACTTTTAAATTCTTGGCAGGGCTGGGGATTGAACCCGGTACCTCGGGGGTGACAGCCAACAATGCTAGCCACTGCGCCACGAGGTAGTCCTGGGAGCTAAGGTAAAATCTAAAACTAAGGCTAACTACTACATGCAAACATAGTTGATCTGACAGTGCAGGGGTAGCCTATTGTCAATAGTTTAGTTAAAAGATTAAATAGTGGGTATAAAGTAATTTAAATTTAAAATGTATGTATTCCTATTGGATTTAGTCGAGATTGCATTTAAAAACATGAATACTGTATAATTTGGTCAAGATTTGCACCCCTACACTATTAGGCATTTTGGTTGTTGGTAGACATAATATTTTCCTTCGGAAATGTTCTTAATGTCTTCATTAATAGTAACGTTCCTTGAGTTTATAATTGCTTCGCTACTGTGGATCTTGATGGCTGCAAGTCTTATTTTGCTCTTTAATTTTCTTCTTGTTACACATACGATGGAGGTCACTTGTGGGTGTTAGCCAGTGGACCTTCAGGATCCTTTTAAGTACGAGATTTTGGAATAGCTGGAGTCTCCTGATGTGCAAATCAGCCGCAACTCCCCTGGCAGGTGGGGCATCCATTGTGACCAAGGAGCCCATCGTCTAGTAATCAACAATTTGTTTTAGTGCTAAGTTTCGAGTCTGTATTGGTAGTTAAGGGGTAAGTAGATGAATAAGCATTCCTAGCTTTAGTTCGGACTTTGTCGATATGTGATTTAAAAGTTAATTTCGAATCTAGAGTAACGCCAAGATATTTGGCCTCCTCGGTCCATGTAATCATGTCGTTGAACAAGCACAGATTGCCATGTTCCCTTCGGGATAGTCTCCTGTTGTGGAGAACGGCACGAGTCTGGGAGATATTAATTCTCACTCGCCATTTCCTACACCAGTCCTCGAGGAGTGCGACTGAAGCCTGAAGCCTCCCCACAGCTAGCTTGAGCTTGAAGGAGTCCGACATCAGGGCTATGTCATCTGCAAACATTGAAAGTTTTACCCCTTAAGCCTTGGGGATGTCGCAGGAATAGAGTATGTATAAGATTGGGCCTAGAATCGATCCCGCAGCACCCCTGCATTAATTTACTTGGTGGCTGAGCGGGTATTGGATAGGTTGATTATGAATTTACGTGCCGAAATATAATTTTGAAGAAGGAGCCAATGACTTGCCTTTAGTCCCAATTTATGTAATTTATATAGCAGTCCCTATCGAAAGATTCCGCTACGTCCAAGAAGACGACTCCTGTAGCTCTTTTAAAGTTGAAACCCTTAGTGATGTAATTAATAAGTCTTATGAGTTGCTGTGGTGAGGAGTGGTCATTCCTAAACCTGAACTGCCCGTTGGGGATAGACTGTGAGACCGCTTTGGACTCCAGCAATCGTTCCAGTATCGAATTTTCATATATTTTACTAAGTATGTCCAATAAACTTATTGGACATGATAGTCAGATGGATTGCTGGAGTCCTTCCCAGGTTTTGGGACCATGACGACCAGTGCCGTTTTCCATCTGCCTGGGAAATGATTCAGCTTAAGGAGCGAGTTATGAAGATTTAATAGGTATGTAAGACTTTATTTAGGAGATGCTTGATTACTATGTTTGGGATTCCATCAGGTCCAGGGGCTTTATCCCAAGGGAGATTCTTTATTAGTTCAGATAACTCTTGAGTTATTTCCTCATTACTATGCGCACTGGCTCTTACACTTGCACTGTTTTCTTCTATTTCTAGGTTGTGCTTGATTGAATTATGTCCTCTACTAGTTCTACGAAGGCTGGATCAGACGGTTCCTTGTTGGGGTGGAGTTTCTGTTCTAAGCTGTTGGCGAACAAATCAGCCTTTTCCATATCTGAATTTTCAATTTTGCTGTGAGATGTCATGGTGCTCAGCTTAATGCTTTCGTATGCTTCTATTTTTCTGACCACTAGACATTTCAGTTTATTATACTGTTCCCTGACTTTTGGGTCTCTGTTATTTTGCCATGTTTTTCTTACCCTATTTCTGGAATTAATTAGTTTGAGCATGTCATTTGGTAAATCTGATTGTTTTGGTTTGTACTTTCCTTACCTTCAGCATGTTGGTTTGCATTATAGTTGCTTGTATTAGCTTGGCTATATCATTCGTAGCTTGTTCCGCTTCAGCAGCGTTGTCTATTTTTTTAGGTTTTTCTTGAAATTTGTTGTTTAAAATATTGATGAAATTTTTTCAATCCAGTTTTTTCCATTCAATTTTGGTGTTGGTGTTGGTGTGAGCTATAAAGTTAGTTTGATGGGATTGTGGTCCGAGTTGGTAGCACATATTGTTTCCAGAATTATGGTTTCATCTGTGTCCTGGGTTAACACTATATCAAGCATGTCCGGTAATTAATTTGAACAGTGTGGTATATGTGTATTTGTCTGGGGCTGAAGGGTCAATGCCATTTGCCTTATAGTAATCATGTAGTAATACTGTGAATGCCACAGCAAGGCTTAATTGATGCCACTAGCAGTGCCAATGTACTATGAGACACTAGCTCCCGTTTCCAAAATGTTGCCTTACCTTGGCTATCCGTAATGGAATTACTGTTTTCCCAAAGATACAGAAAATTTATTTTTCCAAATGAGCGTGATAACACATTATCAAATTCCAAAAAATTTGGAAAATTGATCTGGTTAACTCGATTCAATTGCCAGTGTTTTGCCCCAGTGTACCATGGTTAGCAGTCACAGGTGTTCTGGCCCCGGGTGCTGAAATCTTGAGTAATCAGTCCCATTCGTAGGGTCTTACCACACTTCCTCCTTTCCCAGCATGGGAAACATGAACTGGAATTTGAAAAGTAGTTCCCGATTTCCGTACATCTGAATCTCAAAGATGAAATAAGTCCGTGGTTCGCAACTAGTGGAAACCGTAGATAAATCAAATGGGGGAATATATGCGAATACTGTATATCTTTCTTCCAAATTTTCGTTCTAAAAATCAGGGAGGGAAAATTACGCGAGTAAATATGGTATATGACTTCTCACTGTGGATATTGACCATGACAGTGACATGGCACGTGTCTGCTAGTTGGTTGGGTCAAAGCAAGGATATAACAGATTGGTTAAAATGGATGATTGTATTTGGTCATTCCCATGGGCACATAGTGAATGAAATTGCCCAATTAGTAGTGGCCAAAAACTATCCTACCATAGAGATTAAAGTCCATGAATACAGGTCTGCCTGCGTAGGAGACTGCATCATTGAACATTTGGAGTCAAGTAACATGCAAGAGGCCTCTGCTTACTGCATCACATCTTCAAAGGGCTTGAGAATATGGACATCAGATCACAGTGGTCTGAAATCGCTGAGTTACGTCTGATTAGTCCTGATGCCAGGCATACTGGTATTTCATCCATCGTGTGTGGAGGGTCTGGTGCAAGCGGTGGGTGGGTGTGTCTTTCATTCCACTCATTCACGTGTCTGATTCTGTGGAAACTCCTACCCTCAGTAAATGCTTGGTTTGAGAAACACTCACCTGCTGTGATTTGAACCCCATTGCAAATGTTCAGGACTATTTAGAGCAGTGGGTGGAATGCAGACATCTCAGTGCTTAGTTGGAATTTGTGATCTCGTGAGATGTTGCATACTTCCAACACCTCGTGGAGTCACTTCCTCCTTGGTGTTACTTATTGAGGGTGCGCATCATTGTATAACAGTCTGGCACAGGCTTGCTCAAACCAGGCTTTTCGCTAAGTGGGCGTCCGTTCCATACACGGGCTGCGACTAGGCAGAGTGGCTGCGTTCAGTCTTGGCAGCATAAACCAACCAATTGCCTAACTAAATAGGGGTAACACCCTTGAACTTTTCCTCCTTTTGCTTGACCAGGTAAATCTGTTTATGGATATGAGAGGCAGGTCTGTTCTGGAGCTTTCTGACCCTCAATGGATTGCGAACCTAGCATTTGTTACAGACAAAACGAGTCATTTGAATACTCTCGATGCTTATTTGCAGGAAAAAGGTCAATTACTAGTTTCTCTGTTTTCGAAAATTCGTGCAATGCAAATGAAATTGGAGATATAGGGAAATCAATTCCAGGACCGTAATTTCATTCATTATCCGAATGTGACGAAATTCGCAGTAACAATGACCTTCAGTCATTCGTTCAGTCTCTAGATAAGCTCAATGTAGAATTTGCGAAAAGATTCTCGGAATTCAGGGCACTTGAGACGGATTTTTATATCTTCATGTTTGGTTGATGTCAAAACTGTGTCTGCAGAGATGGTTAGAATGAATAGATCTGCAATGTGACCACTTTATTAAGGAGGAGTTGAGAGTGGCCAATGACATCATTCAGTTTTATTCCTACCTACCACGGGATAGATTTGCTTGACTACATGCGAAGGCGCCAGCTATAATGTGCATCTTTGGTTCTACATATTTGTGTGAACAACATTTCTCCGCTTTAAAGCAAATTGAGACATCGATCACAAATGACAGATAGCCATCTGAGGGCTGTTCTTCGACTGCACACCAGTAGTAGTATTTGTCCAGACATTCCCTCGCTTACAGCAAAAAATGGGACATATACTGTACATCATAATGTATGCACATGAATGCCTGCAGTTTTGTAATGTAAATACTTTGTCAATAATAAAACAGTATTACATTGAACCTGCTGCCCCTGAATCGCTAGCAATGCCTGCCCGGTTCAACTGGGCTTCGTCTCGCTACACTGTCACGTATGCATGCTGGTAAGCCGCCCGCATTTACATCACGCCTGCCCGGCTGCACTGAGCCAGGGTAAACGGGCACCCAGTTGACCACTCCTGGTCTGGCATATTGAATGGAAGACGATAAAGGCATGCCTTAGATTAGGTTCCAGACAATTTAAAAGTGCATTTTAATTAGATCATTTTTTAAAATCTGTCCTATTGTTTAAAATTTCAGTAATGATGAACATGACCAATTTATTTAGATATACAATACAATAATGCCTTTCTTAAAGAACATTTCTCAAGAAACAAAACTAGGCCATGTTGCTCATTAAGCAGAGTGTAGAAATGTTTGTGGGTAAGCTCACCACCACCAGATTCTCCAGAAAACATGTTGTATGTATTGACAAAAATTCTTTGTTATAGGATATGGCAACACTGTGAATATATTTGTGAGAGTGATCTAGGACAAGGCAAGAGGAGAAGGGAATTTCACCACTTTTAATTGTTTGGTTTCATCTTTAAAAGTAAGCTTTGTTGTGAGATTGGCATGTGATATTAAAGTTTTTGCTTTATATGTTTTGAAGAAAAATGGTGCAAGAGAGGGAGAACAATGTCAAGCTTGTGAATTCATTTCAGAAATGCTACTGGCTATAGACCACTCCAGTACTACATAGATTTTGCAATTTCAATTACAGGCTACAGAAAATAGTTGGGAGTTAAGAAGCTTTGCGCTTCAGGCCAGGTGGTTCCAGGTTCGATTCCTAGTCCTGTGTTGGACATTCCATGCTATTGCATGTTATTGTCGGAGCATCATATTAACTTACTGCAGATGTTTTATCGAGAAATTATTTGGATCATTTGCTGGGGTAAAAATTGAAAATTCACTTTCCAGATGGCTTGGGTTCAATTTCCAGCTCTGCCTTGAAGAATTTTATTCGTGGTGTGTATGGTGGCACAGTGTGTACTCGACTTCATGAGGCAAATTGAGAAGAGAAGGGTTCCACATTATCCTGGGAGTGTTTTTCCATGGTATCCAACTCCAGGCAGATGTTGAGAATAACACAATGCCATAGCCAAATTTGCAATGGCAAATGCTGGAATAGTACCTTCTTTCAAGTCCTGGGACACCTTCAGCTACAGTCACCACAGAAACACAGGTTATTAGACAAATTGAACACACATTGAGTTGGTAAATTGGCTTTCACGGCCAGTGAATTAAAACTCTACATTTTTGCTATGTTTGTGCCATCTCTTGAGTGGGGTTTCTCCTAGAACACCAAGCTGGCTCATCAGCAGGCTCTTCGTGTCCCTGCCCGGACCCCCACAGGAGTATCGAACTGTGCACTACCTCCCTTTTTATGAAGCGCATCTGCGTCTCTTTACTGCGAGAAGGAAAGCTCCAGCAGCCATAACCTCCGTATGAAGGCTTCCAAAAAGATGGTGTATTGGCTTTCACGGCCAGTGAAATAAAACTCAGCATTTTTTCTAGGTTTGTGCCATGTCCTGTGTGGGGTTTCGAGAAACGGAACGAAGTAAAGAGGTACAGGTGCGCTTCATAAAAAGGGAGGAAGTGCACAGTTCGCTACTCCTGTGGGGGTCCAGGCGGGGACACCAAGAGCCTGCTGATGAGCCAGCTTGGTGTTCTAGGCGTAACCCCACACAAGACATGGCACAAACCTATAAAAAATGCAGAGTTTTAACACATTGAGTTGATGGCCAAGATATCCGAAGCACTTACACTGGTGTGATAGAATTGTCTGTTGTATCAAAGATTAGGTGTGATGGCTTGTGCACAAAAAAAAAAAAAAAAAATGTTGAAGATAGCTTATATGTAGAAATTAAATGAACCATATTGACTCGCAATAATATCTTCACCTTACTAATTGTAGGTTACATAATTCCACCTTGCCCAATACTAGGACCTGTAGCTTATTTAATTTTTCAGGTTCCTGCTTTGAAGTGTTGATGATTGCTCAAGGCTGTGTGGGAAGTACTCATTCCAATGGAGAGAAATTGGATTTTGGAAGATTATGAAACCACAACCTCCTCTGTCCAGAGTGAACATTGGATAGGGGAAGTCTTTTTCCTAGAACTCGGAGACAATTATTTTCATAAGGAAGAGTTTTTTTTATGGAGGAAATAAACAGTATTATGAAAGTGGAAAAATGTGTTATAAATGTGTACTGTACTGGATTGTATTTTATTGTGGTCATATGACTTTCAGATTATTATTTATTTTTTGCAATATTCATCTGGTAATTTGGAGAGAAAGGTGCTGACTGTTCTTGATTGTGGAAGTATATATTGATGTTATCAGTTATATACAGTAAGCTTAATGTTGCATATTACATTGTGTTTTGGCATCTTATGAAAGGATTTTTTTTTTCTATGTTTAAAAACTTGTCGTAGAAAGCAAATTCTTGCTGTTAGTTTGTCGAATATGTCCTCAGTACAACATTCTTAAGAACAGGCCGAGTAATGCTAATTTTTAGTTCTTTATCATTTCATTGGTTTGTGTTCTATTTATAATTTGTACAATTTATTTTCTGTTGGCCCCTCCAGGGCTCAGATTCGTAGATTAGTATTTCTTGCTTATGTGGATGTCAGCGATGTATCCTTTTAAATGTAGCTATCTCAGTGTAATTTCCAAATCAAGTCCTTGAACTAATTTTTTGTTTTTGTCTTTTTATGCGGATGGACCCTGAGTCTTATGTGGTAATACTTTCCTGTTTAAGATCAAGCCCTTAAAAGGTGTAATTATTTTTCATCATCGTTTAGAATTGAGAGTGGGTTTTCTGCAAAAAAAATTACATTTCCTTGTTTTCTTACCATTTCCGACATATTGATAAAAATGATCTCTGTAAGCCCACTGTTTGCACTATACACATGTGAAAATCTTCATAGTGTTATAGTAAATGTGGGGAAATTTCCCCAGTTAATGTGCAATTCTATGACAGCATGGCTGTTGAAAACGAGAAAACTTCTCTCCTGTTGGAAAAGAAATCTCTATTTGACCGTTAACTCACTTATGGTATTGATGTTTTAATAAGAGATTCTGTACTGTATTTCGAGTAAGTTGACCAAATACAAACTTGCAATTTTGTAAAAATTGTAAAACTAATATCTATTATCCTTAGTGTGGCGTGGGTTCTCTGCCCTCTTATAAGTGTTGTGATATGTGATTGTTCAGTGTTTTTCTGTAATCAAGAGTATTCTAATAAACTAAAACATACCTACATTTTCATTTGAGACCGTTTTGCCTTTCAGCATCCAATCTACTGTCCTTCCACCAGCTTAAGGTCCGTGGCAGGAATGCAACGAGTCAGCTGGTGACAGCTGGCCTCTGCGTGAACGACAATAGTGCCAACCTACTACCTACCCGTACGATTTCACAATTGAAACTAAACGAAAGTAGCAGTGAGTAAACATAGCGTGAATAACATCGTGTAATGGTTTCTACAGCCCTCACTTTGAACGACAAGTGTAACGTTAATTATTGCCCCATCTGTTGGTAGCGACAAATGTAGCAGTTTCGCTGCCGCTAACTGTTGGGTGATAAATGTAACTGTTTACCTTTGCCTAAGCTATGTTGTTTTAATGGGCGCCAAGACCTCAATGCAATGCTGAAATCTAAATTTGTATTTAACAATGTCTAGCTCTGGCAGAACACCTTCAAGACTCTATTCACTCAGATCGTGGTATGATTTGATCATTAACCCAACAAACAATTGTATCAGGAGAAGGAATTGGTCTATATCTAATGCTACCTACTGAAAGCAAAGATTGCATTGTAAAAGAAATGAATTTATTATATAAAACAAATATAGCAAAATTAATAATAATAATAAGTATAAAATTTTAATTGGAGCGTTGCGATTTTAATATTACCGATAGAAAATTACGTGAAAACGGAGTCTGATAAATTGATTTTACTCTTATTTCCAAGTTATGAAGTTACTGAAATATGAAATATAAAACAAAGAAAAATGAGAGATTGCGTATTTCTGTGTCATTTGCGCTTACCACTGGAAATTGCCAAAGCATTTCCCTCGTACTGGATGATGCTGTGTGCTTCCCACAGTCTCCTGGACGTCGCCATCTTCTTCGTTATATGATGATATTGTGGTAGATTAGATAATTCTATGGTCCGTACATCGGACCCAAACACTCGTATAACCACACTGGTTAAGTTTTACAAAAGTTAGTCCTCCACTCCATGGAACATCGGAGCGACTCCCGCGTGAACCATACTTGGCAAGTTCAACACAGATAGTCACTAACTCCCCTGAACATCGGAGCGACACGCACTTGCAACCACACTCCGCAAGTTCTACACAGATAGTTACTAACTCCCCTGAACATCGGAGCGACACGCACTTGCAACCACACTCCGCAAGTTCTACACAGATAGTTACTAACTCCCCTGAACATCGGAGCGACACGCACTTGCAACCACACTCCGCAAGTTCTACACAGATAGTCCCCGTTCCACGGCGCGTCGAACGATATATTCACCTGTCGGCTCCCCCACTCTTCAGCCGACATCTAGCTTACGTCGTCTCCACTGATTGGCTGACCCACCACGCGATCTTCCCCTCCTCCGGGTCATTACACTCGGCGGGAGGGTTCCGTTCCAACAATTCGCCTTTCCTTGACGATGCGAGCCCGCTTGCGTAATACTTCCCGACAGGATTAAGCTTGTATTTGAATTCCCAGTGAGTCACGTCTCTCAATATACCCTAACTGACGAAACTCCGTAAAATTCCGCAATCACATAATTTTCTATGATATTGTCGTTCGTAATAATTTGCTTGATAGCGTTTTCTAATACATAGAAAACCTTTCTGAATGCTAATAATTTTTATAAAATGCTCCGAAAATATCTTAATAATAATTATAATAAATTAATAATAATAATAAATTAACATGAAAAATTCTCTTGGCTGAACAATTTGCCTCGTACATAAATATAGAATGGCTTCCTACTGACTTATGCCAGTGGCATAAAAACCCCTCAAAAAACACGTTACAATCGGTGCTGAGTTGGCAATACCTGCAACGGCACGTCCACTCAATCAACGCAGTTGGAATGTCTCTCCTCTCCCCTTCAGTCCCCTAAGACCATGAGCTGGTGGACGGACAGTAGTCTGCATGCCTCTATTGGCAAACAAGTCGCATCTGTAATCCTCTGTTAGCAATTAGCACTGCAACCTCCTCTGCTTCTACATCTCTCACTTTGAACACTTAATCTATCGCCTCCTAGGTCTACCTCTGCTTCTCTTACTGGAACTAATTAACCTCTTAGGTAATCTCTCCTCCCCCATTCTCGTCACATGACCCCACCATCTGAGTCGGCTCAAACAAACAGCTTCATCTAGCAAGTTCATTCCTAACTTAGCCTTTATCTCTTGGTCATGAGCAACCCAGCAATCATTCGTGCTACCCTCATATCAGTTACCTCTAGCTTATGTATCAGATATTCTGAATTTATCCAGCTCTCACTTCCATACAGCAAGGTCAGTCTAAATACTGAGCGATGTAGGGCGAGTTTCGTCAATATACAGTGCACTCTTGTTAATTCGCGGTAATTAATGCGCGAACTTCCGCGAATTACCCGCAGTAATTTTTGTTAATCCTAGTATAACAAAACTATTGGTTAAAAAATTGAAATAGGCTTGAACATGCAAAATAATAATTATAACACTTGATTATAGTGTCTAGTAAGATATGCTAGGCTAGAGGCAGGCCTATGTGGATTATGCCTACATTAATATCTTTAAAAAAAAATCACCAATTTTTGTTTCTTAGATTGTTTATTCTAATTTTCGGTTGCTCCCGAAGAAAACATTATATGACAATGAAAATTCATCTCGTTTATATAAGAGATAATTGTGACTATAGGGATACTAGCTTAACTGTGGGAAACTTTCGGGATTTCTGTTCCATCACTCCCGCACTCAATAACTGCTGGTTCTCCCTTTTCCTCACCAACAGTCAAATTCTGTGAAATTTCTTCTTTGCTTTTATGTCTTAAATCATAATTGTCTCTATCGACGTCTAACTTGCCCGGTCGAAATATCGTCGTCACAGAAGTCGGCAAACACTTGCTCTTGTGTGAGCGTAGTTGCAGTATTTTTCTCCCATGACTAGGAAGCTTTGGAGTGGAAACTATCTTTTGATATTCCCTCAAGAGAGAGTTCTGTCTACGTAAGTCAGGTGGTGCAATATGACTTAGAGGTGAAAGCCAGTACAGAGGAGTGGTCCTGATGCAACCTGATATTATCCTCATCGCCGAATTCAATTGGGCATCAATCTGCTTCACATGTGGACTGTTAAGCCACACCGGAGCACAGTATTCAGCAGCTGAATAGACAAGTCCTAGAGCAGAAGATCGTAATGTTGTTGCTGTAGCTGCCCATGTGGTTCCACATAACTTCTGCAAGATGTTATTGCGTGAAGATAAGTCGCTTGAAATCCCGCCGACCACCCATCCTAACAGCGGAATATCGATAATTAAATACTTTTCAGATTGACAACAAGTGGTCTGAGTTATGGAATAATTTATTCCATGAGAAATATGTAATCTTCATTGATCCTATCAAGAAACCAGCCGGCATGGAACTACCACGCCATACATGGAAATCACTCAACAGAATTCGAACGGGACATGGGGTCTGTGCAGACAGCTTATTCAAGTGGAGTAAGGCTTCCTCACCTCAGTGCGACTGTGGTTTTGAAAGACAGACCATCCAACATATCGTGGAGGACTGCAGCCTTCGAGCCTATAAGACTTTCATGATGCAACGCAGCCTGCTCTAGATTGGATTTCCAATTTAAATCTTACCTTGTAAATTTGAACTTTTTATCTATTGAATATGTGTCTCCTCATTCAAAATTTATTTCAATATTGTTCTTTTAGGCTAACTACTAATGTATATGTTTAATGTGTTCTTTAGCTTGTAATTATGTAACCATGCCATACGCTAAATAATAATAATCTCCCATAACTTGTTGACTGCATGAAGAGCATCTAACAAACACGCTCTCGGTATTGCGCATGTTTGCGCTACTAGGCAACAATCGCTGTTTACAATGCGCTGTCTGCGCATTCACCCTTCACAACTCACAGATCAGTCCTTGTGGTGTGACTGCTGGGAAAGGGAGGGTAGGTTCTGAGTGAAGGTGCATTTCTCTTGTATTGTTTGGGCTTCGAAGATAAATGAAATCTGTGCTATACCACTTGCGGCAACATGCTCGTATGTTTCGAAGATTGCGCAAGTAGGCCTACTGTTCCATCGCAGAGAAACGCAGTTCAGTCTATTCGAATCTCAATGATTCCGTCTGTACACAACACGTCGCATCAAAATTCTTTTAAACGACTGAGAGATTGCTGTCAGAATTTCTATTAAAAAAAAACTCTTGGAGACCTGTCAATCGACCGTAAAACGAATTATTCGCACACAATTTATCGGGAGTACACTGTACTAACTTCCTTCTTGCAGAATATTGTGGATCACAACTGAGAACTCACTGCATTGGCTTTTCTACACTTGGACTCAATTTCCTTCCCCACACAGCCTAAGTATTTAAAATGGTCCATCTGCTCCAATTTAGTTCCTCCTACCTGGCATTCTATTTTCTTGTGTTTCTTCCCTACCGACATAACATTCGTCTTTGAAATGCTGATCTTCATACCATATTCTTCACATTTCTGTTCAAGTTCTAACATGTTGGCTTGCAAGCTTTCGACCGAATCCGTAATTACAACCAGTTCATCAGCATAAGACAGACTGCTTACCTGGTTTCCACTTAATTGAATCGCACCTTCACCTGTTATAAGAAAGAAAAGTCCTCCGAGAGAAAAATGGATGAGCCTTTTCGAGGAAAGCCTTGCCCTCTAAATCGCTAATAGTGGATTAAATTACACTAACTCAAACACATCTGGGATACAAACCCCTCTTGACACATCCCTTGTTGAGAAATACCATAGTTCTGAACAGTCTATCATCCCTACACCTGGCCAGAGACAGAATTTAAGTAGCGTGCGTATAGACTTGCTCCATAGTCCATACGAAGTAAATGATACAGTATACACTCGATTATCCGGTTTGTGGATTAACCGTGCACTTCTTCGCCTAATTAAAAATAATTGAGAACACCGGATACAGTACGAGCATTTATCTTTAATTGAATTGGTCGGAGCTGAAAAGCATTAAGTCAAAAATGGTCATTTTTTAGACAATTAGTATAATGAAGTATTGGACAAAGGACCATGGAATGGCACAGGAAAGAATTAAGTCAGCCTTCTATTTAAGCTAGAAACCACAGCTAGATGCAGTGCGATCAGAGGAGAAGAGCATTAAGCCAATGACTTGCCGCCTTTCAGCGCCGTATTCCGTACTTAATGTTGGCTGCACTGCAAGATTCCCGCATTCTACAGTGCTATTGTAAATTACATTTGTACAGGGATTAGGTGGATTTTAGGTTATAAATCCATTTGAAAATGAAATATGTGAAATATTCATTCTGGTAACTTTATGCCTCACTAAACTGACCACAGAGTAGAAAGGCATTAAGTCACGTTTCAAAAATGTATTTGAAAAATATGTTCATTAAATTAAAATTGATATTCCGCTAACACAAATATAACCTGAATAGTTGCTTCACAACATAGATGACTAATATAGTGTGTTTGTTATGTTCTGTTCTGTCAATGACGTTTTATCTGTCTCCTCAAAAGTAGTGAAAACTGACTTAATACTTTTCAGCTCCGGTCGATTCAATTGATTCTGTACTGTAAATTGAATATGTTTGAATTTATTTTTCATGCATATTTTTTGCAGTGTAGTCCCGGTATTTTTCGTACATATTTTTGCAGTGTAGTCCCGGTATTTTTCGTACATATTTTTGTTGTGTAGTCCTGGTGGGGGTAAGTTTCTTTAGTACTGTACTTTGCTTTGTCCAGTCTTGTTTTGTAATAGCGACGTCCGTAAGGAGGTGGGATAGGCTTATTTCAAGGTTGTTGGAAGGCAGTGCTGTCTGCATTCCATTAAGGGATCCCCTTGAATGGCCAACAACTGTTAACAAATTGTCATACAGTAAGATATGGTATGCTGTGGTGTGAACACTGTTTGGTGTAAAACGTAAACAAGTAGTACTGTACTGTATTTAAAAGAAAATAATACTGTAGAAGGCATTCTTCTTCCAATAATCACATGCTTTTGGACGATTAGCGCACCGGGTCTTCATGAATAAAGATCTGTCCATGAGTACAAAGCTTATGGTGTACAAAGCAATAGTCATTTCTACATTGTTGCATGGCTGTGAAACGTGGACCCTTTACCGACTTGATCTTAGGAAGCTTGAGCGCTTCCACCTACAAAAACTTTGATCAATCCTGAGGATTAAATGGGAAGACCGCACATTACCAATATTGCTGTTCTTGAAAAGGCTCAAATCAACAGCATAGAATCATCCACAACAGGTCACCAATTTAGATGGATTGGTCATGTCCATCGGATGGATGATGTGAGATTACCTCGTCCAATGCTATATGGTGAGCTATGCTATGGCACCAGACCTCAAGGTGGTCCTACAAGGACCAATTTAAGCAGACCCTGAAAATGACAGGTCTTGATTCACAAACCTGGGACATGCTGGCTGAAGACCGCTCAACTTGGCGCTGTACCATCTCGGATACAGTAAAAACGTTTGAAAGGGATCGATGCACACATGAAGAGGCCAAGCGTCAAGCTAGGAAACTTCGAGCTGCCCAACCACGTCCTCCTCCAGCAATACTATGTGACTTGTGTGGACGCTTGTTCCATGCCAGGATTGAACTCTTTAGTCACCGTAAACACATCCACAAACTGGACTGAAGGAAGATGATTTATACTCGGATTCGAGTTAAAGCCGATGATAATGATGTCAAAACGTTGTTTAGTATCGTTGGTTTCAATAATAGAAATTGTAACTCGCAGGACAATGTAATGTTCTACAATACATAGTTCCCCTTCATGAACTCACAAAATTTATTTGAAACATGGTGGATATCAACGGTGAATCGCAAGCAGTAAGTTTAAATTGTGCATTTGGGATTTAATTAGTCTATTTCTAACTAGGTTTGTTGATGTTCAGTTAGTTTGGACTTTGCAAACGTCTGAGCTCATGGAAACTATAGGTCATTGCTTTGGAAAACAAGTTAACCTATGGGTGAAAATAAGCTTGCGTACTTGCGCCGAACTGCTTCTGAAACCCAATGTAAAAGCTCATCTGCTCGCCCCCCCTAGAAAAACTTTTACAGTAGTTATTTAGATTTTTCTAGGGATCTTGGGGACATCAGCTTCTCTGGTACCTGGTTTTAAGTTTCTAGGATACCTGCAAGTGTTGCATTAATTCATGTCTCTTTCCATTTTTGTCTTTATTATACATCGTTACACCACAACATGACCTTAATATCTTGGAAATTTTCCTCAACACTTCCTCGGGGTTTGATGTTAAAAGTTAGTTTGGACATTCTGAAAACGTTGAGTCCACAAAAACTATAGGTCATGGCTTTGGAAAAAAAGTTAATGTAGCCTAGGGTTGAAAAATGCTTACTTACACAGTTCTTTTCCTAAGCTGCCAATTCAAATGACTCCGATTTGGGCCCCTCGAAAAATGTAGAATATTTCAGACTCTTATAGCAATCTTGTATCAGCTTCACTGGTACTATGATTCTAGGATGCCTGGAAATCCCTCATTGATTCATGTTTATTTTCAGAATTTACCTACACATCACTCCACCTTGGCCATGGTAACATACACGAGCTTATGTTTGGCCACTCGTAGCGCGACGGTGCATTTCTCACCCCAATGCATGGAGCCTTTATGAGACGTGGCATATTCTCGGATTAGTCACCAGTCTTTATCACATTACATTGTATTACATAAATAATTAGTAACCTATTTTTATTTATATTAGTCTGCCTCTTTGCATAGTTGCTAGCATTGTCGGCTGTCACCACAGAGACCCGGGTTAAATTCCTGGCCTCGCTTGCTGAGCCCAAGGTTGCAGGTTCGAAACCTGGCGCAGTCAGCTGGCATTTGAGGGTGCGCAAATGCGTGCGAGCCGTGTCAGTAGATTTACTGGCATGTTCAAGATCCCCTTCAGGGCAAAATTCCGGCACCCCGGCGTCTCTAAAAGCCAGTGTAGTTAAAAGGGACGTAAAACCAATAACATTATTATTATCATTAAATTTCTGACTATGCCAATAAATTTATCTCTGGCCCGAGGGCTGGATTGAGGTACACTTAGCCTCGTGAGGGAAAACTGAGAAGAGGCGGGTTTGATTCCTACCTCAGCCATCCTGGAAGTTGTTTTCTTTGGTTTCTCACATCTACTACAGGCAAATGCCGGGATGGTACCTAACTGAGGGGCCTCGGCCACTTTTTATCTAAATCGTACCTCAATTACAAATACACTGTGTAATACAGACATCATATTGACACAGGTTATTAGACAAATCCTACACACACCCAGGTACATGGGACTACATAACCACGATGTCACAAAGCCCCTAAATAATCAACAACTTATTTTGAGTATGCCTTCTACTTAAACTTGAGAGTGCTATCAACGAAACGGTTTGTCGCTACGTGTGCGCCTTTTTAGTTTCGTATTCCAGCTATTTGAGGCGTTGTTATCTGAAAGTAGGCTTACTTGCTCTTTTGTGATAATTCATAGAACCATTTACTTTGTTCTTTTAATCTCTATGGTGATGTTCAAAGAGATGGCAAAGTTTGACTTCTGTGCACTGTAATGGTGACAACAAACCCAGTAGAGCGAGTAGTGGTGATTCTAAAAGTCTACCATACCCAGGAGGGGGCATAGGGGATAATTATATCCCCCCTAAAAGCATGGTTTGTCACCCATAGGGAAAGGCCGTTTAGCCAGTCACTATATAAGGCAGTCGGCCAGCAGACCCCAGTAATACACCCACCAGGATGTTCGGCCACCAGTAATTGGTAACCCGTCCCTGGCCAGCTCGAACCATGGTTACCCTGAACCATGTTTGCTCTAAAACAATGACCACGAGACAGAGGCCAGACCAGAACACACCATCACTTCCTGTCACCCTCCCTCCTTTTCTTGAAAACTTGGTAGCAATGTCGCAATTTTGACATCCATAAATTTCACTAACAGTTGCTCATTTAAAATCTAAATATTAATTCAGAAACACACGCACACACAAGAACTGGACTGCAATTGAAATTTTTTTCCCTAGTCTTTTATTTACTACCATGACCGAGATTTTATATCAATCATTCCCTCGAAAGAACACCATTACAATTCAAACTTAAATTCAAATTTAAATGATCCACCAAACCTTCGAAATGTTAACATTACTGAAGTTACTTTACAGTCAGACAACAAGCTCTTACTTGTTTTTTTTTTTGTTACTTTAAATTTAACAAAATTTTGAACATTAATAAATAGACAGTTATTATTCTTTTACTTCCCAAATTTTTGGCGTTATGTTAACCTTTATCAAACTACGATGCATAAATACTTAAATACACTAATGGAATTGTGTGACATCCCATATTTAACTTTCAAGTTTCTTTTAGAATGCAGTGACCAAGGATTCAAAATGCCTTCTTTATACATTTATCACAATTCATACCCTGACCAAAACAACTTGAGCATGTCCCAGCATGATTATAACCAGCTTTCTTTCATTTCAACAATCATAAAGCACTTCTTTCCATATATTTGCTGTTCGCATGTCTTCATACTCGTGACCTGAACAGACAGTAACGGTAAAGTCGCCTTTCAATTTTAGCCACCCATCAAGTTTAAACAACAGAAAATTTTCGAAGACCTATTAAAACAATGCCGAACAGGAAACAAACACAAGACCAAGTCAGAGCTACGAACTGGGATCACCCATACACCATAATTCATCCATCACTCAATAGTCTTCATAATTTCCTGATAACTTTTCTCACCCACAAGTAATAAAACAACTCATTACACACAAGTATGCAAATCAGCAGTCGCTGAGATACCATAAGGCAAACAAATATTGGAGACTCTTACCCTTAGACAAAATCTTTCCATCATGACTCCCTCGACTTACACCAGACCCACACACACAGTGGTAGAGCGATCTCTCTAAAGAAAAGTTTCTTACCTGTCACTGAAGTAGTCCAGTCCCACTCCTGAACTACTCGGATCGGGAAAGCACTATTTACGACCTGGTCAGGATCAAACCAAGTATGATCCCATACTCCGACCAAACCTTCTCCCTACCAGCAGTTACCTCCACGTAATTCAAACTCGCATAATTGGCCTCGTTCCAATGAATGAATACTTCGACTGAATAAAATTCGTCCTAATATCTAAATTACCGCACGCACACTAACACAAACACATCCCAGAACGCCTATCCATCTACACAACAAAATTTGATAACAGTAGAAATGGCATGAAGTAACAAAAACACTACCACCGAATGCTTAAACAGTGTTACTCAAAACAACAAATTAAGGAAGGTACACTTAGACAGTAAAACTGGCAGTTTAGTGCAGGCAGCAAGAGATGACAGCTACACAAATACAGACCACACTGGATTGTAAACCATTCCTCATTCCTCTCGGGGTGTAAACCATTCCTCAGTCTTACGTTCGACAAACTTAAAACAGTACTAGATGACCAGTGCTGCTCCGCAGCTTTCTTTCATTTCAACAATCATATACTGCTCCTTTCCATATGATATTTGCTGTTGGCATGTCTTCATACTTGTGACCTGAACGGACAGTTACGGTAAAGTCGCCTTTCAATTTTAGCCTATCTTTCATATTTTGGAAAAGTTATGAAATTGTAGACTTATAAGATCAAATATGTGTGTGTCTGCCTGTCCTTCTCTCTGGGTTTGTCCCACCCTATGAAATCCTTAACGACTGCAGCTATCGAAGCCAAATTTGGTGTGAATGGAGATCTCTACCTGAATATCTCAAGGCCATATTTGAAAATAACATCAGTGCTTCCAACTCCTGAAATTTGAACTCTTAAGTTGGATATCTCCGAAGGTATTCATGGGAACTGTTCCAAAATTGGCGCACATATAGACCATATTTCAGATTCATTTTCAGAAGCCCATATATCATAGTGCTGCCAATATGATTCTACACGTCCCTTAATACAACAATAACTAACTAATGTTTAACTGCATGTAGCATCCGTACATTTGTAGCTCTTAATGTTCCAGATTTGGCAGTGTTGCCAAAATAATTCTACGCGTGCTGATAGGTTCAATGTTTAACTGCATTAAACATCCAAGTTTGTATGTGCGATGTATGCTTTAGTGGATCATCATGATCATCATTTCCCATTTTCCAGTTGACACCGGATGGGGGCAAGTAGGGTTCCTCTCCACTTTGTTCTGTCGTTCCACCATTCCTCTTCCGACACGGTGTTCCAATCCAGATTCTGTTTTTTAATGCTATTCTTCACCGAGTCCATCCAACACATTCTTGGTCTTCCTCGTCCTCTCTTCCCTGAAATCCATCGTTCGAGTGCTCGTCTTGGTAGCCTTACTTCATTCATCCGTTTGACATCTCCAAACCATCTCAATCTGTTTTGCTCCAGTTTGTCATTTAGTTTATGTACTCCCAGTTCTTCCCGTATATCTTCATTTCTCACTCGATCTCTCCTCGTTTTCTGGACCATACTTCTCAGGAATCTCATCTCAGCTGCCTGTACTCGGCTCTCATCCCTCTTAGTCATTGTCCAAGTTTCTGCTGCATATGTCATTATAGGAACATAATATACTTCGTACCAGTGGCGGTTTTAGAACAAGGGCACACGGTCACGTGCCCCACCATTAAATATTCTCCTTGGGTCGTAGTCGTCTTGATAGTCCTTCCGTGGTATTGGCGCTTATGTCACGACCAAGCAGTTCAATCGCCCTGGTGTTCACTTTCCTCAACAGTTGCAGCATGTCACAACGAGGTGCTGGACACATGTCTTTTGAGACCAGCACAGTGTTGCCACATGCTACCTATTCCTGGCTCTGTAGCCTCATCCCATCATATTCAGCGGGGCGAGGTGAGAGAGGGGCTATGGCAATTTCCTCGACTTGGGGCACAAGAATCATGTGACAAGACGGTCAAATGGCTGTGAAAGTAGCAAGTTGGGGTGAGAAGGGGAGGGGTTGAGAGGGGTGTTAAAGTGCACCGGTAGAGGGCAGACAAGTTCATAGATGGCGTATTTACATACCCTCAGCAATTTTCCACCAAAATAATGTACGGTACATCCTTCTGAACATTGCGCTCTTTATTAATATGTAAGAAGAAATATCAACATATATGATATGCATTGAGACAGAAACGTAACATTTTGAACGTAGGCTATGTTCCGTAAGTGAATTTGTATTATGTTATAACGTCAAGTTTGAGAATTCTCTTCATCTCTTCATCTAGGCCTAGGGGTATACACAACTGCGTGACGACAGTCCTGCCTCAACACTTGGCTTCGAAAGTTTTGGCGCCTGCGATATTCAGTTATAAATGTGTATGAGTGCGGTGGTCTTTTGCAGTGTTCAGTAATATTAATCTTACATAATAGGCCTAGTTGTTATTGGAAGCATGATTTGTGAGGTGCGAATAGCACGTTCCCGTTTTAAACATAATACAAATATACACCGAACGCGTATTTCGTCGTAAGAGGTAGGCGGTTAATTCCTACTCGTCGTCTATCTATTATGTGTCATTCTGATTTTAGACCGTAACTGAATGCTGCGACAAATTACTTAATCATTTTCACTCATTGGAGGTTATTTATTTATTTATCGTATGGCTTTTAGTGTCGGGAGTGTCCGAGGACATGTTCGGCTCGCCTGAGTCTGTAGCTGCTTCCAGCGGACACCCTAAAGGGTGAGCTACAAGTTCCGTTCAATTTCAAGTAGTTCCAACTTTCGCCACCAGATATCACGCATTGGAGGTGTTCATGCCGTTAACGATGATGATGATTATGATAATTGTTGTTTTAAGGGGCCTAACATCTAGGTTATCGGCCCCTAATGGTTTGGGTGATAGAGAAATATGAGTTGAGAATGAAAACTATTACTAATACTAACTACAGACTTACGTACTAGAAGAAGAAATGATAAACAAATCAAGGATAAGGCAAATAAAGGACAGGAAGAAAATAAATGCCTTGTACCCTCAAAGAATGAGGAATGAGGGACTTGGAAGGAAGGAGAGCCATGAAAGGCACATAGGAAAGCGTAACAGGAGACTGCCCGTCCCAAAGTCAGAGGAAAAAGGTGACAAAACGGACCCAGCTCAGGAATCCCTCGGGGTCGCCAACTCCCGAACTCACCAGCCGTGAGCCCCTGAGGGTACAGCAATGTATGCAGGGTGAACCAGAAGTGGTGGGGCTACACACATCCTGCCTCCTTGAGGGTCTTGTGCAGAAGGCAGGAGATAACATGTAAAGAAAAAGAAGGCTGACCCCTCGAAGAATGAGGGTATCAGGAAAGATGAGACAAGGGCCAATTAAGGCGGGAAAGTGAAAGACTCCCTAGGACTTGGATACCCTAATACCGTTGGGGTCGGAAGAGAACAAGAGTTGACCAAGAGAGGTCGACAGGAAAGAAGACGGATAGGAGCCCGGCACAAGTAAGTGGAAGCAAAGCCGGACTCATCTGTTGTCCCGTGGTCGCCAACTCACGTTCCACGCGAGCCTCTCGGGGGTGTCGTAAACGTAACCATGAAATAAACGAGGTAAAAAACTTACAAAATAAGACCTTAATTTATGAGGATAGACTATTAACAAATGAATTAGGCCCTCCAAAACGAGATCTGTGCATTAATCAAGTCTCTAAAGATAAACACAGAACATATAACAGGACTTCCAATAAATCTTTGTATGAAAAATGGGATTGGATAAGTGGGTGTCGGGTAGTAAATTCATTTTGTTTTGTTTCCCGTGCCAGTTACTTGGTGGCGATGACACATGGACCGTGACTGGCATCAATGATTTAAAACATTTACCTGAAAAATGTAAGAAACATTGTTTAAAGTCAAAATGTCATACGAACATTGAAATATAGAATAATATCGTATGGCCTCGGGTGCCTGGTGCAAGCTTTGTTAATTGACACCCAGAGGGTAGCTTGCATGTCGAATTTCGTCGTTCCTTTGAACGCTATGAACGTCAAGGAGGTTAGATATCTAAACTCCTTGACACTACAGCGCTTTCAAGTAGAGAATGGAGGAACTTTGTGTTGGCGGAAAATCCCGAGATTAATTTTGCCATTGAACACGGCCTACTGAATTCAAATGGGTTCTTTAACATGCCAACAACGTATGACATGAGTATCGTGATTTTTGTCGCCTTCAAAAATCACTTATCATGGCCAGGGGCGAACCTGAAATCTTGGGGTTGGTAGTCCGACACTATAACCACTCACCCACCGTGGCAAGCAACAATGAAATGAGCTTAGCAGTGTTGGTGTTAGGGCAGCAACTGGATGATGGCTGTTCGTAAACACAACGAACTTGTGGACAAGAATAGGTAGGCTATATTATGTTGCGCATTCGATTAAGGTCTTAATAATATTCACTGGATTTTTAGGAATTTGAAATGTCCGTGTTAATGTATTTAATAGATCCATGAAATGATTGAGTTTAAGTAATCTACTTTAGGAATATCTGAAGGAATAGTAGGAGTGCTTGTATTAATACGTGACCATTAACTTCTTGATCATAAACCACGGGAACTGCTGTTTATGTGGAATCCAGCTACCAGACGTGTCATTTCACCTTGGAATTCCCATAAGCATTAACCGGGAATCGAACCGGATCATCATTGGTGCGAGGCAAGCAGCTTTTCCGTTGCGGCATCACAGCTCGGTAAAACCGCAGAGAAACGATTACTAAATGGCCGCCACATTTAAACCAATTGAGTGACATCGGTTTTCTTGTCTACTCATGGTACGGCCAACATGTACCATTATGGGCGTACGTCCTCTGAAAAATGTGCCGTGTCCCACCCTTGTTTAAGAGTACGAACCGCCACTGCTTCGTACATGACTTCTTTAGCCGTAATTGGTATATCCTTGTTCCATACTAGTCCCCGTACCCGTTGGTAGAAAGCACTCCCAAGTTGTATTCATCTAGTCTTCCATCTTGTCAGTTCACTTCCCAAGTATTTGAAGCGTTTCACCACTTCCAATCCCTTATCTCCGACTTTGATTACTCTGTTTCCTTCTTTCTCATGTCTACTCATCACCACTGTTTTACTCTTCTCCACATATCTTCAATCCCCATTGCTCAATCTTTTTATTTATTACGTCTAACTGATCTTGTACCTCCATCTCATCCTCGCTCCAGATCACAACATCGTCTGCAACAACATTACCTTCATCTTTGCCCTACTATAGTCTTTCATTGCTGCCTTCATGATGTCATCCATCACCATTAAGAACAATAAGGGTGACAACACACTTTTAAACACAATTTTAAACCATTCCGATGTCCCGACTCTAGTCTTCACACTACTGTAGCAATCCATGCACATTGCATTTATCATGTCTCTCAGTACCTTGCCTATCCCCCTATTTGTTAGGCTTTCCCAAACTTTTGTTCTAGGGATGCTATCATAAGCCTTTCCTAGATCATATAAGTCATTACCATATCCTTCCCATATTCCCAACTCCTTTCAATGTTCTGTCTCAGAATGAAAATGGGTTCCACTGTTGACCTGCCCCCTCTAAATCTAACCTGCTGCCTCCTCAATTTGGCTTTCTACCTTTACTCTAATTCTTTTTTCTAGGATTCTTTCCATTACTTTGGCAACATGCGATATAATGGTGATTCCTCGGTAGTTACCACCTTTCTTGAATATCGGCAATATTATTCCCTTTTTCCAGTCTTCTGGAACTTTCTTCTCTCAACAAACACACTTGAGAAGTCAGTATTTCCACTGCAGTCCTACTGGTCCTGCTGCCTTGATCATTTCTATTGCCACTTCGTCTATTCCCACAGCTTTCCCCATCTTCATCTTTCTAACTGCCCATTCCACTTCTGCTGTAGTAATGTCTGGTTCTTCTTCTATTTTTTCTTCCACCGTTTTGGCTGTTTGCGTAACTTCTCCGCATGCCTGACATCTCGCCATCAACAGCTCGCTGAAATATTCTTTCCATCTGTCCATTATCACTTCCGGTTTTGCCAATATTTCTTCTTTGTTTTTCACGAACCCAGTGTTCTCCTTTTCATTCCTTCTACTTTTTATAATTCCAAATAGTAATTTTTTTCCACAATTTAAATCCTCCCTTACTTCCTGGGTGAATTCTTCCAGCTTTTCTTCTTTTCCTCTGCAATTACTTTCTTGCAATCCCTGTTTGCTTCTACACACATCAAAAAAAGTTTTGCATCACCTCGGTTCCCAGATCTCCGGCATATAGACGTTGACTGTGTATATTGTATCCAAGATACAGTCCCTTTGACTGTTCATAGATGTCACTAAAACTGCTCAAAGATGTAAACAACCATGCATGAGCAGGGCCTATTAGACGGAGGGGGTACGACAGCCGATCAGTTCCAGTCATTCCACCAGGACGAAGGTACGCTGCTCATGTTGTCTGTAGTTCTACCATGCCTAGAAGGTCAATACCGCAGCTCGATCGCGTCCGCATTGTTACTTTGTGTCAAGAAGGGCTCTCAACAAGGGAAGTTTCCAGGCGTCTCAGAGTGAACCAAAGCGATGTTGTTCGGACATGGAGGAGGTACAGAGATACAGGAACTGTCGATGACAGGCCTCGCTCAGGCCGCCCAAGGGCTACTACTGTAGTGGATGACCGCTACTTACGGATTGCCCTGACAGCAATGCCACCATGTTGAATAATGCGTTTCGTTCAGCCACAGGACGTCGTGTTTCAACTCAAACTGTGCGCAATAGGCTGCATGATGCGCAACTTCACTCCCGACGTCCATGGCGAGGTCCAGCTTTGCAACCCCGACACCATGCAGCGCGGTACAGATGGGCCCAACAACATGCTGAATGGACCCCACGGAATTGGCATCACGTTCTCTTCACCGATGAGTGTCGCATATGCCTTCAACCAGACAATCGTCGGAGACGTGTTTGGAGGCACCCTAGTCAGGCTGAACGTCTTAGACACACCGTCCAGCGAGTGCAGCAAGGTGGTGGTTCCCTGATGTTTTGGGGTGGCATTATGTGGGGCCGACGTACGCCACTGGTGGTCATGGAAGGCTCCGAAACGGCTTTACGATACCTGAATGACATCCTCCGACCCATAGTGCAACCATATCGGCAGAATATTGGAGAGGCATTTGTCTTCATGGACGACAATTCTCGACCTCATCGTGCACATCTTGTGAATGCGTTCCTTCAAGATAACGACATCGCTCGACTACAGTGGCCAGCATGTTCGCCAGACATGAACCCTATCGAACATGCCTGGGATATGTTGAAAAGGGCTGTTTATGGACGTCTTGACCCACCAACCACTCTGAGAGATTTACGCCGAATTGTCGTTGAGGAGTGGGACAATTTGGACCAACAGTGTCTTGATGAACTTGTGGATAGTATGCCACGACGAATACAGGCATGCATCAATGCAAGAGGACGTGCTACTGGGTATTAGAGGTAGTGGTGTGTACTGCAATCTGGACCACAAATGCTGAAAGTCTAGCTGTATGATGGTACAACATGCAATGTGTGGGTCTCATGAGCAATAAAACGAGCTGAAATGTTGTTTGTGTTGATCTCTATTCCCTTTGTATTTAAAGGTTCCGGAACTCTTGGAACCGAGGTGATGCAAAACTTTTTTTGATGTGTGTATATATTTTGCTCTACTTTCTTCCGTCTTTTTTGTTTTCCATTCCTTCCAAGTTTTCTTCTTCTCCTTTACCTTTTCTCTCACTCTATCATTCCACCATTTTGTCGCCTTTTCCTGTACCTTTCCTGATGTTCTACCACATGTTTTCTCTGCACTGTTTACAAATGCCCTCTTAAAATTTTCCCATTCTTGTTCCACATGGATAATATCCGTCCTTGGTATCTGTTCTTGCAATTCTTTCTTAAACTCTTCTGCAACCTTGTTTTCCTTTCGTATCCAGACCTTAATCTTTCTTTCCCTTTTTTCTGGTAATCTCGTGACCTTTCATACTTTTATTTTTGCTACCACTGTCCTATGGTCTCCTCCAAAGGCTTCCTCTGGCATGGCTGTGACATCCATTAGTTCTTGCCAATGTCCTTTTTCGACTAATACATACTCTATCAGAGTTTTCGTTCTTCTATCTCCCCATCCATATCTCGTTATCTTCTGACTATTTTTCTTTCTGAACCACGTATTCCCTATAATTAATTGGTTCCGCTGACAGAAGTCCATTAAAAAATCCCCTTCTGGATTCTTACTGCCATAACCATATGGTCCCAAAATCTCCTCTCTTCCCACTTGTGTATTCAGATCTCCCATTATCATTATTTCCTTATCCCCTATATATTTTTCCACATCTTCTAGGAATTCTTCTAAGTTCTTTTCTTTATTCCCCATTTGTGGAGCATATACTTGGAACGGATCTTTTGTCCCTGTTTGGAACTGTATCTTTCCTATGATCATCTAGTCACTGATCTTCTTCACCTCCTCCATATACTATAGGACATCCTTTCTTATAATCATTACTACTCCATTTCTTGCCTCCTGTCCTCTACTGTAAAACAGCCTGTATCCTTCCTTTAGTTTTCTTTCCCCTTTTCCTTTCCATTTCGTTTCACTGAGACCGAGGATGGCTATATCCTTCTCCATCATGAAGTCCACTAGCTCCTCAGTCTTGTCTGTCAGGGTTAAGATGTTCACTGTACCTATTCGGATATATTGTGATGCTGGTCACCCATTTCTCACAGCTCCCCCAGCATCTGAAGAACTGCGCGTCGCCTGCAGGGGACGCCCTAGCATTTCCAAGGCTGAACCATATTTGCTATCATTTTAGGCTATTATGAAGATGGGGTCGCCAATCCCAAATGCATTTTATGACCTACTGCCAGGTATGAACTAGGCCGCTCCTAACATGGAGAACAGACGCCCTTTGTAGCCGCTCCTCTGGAGTACGGACGCTACGAGTGTCCATAATATGGACAAATATCTTTTACTCTATTAACCCCGAGCACTGGGTTGCCTCTTCCGCCAACTTCGCTGTACCGTAGGACTCCTTCACCACCGCAGGTGCCGTTGAGGTCTTCACTCATACCCTGAGCTGGGCCCTCCGTATTTATAACCCCCTGGAGAGAGGGTGTCCCAGCATTGTAAAGCCCCCAGGAATTGGGCTACCTGTTGGTCCGCGGGTTTTATTAGAGGGTATTAGAACCAACCCTAACAATACAGGAAGGGCTCCCCTATCCTCCACCTGGGGACGCGCCCTCTAGAGGTTACAGGTTCCCCCGAGGGCTTTAGTAGATATGACTGCTTATTATCAGTCTCCACAGCTACCAACTGGGTATTAATAATCTCAAGTCTTTTGAATCCCAGATTCAATGTCTCTGATTAGGTGTACGGAATAAACTTAAGACTTTAGCACACTGTAAAGTCAACTGCTATACTAATTTACGGGCTTATACATAATTCTTCCACGTGCAATGTGCACCTTAGCAGCCATAAGCATGCCTATTACAGTATGTACAGAGTCCACAAGACTACCAACTGCCTAGTAACATTCTGAGAACATTTGAACCCTGGACTCGATATCATAGAATCTTGGGAATATTCATTGCCATTTTTTGGTCCGTATTGACACGTTTTAATATAATATATTCAAAGGAGTAGCGAACTGCACGCTACCTCCCTTCTATTATTTTATTAATATCGTGTGGCCTCGGGTGCAATATTTGTTAATTGACACCCAGAGGGCAGCTTGCGTGTTGAATTTAATGCTCCTTGGAGCGCTATGAATGTCAAGGGGGTTAGATAGCCTATCTAAGCTCCTTGGCGCTATACCGCTTTCTAGTAGAGAAGTGAGGAACTTTGTGTTGGCGGAAATTCCCGAGATTAATTTTGCCATTATGAACTCGGCCTACTGAATTCAAATGGGTTCTTTAACATGCCAACAACATATGACATGAGTATCGTGATTTTTGTCGCCTTTCAAAAATCACTTACCATGGTCAGGAGCGAACCTGCAATCTTGGGGTTGGTAGTCCGACACTATAACCACACACCCACCCTTATGAACATGGTGGCCACTACTCCTGGAAATCTCCTGGAAAATGACGAACAATTTGAAAACTCACGGAAAATAGCCACTGTTAATTAAGTATAAAAATCTTTCCAAAAATATATATATTACATTGCCACATTCAATACTCCTAGTCTCTAAATGTTACACATTTTCCCCTCACTTTACAACAGATTAGATTTGAAAATTATTTATAAAGCCGTGACGAAGAAAGTGTTTCTCCAAATGGAAGATGGTATTGTGGTATTTGAAGCCATATTTTCAGTGTTGCCTTAGTAAACAAGAGTTTAGTGCTTTTCAGTCGGTCAACACGAATGTACCCAAAAGAGATGGGTTATGCCCTAATCCTGAAATAAATTACATGAGATTAATAAAACACTAGGATGACCAGTTTCGATCGTCAAGCGATCATCATCAGATCCATTACACTTAGGCTACAAAATCTATGTTTGAAATACAGGTGAAAATATTTACAATATGTACAATTATTTAGTTGCAGTATTGGTACTGCAACTGTCAGTGTATGCTAAATGCAGTATATATGTTAGGTGAAATGCTAAATGGTGATAGCTATCCGGAGATTGTACTTTAGAGAGATTATATGGTTGTAAACTATGGTTAAACTATAAAATTTTTAGGCTAACTACTTATCTGATTGTCTTCCGTACTACAGCTACTCGCAGTTTTCGTGCTCACTGGAACTCACTGTGCGGTCGACTGCGGTGGTTATCTTAACGACTGGTTTTTCCCCCCTTCTCCCCCCTGTCCCTACGTGCTGTGGGGAGTGATAGCGATGTGTTTATGTGAGGTGTTGCCAACCTAGATAAGATGTATGTTATTGAATGAGGCGGGTCTACAACTATTAAAGACCGTGGATTAGCCCTCGCCACGCGTGGGTTATGCTCGCGTGGCGAGGGCTAATCCACGGTCTTTAATAGTTGTAGACCCGCCTCATTCAATAACATACATCTTATCTAGGTTGGCAACACCTCACATAAACACATCGCTATCACTCCCCACAGCACGTAGGGACAGGGGGGAGAAGGGGGGAAAAACCAGTCGTTAAGATAACCACCGGAGTCGACCGCACAGTGAGTTCCAGTGAGCACGAAAACTGCGAGTAGCTGTAGTACGGAAGACAATCAGATAAGTAGTTAGCCTAAAAATTTTATAGTTTAACCATAGTTTACAACCATATAATCTCTCTAACGTACAATCTCCGGATAGCTATCACCATTTAGCATTTCACCTAACATATATACTGCATTTAGCATACACTGACAGTTGCAGTACCAATACTGCAACTAAATAATTGTACATATTGTAAATATTTTCACCTGTATTTCAAACATAGATTTTGTAGCCTAAGTGTAATGGATCTGATGATGATCGCTTGACGATCGAAACTGGTCATCCTAGTGTTTTATTAATCTCATGTAATTTATTTCAGGATTAGGGCATAACCCATCTCTTTTGGGTACATTCGTGTTGACCGACTGAAAAGCACTAAACTCTTGGAAGATGGTATTTAACTGTATGCACGTTGTTAAGCAATATATGGAAATTTTGCCTTTTTTTTAAAGAGCATGTACTTCTGAGAACTGCTCAGGACTAGGGACCCTGATTTATGGTGATATAAAAGGTTTCAAAGGTCTGCTGAGGACTAGGGACCCTGATTTATGGTGATATAAAAGGTTTCAAAGCCCTTGAATTAAAAAAAAATGAAGGTTGATTATGCTTAACAACTATGTGTACGGTGCACAGCCTTGGTTAAATAGTGAACTCTATAGAAACATTTAGAGGAATAACAAACAATTTACTGGTATCCTAGTTATTTTTTTAAATTATAATTCAACTAAAACTCAAATGAATTATATTTTCTGTGTTTAATACCTAACCTACAAATATTCTTGTAGCAACATTTCCTAAGTTTATATACCGTATATATAAAATTATATATATAAATTGTGTTTTGCAAGTATTTTTTTCTTCTAAGCCTCCGTGGCTTAGGCGGCAGCACGCCGGCCTCTCACCGCTGGGTCCGTGGTTCAAATCCCGGTCACTCCATGTGAGATCTGTGCTGGACAAAACGGAGGCAGACAGGTTTTTCTCCGGGTACTCCGGTTTTCCCTGTCAAAATTTCATTCCAGCAACACTCTCCACTATCATTTCATTTCATCTGTCACTCATTTAATCAATGCCCCGGAGGAGTGCGTCAGGCCTCGGCAGCCGGCACAGTTCATATCCTCGCCGCTAGATGGGGGCTTCATTCATTCCATTCCTGACCCGATCGGAGACTGGAAGCAGGCTGTGGATTTTCATTTTCAAGTATTTTCTTCTATCTAAATTGCATTTTGTAAATATTGTCAATTCAAATTACAGTACTGTAAGTATGTAGTTAGTTTTAGTTGTAAGTATGTAGTTAGTTTGTTTATTAGATATATGTCATTGTTCTATTAGACTGTGGGGTTTGAGTGTGTCTGGTGGCAGTTGCATTGTTTATTAGTTATAGTTCATTGTTTCATTAGACTGTGATGTGTGAGGGTGCATGTGAGTGTGCCTGGTGACAGAATGTTCTAGTGGTAGTATTTGTTGTTGGTGGAACTTGAGTATTTTTTCGTTAGTAGAATTTTGTTATTTAATTGTTAGTATTTTTGCTAGTAGAATTGCTCTTGACTTACTCTGAAAGGGAGTAGCAGCCTTTCAGAATAAATCAATACTTTAATAGTCTTATAGACGGTTAAGATATTGATAATATAATCCTACTAATGGCTACACTGCGTTCTGCTGCACGGCTGAAAGCAACGGGAAACTACAGTCGTAATGCTATTTCCGAGGATATGCACCTCTCTATGCATAATTACATGTGATGATGGCCTCTCCTTTGTAACATTTCAATCCGGACGTAAACTAGTCCCCCGTTCGGATCTCCGGGTGGGGACTACTCGAGAGGAGGTTGACATCACAGAAGTGAGAAAGAGGAAATCTGACATTCTACGGATCGGAGCATGGAATGTTAGAAGTCTGCTAGGAAGTGGAAAGTTGGAAAACTTAGAAAGGGAAATGGATAGGTTGAGGTTAGATTTGGTTGGGATTAGTGAATTGTGCTGGCAGGAAGAACAGGACTTTTGGTTAGGAGACTACAGGGTAATTACCACTAAATCAAACAATGGCCTAGCAGGGGTTGGTCTCATATTGAGTAGGAAACTTGGACAGCGGGTGGAATATTATGAGCAATATAGTGAACGGATTATTGTAGCAAAAATCAATACTAAACCTACGTGCACCACAGTGGTACAAGTCTACATGCCTACCAGTCAAGCTGATGATGAGGATGTTGAAAAGGTCTACGAAGAAATAGATGAAATTCTGAGGTATATCAAGGGTAATGAAAATGTTATTGTAATGGGAGATTGGAACGCTGTGGTAGGAAAAGGAGTGAAGGGAAGATAGTAGGAGATTTCGGATTAGGTGAAAGGAATGATCGAGGAAGCAGGCTGATGGAATTCTGCACCGAGCATGAGTTGGTCATAGCTAACACCTTATTCAATAACCACAATAGAAGAATATACACATGGATGAGACCAGGAGATACAGGGCGTTACCAAATCGACTTCATTATGGTCAAGCAGAGGTTTCGAAACCAGATTTTGGATTGTAAAACATATCCTGGTGCTGACAAAAACTCTGACCATAATCTGGTTGTTATGAAATGCAGATTAAAGTTGAAGAAAAGTCAAAAGCCAAAAAAGTGGGCAATAGACAGACTGAAAGTAAAGGATGTAAACGAAAGATTCAAGAAGAGTATAAAGGAAGGACTAATGAAAAACCTATACAAACTTCAATTGCAGACGAATGGGCACTTTTGAAGAATGAAATAACAAAATCCGCAGAAGAAAATATTGGTAGGAAAGAATGAATAGGTAGAAAACCGTGGATTACTCAGGATATACTAGAATTGATGGATGAAAGGCGGAAACACAAGAATGTAAGAGATGAAAAAGGGAAAGAAGAATACAGACGTCTGAGAAATGAGGTTAACAAGAAGTGTAAGGAAGCGAAGGAAGAATGGTTGAAAGAGAAATGTGCAGGTATAGAAAATTGTCTGAAATTACGAAAATTAGACACAGTTTATCGAATGATTAAGAATACTTTTGGGGGAAAGAAGACCAAGTGCTGTATTATTAAGGACACAAAGGGAAAGCCTCTAACAGATAGGGAAGAAAAGGTTGAGAGATGGAAAGCTTACATAGAGTGTTTGTATAAGGGAAAGGAGATTGAGAATCGTGTAATGGAAAGGGAGGAGGAAATTGATGAGGATGCAAAAGGAGATTTAATATTGAGATCAGAATTTGACAGAGCACTTACGCAGGAACAAAGCACCAGGCATAGTTGATATACCGATTGAGTTGCTACGCTGCATAGGAGATGAAGGTCGGATCAGGTTATTTCACTTGGTGTGTAGAATTTATCAGACAGGTGAGGTACCCCCTGATGTCAAGAAGAATGCAATCATCCCTATACCAAAGAAAGTGGGTGCTGACAGATGTGAAGATTACTGTACAATCAGCTTGATTACTCATGCTTCAAAGATCCTGTCTAGAATAATTTACAAGAGGATTGAAAGCCAGATAGAAACGGAGTTGGGTGAAGACCAGTTTGGTTTCAGGAGGAATGTAGGAACAAGGGAAGCTGTACTAAGTCTTAGGCTGATTTTGGAAGGTAGAATAAGGAAAGATAAGAGAACGTTCATGGCATTTGTAGACTTAGAAAAGGCTTTTGATAATGTTGATTGGACTAAATTGTTTGACATTTTGAAATCTATTGGAATAGAGTACAGGGATAGGAGGGTGATATACAATCTATACAGAAACCAGACAGCAGTCATTCGAGCTGAAGGACATGAGAGAGAAGCTGGTATTCAGAAAGGTGTAAGGCAAGGCTGCAATTGGAGAAAAATTTAAAGTGGGAGTGAAGATTCAAGGAGAAATAATTTCAAATCTGAGATATTTCAAATCTGAGATTTGCTGATGACATCGTCATCTTGGCCGACAAGCCTGAGGATTTGAATGAGTTTTTGAATGGTATGGACTCCGTCTTACGGAAAGAATTCATGATGAAAATTAATAAATTAAAAAAAATACTGGAATGCAGCCGAAATAAATCAGGAACCTCTATGCAGATCAAATTGGCAGGTGAAAAGCTGAAGGAAGTAGGAGACTTCTGTTACTTAGGAAGCAGAAAAACCAGTGATGGACGAAGCAAAGAGGTTATAAAAAGTAGGTTGGCTCAGGCAAGGAAAGCATTTCTACAAAAAAGGAATCTGTTGACATCGAATATAGATTTAGGTATTAGGAAGTCAATTTTGAAAGCCTTTGTCTGGAGCGTGGCACTCTATGGAAGTGAAACTTGGACTATTGGTGCAGCGGAAAAGAGGAGAATTGAAGCATTTGAAATGTGGTGTTACAGGAGAATGATGAAGATCAGATGGGTAGATAGGGTTACAAACGAAGAGGTATTAAGACGAGTGGGAGAGGAGATATGTTTCTGGCGACTGCTAATGAAGAGAAGAGATAGGTTAGTAGGACACATACTAAGACACCCAGGAATAGCAAGCTTAGTTATGGAAGGAAGGGTCAAGGACAAGAACTGTAGGGGTAGACCAAGGTTAGAATTGTTTAAACAGATTGCCTCGGATGTAGGGTGTGGGAGCTATGTAGAGATGAAATGATTAGCTCAGGACAGGGAGGCATGGAGAGCTGCATCAAACCAGTCAAAATACTGAAGACTCAAACACACACACACCTCCGTCAATCAATACAAATCATTGTATTGAAGTGGCTGTGGAAGAACCATAATATGGTTCGAAACATGTCCCACCGGTAGTGCGTTTATAACGCGTAATTTTTTGTATTGATTGACGGAGGTTAATTGAATATATTATATCATAGAATCTGTTCACATAAACAGTTTGAAACTCGATTTCCAGATAGATTTTCAGCAACATGCTCACTGTATGTATCAGCGTTACCAAAATAATTCTACGTACGCTTATGTGTTTCATGTTTAACTGAATGTAACTTCCGTAACTTTCACTGGATTTCTGCCAAATTTTGTATGTACTGCATGCCATAATAACATATACACTATACAGAGTCTGTCCTGAAAGTAGTCGAACAGGATTTTTCCCGCGCAGACGGACAGACTGTCCGCGGCTTCTCCGCCTGGGGTTGGTGGAGAGGGGAGTAAGGAAGGCTGGGAGCCAGCCCCACAGTTGGTTCTCAGCTGTATTGGAGTGTAAATCGCTCGTCTCCATAACCTTTGCAAGGGCACTCGCCATGGTTCGTCTGATGAAACAGTGTGCTATGTCATCAAATTTTGTGTTAGGCTCGGCAAAACCGCGAAAGAGACTCTCGATATGATCAAGACGTCTTACGGTGATAACGCCATGGGCAGATTGAGTGTTTTTGACTAACACAAGCTGTTTCGGGAGGGGAGAGTGGCAAGAGTGAAGAATCTTCTAGGCAATGACCGCAAAGTAAGGTTTTTCTTGGAGATCCTTAAACGGCTGAGAAAACGCATCGTCCGTGTCCACCCAGCGATCGCTAACTCCTGGCAGCTCCATCACGACAATGCGCCGCGCCACACAGTCTTCCACGTGCTGGCGTACCTGGCCCAACGCAACATCGCAACCCTGCCTCAGCCACCCTACAGTCCCGACATTGACCCCAGCAGACTCTTTCCTCTTCCCCACCTCAAAACCACTGCAACAGACCGTGACTAGGGAGCTCGACAGCATTCCGGTTGCCGCCTTCCAGATAGCTTACGAGAGTATGAAATGCCGCTGATAGCGGTGTGTGGATGCAGAAGGGTCCTACTTTGAAGAATATTGAGCGTATGTTTCATTTCTGCATTTTTTTAAATTGACCCGGTCTCTCTACTTTCAGGACACACCCTGTATGCACACATTCTCAGAGCAGTGCTATCAACAACCTAACTCTCCATGAGCATTTTATCCATAGACTATCAATATCTCAGAATCCACTGATGTATTGCACAAAAATATTTCAGTTATATTGTGAGCAAATCGTATGACAGAATTTTGTAGATAAGGATATTACTCTAAATCAATCTAATTGCAGGAATTTGGATTGAATCATAAATTTTAAGAAAAGTATGCTGTTTAGTTCTCCACGGAACTACTTGTTAGAACATCAGAATTACTTGTCAAGATATTTCAGTGTTAGTAAAAGGTGAAATTCCCTCCCAATTCTAATATACTGTATAAGATTTTTTCGAATTATATTAATATTGTAGGGGACCTGAGAGGGTGCTCTCTACAATGTAATAGCTGGGGGGATGAAATATCAGTAGCTGGTGGTTGCTTGGAGCTTGAGTGTAAGAGGTGTCGGTTATGGACTGGTTCGAGGGCGTGTAAGCGCTCGAAAGGAGAACTCCCAAATGTACTGTTTGATCGGGTAGTTCGGGGATGCGATATCGGGATTAAGGGCGGTTTGGTGCTGGAAGCTCTGAACAGCTGATCTGCTGTTTGGAATACTGCTAACGTGGGCAGCGGTCGGCTCGCGCTAATAAGCGATACAAGCAGTGTGACGTATGCGAGTAGCTGGCTACGGGCGTCACGAAACAATTAACTACGTGTTAGCTGGATCCTACCGGGACGGGGGATGAAGGGCAGGATCTTAACAATTAAAGCAATAAACTAAATGACCAGATACTTATGAGATGTATGACTTTAATGACTACTTCAGATTTGAAGTACTCCTAGAATTGGCAGAGCAGTTAATGAATCAGATGCTTATTACAATCCAAGCACTAGGGGGTGAAAGTGTGGATGTTTGTGTGAGGAGTGGTGATCGCTTAGACACTTACCCTTTGGCGTTCGTCGGAGCGGCTCTCGGCAGCGGTCTGACACAAGGTGGCACTAAGGAAGACTGACCCCGAGTTACCTCACCTCTCCAGCTTTATAGCCTTTTGAGTGTCGAGTGTGCAGAATTGCACATTTCACAGGATGTGTGGAGTTGGCCGGGGTTATTGGAGGTTGTTGCTATGTATTAGGCTTAGATGTATGTTAGAATTTTATAGTGTATTCCGAAGGCGTTTGTTTGGGGATGGATGTATGTCGTAGATAGAAGGGGATGGGGGTGCATCAATATAGACCGCTCCGTTGCGTAGTGGCTAGCACTCCCGGCTCTGCCAAGAAATTTAATTCTGGTCTGAGGGCAGGAATGGGGTATATTCAGCCTCGTGAGGCAAAAGTGAGAAAAGACAGTTTTGATTCCCACCACAGCCATCTCGGACGTGGTTTTCCATGGTTTCCCATTTCAACTGCAAGCGAATGCCGGAATGGTTCCTAACTTAAGGCCACGGCCGCCTTGTTCTCAATCGTCTTCTGAATTACATATATACACACACTATTACAGCCATCACAACAACACAGGTTATCAGACAAATTCGACACACACACCCCCAAGTACACAGGGCTACATGACCACGGTGTCGCACTACCCCTAAATGAATCTACAACAACATCTATTAATATATAAGACGAGGCCATTTGATAGCCAGAGCGTAGTGGGCAGGAACCAAGAATATAGGACACAAATGATTCCTAATACTGGATATAAACGCGTACAGGTATATGTATATATTTTAATTAAATAGCATGTAATGAAATACGAAGCATAAAAAGTAAACAAAAATTGGCAGGCAAGAAGAGGCTACTGTGATGGGATTCGAACCACCAAAATTTTGTTTTATCAGTATGTGTCAAGGACCACTATCACTCGATTGAAATATTGCTGCGGTAACGTTCTCGCTTGCTGGGCCCTAGGTTGCAGGTTGGTATCCTGGCGCAGTCAGCTGGCATTTGAGGGTGCGCAAATGCGAGGGAGCCGTGTCAGTAGATTTACTGGCACGTTAAAGATCCCCTTCGGGACAACATTCAGGCACCCCGGCGTCTCTAAACGCCACAGTAGTTACAAGGGACGTAAAACTAATACCATTATTATGAAATATTGCTATGTAATGGGTCATCATTGCATGCATAATCTTCATATACGGTACCTATGTCACCATGTATTTGCCTTTGATAATTTCGTACGAAATCTGTCTGTACTGCTGTTCGGCTTGCCAGAGTTTGTAGCTGCTGTTATGTAGACACCCATGGTGTGAGCTGCAAGTACAGTCACGCGTGGAGTGTTGTCTCGGGAGGAAAGTGTGAATGTAAGGACGAGGAATTGGAAGTTAGCGGCTGTGGCTTATAGTTAGGGACCAACCCCGGCATTTGCCTGGAAGGATGATGGGAAACCACAGAAGACCATCTTCAAGGTTGCCGGCGGGGGGGATTTGAACCTCCTCGCCTCCTGGATGTGAGCGAATGGCTGCAGCCACGCCGTAACGACCACGGCTAACTCATCCGGTTGTACTGCTATTATTATTATACATTCTTAGGTTTATTTGTAACTAACTCATCATCTTCATTTTCCCTTTTCCAGCTGACACCCGGGGGGGGGGGGCAAATAGGGTTGCTCTCCACTTTGTTCTGTCGTTCTACCATTCCTCTTTCGACACATTGTTCCAATCCAGGTTCTGTTTTCTAATGCTATTCTTCACCGAGTCCATCCAACGCATTTTTGGTCTTCCTCGTCCTCTCTTCCCTGTCATCCGTTGTTCCAGTGCTCGTCTTGTAACCTTACGTTATTCATCCGTTTGACATGTCCAAACCATCTCAATCTGTTTTGCTCCAGTTTGTCATTAAGTTTCTGTACTCCCAGTTCTTTCCGTATATCTGCAATTCTCACTCTGTCTCTCCTCGTTTTCTGGACCATACTTCTCAGGAATCTCATCTCAGCAGCCTGTACTCTGCTCTCATCCCTCTTAGTCATTGTCCAGGTTTCTGCTGCATATGTCATTATAGGAACATAATATACTTCGTACATAACTTCTTTAGCCTTAATTGGTATATCCTTGTTCCATACTAGTCCCCGTACCTGTTGGTAGAAAGCACTCGCGAGTTGATTCTTCTGCTAATTTCCAAATCTCACTTCCCGAGTATTTGAAGCGTTTCCCCACTTCCAATTCCTTATCTCCGACTTTGATCACTCCATTTCCTTCTTTCTCACCTCTACTCATCATTGCTGTTTTCTCTACATTTATCTTCAATCCCCATTGCTCAATCTTTTCATTTATTTCGTCTAACTGATCTTGTACCTCCATCTCATCCTCGCCCCAGATCACAACATCGTCTGCAAACAACATTACCTTCATCTTTGCCCTACTATAGTCTTTCATTGCTGCCTTCACGATGCCATCCATCACCAATAAGAACAATAATGGTGACAACACACTTCCTTGCTTTAGTCCAGTGTCAATTTTAAACCATTCCGATGTCCTATTGTAACTACTTGGCTGGAAATCAATGTAGTCAGCCATTACATTATGGTACAGTGGCTCTCCACATCACTGAGGTGTTGTGTACCATCTGCGGTTAAAATTGGAACTTCTATCTCGGCTTGACTTTAAAGAAATGAATATTCGCGATTATTTCAATACACGGATGTCAGAATCAAGCAACGTGGGACTCGATCGATAATGCGCCATGTGCATTACATTTTAAAACAACAAAAGTTGCTTTAGCGCAAATACTTATCAACATATTTCAGTTTAAGTAAAACGTGAAATGTGATCTTGATGAAATGAATTATTCACAATTCACAATTATTTTAATACACGGATGACATAAGCAAGTAAGTTGGGACTCAATGATGCACCAAGTGCATTACATTTTGAAACAACAAACTTTGTCGGAGCACAAATACTTCAAAAGATATTTCAGTTTTAGTAAAATGTCAAATATCTACCTGACTATTTTAATACATATTGTTGCGTGCCACCCCCCCTAGTGGCACTTTTTGTTAACTGGATTACGGTGGGTTGAAGAGCACACACACAGGTTGTTCCTTTAAATAATTAACTTTATTGCGGCCAGAAAGATACAGCCACTCATCAGCAAATGCAAACAATTATTACCTTACTCCAGTTTCCTCAAGTCGAGAATACTTCCCCTTTCACTTGTCAACAGACCACAGTTAATGCCTCGTAATGAGGTGGCCCCGTACGCTGGATGGAAATAGCTGCACTAGGTCTGTCATTCACTGTTTTGCAACTCACCACAATGACCTCTCTTCGCACTAAGTAAGCACACTCTCTCAAAACACAGGCAGTCCCCTGTAAGCTCCTCACTCCCTTCGCTGTCACGAGAATCGGCTTCACTAGTCGGTTTCGCAAGTCTCCACACTTCTGTCTCTCAGGATACGCGCTCGCACTCGCTCGTAAAACACAACAACAACCACTGCTTGACAGGTCGCACTTATATAGCAGGCCGGTGACTCAATAAATGCTTCCAGATCCATCCAGGGTTCACGGCTTCTCGAGGTTTCCATCGCTGGTCCAGTCACGAATATTCTGGACTATCCCTTTGTCCTAGTAGCCCTGTTGCATAAGGCGCACGCAATACAGGAGGCAGGCCACAGCCCAGCCCTGTGGCAGTTGTGACTCATGCGGCGAGCGATGACACAAACTCACAGCCGTAACACCACCCGCTTCCTAAAAAGGCTGATTGTCCCGATCAATCATTGGTCCGTCTGTGTCCCTCCGTAGGCTGCCAGGCGATCTCGGTGCACGATCTTCATCTTCGCCATCGGGCTCCGCTGGATCCTGTAGACGACATCGTTGATCCGTTTCACGACTCGGTACGGGCCCTCCCAGGACTTCTGCATTTTGGGTGACAGGCCTTTCTTCCGTAATGGGTTGAAGAACCAGACCAGGTCGTCCTCGTGGAATCCGCCGGCATCCGTCTGCTGGTCGTATCGGGTTTTCATTCGGTCGGTCTCGATCCGCAGTTTCCTCCTCGCGAACGCGTGTACGTCCTCCAGTTGGTCGACCAGTTCTTGACAATACTGGCTTACCGGGATCGGATCATTCCCAGGTCGGCCGAAGGAAAGATCGACAGGTAGACGGAGCTCCCTCCCAAACATGGCCCGGGCTGGTGTGCACCCGGTGGCTTCATGCACGGCGGCGCGGTAGGCCAGGAGAAATAGTGGAAGATGCTTATCCCAATCCCTCTGGTGCTCGCTGACGACTATTCGGAGATGGTTCTCGATGGTGCGATTGAATCGCTCTACCATCCCGTCGGACTGAGGGTGTAGCGGCGTTGTCCTTGTCTTCCGGATTCCCAGCAGCTGGCATAGGTTCTGGAACACCTGCGACTCGAAGTTCCTCCCTTGGTCGGAGTGCAGCTCCAGGGGTACTCCGTACCGGCTGACGAATTCCTTCACCAGGGTCTCTGCAATCGTCGCGGCTTCTTGGTTAGGGAGCGCATACGCCTCCGGCCATTTGGTAAAGTAGTCGCTGACGACTAATATGTAGCGGTTCCCTGCCTCGCTTAACGGGAATGGCCCAGCAACATCGATGGCCACTCTCTCCATGGGGCCGCCCACGTTGTAGGTCTTCAGTGGACCCCGTCGTCTTCGTCCTGGGCCCTTGCTGGCTGCGCAATCGTGGCACCTCGTGCAGTAGTTCTCCACGTCTGTTCGGCATCCGATCCAGTAAAACCGCTCTCTCAGCTTCTCCAGGGTCTTCTTTATCCCTAGGTGCCCACCAGATGATCCTCCATGAACTTCCTTCAGGACTTCCTCCGTCATAGCCTTTGGAACGACGACTTGTTCCCGAGATGTCTTCCCGTCGGTGCTCTCCCAGGTACGGCAGATGAGGCCATCCCTTACAATCAGCGAGTCCCACTGTGCCCAGTAGGACTTAAACTTCGGGCTGCAGTCACTCACAATGTTCCACCCGGGTCTGGGGACACAGGCCCTCTTCCATTCGGCTATCAGTCCCAGGTCATCATCTTCTGATGTGCCCGCGCGAAAGATTCGCGGCTCCAGTTCCCTTGAAGTTCCACAGTAGTCCGTCGGCACAGTATCCCGGTGTTCTCCTCCCTTCGGGCACAGAAGGTGCAGTCTTCGTGACAGGGCGTCGGCGTTAGAATGCAGTTGGCCTTTCCTGTGCTGAATCTCAAAGTTGTACTGTTGAAGCCTCTCTAACCACCGCGCGATTTGACCCTCGGGCTGCTTGAAGTTCAGGAGCCACCGCAGGGATGCATGGTCGGTCCTGATGAGAAATTCTTGCCCGTACAGGTACTTGTGGAAGTGTTCAATGGTCTTCACGATGGCGAGCAGCTCCTTCCTGGTGACGCAGTAGTTCCTTTCTGGCTTTGACAAGGCCTTGCTGAAGTAGGCCACTACTCTCTCCTCGCCGTCCACTACCTGCGACAGGATTCCCCCTATGCCAAAGTCGCTGGCATCGGTATCGACGATGAACCTTGTTCCAGGTCTGGGGTAGGCCAGAATAGGTGCGGTGCACAGAGCCTGCTTGAGTTGCTCGAAGGCACTGTGACATTCTGCTGTCCACGTGAAGAGTTGGTCCTTCTCAGTCAGTCGATGTAAAGGTTTGGCGATGTCGGCGAATCCTCTCACGAAGCGACGGTAATAAGTGCAGAGTCCCAGCAGGAAGCTTCGTAGTTGGGACTTGTCCTTCGGAACTGGCCACTCCCTCACAGCTGCGGTCTTCTCTGGGTCGGTGCGCACCCCTTCCTCGGAGACGATATGCCCAAGGTACTGGACCCGCTTCTGCAAGAGCTGACACTTCTTGGGGCTCAACTTCAGCTTGGCAGCCCGTAGCTTCAACAAGATCTCTTCCAGGTTGCTGTAGTGCTCCTCGAAGCTCCTCCCCAGAACGATGACGTCGTCTAGGTATACCAGGCAGATCTTCCAGTGTAGTCCCCTCAGAATGGACTCCATTAGCCTTTCGAAGGTCGCAGGGGCGTTGCACAGACCGAATGGCATGACGGTGAACTGCTAGAGCCCGCTGCCCACAGAGAACGCCGTTTTCTCGCGGTCCTTTGGGTGGACCTCCACCTGCCAGTAGCCACTTTTCAAATCCAAGGTTGGGGCGTGGTGGCTCAGCGGTCTAGCTGTGTGCCTCTCACCAAGGCGGTCCGGGTTCGATTCCCGGTCAATGCATGTGAGATTTTCGAAGTGAAATGCCATGTCCTGTGGTTCGGATTCCACGTAAAAAGGAGGTCCCGTGGCTCATAATCACAAGATTCACGGTCACGTAAAACTACAATCTTCCTTCCTTCCTTCCTTTTCAAATCCAAGGTGGAGAACCATATTGACCCTGATATGGTGTCCAGCGTGTCGTCGATCCGGGGTAGAGGGTAGCTGTCCTTCTTCGTGACGTCGTTCACCTGCCTGTAGTCCACGCAGAACCTGGTGGAACCGTCCTTCTTCTTCACAAGCACGACCGGAGAACTCCAAGGACTATGTGATGGCTCGATCACTCCTTGCTCCTTCATCTCTTCTACCATCCGGTCGACTTCGGCTTGCTTGGCGAGCGGGACACGTCGGAATGGGGCCCTAATCGGTGCGCTGTCCCCAACGTCGATTCTGTGCTGGACCAAGCTTGTCCTGCCGAAGTCTCTGCTCCCCACGGAGAAGACATCCTGGAATTCGCGTAGCAGGTCCTGAAGTTGGCGTGATTGTTCCTCGTCTAAATGGTCCTGGGATCCTTGGTACAGCTTCTGTAGTTCTTCTGGCAGTGTGCGTCTTCTTCGGTTGTCCGTCTGCAGGTGTCCGTCTGTCGTATCTGTGATGCGGGCAATCCAGGTAACGGGCTCGCAGACTCCTAGGTTGGTGTCCCGGTGAACCGTAATGTCGTAGTCGTTCAGGTTGGACAGGCGGACGTACGGCCGAGACGTCGTGTTGATGAGTGTCTTGGCAACTAGCAATCCTTTTGTCTGGATGTCCTCATATTTTGGCTCGATGACAGCCGCCACTCCCTCAGCAGTTCCGTCGACAATTACGGCAGCGCTGACCTCCGTCCTGGCGGGAACGATGACGTCTTCTCTCAGCCTTACTCGTCGTGCGGTGATGGACTCGTGCGCAGGTTGCAAAGCAAGTTCCTCACCTCCGAAATGCAGAGTGTTGGTACTCAGATCCAAGATGATGTTGTTCTGGTTCAGGAAGTCCAGTCCGATGATCACTTTATTTGATACGTCAGCCACAAGCACTGGATGCTTTATCGCCCGTCGACCAATGACGAACTCCAGTGATGCTTCGCCATGTACCGGTGCGGTCTCTCCGGTCGCGGTTATTAGCTGGAGGTTCCTTTGTGTGGGTTGCACTCTCCACTTCGGGATCACGGTGGGACTGACGATGGTCCTCGATGCTCCCGTGTCGATCAGCCTGGGCCAGCTCACTCCGTTGACGACTCCGTCGACCATCAGGCTGCTATTGTCCCTCCGTAACTTCGTCACACGCACTTGGACTGCTGGGGCTTGACGACTGTCACAAGCCAACCTTTGCCCCCCAAGGCTGGCTGATACTTGCTTTCCTGGGCCGCGCGGTTTCCCTACGACTGACTGTCCCGACGGAAACCCTTGGCGGCGGGGATCACCGCAGTCCTTGCTCAGGTGGCCTCTCTTACGGCAGGTCCAGCAGGTCGGTAGTCCTCTTCCGGGCCGCCTCTCCGAATGTTCTTCGGCTACGTTTTTGTTGGTGGTACTGCGACTCTTGAAGAACCGGCCTAGCGCCTCCATCAGTTCATCGGCCAGGGGCTTGGTCTTGTTGGTTTTTGCTGGTTCGTCGACGTCCACTTGACGCACCCGCGCGTGCATTCTAGATGCCTGTTTTGCCGTCTCGAACTCAAGTGCGTGGCTCAGCGTATCTGCCAGGGTCTTATTGCGCGCGAGACGCAGCGCCTGTTGAGTGTCCGAGTCCCGTAGCCCGTCGGTGAAAGTCTGCGTCGCTATCTGCTCCAGAAAGTCGGCCGGCGCTGTTGGGTAGGCGAGCCTTACGAGGCGTGCGATGTCCATCTCGAACTCCTGCAGGGTTTCCGCGTTCTTCTGTACCCGGGTCCGGAGCTGCATCTGATAGGCCTGCTGAAGATGGCTATCTCAATATCGGGACTCCATATGGGCGATCAGGGAAGCGTAGTCCTGGGATCCTGTCGGGATAGCCTGAAGGACGTTAAGGGCGTCACCTCTCAGCGCTACAATGAGAGCTGTAGCCTTTTCTGTGTTGTTCCAGTTATTTATGGAACAGGCCGCCTCGAACTGACGTAAGTAGGTGCTCCACGGGACCTTTCCGTCGAAGGTTGGGGGCGTCACTCTGCTATGTCCCGTTCCTGATATTCCCGGTGTAACGGTGGGCGGGCGTTGGCGCAGCTCGGCAACTTCCTTTTGTAAGGCGTTGAATTTCTCCTCCACCCCCATCAGCGGGTGTTGGCACAGCTCGGCAACTTCCGCTTGTAAGGCGTTGAATTCCTCCTCCACCCCCATCAGCGGTCGTTGGCACAGCTCGGCAACTTCCACTTGCAAGGCGTTGAATTTCTCCTCCACCCCCGTCAGTGGGCGTTGGCGCAGCTCGGCAACTTCCTTTTGTAAGACGTTGAATTTCTCCTCCACCCCCATCAGCGGGCGTTGGCGCAGCTCGGCAACTTCCACTTGTAAGGCGTCGAACTTCTTTTCCACTGCCGTGACTTCCTCACGCAGACCCAGTTCTAATTTCTTCAGGTTCTGTGTCAACTTATTCTGACCGTCTTCCATCTTCTTCTGGCCGTCCTCTATCCTCTTCAGGTCCTCCGCTAGCTTATTTTGACCGTCTTCCATCTTCTTCTGGCCGTCTTCTAGTTTGGCAGTTAGGTCCTCGGCTAACTTCTTCTGGCCGTCTTCTAGTTTGGCAGTTAGGTCCTCGGCTAACTTCTTCTGGCCGTCCTCCATCTTCTTCTGGCCGTCCTCCATCTTCTTCTGGCCGTCTTCTAGCTTCTTCTGGCCGTCTTCTAATTTGGTTTCCATGCCATTTAACTTTTCTAGCTATGCTGCCAATTTCTCCTCCATTTTAGTTGTTTGTCTTGTAAAGGGCATGCACTCACAGGAAAGTTAGAGAAAATGACCTGCTCGGGTTTTGAAACCAGGACCGTCAGGTGTTGTGCTTGAGTTCGTAATCCCACTTCTGACACCAGTTGTTGCGTGCCACCCCCCTAGTGGCACTTTTTGTTAACTGGATTACGGTGGGTTGAAGAGCACACACACAGGTTGTTCCTTTAAATAATTAACTTTATTGCGGCCAGAAAGATACAGCCACTCATCAGCTAATGCAAACAATTATTACCTTACTCCAGTTTCCTCAAATCGAGAATACTTCCCCTTTCACTTGTCAACAGACCACAGTTAATCCCTCGTAATGAGGTGGCCCCGTACGCTGGATGGAAATAGCTGCACTAGGTCTGTCATTCACTGTTTTGCAACTCACCACAATGACCTCTCTTCGCACTAAGTAAGCACACTCGCTCAAAACACAGGCAGTCCCCTGTAAGCTCCTCACTCCCTTCGCTGTCACGAGAATCGGCTTCACTAGTCGGTTTCGCAAGTCTCCACACTTCTGTCGCTCAGGATACGCGCTCGCACTCGCTCGTAAAACACAACAACAACCACTGCTTGACAGGTCGCACTTATGTAGCAGGCCGGTGACTCAATAAATGCTTCCAGATCCATCCAGGGTTCACGGCTTCTCGTGGTTTCCATCGCTGGTCCAGTCACGAATATTCTGGACTATCCCTTTGTCCTAGTAGCCCTGTTGCATAAGGCGCACGCAATACAGGAGGCACGCCACAGCCCAGCCCTGGGGCAGTTGTGACTCATGCGGCGAGCGATGACACAAACTCACAGCCGTAACACCATGAGTAATTGATACACTTATGGGAAATACTGTAGTGTATCGAGTACATTACATTGTTAAGATGACTTTTCTTTCCAAAGATATAGTAAGAGAGAAACTGAAATTATCGGAAAGAAAAGCTAATAACTGAATGAGTGCCTGCTGAATGAATTTTCAGGTGGGATTATTTTTATACAAACAAAATAAAGTGTGTTGGCATGCTTGTGGAATGCCTACAGCTGGATTCAAAGCACCATTTTGCCTGGTCTCGTATACCACGTCAGATCAGACTTTGACCGCCTCAGCCACGAAGACAGCGTACTCATTGTGCTCTACCCGGTTACTATTTAACTATGGGCGATCCACCTCGAACGTTAATATCCGTGTCAGAATCTCCAGTAATGGTTTATTGTGTTCATTTAACTATCTAGTATTACAGTTCACGTGCCGTAACCTATTAATTCAATGGCATTACATGTACGTGTGTTCTTCAAGGAGCAGTAAATCACATGTTCGTAGAATGGTCCTTAGTATTTGGCGCTGAAGTGATTACTGTCGTTTTTCCTTTGCTAGGCCCATGGCTCAGTTTACATTGCTGTCGCACAGGCAATATCGACCATCGGAAGAATTGTAATGTTAGTTGGGTTTCATAAAACTAATTAAAAAGGGGCTGGTGAACCACTCTGTATATTGTCAATACCATTACTCATATTTATGAACATAGATTTAATAGCCTAAGTGTAAGCCAAGTCTCCCATAAGGCCCACGTCGTGGGAGATGGGCAACGGCACAAAGTAGGGGACTGCCTGTAGGGTTGAAATACAATTGGGACTATGTGTGCTCCGTGACCGCTACGGTAGCTGTGAAGACCTTACAGGATCCCTGAAATGTGACGGCTAACGGGGCTTTGGTGAAGCCTTGTTAGGCGTAGCTGGCCAGCGGTGGATCAAATCGTGCTTTCAAAACCAAATCAAGCCTCGTTAGCAAAAATGGAAACGCCAGACATGACGGTTCTTCAGGTACCTCACGAAGGTATGACGGTCAAAAACCCGAAGTTTATCGTAGATGCCTGAAAACACAGAAACCGAAGAAACAAAGAGAAGAATGGTTTTAACAGGGACAATGTCCAAGAACAAAAGGTGTACCAAGATCGGGCAAGATGGGGAGTGCTTGTTTGCCACACCCGGGAAACTGGAGATGGAAAATGATCATGATGATGATGATGATACGGGATCTGATGGTAATCGCTTGACGATCGAAACTGGTCATCCAAGGGTATTTATTAATCTCATGCTAATTTTTTTTTAGGATTAGGAAATAACCCATCACAATTGGGTACAATAGTGTTGACAGACTGACAAACATAAATTTCAGTTACTAAGGCAACACTGATAAATGCCTTCAAATACCATTATACAGTGAGATTCTTTTGCTGGAGCGGGACCGGCGGCCGACTGCCGGGCGTGCGCGCCAGCCGGCCAGCCAGCCGAGCTGGGGCCACACGGTTGCGCGAGGCGGAGGCGAGCTAACCAGGGTCATTATGTCACTAAACTTTCATCAACTAGGGTGTGTAGTGTCAGCGCACAGATAAGAAGGTAACATAAATAACAGCTGAAAGATTTAATTAAAGAAGCACAGATGTTTTTTTTATTTCTTGGGAATATGGATGACCTCAAGTTACCAGTATCTTTTCACAAAAGATACTAAAAAAGTTCTCCTTCAGCTGACAGACAGTAACTTTGGAAGTTACATCCTTACATTATGTAGCTACTCCTGCACCCCCGTGCGTGTCTACTGTAATTAATCGAAGCACGGACCTAAGCCCGTTTGATGATCAATTGTTGGTTGATTTAAAATAAAAAGTGTACAGATCAATTACCCGTAAAATACCCTAGTGAAGCTGGAGAACAATATACGGCAATCAGATATCCCTCACCACAGAAGGGAATTACAACGTGTAAACGCTAATTTATTTACACGGTACAACCAGCCTCTTGTCAGCTGAAGGAGAACACTCTTAGCTTCTCCTGTGGATAGGCAAGTTCTTTAATCATGATTTGCTCGTGAATTTACCATCAATTAATGTACTTAGTTACGGTTTCCACCGGCGCGTAATCCGCGGTGCGAGCTCGGTTGGCTGGCGGAAGGTGTGCGCCCGGTAAGCGGTCGCCGGCCCCGCTCCAGCAAAAGAATCTCCCTGTACTAACTTCTTTATTACAGAATACTGTAGATTGCAACTGAGAACTCGCTGCATTGGCTTTTCTACACCTGACTCTATTTCCTTCTCCATACTAGCATCCTGAGAGAATATACAGCCTAAGTACTTATAATGCTCTACCTGCCCCAATTTAGTTCCTTCTGCCTGGCATTCTATTTTCTTGTGTTTCTTCACTACCGACATAACCTTAGTCTTTGAAATGCTGATATTCATACCATACTCCCTATATTTCTGTTCAAGTTCTAACAGGTTGGCTTGTAAGCTTTCGACAGAGGCCTAATTGAATCCCATCCAGCCAGTTTACTCTTCAGAAATGGTCCATATACATTAAAAAAAAACAGTAGTGGTGATAGGTTACAGCCTTGTCTGACTCCTGTAACAACCTTCAACCAAGAACTCACCCTACCATCAACTTTCACTGCTGCCTGATTATCAACATAAATACTTTTGATTGCCTGTAGCAGCCTTCCCTTGATACCATAATCCCGTAGGATGCTCAGCATCTTATCCCTGGGTAAGTACACTATCTTATGCCTTCTCTGGATCTACAAACCACGACCGTCTATTCCTCTCGTAACATTTCTGAATATCTTGGGGCATACTAAAAATACTATCTTGACATCCTTGTTGTGGTCTGAAGCCACATTGGTTTTTATCCATCTTACTCTCAGCCAATGATCGAACTCTCCTTGCTACAATACCTGAATACTCTTTGCCCAGGACACTTATCAAAGAAATGCCTCTATAATTATTGTAATCTTCCCAGTTACCATGCTTGTAAATTGCTTTTGTCGGTTGGATTCCTTGTTTGGAGCCACTTTTTATTAGCCTTCTTTTTACTTTTAAAAGCAGACTTTACTACAAGTACTGTGCCCAACTCTAGGAATGGGTATTCCAAGATTCAGACACCTAGATATCAAGGGAAAGGCTACAGCCGCTTTTGAAAGTTGAGATATTTGAATATCGCGCTCCATTGCTTCTCGAAGCAATTGGAAAGAATATACCGATACTTGCATGTCAAGTGACGTAGCGAGTAATAGCAGAGATCGAGGCTATTTATTGATTAAATGGTTAACCATGGAGTAGAGACTTGAGACTTGGATCAGATTACTGGCACGGCCAAATGAAAGAGAATGCAATTAGTATCAAGTAAATCGGACCAGGGATACCAGAGATATGAGGATTTCCAGATTTCAGCGTGATGACGCGTGACCCTGGCTGTTTTGAATAAAAGCCGGCCGGCCGAGGCATCGATAGCTCACTTCAACACAAGCACTTGCCGAGCAAGTTGCTGCTACGCTGAGCCAAGGCACATGGTTGCCGGATCTACGCAGAAGTAATTTTCAAAGTTGTGATAGTCACAAAAGTGCTGCGCTACGAAGTGGAACTTATTAAGTTTCCGGCGAGGAGAATCACTGAGGTGATTGAATTTTTTTCTCTACAGACATTAGTGGAAATATTTATGTTTCTACATGGACATATGCTAGACTTTGTGTAGAATTAGTACTTTGTCACAGTCCAGTAATAACCTAATACTTGGATGTTTAAGTCCATTTCAGTCAGTTTTCATATTGGTAACTTGTTAACCACTTCGATCTATCAGTACACTGAAGACCAGTCTATCACGGTGGTGTTCATTAGTCTACGCAAGGGAAACTACAGGTTGCTTAGCGCATGGTAGATGGTGTTAAACCATGCCCAGGGAACGATCTTCAGAACAGCCGTTGATTGGTTAGACTGTCAGTGTCTTCTTGTATTGATAAGATTACCGTGAGTTATGTTACAACTGACATATCTAAGAATAGATCACTTAGATCTGACCCCATTTAAACAAACTGTTATGGCTTTGATAGAAGCCCATATTAAAATGGAACAACAGTTAATTCAAACGTCAAGAGATACTACCACTATGTCTGACTAGACGGATTGTGGGTATATAATGGCGGCCGATACAAGGATTATACATGCTTGTCCGATAGGGCATGTATATGGATAAATCTGGTACAAACCAGGTTCGCTACGCTTCAAGACCATCAAGAAATGTAAGCCACATTTGAATTATATTATGCCTAGCTAATTGGAACAAACTATTTTTCTGCAGAAGACCAACACATTTATTTATTTTTCTTCGTATTTAAATCTTGCAATGATTTACGCAAGACTTGTTAGAGTTATTCTGAGTATTTTCAGCACTCAGAACAGTTTAGGATCGATGACCGAGCATTTCGAGCATTTATTTGAATATTTCATATTTTTGGGAAATCACGGTAATCAGCCGATGTAACTGTAAAAGTTAATAATTATTTTTGTTGAGGAATGGATATTTTTTCCATATTCGAAGGTTCGAACATGTGGATTCTCACATAATGAGATGATAATTAAATATATTTAAAATAATATAACTAATAATAATAATAATAATCCACTAATAATAATAATAATTTTCATAATTTTTCTAAATAATTCTTGGATATTATATTTTATAATAATCACATGTATTGAGAGAGAGCCTATGAAGTAGTTTAATCATTTCTAGTTTGGAACAGGAGATTTTCCGAAGGAGAGTGGTTAGCGCAAGCCCGCATTCAACCAACATTTCAGTTCTGGTTGAACAGTTGATATTTGCAATGAGCAAAGTATATTTTTCAGATAACACGGAGAGGCATGAAACGGGAAGCAAATGATATTTGTATCAAATAGGATATTTTTGTCTTTATATAAAATCATGACGTAAATACATTCGAAAGTGAAATAAAGATTTTCATAAGTATGGTAAATTCACGGGTTGAACTGAATGGTAAAATAAAATAAACTTGTAAGTTTATTAATCTTCCAGTGTTGATAACAAGCAGAGGCTTGATTTATTGTATAAATTTTGGGAAGAAAATTTATGTGTGTGGAGTAGTTGAAATGCCATTCCCAGGTGCGCATGTTTAAGTCGCAGGAATGAGGAGATTTTTTCGAGCATCAATCAAATAGCAGGTTCGATGGCTCAGGTTTATAGTAGGAGTATTGGAACTACACATTTCGTCGTATGAATGACCCGAAGGTTATTTCTTAGAAACCATCAGTTCTTATTTCAACCTTGTTTACGAATTCCATTTAGACTTTGATTTTGCTAGAACCCGGATTTGTCATGATAGTAGTTTATTATTCTTCAGAGGAAGACCTTTGCCGTTGTTGTTGTAATATTGTGTTCTTACACAAATAATAGAATGGGCCACTGCCAATTAAAAATAATTCTTAACCACGAATAATTTGAAGGATATTTTCAATCCTAGTGCCATGAACTAAATGAATTCATTATAAAGCTACAATTCTTATTTCCGCATTCTGTCGAAGAATTGCAAGTTGTGAAAATTACTAAAAGGGCCACAAATATAAATATTTTTCTTAATAATGATTCCAAGTGGAAAATTGAATAGTTGAATGGTTCAACAATTATTGATCAAGTTGATGATTCAGAAATCATATATTTTGTTAGGAACTTGAAGTTCATAATCGAGTCACTTCTCGAAATGTTTAATGTCAGAAGAACAATTAATTTTTGTTGTGCTTCGCACAGTTCTTCGATGCTATGCTCAAGGTCAAATACTTTTCAGATGTTATTAATATGTGTAAATAATTTGTGTTGATTGAGAAATAATATTTTTGAAACTGGAAAAATAAGTGAAAGTTAAAATTCTATGAACATTTATTCTACGAGTGTTAATATTATGTGAAAATTCAAACAGTGAACTACGATATTTCCAGTAGAGACAATTAAATTTGAACTGGATTTAATCATAAATAATTTTGGAACTCAGTCTACAGGACTAACAATCAGACTTGTGTTTCCAAAAAATAATTGTCAAATTTGTTTGGAAAATTTCTGTATATTGTGTAAATAGGAGTGTGGGTCGCCACACGTGAGTGATGCTGCTTTGAGCATTTTTGCAGTCAATTTTAAATTCAAAATAAACTGAGATAATTTTACTTGATGTGTTACTCCCAGTTGTTGCATTGAGCCAAAAATCAGTAAAGCGTTTTTTTCATTTGATGTCGTTTTTGCGATTTGCTTTAACCCATCTGGCGCCCCGGGATATTTTGACTCTCGTGCTGACTGATTATTGGTAAAATGCATATGTGGTCGTGCGGACTCCGGTCTAAACGGGCACAGTACATCATTCCACCAGGATGTGTGCTTTTTCCTGTCATTACAGATTGTTGTCCCAAGACATGCCTGTGCTACTTCTAGTACTGCATCCCTGTATTCTGACCACTCAGTTTCTATGTCCTGCACTTCTTTACCATCTACTCTTTCGAATTTCTCATCAATCATTTCCACATATTTCTGCCTAAGTTTCTTATCCTGGAGATATGCAACCCTAATCCATCAACAAACAGTCCTCACTTTCTGCACTTTAGGTGATTAATTCACAGCAAATCAGTTTATGGTCTGTTTCATCCAAGAAACCCCATAATACTCTGCAATTCATTATCAATTTCCTAAATTAAAAGCCTATAATGATGTAGTTGATTGTTGATCTGATTCCTCTACCCTCCCATGTGTATTTGTGAATCTCTTTAAGCTTCGAGAATGAGTTCACAACAGATAACCCCATGTTAGCACAGAAGTCCAATCAACATTCCCCATTGGTGTTTGCTTCCCTATCCTTACCCCACCTACCCATTACCTTCTCATACCCCTCAGTTCTATTTCCCATTCTAGCATTGAAATCCCCCATCAGTACCACACTATCCTTATTGTTAACTCGCACTACCACATCACTCAGTGCCTTATAAAATCTGTCTACTTCGTCCTGACCCGCCCCTTCACATGGAGCGTACACTGAAACAATCCTGACATTTCCAAATCTATACACATTAATAGTTATTTACGTACCTCACAAGGAGTCAATAGCAATATATTTTCTCGGTATATCAATGACAAAATTTCTGTATTTTAATTCAATTTGATTTATTTTTAGCCATAAAAGACAAGCAAGTTTAAATAGCTACTCCAAGTTTCTCTTCACTTCAACTATGCCTTGATGTCATTTCACCAGTGCTTTTAATGTGTAATGGAGTGCTCTGCTCAAGATTTTCTCTGCTTATGAAAATAGTGGATAAAACAAAGTTAAATCTAACAGATGTTGTACAGGACCATAGAGTTCTTTTTTCTTTCTAAAGCAAACGAATGGTATTTCAACTTATTAATTTTTTGACTGGCTGCGTGGCTCAGTGGTAACGTTCTTGCCTGCTGTTCCCAAGGTTGCAGGATCGAATCCTGGCGCAGTCAGCTGGCATTTGAGGGTGCATAAATGCGATGGAGCCATGTTAGTAGATTTACTGGCATGTTAAGGATCCCCTTTGGGGCAAAATTCCGGCATCCCGGCATCTCTAACAGCCCCAGTAGTTAAAAGGGATGTAAAACCAATAACATTATTAGTACCTTACTATTTTCCTAAATAAAAGACATAGGAAATGAATGAAGTCAAGTGCATCATATTACTCAACCGATTTCAAAGTACAATGCACAAAGATCTATGTTTTACAAAGATTGATTACCTTATCCAGGCCAGTATAATTATATTCTATTGTGTCTGTAATGTAATTGTCTAACCAACTTATCAAACCATTTTTTTTTAAATTACATAATATGTTAATGGCTGCCCTTAGAGCACTTCCTTATGTTCCATGATTGACGTTGTTGCTGTTGCCTCACTCATGAAGGGACACGATTTAACTTCAAACCTGTGTATTTGACTTGGTAAAATTTGTCTGATAATTTGTTTTATTGTGGTGTCAGTAGACGTGTGTCTTTTAGAGTATGGTAGTTTTGGGATGGGCTCCTCGGTACTTGAAATGTGGTACCAACTTGGTATTTCTCTGGAGGTGTTGTTGAAAATATCATGCTCAGGATGGCCACTGTAATCAAATGCCAAATCAAATGGCAGTCAAAGTGAAAGATCGTGTTTTTCCGGAGCTCTCAGGTGTGCTGAAATGGGTTGTTCTCTGGAGTGTTATCGCGCGAAGACCGGACTGTGGTATGCGAAGGGCAGTCGGGATTTCCGGTGTTTGTGTGTGCGTACGGGTCCTAGTAACTTGTGGTTTATAGCCCTAGTGATAGCTGCGTTGTTAGTTATTGGTGGAATGGAAGTGAATCCACGCCCTGTTACTCCAAATGTGAATCAGGCAAATGATCCAGTGGCAGCATTAAAGTGTTCGACGTGCAGTAAAACATTGAAGAACGGTGTGAGAAATGGTTTCACTTCGGCTGTATTAAGGTCAAGAAGGAGGAGTGTGATGTCGGGAATTGGTTTTGTAAAGTATGTGATACGCCGGGCTATTTGAGGGTGCAAATCAAAGCAAGGGATCAAATAATACAGGAACTTAGAACAAAGCTTCGTGAATCAGAGGAAACGGTGAAGGATGTGACTGAACGGCTTTCTACTGTGATCATTGTGGAAGAGGGCATGCAGGAGCAAACTGAGGATGACGTTATCATTATGGGTGATTTTATGATACGGTGGAGTGCGAATATCTCGAGGAAATCAGGTGCGAAAGTGCGGTGTTATCCGGGGATTAAAATTGACCAGCTTGCCCAACAAGTGGAAGAAGCAAATGTAGAGGACTGTGACAAAGTTAAAGTATTGTTGCTCCATGTTGGGACGAACGATTTGAAGAAGAGGGCTACAGCTGATTACATCATGGGGGAGCTCTACGAACTAGGCAGAAAAGCTAAAAGCAAGTTTAGAAATGCAAAAATTATACTGAGTGGCATTGTTCGGCGGGGAGATGTTCCGTTAAGGCGAGTTAAGACTGTAAATGACCGCATGGACTGGGTTCGCTTCTCGACACACTGTATGATAAAACTTGTATGAGTAATGCTATGAAAAAGAGCATAATAATTGCCGGAGATTTAAACCTCCCCAAAGTAGACTGGTCTGGTGAGTCAACTAGCTGTGGTCAAGCTCAGAGCGCTGCAAACAAATTCTTAAGGGAGGGGGGATTTTCCCAAGTAGTTGACTTCCCAACTAGAGGCAATAATACCTTAGATGTTTATCTCGTAAGGCCTGTAGAGCTGTATATTAACTGTCTGAAAGTACCAGGAATTAGTGACCATTCGGGGGTTCAATTGAATATTACATACGGTGACATTACAAAATTAGACTCTGATGTAGCAAATAAGATCATATTCCAGTATCGCAGGGCGGATCAGGGCAAATTTCAGAGGTATTTGAATGAGCTATTTGTAGGATGCGCATCGGAAGGAAATCACACTAATATCCTGTGGACTAACTTTTTGAAAATTTTAAATAGCGCTATTGATAAATTTGTTCCATTTAAATTACTGAAACAAAACCCAGATCCTGAGTATTACACACGGGAAATCAGGAGTCTTAAACGGAAAATTAGGAAATTATACAATAAAAGACATGATAGTGACAAGTATATGTTGAAATTTAAGTCCTTTGTGAGGTTTGAAGCCATTTTTCAGTGTTGCCTAAGTAAACAGAAGTTTGGTGCTTTTCAGTCGGTCAACACGAATGTACCCAAATAGAGCTGGGTTATGCCCTGATCCTGAAATAAATTACCTAAGATTAATAAATACACTAGGATGACCAGTTTCGATCGTCAAGCGATCATCATCAGATCCATTACACTTAGGCTATAACATCTATGTTTGAGAATACAGGTGAAAAATATATGCAATATGTACAATTATTTAGTTGCAGTGTTGGTAATTCAACAGTCGGTGTATGTTAAATGTGGTATATCTAATGTTAGGTAAACTTCTAAAATAGTGATGAAAATCCGGAATTTGTCTGTTAGGGGTGATTATATGGTTTTACAAAATCAACTATGGTTATACTGAAATAATGCAAGCTTATACTTATCGAGTGTCTCTTTAACTGGAACTTGAAGCAGTTGACGTGTTGCCATAGACACCAGTTGTAGTCGACTAACCCCGAGTGTTCGCTGGGTGGAACTGGTTTTCCCCTTCCTCCCCCTTTAGTTGCTATGTTCTTCCAGAGGTCAGTGCCATGTATATTTGTGTGACTTTGCCAAATCTAGATAAAAGTGTATGCTATTGAATGCGGGAGTCTGCAACTACTAAAGACCGTGGAACTATCTTCGCCACGCATGGGCTAAAAAGCCATCGATACTGAGCGGTACACGGTCTATTGAAGACGTCCCGGCACCTTTAATACTGCCGCGCATATCGGCCTAGGTTTATTGCAGAAAAATGTACATAGTACACCTGATCCAATTAACATTTACCTATAAACACCGCTATTTACCCCCCCCCCCCCTTTTTTATCTAGCTTGGCTGTATCGCTAAGTTGTGTCTTGTTTTCGACAGGGTGTGTTTTTAGTAGGGCGAAAAGGGGTGAACTCTCCATAAAAGTGTGTTCATTTAGATTGTTGGGATTGTTTTGTTTGGCTAGGTGAATCTCGATTGCTTCTTTTATGTCGAGAGCTCTGCCTTTCGATTCGTGATGAATTATTTTTAGATCAGTCTCGATTTTAGTGAAGCTGTGCCCCGTGTCACACATATGTTCGCATACGGCTGAATGTGTTCCGTATCTTATCGCATTCCTATGTTCATTATAACGTGTATCTACTCGTCTTCCGCTCTGTCCAATGTAATTAGCTTGACAACCAATGTCTTGGCATGTAATAGAATATACCCCTGACTTTGAATACGGGTCTTGTTTATTTAGATTGCTATTTTGCAGGTGCCTCCCGGTCGTATTATTCGTTGTGAATGCTATTTTTATGCCTTGCTTTTTGAATAGATTAGTGATTTTATATGTGTTCTCATTCACATAGTTGAAGCGCGCGAATTTTTTCTCATTAATGTCCGGTTTTGGAATCATTTTATCTTTATTTTTATGTTCGGCTACAATTTGGTCTATTTTGCTTGGCGGGAAATTGTTTTCCTTTGCTATTTGTTTAATGGTTCTTATTTCCTTATTATAATTGTCTGTTGACATGGGTATGTTTAAAGCTCTGTGCACCATTGAATTGAACCCCGCTAATTTATGCGTACTGAGGTGATTAGACTGATTGTCGATTGCATGCGAGGTTTGTGTGGCTTTTCGGAATATGAAGTATGAAAGCTCGTTGTCCTTACGTTCAATAGTTATGTCGAGATAATTTATTTTTCGATCTGTTTCGGATTCCTTGGTGAATTTTATTGAGTGGTGTAGGCTATTAATGGATTGGAGAATTGTTTCTTCGCTTGTTAATTCAGTATCGTAGATGCAGATTACATCATCTACGTATCTTTTCCATATTACTATTCCCTTTGTTGAAGTCTTTTCTAAAAACTCATTTTCTAGTGCATTAATGAAGATGTCCGCGATTAATCCGCTTAGTGGTGAACCCATCGCTAATCCTTCTGTTTGTGTGTACATTTTATTGTCAAATTGAAACGCGTTTTGGCCGAGAACGATCCTCAGTTGTCGCACGATCGCTTCAGTTTCTTTTTCCGAATTGTTGGATTTTAAGTTATTTTCGATAGTGTTGATTGCATCATTAATAGGAATATTGGTGTACATGTTAGTTACATCGAAAGATACAAGCCTCATGCTAGGTTTCATTTGTAGGAGTAGGAAATAAAGAGCGGTTCTGGCACAGGGGCTAATGCGCAAGATGGCGGCCGCGCGCAACCAGCCCTATGTTATTCTTATGGAGAGGTCATTCAGAGCTGGCACAGGGGCTAATGCGCAAGATGGCCGCCACGCTGTCACAGGGGGAGTTCGGCTATGTAGTTGCTAAATGGAATATTTATTATTATTATTATTTATTATTATTATTTATTATTATTATTATTAGGTAATTATTGATTGATCATGTACAATCAAGACCAGCCTTATATTGCCCCCCCCACTTTATGGTGTAGTGGCTAGCATTTTTAGCTGTTACTGTGGAGGCGCGGGTTCGAGTCCTGGCTCTGTCAAGAAATTTAATTCTAGGCTGAGGGTTGGAATGGGGTACACTCAACCTTGTGAGGCAAAACTGACAGGAGCTGGCTTTTGATTCATACCGCAACCATTCTGCCTAACCCAACTTCACCTAACCTAACCTAACCTAACCTTACCTAACCTAACCAGATCCCACCTTACCTAACCTAACCTAACCTAACCTAACTTCAAAGTCAGAATGTACAATACATTTATTGTTTTTATACCCTCATAAATTAGATATAGAGTATGTCCACCACGATTTATATCCTCGAGCACACTTTTCTGACATATATCATTAAAAAGTGTAGAAAGGAATGTCTGAAAATTTTCACTAACACATAGTACACGTTCACCATACATTGTGTCCACTTTTTGAATGTTAATGATACGGAAAAGAGTATGCATTGGTAATTCAGTGAGCTTTTGTTCTCTCTAATCAACAGTTCTACCCCCATAGCATTGTGAATATTTATTGTAGTAGCCTATAAAGAAACAAAAAAATCATATCTATTACAGTTTAGCTATAAGTGACCAGAACCACTAGAACATTTTATTCTAATAAGGAGATTTCCATAATGATAAGAAAAAATAAAAAAAGCTTATCATAATGAAGGATTGTGTCAGTAAACGTACTTTGCTGCTTGACGCCACTACTAAACTGATACTCATACAATGGACAAGTGAGTTCATGTTTCGCTGACGTAATCGTATGTTCCCACGCACTTCCTGTGTGTTGCACGCGCCGTAGTAGCTAAATTTGAAACTAGATGAGATCTTTTGCTGATGTAATTGTATGTTCCCCCGCACGCACACGTAAGCCCCTGTGGACGGGTCCTTGTGGACGAGTCCCTGTGGACGGGTCATTGTTGACGGGTCCTAGTGGAAGGGTCCTTGTTGACGGTCCTTTTTGACTAATCCCTTTAGACCGGCCCCTTTGGACCGGTCCCTAATGCTATGATGAAATTAAACGTTGTTCCACATGAAACGCAAGCGAAGAGACGATCGCTACTATGATTTAACCTGTTTTGTTTTTTGTTTTTACACATGTGCACTTGGGGTTTTTGTAAGAGGGCGGGCTTTTTGAATACAGATTTGTTTTTTATAATTACCAAAAGATCCAAAACTAATAGGTCATTAGCTTTTTAATATTTCATGAACCAATAAGGCTAGGGACTTGTATGAGAGGTCGTTGGACTTGAGGTGACATTCTGTTTTTGAATGTATTATTTATTTTTTGTCAAAGGGCTTAACTACACTTTTGTTAATATCTCGCTAAATAATAATCAGAGAGGGTCAAGTGAGGTGTCATGGGACTCAGGATGGTCAACCCTTTTCCATGTTCAATGAATTTACCCAAAATACCCAATACATTAAGGTCATTGACCTGAGATTTTATAAACTAATAATTGGATACGAACATGTGAGATGTTTACCATGTGTGATGAAACATAGCTAGGTAGAGAAAGAATTAGTGTAGGCTACATGTATGGTGACTGACAAGTCTTTTACCATTGAAACTTGTTTTCAGATCAAACTGCAGTATAGAGAGAGTATAGGTTGCAGGTATGGGTTAATAAATGAGAAACGGTGTACGCAAACTCTGATTTATCAAAAATTAAGAGTAGACTATCTTTAATTGATTGGTTAAAGATGATAGCTAAAACACAAAAATGCTCAGTGGTTACCGAGACAAAATGATCGCTACACTCAACAAGCTTTAAATACTTGAGGCTAATAATCTATAAACACACACACTCGCTTGTTGTAAACTAAACTGTGTAGCTATCAGTGCTCAGACAGTAGGCTGATGACAAAATGCATTGCTAACAGAAATATAATCATTTCCGGTTGTCTAATGTTACCAGCTATCCATTTATTTTTGTGTTGCAGTGGTAAGCACTTTTAGCTCTTGTACTTGTGGTCTTAACTCGATTTCCAGGTCTAGAACAAGTCGAACTAAGAAACAAGGGCATAGTGGTGCAGTGGTTAAGCTGTTAGCCTTTTCACCAGGGGTTCGATTTCAGGTTAATATGCATGTCATAAACATATTAAACAAAACAAAACAGAGATATCGTTTAAAACTGATAACATTTCTGTCTTTTCAAATTATTACTTGGATTACAAATACAAAGGTGAACTGGGTTTGATATACAGTTAATGCTGTCTTTCACACACTAGACTGTAAGAAAGCCAAAAGAGCAAAAGGCGTAGGTAGAGCAGTGGTAAAATTGCTATATGTAGAGAACTACCTGGAAAAACTATATCGCATAAACAGTGCAGGATACAATCCAGCAATCAAATTTGTATCTTGTGGAACAGAGAAATGCACTTACGTGTGAAAAAGTAAGTTCATGTGTAATATGACCTAGCACACAAGTGTTCACCTGTGCACATGCATGATAAGAGCTAACAAGTCACATTCTGTTTAGTTCATACGTAACGTTAGGTTAGGGCTACGAAGCACATGCCATTTGAGAGCAGGCCAAGGGATCTAACTTGGTGGATGGATGTGTTCTAACGAGTCATTTGTAGTTGAAAGAGAATAATACATGTTCTTAAGATGTTAAAACTATGCAGATGGCACGTGCAGTAAGACGCCTTGTTATATTTCCTGTGTCATATTACAGACATGGCAGAGAGCGCGCAGATCTGTTGCTATGACTAACGCTGCAGTAATTTGAAACCGCAAGTGTTCATGAAGACAATGGGTGATGATCATGCAAAGTTAGTAGTTATTGGATATTACACAGGTGTTCCTTCCGGTGTCATGTTGCTGACATGCCAGAGAGCGCTCACTGCTGTTGCTATGACTGACGTTGCAGTAATTTGAAACCTCAGCTGTTGATCAAGACAATGGGTGATGATCATGCAAAGTCAGCAGTAATTGGATACAACACATCAACATGGACTAAATCATAAACGTGTTGTCATAACCTGCAGAAACCTCATTTTAAGATTTTAGATTTTACATTTTAAATTTAAGATTTTTTTGATTTTTAGATTTTACTTTTTTACATTTTCCTAAAAGAGTAAACTACAAGGTTACATACCTAACCTCATTAAACCTAACTTTACCAAACCTAACTTAAGCTAACCCAAAGGCTAATGCACATACACAAAGCATATAAGGTACATGCAACTATCCTTATGCTAGTCTTACAGGTTACTGTACAACATGATCACTATCCCAAACGTTTTTTTTTTCATTTTGTTGTTTACACATATGTCAATTTTCCAATTTCCCATTTTCAGTTTTTTGTCAGTTTTTAGTTTTTCAATTTCATAATATGGAAAACATGGATTTTGCATTTTGTTGTTTACACATTTATTAATTTCACAATTTCCCATTTTCAGTTCCTAAAATGTCAGTTTAAAGTTTTTCAATCTCTTGATATAGAAACATGGATTTTCCAATTTGTTGTTTTCACATTTAACAATTTACCAAATTCACATTTGCAGTTTTTAAAATTTTCAGTTCAATGTTTTTTTGTTCTATTTGTTAATATGGAAACATGGATTTTTTACAATTTGTGTTTTACAAGTCATGCAACTATCCTTATGCTAGTCTTATAGGTTACTATACAACATAATCACTACCCCCCCCCCCCCCCCCACTGGATATTTTTTTATTTTGTTGTTTACACATATGTCAATTTTCCAATTTCCCATTTTCAGTTTTTTTAAATGTCAGTTTTAAGTTTAAACCTAACTTTACCAAACCTAACTTAAGCGAATCCAAAGGCTAATGCACATACACAAAGTATATAAGGTACATGCACCTATCCTTATGCTAGTCTTACAGGTTACTGTAGAACATGATCACTACCCCAAACGGATTTTTTTTTTCATTTTGTTGTTTACACATATGTCAATTTTCCAATTTACCATTTTCAGTTTTTTTAATGTCAGTTTTTAGTTTTTCAATTTCATAATATGGAAAACATGGATTTTGCACTTTGTTGTTTACACATTTATTAATTTCACAATTTCCCATTTTCAGTTCTTAAAATGTCAGTATAAAGTTTTTCAATTTCATGATATAGAAACATGGATTTTCCAATTTGTTGTTTTCACATTTATCAATTTACAAAATTCACATTTGCAGTGTTTTAAATTTTCAGTTTAATGTCTTTTGTTCTATTTGTTAATATGGAAACATGGATGTTTTGCAATTTGTGTTTTACATGTCATGCAACTCTCCTTATGCTAGTCTTACAGGTTACTATACAACATGATCACTACACCCACCGGATATTTTTTTCATTTTGTTGTTTAAACATATGTCAATTTTCCAATTTCCCATTTTCAGTTTTTTTAATGTCAGTTTTAAATTTTTCAATTTCATAATATAGAAACATGGATTTCACATTTTGTTGTTTACACATTTATTAATTTCACAATTTCCCATTTACAATTCTTAAAATGTCAGTTTAAAGTTTTTCAATTTCATGATATAGAAACAAGGATATTCCAATTTGTTGATTTCACATTGGTCAATTTACCAAATTCCCATTTACAGTTTTTAAAATTTCAGTTTAATGTTTTTTTTTCTATTTGTCAATATGGAAACATGGATTTTTTCAATTCGTGTTTTACATGCTCATTTTGCATTAGGAGTGGAGAAAGGTGGGTAGTAATTAAAAATGTGCAAGCAGTGTCCATTGTTGACAGGTCATTGTTGACGAGTCCTTTTCATACAACAGACAAGTGAGTTCATGTTTCGCATGCATTACCTAAAATGTAATACCATGCAAGTGTTTAACATTTTACAAATTAGCTTATGTATTAGTTTATGTGTGGGGTCTTATGTTGGGCATTTTGTGTTTGCTTATTTGACAAGTTATTTTGTCAATTCATTTAGTGGATTTTTCTCTTGGTCTTGGAAAGTATATCAGTCCATTTTATCACAACATAATGCTTACTGCCATGTTTGTAAGCGACAACAACACACTAAACTTTCAAAAAATCTAAAGTACTCTAAGGTACTCTCAACTCGTACTCTTACCTCTACCCCATGCCTAGTCAAGAACATTATTATTTAAAAAAAAAAAAAAAAAAAAAAGGCGAATGGGGAAAGTAGACTATATGTTTAACTAAAAAAATCATATAAAGTCATATGTTAACTCTAACACCTACCAATTGCGCCTACTAGTAATTGCGTCTACTACCAATTGCGCCTACTACCAATCGCGCCTACTATCAATCACGCCTACTGTCAATTGAACCTACTATCAATCGCGCCTACTATCAATAGTGCCTACTAGCAATTACGCCCACTACCAATTGCGCCTACTGTCAATTGCGCCTAATATCAATCCCGCCTACTACCAATCGCGCCTACTATCAATAGCGCCTACTATCAATTACGTCCACTATCAATCGCGCCTACTATCAATCGCGTCTGCTAGTAATTGCGTCTACTACCAATTGCGCCTACTACCAATCGCGCCTACTACTAATCGCGCCTACTATCAATCGCGCCTACTGTCAATTTAACCTACTATCAATAGCGCCTACTATCAATTACTTCCAATTGACAGTAGACGCGATTGATAGTAGGCGCGATTAGTAGTAGGCGCGATTGGTAGTAGGCGCAATTGGAAGTAGACGCAATTACTAGTAGGCGCGATTGGTAGTGGACGTAATTGATAGTAGGCGCTATTGATAGTAGGCGCGATTGGTAGTAGGCGGGATTGATATTAGGCGCAACTGACAGTAGGCGCGATTGGTAGTGGGCGTAATTGCTAGTAGGCGCTATTGATAGTAGGCGCGATTGATAGTAGGTTCAATTGACAGTAGGCGTGATTGATTGTAGGCGGGATTAGTAGTAGGCCCGATTGGTGGTAGGCGCAATTGGTAGTAGACGCAATTACTAGTAGGCGCGATTGGTAGTAGGCGCAATTCACAGTAGACGCGATTGGTAGTGGGTGTAATTGCTAGTAGGCGCTATTGATAGTAGGTGCAATTGACAGTAGGCGGAATTAGGGCGCAATTGATAGCAGGCGCTCTTAGTAGACGCGATTGATAGTAGGCGCGATTGGTAGTGGGCGTAATTGATAATAGGCGCAATTGATAGTAGGTGCGATTGATAGTAGGCGCGATTGATAGTAGGCGCGATTGGTAGTAGGCGCGATTGATAGCAGGCGCTATTAGTAGATGCGATTGATAGTAGACGCGATTGGTAGTGGACGTAATTGATAGTAGGTGTAATTGATAGTAGGTGCGATTGATCGTAGGCGCGATTGATTGCGATTGATAGTAGGCGCGATTGGTAGTTGGCGCGATTGATATTAGGCGCAATAAGTCATATATAGACTCATACCAATGGCTTTTATGTCCTTAATCGTTAGAACAAAACATGTAATTTTTGACATTTTTTCCAAGAAATTTTAATTTAAAAAAAAATGGTCTATATTTTGTAAACTATGAAATTTACAAAAAAAAAGAGTGTTTGACATAAATGACAGGTATTTACCCCCTTTACCCAAAAATCCAAGTCCTAGGTCTCTGGGACAAAATCCAAAAAGGTTCAATTTTAAAAGTAGACAATGTTTTGAAAACTAATAATTCTAAAAAGTCATATATAGGCTCAAACACATTTTCTCTAAGTCCTTTAACGTTAGAACATAACTTAACACATTTTCAATTTTTCCAAAAAAAGGTCAATTTTCAAAATTGCCTATATTTTGGAAACTAATGAATTTTACAAAAAAGTTTGTTTAATGTAAATGAAAGACCTTTACCCCCTCTACCCCAAAAATAAATTGTAGGTGCCTAGGACAAAAACGGTGCAGTAGTGTGTTTTGGACAGTTCTAGCACCACCGCCACCGCTCCACCGCTGGCATACTAAAATGGCAATATCTCGCGAACCAATTAGGTTAGAGACTTGTACGAGGTGTCATTGAGCTCGGGGCTAACACTCTCTTTCCAATGGACAACATATTTCCACCCCAAAATAAAACCTACCCCTACTAGGGGGTGAAATTGTTTACGGGTCCTGGAAGACGGGTCCTTGTTGACGGGTCCCTGTGGGCGGGTCCTTTGGACTGATCCCTATGGACTGACCCATGCATTTTATCCAAATTATGTCAGAGGGACCCGCCCACAGGGACCCGTCAACAAGGACCCGTCCTCCGGGACCCGTAAACAATTTCACCCCCTAGTAGGGGTAGGTTTTATTTTGGGGTGGAAATATGTTGTCCATTAGAAAGAGAGTGTTCGCCCGAGTTCAATGACACCTCGTACAAGTCTCTAACCTAATTGGTTCGCGAGATATTGCCATTTTAGTATTCCAGCGGTAGAGCGGAGGCGGTGGTGCTAGAACTGTCCAAAACACACTACTGCACAGTTTTTGTCATAGGCACCTACAATTTATTTTTGGGGTAGAGGGGGTTAAGGTCTTTCATTTACGTTAAACAAACTTTTTTGTAAAATTCCTTAGTTTCCAAAATATAGGCAATTTTGAAAATTGACCTTTTTTTGGAAAAATTGAAAATGTGTTAAGTTTTGTTCTAACGTTAAAGGACTTAGAGAAAATGTGTTTGAGCATATATATGACTTTTTAGAATGATTAGTTTTCAAAATATTGTCTACTTTCAAAATTGAACCTTTTTGGATTTTGTCCCAGAGACCTAGGACTTGGATTTTTGGGTAAAGGGGGGTAAATACCTGTCATTTATGTCACTCTTTTTTTGTAAATTTCATAGTTTACAAAATATAGCCCATTTAAAAAAATGAACATTTTTTAAAAAAATGTCAAAAATTCCATGTTTTGATCTAACGATTAAGGACATAAAAGCCATTGGTATGAGTCTATATATGACTTATAGCGCCTAATATCAATCGCGTCTACTACCAATCGCGCCTACTATCAATCGCGCCTACTATCAATAGCACCTACTATCAATTACGTCCACTACCAACCGCGCCTACTATCAATCGCGTCTACTAATAGCGCCTGCTACCAATCGCGCCTACTATCAATCGCGCCTACTATCAATTGCGCCTACTATCAATTACGTCCACTACCAATCGCGCCTACTATCTATCGCGTCTACTAATAGCGCCTGCTATCAATTGCGCCCTAATTGCGCCTACTGTCAATTGCACCTACTATCAATAGCGCCTACTAGCAATTGCACCCACTACCAATCGCGCCTACTGTGAATTGCGCCTACTACCAATCGCGCCTACTAGTAATTGCGTCTACTAGCAATTGCGCCTACTACTAATCGCGCCTACTATCAATCACGCCTACTGTCAATTGAACCTACTATCAATCGCGCCTACTATCATTAGCGCCTACTAGCAATTACGCCCACTACCAATCGCGCCTACTGTCGATTGCGCCTAATATCAATCCCGCCTACAACCAATCGCGCCTACTATCAATCGCGCCTACTATCAATCTCACCTACTATCAATAGCGCCTACTATCAATTACGTCCACTACCAATCGCGCCTACTATAAATCGCGTCTACTAGTAATTGCGTCTACTACCAATTGCGCCTACTACCAATCGCGCCTACTACTAATCGCGCCTACTATCAATCGCGTCTACTGTCAATTGGACGTAATTGATAGTAGGCGCTATTGATAGTAGGTTCAATTGATAGTAGGCGCGATTGATAGTCGGCGCGATTAGTAGTAGGCGCAATTGGTAGTAGGCGCAATTGGTAGTAGACGCAATTACTAGTAGGCGCGATTGGTAGTGGACGTAATTGATAGTAGGCGCTATTGATAGTAGGTGCGATTGATAGTAGGCGCGATTGATAGTAGGCGCGATTGGTAGTAGGCGCGATTGATATTAGGCGCAAATGACAGTAGGCGCAATTGGTAGTGGGCGTAATTGCTAGTAGGCGCTATTGATAGTAGGCGCGATTAGTAGTAGGCCCGATTGGTAGTAGGCGCAATTGGTAGTAGACGCAATTACTAGTAGGCGCGATTGGTAGGTGTTAGAGTTAACATATGACTTTATATGATTTTTTTAGTTAAACATATAGTCTACTTTCCCCATTCACCTTTTTTTTTTTTTAAATAATAATGTTCTTGACTAGGCATGGGGTAGAGGTAAGAGTACGAGTTGAGAGTACCTTAGAGTACTTTAGATTTTTTGAAAATTTAGTGTGTTGTTGTTGTTGCTTACAAACATGGCAGTAAGCATTATGTTGTGATAAAATGGACTGATATACTTTCCAAGACCAAGAGAAAAATCCACTAAATGCATTGACAAAATAACTTGTCAAATAAGCAAACACAAAATGCCCAACATAAGACCCCACACATAAACTAATACATAAGCTAATTTGTAAAATGTTAAACACTTGCATGGTATTACATTTTAGGTAATGCATGCGAAACATGAACTCACTTGTCTGTTGTATGAAAAGGACTCGTCAACAATGACCTGTCAACAATGGACACTGCTTGCACATTTTTAATTACTACCCACCTTTCTCCACTCCTAATGCAAAATGAGCATGTAAAACACAAATTGAAAAAATCCATGTTTCCATATTAACAAATAGAAAAAAAACATTAAACTGACATTTTAAAAACTGTAAATGGGAATTTTGTAAATTGACCAATGTGAAATCAACAAATTGGAATATCCTTGTTTCTATATCATGAAATTGAAAAACTTTAAACCGACATTTTAAGAACTGTAAATGGGAAATTTTGAAATTAATAAATGTGTAAACAACAAAATGTGAAATCCATGTTTCTATATTATGAAACTGAAAAACTTAAAACTGACATTAAGAAAAACTGAAAATGGGAAATTGGAAAATTGACATATGTGTAAACAACAAAATGAAAAAAAATATCGGGTGGGTGTAGTGATCATGTTGTACCTATAAGACTAGCATAAGGATAGTTTCATGACATGTAAAACACAAATTGTAAAACATCCATGTTTCCATATTAACAAATAGAACAAAAAACATTAAACTGAAAATTTAAAAAACTGCAAATGTGAATTTTGTAAATTGATAAAAGTGAAAACAACAAATCGGAAAATCCATGTTTCTATATCATGAAATTGAAAAACTTTTAACTGACATTTTAAGAACTGAAAATGGGAAATTGTGAAATTAATAAATGTGTAAACAACAAAGTGCAAAATCCATGTTTTCCATATTATGAAATTGAAAAACTAAAAACTGACATTAAAAAAACAGAAAATGGTAAATTGGAAAATTGACATATGTGTAAACAACAAAATGAAAAAAAATCCGTTTGGGGTAGTGATCATGTTCTACAGTAACCTGTAAGACTAGCATAAGGATAGTTGTATGTACCTTATATACTTTGTGTATGTGCATTAGCCTTTGGATTAGCTTAAGTTAGGTTTGGTAAAGTTAGGTTTAAACTTAAAACTGACATTAAAAATAAACTGAAAATTGGAAATTGGAAAATTGACATATGTGTAAACAACAAAATGAAAAAAAATCCAGTGGTTGGGGGAGGGGGGGGGGGGGTGGTGATCATGTTGTATAGTAACCTATAAGACTAGCATAAGGATAGTTGCATGACATGTAAAACACAAATTGTAAAAAATCCATGTTTCCATATTAACAAATAGAACAAAAAAACATTAAACTGAAAATTTAAAAAACTGCAAATGTGAATTTGGTAAATTGATAAATGTGAAAACAACAAATTGGAAAATCCATGTTTCTATATCATAGGATTGAAAAACTTTAAACTGACATTTTAAGAACTGAAAATGGGAAATTGTGAAATTAATAAAAGTGTAAACAACAAAATGCAAAATCCATGTTTTCCATATTATGAAATTGAAAAACTAAAAACTGACAAAAAAACTGAAAATGGGAAATTGGAAAATTGACATATGTGTAAACAACAAAATGAAAAAAAATCCGTTTGGAGTAGCGATCATGTTGTACAGTAACCTGTAAGACTAGCATAAGGATAGTTTCATGTACCTTATATACTTTGTGTATGTGCATTAGCCTTTGGGTTAGCTTAAGTTAGGTTTGGTAAAGTTAGGTTTAATGAGGTTAGGTATGTAACCTTGTAGTTTAATCTTTTAGCAAAATGTAAAAAAGTAAAATCTAAAAATCAAAAAAATCTTAAATTTAAAATGTAAAATCTAAAATCTTAAAATGAGGTTTCTGCAGGTTATGACAACACGTTTATGATTTAGTCCATGTTGATGTGTGGTATCCAATTACTGCTGACTTTGCATGATCATCACCCATTGTCTTGATCAACAGCTGAGGTTTCAAATTACTGCAGCGTCAGTCATAGCAACAGCAGTGAGCGCTCTCTGGCATGTCAGCAACATGACACCGGAAGGAACACCTGTGTAATATCCAATAACTACTAACTTTGCATGATCATCACCCATTGTCTTCATGAACACTTGCGGTTTCAAATTACTGCAGCGTTAGTCATAGCAACAGATCTGCGCGCTCTCTGCCATGTCTGTAATACGACACAGGAAATATAACAAGACGTCTTACTGCACGTGCCATCTGCACAGTTTTAACATCTTAAGAACATGTATTATTCTCTTTCAACTACAAATGACTCGTTAGAACACATCCATCAACCAAGTTAGATCCCTTGGCCTGCTCTCAAATGGCATGTGCTTCGTAGCCCTAACCTAACGTTACGTATGAACTAAACAGAATGTGACTTGTTAGCTCTTATCATGCATGTGCACAGGTGAACACTTGTGTGTTAGGTCATATTACACATGAACTTACTTTTTCACACGTAAGTGCATTTCTCTGTTCCACAAGATACAAATTTGATTGCTGGATTGTATCCTGCACTGTTTATGCGATATAGTTTTTCCAGGTAGTTCTCTACATATAGCAATTTTACCACTGCTCTACCTACGCCTTTTGCTCTTTTGGCTTTCTTACAGTCTAGTGTGTGAAAGACAGCATTAACTGTATATCAAACCCAGTTCACCTTTGTATTTGTAATCCAAGCAATAATTTGAAAAGACAGAAATGTTATCAGTTTTAAACGATATCTCTGTTTTGTTTTGTTTAATATGTTTATGACATGCATATTAACCTGAAATCGAACTCCTGGTGAAAAGGCTAACAGCTTGACCACTGCACCACTATGCCCTTGTTTCTTAGTTCGACTTGTTCTAGGCCTCAGACCTGGAAATCGAGTTAAGACCACCAGTAAGAGAGCTAAAAGTGCTTACCAGTACAACACAAAAATAAATGGATAGCTGGTAACATTAGACAACCGGAAATGATTATATTTCTGTTAGCAATGCATTTTGTCATCAGCCTACTGTCTGAGCACTGATAGCAACACAGTTTAGTTTACAACAAGCGAGTGTGTGTGTGTGTGTATAGATTATTAGCCTCAAGTATTTAAAGCTTGTTCTGTGTAGCGACCATTTTGTCTCGGTAACCACTGAGCATTTTTGTGTTTTAGCTATCATCTTTAACCAATCAATTAAAGATAGTCTACTCTTAATTTTTGATAAATCAGAGTTTGCGTACACCGTTTCTCATTTATTAACCCATACCTGCAACCTATACTCTCTCTATACTGCAGTTTGATCTGAAAACAAGTTTCAATGGTAAAAGACTTGTCAGTCACCATACATGTAGCCTACACTAATTCTTTCTCTACGTAGCTATGTTTCATCACACATGGTAAACATCTCACATGTTCGCATCCAATTATTAGTTTATAAAATCTCAGGTCAATGACCTTAATGTATTGGGTATTTTGGGTAAATTCATTGGCCATGGAAAAGGGTTGACCATCCTGAGTCCCATGACACCTCACTTGACCCTCTCTGATTATTATTTAGCGAGATATTAACAAAAGTGTAGTTAAGCCCTTTTGACAAAAAATAAATAATACATTCAAAAACAGAATGTCACCTCAAGTCCAACGACCTCTCATACAAGTCCCTAGCCTTATTGGTTCATGAAATATTAAAAAGCTAATGACCTATTAGTTTTGGATCTTTTGGTAATTTAAAAAAATAACAAATCTGTATTCAAAAAGCCCGCCCTCTTACAAAAACCCCAAGTGCACATGTGTAAAAACAAAAAACAAAACATGTTAAATCATAGTAGCGATCGGCTCTTCGCTTGCGTTTCATGTGGAACAACGTTTAATTTCATCATAGCATTAGGGACCAGTCCAAAGGGGCCGGTCTAAAGGGATTAGTCAAAAAGGACCGTCAAAAGGACCCTTCCACAGGGGCTCGTCCACAAGGACCCGTCAACAAGGACCCGTCAACAATGACCCGTCAACAATGACCCGTCCACAGGGACTCGTCCACAAGGACCCGTCCACAGGGGCCTGCGTGTGCGTGCGGGGGAACATACAATTACATCAGCAAAACATCTCATCTAGTTTCAAATTTAGCCACTACGGCGCGTGCAACGCACAGGAAGTGCGTGGGAACATACGATTACGTCAGCGAAACATGAACTCACTTGTCCATTGTATGAGTATCAGTTTAGTAGTGGCGTCAAGCAGCAAAAGACGTTTACTTACACAATCCTTCATTAAGGTAAGCTTTTTTATTTTTTCTTATCATTATGGAAATCTCCTTATTAGAATAAAATGTTATAGTGGTTCTGGTCACTTATAGCTAAACTGTAATAGATATGATTTTTTTGTTTCTTTATAGGCTACTACAATAAATATTCACAATGCTATGGGGGTAGAACTGTTGATTAGAGAGAAAAAAAAGCTCACTGAATTACCAATGCATACTCTTTTCCGTATCATTAACATTCAAAAAGTGGACACAATGTATGGTGAACGTGTACTATGTGTTAGTGAAAATTTTCAGACATTCCTTTCTACACGTTTTAATGATATATGTCTGAAAAGTGTGCTCGAGGATATAAATCGTGGTGGACATACTCTATATCTAATTTATGAGGGTATAAAAAACAATAAATGTATTGTACATTCTGACTTTGAAGTTAGGTTAGGTTAGGTAAGGTGGGATCTGATTAGGTTAGGTAAGGTTAGGTTAGGTTAGGTTAGGTGAAGTTGGGTTAGGCAGAATGGCTGCGGTATGAATCAAAAGCCAGCTCCTGTCAGTTTTGCCTCACAAGGTTGAGTGTACCCCATTCCAACCCTCAGCCTAGAATTAAATTTCTTGACAGAGCCAGGAACGAACCCTCGCCTCCACAGTAACAGCTAAAAATGCTAGCCACTACACCATAAAGTGGGGGGGGGGAATATAAGGCTGCTCTTGATTGTACATGATCAATCAATAATTACCTAATTATAATAATAATAATAATAAATAATAATAATAATAATAAATAATAATAATAATAAATATTCCATTTAGCAACTACATAGCCAAACTCCCCCTGTGACAGCGTGGCGGCCATCTTGCGCATTAGCACCTGTGCCAGCTCTGAATGACCTCTCCATAAGAATAACATAGGGCTGGTTGCGCGCGGCCGCCATATTGCGCATTAGCCCCTGTGCCAGAGCCGCTCTTTATTTCCTACTTGTAGGGTGTTCAGTGCTGTTACTAATTCCGTTGTGTTCTTTACAGAGTTGTTTTTGTCGTTGGAAAGGCGGCGTTTTAAGATTTTTAGTAACTCTTTGCTGATTTTGTAATGAGGCGCATTCCTACAATTGACTATTGGTCTCATTGGGCACTCATTTTTGTGTATTTTTGGTTGTCCCCTCAATGACGGTATTTTCGGGTTCAGAAGTTACTTAGATGCAATTAAATATCGTATAGTTGTTGGTTGATTTTTTGCTTTCTTATGTATGCAAATCTGGCACGCATCCCAATGGGACAGTTTTACCGAGCATCTACATGACACCATCAAAATCAGAGCAACGAGGAAACACGAAACGCTAGAATATAAACTAAGAAAACTAGGAGAAACACAGAATAATCAACCTAGTGAACAACACACGAATAATAATGAATTCAATTTCCACAGCAGGGTAAACAACAGAACGAACGTAACCTTCTCTCAAAATGAAATGGATATGCTAGACAAAGGTTTGAAATACAACTGCACAGACGCACACACGAACCATAACATAAAACAGTTAATCACAGATATCGAGATAGCCAGTCACAAGCTCCCAGCAGAAGACAGGGAATTAACCAAAAATCTTGCCACCAACGAAGCCAAAAAAATCCTCAAACGAGAGGGCGAAAACAATTACACTCAAAACAACAAACAACTAAAAGAAATAAAGTCATTGAAACAAAAAATAAAAGAACATGACTTAATCATCACAAAAGCAGATAAGGGAAATACCCCAGTAATTTTGAACAAAACAGAATACATTGAAAAAACAGTCGAATTCCTAAACAACAACGAAATCAAGGAATTAGCAAAAGACCCCACCAATAAATTCCAAAAACAAATAAAAAGTGTATTAAAAGAAACAGAATACATATTGACCAAAGCTGAAAAGTCAAAACTAATAAACATGAACCCGAAAATACCGTCATTGAGGGGACAACCAAAAATACACAAAAATGAGTGCCCAATGAGACCAATAGTCAATTGTAGGAAAGCGCCTAATTACAAAATCAGCAAAGAGTTACTAAAAATCTTAAAACGCCGCCTTTCCAACGACAAAAACAACTCTGTAAAGAACACAACGGAATTAGTAACAGCACTGATCACCCTACAAATGAAACCTAGCATGAGGCTTGTATCTTTCGATGTAACTAACATGTACACCAATATTCTTATTAATGATGCAATCAACACTATCCAAAATAACTTAAAATCCAACAATTCGGAAAAAGAAACTGAAGAGATCGTGCGACTACTGAGGGTCGTCCTCGGCCAAAACGCGTTTCAATTCGACAATAAAATGTACACACAAACAGAAGGATTAGCGATGGGTTCTCCACTAAGCGGATTAATCGCTGACATCTTCATTAATGCACTAGAAAATGAGTTTCAACAAAGAGAATAGTAATATGGAAAAGATACGTAGATGATGTAATTTGCACCTACGATACTGAATTAACAAGCGAAGAAACAATTCTCCAATCCATTAATAGCCTACACCACTCAATAAAATTCACCAAGGAATCCGAAACAGATCGAAAAATAAATTATCTCGACATAACTATTGAATGTAAGGACAACGAGCTTTCATACTCCATATTCCGAAAAGCCACACAAACCTCGCATGCAATCGACAATCAGTCTAATCACCCCAGTACGGATAAATTAGCGGGGTTCAATTCAATGGTGCACAGAGCTTTAAACATACCCATGTCAACAGACAATTATAATAAGGAAATAAGAACCATTAAACAAATAGCAAAGGAAAACAATTTCCCGCCAAGCAAAATAGACCAAATTGTAGCCAAACATAAAAATAAAGATAAAATGATTCCAAAACCGGACATTAATGAGAAAAAGTTCGCGCACTTAATCTATGTGAATGAGAACACATATAAAATCACTAATCTATTCAAAAAGCAAGGCATAAAAATAGCATTCACAACGAATAATACGACCGGGAGGCACCTGCAAAATAGCAATCTAAATAAACAAGACCCGTATTCAAAGTCAGGGGTATATTCTATTACATGCCAAGACATTGGTTGTCAAGCTAATTACATTGGACAGAGCGGAAGACGAGTAGATACACGTTATAATGAACATAGGAATGCGATAAGATACGGAATACATTCAGCCGTAGGCGAACATATGTGTGACACGGGGCACAGCTTCACTAAAATCGAGACTGATCTAAATATAATTCATCACGAATCGAAAGGCAGAGCTCTCGACATAAAAGAAGCAATCGAGATTCACCTAGCCAAACAAAACAATCCCAACAATCTAAATGAACACACTTTTATGGAGAGTTCACCCCTTTTCGCCCTACTAAAAACACACCCTGTCGAAAACAAGACACAACTTAGCGATACAGCCAAGCTAGATAAAAAAAGGGGTGGGGGAAATAGCGGTGTTTATAGGTAAATGTTAATTGGATCAGGTGTACTATGTACATTTTTCTGCAATAAACCTAGGCCGATATGCGCGGCAGTATTAAAGGTGCCGGGACGTCTTCAATAGACCGTGTACCGCTCAGTATCGATGGCTTTTTAGCCCATGCGTGGCGAAGATAGTTCCACGGTCTTTAGTAGTTGCAGACTCCTGCATTCAATAGCATACACTTTTATCTAGATTTGGCAAAGTCACACAAATATACATGGCACGGACCTCTGGAAGAACATAGCAACTAAAGGGGGAGGAAGGGGAAAACCAGTTCCACCCAGCGAACACTCGGGGTTAGTCGACTACAACTGGTGTCTATGGCAACACGTCAACTGCTTCAAGTTCCAGTTAAAGAGACAACTCGATAAGTATAAGCTTGCATTATTTCAGTATAACCATAGTTGATTTTGTAAAACCATATAATCACCCCTAACACACAAATTCCGGATTTTCATCACTATTTTAGAAGTTTACCTAACATTAGATATACCGCATTTAACATACACCGACTGTTGCATTACCAACACTGCAACTAAATAATTGTACATATTGTATATATTTTTCACCTGTATTCTCAAACATAGATGTTATAGCCTAAGTGTAATGGATCTGATGATGATCGCTTGACGATCGAAACTGGTCATCCTAGTGTATTTATTAATCTTATGTAATTTATTTCAGGATCAGGGCATAACCCAGCTCTATTTGGGTACATTCGTGTTGACCGACTGAAAAGCACCAAACTTCTATTTAAGTTGTTATCAAGAGAGCTCGTCTTAAAAAAGCGGGCTGCTCATGACAATTATATGCAAGGCTTACTTGGTTCGGGAGGCGATGGGTGGTAAAAAATTTACAGTCATGTTAGGAGAAGAAAGGGAAATTCAAATAATTTGTCGATGATAATGTCCGGTGACGGTAAATTAATTACAGAGAAGCAGGCCATTGCTAATGAATTAAATGTCTTTTATCGTAGTGTGTTCAATAAATCCAATAGCTGTGTTTTGGACCATAACGGTGAATCAGGGGCTCCACTTCTCCAAATAAACCAGTCATCAATTGTAAAGCTAATACAAAAATTACGTTACAATATATCGAAGGGTCCTGATAATATTGTTAGTGAAGTACTTAAACTAGAAGGTAGGGCCGTGGCACGATACTTAGAGGTGATGTTTAAAGTGTTCATAAACAATGCGCAAATCCCGGATGACTGGAAAAGAGCTACGGTAGTCCCAATATTTAAGGGAGGGAGCAGACTTGAATTGGGCAACTACAGGCCGGTTAGTCTTACGTCCTTCGTTTGTAAACAGATGGGGCATCTCATTTGCGACTACTTGAGGGAACAGTGGGAAACATTATCATGGTTTAATGATAGGCAACATGGATTTCGGAAAGGTTACTAATGCGAGAGTCAGATGCTATCACTTTTTCAAGTTACGAGGCACGTCCAGAAATTAAGTTCCGTTTGGTAATAACATTAAATTGTGTACAGATACAGAAAAATTATTTATTGCACAACATTCTACACCTCTTAAACTACTTTTCCACATAACTGCCGAACTTTTGAAGGCATTTGTCATAGCGTGGCACAAGTTTATGGATACCTTCTTCATAGACGTTTGCCGCCTGTGTCTTCAACCAGTTGGAAACATCTTCCTTCAGATCGTCGTCATTGTTGAAGTGTTGACCGCCAAGGAAAGACTTGAGTTGTGTGAACGGATGAAAGTCGCTAGGAGCGAGGTCAGGACTGTACGGAGGGTGGTCAAACACGTCCCAGTCAAATCCCTGTAGGAGGGTTTTTGTCACATTTTCAGTGTGTGGTCGTGCGTTGTCGTGAAGAAAAACAACCCTCGGCGCTTATTCTTTATTGCGCGGCGCAATTTCCTAAGTGTCTCGCAGTAAGCATCTGCGTTGATTGTTTGACCACGCGGAAAGAAATCAATGAGTAAGATGCTTTTCCAGTCCCAGAACACTGTGCACATCATTTTCCGAGGTGTGAAGATTTTTTTCGGCTTAACCTTTGCTGGGGATGAAGTGTGCCTCCATTCCATTGATTGCCGCTTACTTTCAGGGGTGTCGTAAGAAACCCAAGTTTCATCTCCTGTGACTATCTGTGACAGAAATTCTTCGCCGCCTTCATTGTAACGGGTCAAAAACTGAAGTGCACTTACCCATCCGTTTTGTGTTGTGTTGCTCCGTAAGACGTTGAAGACACAGGCGGCACACGTCTACGAAGAAGGTATACAAAAACTCGTGCCACGCTACGACAAATGCCTGCAACATTTCGGCAGTTATGTGGAAAAGTAGTTTAAGGGTTGTAGAATTTTGTGCAATAAATATTTTTTCTGTATCTGTACACAATTTAATGTTATTACCAAACGGAACTTACTTTCTGGACGTACTTCGTATTAGCGAATCGTTAGACGATGGAGTTTCAGTCGACGCCGTAGTTATAGATTTTGCGAAGGTATTTTATGTCGTGCCGCATGACATGCTACTCCATAAATTAGCTTCGACGAAGAATGATAGAAGAGTAAATTTATGGATCCAAGAATTTTTGACGGGTCGTTCCCAGAAAGTGAAAGTTGTAGGCCGATTCTCGGATGAAATTACCGTAACGTCGGGTATCCCTCAGGGCAGCGTAATCGGAACTTTGTTATTTTTGGCGTGTATAAATGACTTAGCAAATGGGATTCGCAGTGACTGTCGATTGTTTGCGGATGCTTGTGTAATATATCGAAAGATACATGACTCACAAGACAATGCAGTACTTCAAGATGACTTGAACCTGCTCTATAAGTGGGCGATTGAAAATAAAATGAAAATAAACACAAGAAAATGTAGTCTAATAAAAAAAGGGGAAGTGCGAAGGCAAGATTTTCAATATAACATTGGCTCGGAAATACTTGTAGAAGAAGATTCTTGCAAATATTTAGGCGTTCACGTAAGAAATGATATTGTTACGGCTGTGAGTTTGTTTCATCGCTCGCCGCATGAGTCACAACTGTCCCAGGGCTGGGCTGAGCTCTGCCTCAGTGTATTGCGTGCGCCTTATGCAACAGGTCTACTAGGACAAAGGGATGGTCCAGAATATTCGTGACCCAGCCAGCGATGGAAGCCTCGAGAAGCCGTGAACCCTGGATGGGTCTAGAAGCATTTATTGAGTCACCGGCCTGCTATATAAGAGCGACCTGTCAAGCAGTGAGTGTTGTGTGTTTTTCGAGCTAGTGCGAGCGTTTATCCTGAGCGACAGAAGTGTGGTGACGTAACTTGCGAAAACCCTAGTGAAGCTGATTCTCTTGACAGCGAGGGAGTGAGAAGCATACAGGGGACTGCCTGTGTTTTGAGCGAGTGTGATTTCACTGAGCGACAGAGGTATTGTGGGGAAGTGCCGTGCGAGTTACGAAATCCAGTGACATTGTTTCCCAGTTTGTGAACAGCAAAGCAGCGTGTAGCAGGTTATCGTAAGTAACTGTAGTTTGTGTACATAACGGAGAGGTGCAGGTAGTTTCTGTCAAGGCCACCGGACTCATTAGAACGGACTAACTTCTGTGGTCTGTTGACAAGTGAAAGGGGGCAAGAGCGCTCAAGGGAGAGACTTGAGGAAACTGGAGTAAGGTTCAAATTGCTTGTATTTGCTGTTGAGTGGTGTATCTTTCTGGCCGCAATAAAGTTAATTATTTCATCGAAGGAACAATCTGTGTTGTGCTTCAACCCACCGTAATCCAGTTAACAAAAGTGCCACTAGGGGGGGGGGGTGACACGTAACAACTGGTGTCAGAAGCCGGATTACGAACTCAAACACAAGCACAACACCTGACGGTCCTGTTTTCAAAACCCGAGCAGGTCATTTTTTTAAATTTTCCTGTGAGTGCATGCCCTTTACAAGACAAGCATCTAAAATGGAAGCGCAATTGGCAGCATTGCTAGAAAAGTTAAGTGGCATGGAAACCAAGATGGAAGACGGCCAGAAGAAGTTAGCAGAGGACCTAACCGCCAAATTTCTGGATGGCCAGAAAAATCTGGAAGAGGGTCTGCTGACGAAACTAGAGGAGAGCCAAAGGAAATTAGAACAGGGCCTACGTGAGGAAGTCGCAGCAGTGGAAAAGAAGTTCGACGCCTTACAAGAGGAAGTTGCCGAACTGCGCCAACGCCCACTGACGGGGATAGAAGAGAAATTCAACGCTTTAAACAAGGAAATTGCTGAGCTGAGCCAACACCCGCCGACGGGGATGGAAGCGAGATTCAACGCTCTACAAGAGATAGTTGCCGAACTGCGCCAACGCCCAGTGACGGGGGTGGAAGAGAAATTCAACGCTTTACAAAAGGAAATTGCTGAGCTGAACCAACGCCCACCGACGGGGATTGAAGCGAGATTCTACGCTCTTCAAGAGGAGGTTGGCGAGCTGCGCCGACGCCCGCCCACAGGTACACCGGGAACGTCAGGAACGGGACAGAGCAGAGTGACGCCCCCAACCTTCGACGGAAAGGTCCCGTGGAGCACATACTTACGTCAGTTCGAGGCGGCCTGTTCCATAAATAACTGGAACAAGACAGAAAAGGCTACAGCTCTCATTGTAGCGCTGAGAGGTGACGCCCTTAACGTCCTTCAGGCCATCCCGACTGGATCCCAGGACTACGCTTCACTAATCGCCCATATGGAGTCCCGATATGGAGATAGCCATCTTCAGCAGGCCTACCAGATGCAGCTCCGGACCAGGGTACAAAAGAACGCGGAAACCCTGCAGGAGTTCGAGATGGACATCGCACGCCTCGTAAGGCTCGCCTTTCCAACAGCGCCGGCCGACTTTCTGGAACAGATTGCGACGCAGACCTTCACCGACGGGCTACGGGACCCGGACACTCAATAAGCGCTGCGACTCGCGCGCAATAAGACCCTGGCAGATGCGCTGAGCCACGCACTCGAGTTCGAGACGGCAAAGCATGTATATAGAATCCACGCGCGGGTGCGTCAGGTGGACGTCGACGAACCAGCCAAAGCCGACAAGACCAAGCCCCTGGCCGATGAACTGATGGAGGCGCTAGGCCGGTTCTTCAAGAGTCGCAGTACCACCAACAAAAACGTAGCCGAAGGACATCCGGAGAGGCGGCCCGGAAGAGGACTACCGACCTGCTGGACCTGCCGTAAGAGAGACCACCTGAGCAAGGACTGCGGTGATCGCCGCCGCAAAGGGTTTCCGTCGGGACAGTCAGTCGTAGGGAAACCGCGCGGCCCAGGAAAGCAAGTATCAGCCAGCCTTGGGAGGCAAAGGTTGGCTTGTGACAATCGTCAAGCCCCGGCAGTCCAGGTTCGTGTGACGCAGCTACGGAGGGATAATAGCAGCCTGTTGGTCGACGGAGTCGTCAACGGAGAGAGCTGGCCCATGCTAATCGACACGGGAGCATCGAGGACCATCGTCAGTCCCACCGTGATACCGAAGTGGAGAGTGCAACCCACACAAAGGAACCTCCAGCTAATAACCGCGACCGGAGAGACCGCACCGGTACATGGCGAAGCATCACTGGAGTTCGTCATTGGTCGACGGGCGATAAAGCATCCAGTGCTTATGGCTGGCGTATCAAATGAAGTGATCATCGGACTGGACTTCCTGGGCCAGAACAACATCATCTTGGATCTGAGTACCAACACTCTGCACTTCGGAAGTGAGGAACGTGCTTTGCAACCAGCACGCGTGGCCGTCGCCGCACGACGAGTAAGGCTGAGAGAGGACGTCATCGTTCCCGCCAGGACGGAAGTCAGCGCTGCCGTAATTGTCGACGGAACAGCTGAGGGAGTGGCGGCTGTCATCGAGCCAAAATATGAGGACATCCAGACAAAATGATTGCTAGTTGCCAAGACTCTCATCAACACGACGTCTCGGCCGTACGTCCGCCTGTCCAACCTGAACGACTACGATATTACGGTTCACCGGGACACCAACCTAGGAGTCTGCGAGCCCGTTACCTGGACTGCCCGCATCACAGACACGACGGACGGACACCTGCAGACGGACAACCGAAGAAGACGCGCCCTGCCAGAAGAACTACAGAAGTTGTACCAAGGATCCCAGGACCATTTAGACGAGGAACAATCACGCCAATTTCGGGACCTGCTACACGAATTCCAGGATGTCTTCTCCGTGGGGAGCAAAGACTTCGGCAGGACAAGCTTGGTCCAGCACAGAATCGACGTTGGGGACAGCGCACCGATTAGGGCCCCATTCCGACGTGTCCCGCTCGCCAAGCAAGCTGAAGTCGACCGGATGGTAGAAGAGATGAAGGAGCAAGGAGTGATCGAGCCATCACATAGTCCTTGGAGTTCTCCGGTCATGCTAGTGAAGAAGAAGGACGGTTCCACCAGGTTCTGCGTGGATTACAGGTGGGTGAATGACGTCACGAAGAAGGACAGCTACCCTCTACCCCGGATCGACGACACCCTGGACACCATATCAGGGTCAATATGGTTCTCCACCTTGGATTTGAAGAGTGGCTACTGGCAGGTGGAGGTCCACCATAAGGACCGCGAGAAAACTGCGTTCTCTGTGGGCAGCGGGCTATGGCAGTTCACCGTCATGCCATTCGGTCTGTGCAACGCTCCTGCGACCTTCGAAAGGCTAATGGAGTCCATTCTGAGGGGACTACACTGGAAGACCTGCCTGGTCTACCTAGACGACGTCATCGTTCTGGGAAGAAGCTTCGAGGAGCACTACAGCAACCTGACGGAGATCTTGATGAAGCTACGGGCTGCCCAGTTGAAGCTGAGCCCCAAGAAGTGTCAGCTCTTCCAGAAGCGGGTCCAGTACCTTGAGCATATCGTCTCCGAGGAAGGGGTGCGCACCGACCCAGAGAAGACCGCAGCTGTGAGGGAGTGGCCAGTTCCGAAGGACAAGTCCCAACTACGAAGCTTCCTGGGACTCTGCACTTATTACCGTCGCTTCGTGAGAGGATTCGCCGACATAGCCAAACCACTGCATCGACTGACTGAGAAGGACCAACTCTACACGTGAGCAGCAGAATGCCACAGTGCCTTCGAACAACTCAAGCCTATTCTGGCCTACCCCAGACCTGAAACAGGGTTCATCGTCGATACCGATGCCAGCGACTTTGGTATAGGGGGAATCCTGTCGCAAATAGTGGACGGCGAGGAGATAATGATGATGATGATGATAATTGTTGTTTTAAGGGGCCTAACATCTAGACTATCGGCCCCTGATGGTTTGGGTGATCGTGAAGATGAAAAAAATGCAAACTTAAAACTAAAACTAACTACCAACCTACATACTAGAAGAAGAAATGGAGAGAGTAGTGGCCTACTTCAGCAAAGCCTTGTCAAAGCCAGAGAGGAACTACTGCGTCACCAGGAAGGAACTGCTCGCCATCGTGAAGACCATCGAACACTTCCACAAGTACCTGTAGGGGCAAGAATTTCTCATCAGGACCGACCATGCATCCCTGCGGTGTCTCCTGAACTTCAAACAGCCCGAGGGTCAACTCGCGCGGTGGTTGGAGAGGCTTCAACAGTACAACTTCGAGATCCAGCACAGGAAAGGCCAACTGCATTCTAATGTCGACCCCCTGTCACGAAGACCGTGCCCTGCAGACTGCACCTTCTGTACTAGGAGGGAGGAGAACACCGGGTCACAGTGCCGACGGACTACTGTGGAACTTCAAGGGAACTGGAGCCGCGAATCTTTCACGCGGGCACAAGCAGAAGATGATGATCTGGGACTGATAGCCGAATGGAAGAGGGCCTGTGTCCCCAGACCCGGGTGGAACATTATGAGTGACTGCAGCCCAAAGTTTAAGTCCTACTGGGCGCAGTGGGGCTCGCTGATTGTAAGGGATGGCCTCATCTGCCGCGCCTGGGAGAGCACCGACGGGAAGACATCTCGGGAACAAGTCGTCGTTCCAAAGGCTATGACGGAGGAAGTCCTGAAGGAAGTCCATGGAGGATCATCTGGTGGACACCTAGGGATAAAGAAGACCCTGGAGATGCTGAGAGAGCTGTTTTACTGGATCGGATGCCGAACTGACGTGGAGAACCACTGCGCGAGGTGCCACGATTGCGTAGCCAGCAAGGGCCCAGGACGAAGACGACGGGGTCCACTGAAGACCTACAACGTGGGCGGCCCCATGGAGAGAGTGGCCATCGATGTTGGTGGGCCATTCCCGTTGAGCGAGGCAGGGAACCGCTACATATTGGTCGTCAGCGACTACTTTACCAAATGGCCGGAGGCGTATGTGCTCCCTAACCAAGAAGCCGCGACGATCGCTGAGACCCTGGTGAAGGAATTCGTCAGCCAGTACGGAGTACCCCTGGAGCTGCACTCCGACCAAGGGAGGAACTTCGAGTCGCAGGTGTTCCAGAACCTATGCCAGCTGCTGGGAATCCGGAAGACAAGGACAACGCCGCTACACCCTCAGTCCGACGGGATGGTAGAGCAATTTAATCGCACCATCGAGAACCATCTTCGAATAGTCGTCAGCGAGCACCAGAGTGATTGGGACAAACATCTTCCACTAGTTCTCCTGGCCTACCGCGCCGCCGTTCATGAAGCCACCGGGTGCACACCAGCCCGGGCCATGCTTGGGAGGGAGCTCCGTCTACCTGTCGATCTTGCCTTCGGCCGACCTGGGAATGATCCGGTCCCGGTAAGCCAGTATTGTCAAGAACTGGTCAATCAACTGGAGGACGTGCACGCGTTCGCGAGGAGGAAACTGCGGATCGAGACCGACCGAATGAAGACCCGATACGACCAACAGACGGATGCCGGCGGATTCCACGAGGACGACCTGGTCTGGCTCTTCAACCCATTACGGAAGAAAGGCCTGTCACCCAAACTGCAAAAGTCCTGGGAGGGCCCGTACCGAGTCGTGAAACGGATCAACGATGTCGTCTACAGGATCCAGCGGAGTCCGAGGGCGAAGATGAAGATCGTGCATCGATTTCGCCTGGCAGCCTACGGAGGGACACAGACGGACCAATGATTGATCGGGACGATCAGCTTTTTAGGAAGGGGGTGGTGTTACGGGTGTGAGTTTGTTTCATCGCTCGCCGCTTGAGTCACAACTGCCCCAGGGCTGGGCTGTGCTCTGCCTCAGTGTATTGCGTGCGCCTTATGCAACAGGTCTACTAGGACAAAGGGATGGTCCAGAATATTCGTGACCCAGCCAGCGATGGAAGCCTCGAGAAGCCGTGAACCCTGGATGGATCTAGAAGCATTTATTGAGTCACCGGCCTGCTATATAAGAGCGACCTGTCAAGCAGTGAGCGTTGTGTGTTTTTCGAGCTAGTGCGAGCGTTTATCCTGAGCGACAGAAGTGTGGTGACATAACTTGCGAAACCCCTAGTGAAGCTGATTCTCTTGACAGCGAGGGAGTGAGAAGCATACAGGGGACTGCCTGTGTTTTGAGCGAGTGTGATTTCACTGAGCGACAGAGGTATTGTGGGGAAGTGCCGTGCGAGTTACGAAATCCAGTGACATTGTTTCCCAGTTTGTGAACAGCAAAGCAGCGTGTAGCAGGTTATCGTAAGTAACTGTAGTTTGTGTACATAACGGAGAGGTGCAGGTAGTTTCTGTCAAGGCCATCGGACTCATTAGCACGGACTAACTTCTGTGGTTTGTTGGCAAGTGAAAGGGGGCAAGAGCGCTCAAGGGAGAGACTTGAGGAAACTGGAGTAAGGTTCAAATTGTTTGTATTTGCTGTTGAGTCGTGTATCTTTCTGGCCGCAATAAAGTTAATTATTTCATCGAAGAAACAATCTGTGTTGTGCTTCAACCCACCGTAATCCAGGTAACAAAAATGCCACTAGGGGGGTGGCACGTAACAATATGAAATGGAGTAGTCATATAGGATGTGTAGTTTCTAAAGCTTACAAATCCCTGCACTTTGTAATGAGGGTATTAAAAGGAAGTAGTACCTCTGCTAAAGAATTAGGATATTTGTCACTTGTAAGACCTAATCTAGAATACGCCTCGGCGGTTTGGGATCCATATCAAGTAGGACTCATAAATGAGTTGGAATTGGTACAAAGAAAGGCCGCTAGATTTTTGCTCAGTGACTTTAATCCCAGGAGCAGTGTGAGCCGTATGTTAAAGAAACTTGGGTGGGAATCACTTGAGGCTAGGAGGATGAAATCTAGACTCTGCGCTATGTACAACACGTATACAAATCAACCAGCATGGGGTGAGCTTAGCAAACGTATGGAAAAGCCTACTTACATGGGTAGGTGCGATCATCCTTTCAAAGTTAAGGGCCGACCACAGCGAACAAATTATGGTAAATATTCTTTCGTAAACCGTGCCATTGATAATTGGAACTCTCTAGCTGCTGCAGTCTTAGAGCCTTTCCCCAAACATATAGGTGTGTTTAAGAAAAGACTGACTATTTGTGTAATATTCCAGTTTAATTGTTATTGAATTGTTATGTACAGTTATTTATTTGTTATGTATATCTAATTTGCCACAGGGGGACACACTCCCAATTGCAAATAAACGAATGAATGAATGAATGAATGTATGAATGAATGAATGAATCCATCCAGTCCTGAAAGTGAGACTCGGCTACGCAGGTGGACTCAACAACTAGAACAATACATTGTGTCTTTTCTTACAATACATGTCACATATGGAGGCCACCTCCAGAGCAGTGTGATTTTTACTGTTTGCTTATTATTAGAATATTGTTAAGGTTGTCATCCCCATGAGTAGGTCGGTGATGCTTGCCAAAGGGGTGGCGAGGCAATAGGGGGAGTATCTGCACAAGGGGTGTGTGAGTGAGTGAAGGGTGTGAATGTTGTGGGGCTAGGAATACGTGAATGTAGGAGGGTTTGAAGTAACTTCAGGATGGGCACCTGTTACTGGTCAGCGTGCATGCCATTTGCGGGGGCAAGGGCATGAAGGCGAAGGCTCGGGCCGACAGATGATTACCTGTGGCGTCAGCGAAGCGGTCGCAGGCCATACTGTTATTGTGTAGAGAGGAATTGGGATAGCAATGCCGGGGCTAAAGAAAGAGAAGTTCCTCATTTGTACCTTGCGGTTTATTCTAATAAAGTAAAGTGGTGAAAGGTTAGTTAAGGAGCGGAGAATGAAGAAAAAGGATTAGCCGACTCACTCACCATCGGAAGTCTAGACTCGTGGTCTCGTAGCTTGGGCATCGTCCATGCTGGGGTGGCGTCCTGCCTTCCAGGATCCGTTGCACTCTACTTCGTGGAACCGTCCGACTGTCTCACTGTTAGAATGAATGTCCCAATGTCCTCGGGCGCGAAGGTGTCTTGAATATTTGAGGGCTTAATTAGGTTACTACTCGTCAGCAGAATTCTGCTTGTATACCTGTTGTTGTTGTTGTTATGTAATACTGCAAGCTTGCGGTTACGGTGTTGTGGTCATGGGGCAATGGTTGTTGTTTCAGCTGACTGTCCATCTGTAATCCCTTCCTTGTATTCATTATTAATTATGGGTTTAGGTAGTCACAACCCCTGTATTGGGGTTGGAGCTATAACAATAGTATATGCTTGTAAAGCTACTGGCACAATTGTCTCCCAGGAGTGGAAACTTCAATGATATTTTCTTTAATGCAACAATCACCTGAAAGCTTATTTTTCCTAAAGCCTTTAAATAGAACTCAGAAATTCTTCTGGGTTTGTGCCGTGTCTTGTGTGGGGTTTCGCCTAGGACACCAAGCTGGCTCATCGGCGGGCTCTTGGTGTCCCCGCCCGGACAAGACACGGCACAAACCTAGAAGAATTGCTGAATTTTAATTCACCGGCCATGAAAGCCAATATACCACTTTTAAATAGATTTTTAAAATTGTTTAAGTGATGTTTCCTAAAGCCTGCTTGGTAATTCTCGAGTATCCTTTCCATCCAGTGCTCCAGACGTGATGCTAATAATAAAATAAAAGTTCCATCTAGGAAAGTGATCCGACTGTAATTTCCACACACTGCCTTATCTTCTTTTACATGTATTGGACATATTATGCCCACTGTCCAATTCTGAGACATTTCTTCCTTTGTCCAAACCTCATTTAAGTAGGCTACATGAACAGCCTTTTCTATACCTTCTCCCCTATACATCAACACCCACTCTATTCCATCTTCTCCTGCAGCTTTATTAATCTTTAATACCTTGATTGTAATCCTGACTCCTTCTACATCCTCACACAGTTCCCTTTCTTCCATATCCCCATTCATGTTTTCCTCTTCTCTATCATCCTCATTATTTCCACTGAGTAACTCATAGAAGTACTCCTGCCATCTTTCTAGCATTTTGTTTCTTTCTCCGATAAGGTTTCCGTCCTTATCCTTAAAGAAAGTAGCTCTGGGTTGAACTCCTCTATTGAGGTCTTTAGTTCTCTCATAGAACTTTCATGCTTCATTTTTGTCTTTCATCTCATCTGACTCTTTGATTCTCTCAAAAAGTATTTTCTTAGATCTGCATGTCATATCAGCACTTCTTAGTTTCTCTCTGTACATACTCTTCCACTGTTTGTCTTGTTCTCTTTTGAAGCATTATTTTCCATGTTTCATTCCTCTCTTGGATTAGAGCTAAGCATTCCTATCCTTATCTCTCTGTATGCTTCATCTGCAGCTTCACTGATGGTTGCTCTCAGTATCTCCCATTTAGATTCCACTTCTTCTTTCAAGCATCTCCATCGGCTTCTTCCTGTATTTTTTTTATAATTCTTCATTTTTGAGGCCCTCAACATTGTGTCTTGTCCTTCTTTGTTCCTTTTCAGTTCTTGCCAAGTCTATTTTTTCTTTGCCTGTACTTGATTCTAACTATATAGATAGTGGTGTGAATCACCATCAGTACCTCTGCAGCTCCTTGCATCCATGATGTCCGATGCTTGCCTCCTATCTATAAGTATTGTAACATTATCTATTTGGTTTCTTGTAATACACCTCATGATATCCAGGTCTCTTTGTTCATGCTTTTCCATGGATGCCAAGTACTTTTGACTATCATCTCCTTCCCACTAGCAAAGTTTTATCAGTCTCAACCCATTATCATAGCTGACTTTGTGCAAATTTTATTTCCCTATAATGTGCTTATAAACCGGTACCTTTTCTCTTCCAATGTTTTGCATTTAAGTCTCCAAGGTTCATTTTTACATCATGCCTTTGAACTTTGTTAATTTCTTCTTCCAATTTGCAGTAAAAATGCAAAACACTGTTACACTGAAGAACTTTGCCCGGAGTCTCAGAGAACATATCCTGTCATTATTGCTGTAAAATTAATCACGCTTTGCTCTATAAACATTTGTATAAGGAATGCAATCGATTACTACAGGCACCTCCTCCACTGTACACCAGGATATTGTTACGTGCCACCCCCTAGTGGCACCTTTGTTAACTGGATTACGGTGGGTATAAAGCACAACACCAATTACTGCTTAAAGAAATAATTAATTTTATTGCAGCCAGAAAAATACACTACTCAACAGCAATTATTACCTTACTCCAGTTTCCTCACGTCGAGAATACTTTCCCTTTCACTTGTCAACAGACCACAGTTAATCCTCTTCGCTAATGAGTCCGGTCCCGTACGCTAGCTGGAAATAGCTGCACTAGGTCTGTCACTGTACTATACACTGTTTCATAAGCACCACAATCACTTCCTCGGTGTCAAGAGAATCAGCTTCACTAGGGATTTCGCAAGTCACCACACTTCTGTCGCTCAGGATACGCGCTCGCACTCGCTCGTAAAACACAACAACCACCACTGCATGACAGGTCGCACTTATATAGCAGGCCGGTGACTCAATAAATGCTTCTAGATCCATCCAGGGTTCACGGCTTCTCGAGGTTTCCATCGCTGGTCCAGTCACGAATATTCTGGACTATCCCTTTGTCCTAGTAGCCCTGTTGCATAAGGCGCACGCAATACAGGAGGCAGGCCACAGCCCAGCCCTGGAGCAGTTGTGACTCATGCGGCGAGTGATGACACAAATTCACAGCCGTAACACCACCCCCTTCCTAAAAAGGCTGATCGTGCCGATCAATCATTGGTCCGTCTGTGTCCCTCCGTAGGCTGCCAGGTGATCTCGATGCACGATCTTCATCTTCGCCCTCGGGCTCAGCTGGATCCTGTAGACGACATCGTTGATCCGTTTCACGACCCGGTACGGGCCCTCCCAGGACTTCTGCAGTTTGGGTGACAGGCCTTTCTTCCGTAATGGGTTGAAGAGCCAGACCAGGTCGTCCTCCTGGAATCCTCCGGCATCCGTCTGCTGGTCGTATCGGGTCTTCATTCGGTCGGTCTCGATCCGCAGTTTCCTCCTCGCGAACGCGTGCACGTCCTCCAGTTGGTCGATCAGTTCTTGACAATACTGGCTTACCGGGATCGGATCATTCCCAGGTCGGCCGAAGGCAAGATCGACAGGTAGACGGAGCTCCCTCCCAAACATGTCCCGGGCTGGTGTGCACCCGGTGGCTTCATGCACGGCGGCGCGGTAGGCCAGGAGAAATAGTGGAAGATGCTTGTCCCAATTCCTCTGTTGCTCGCTGACAACTATTCGGAGATGGTTCTCGATGGTGCGATTGAATCGCTCTACCATCCCGTCGGACTGGGGGTGTAGCGGCGTTGTCCTTGTCTTCCGGATTCCCAGCAGCTGGCATAGGTTCTGGAACACCTGCGACTCGAAGTTCCTCCCTTGGTCGGAGTGCAGTGGAGTAAAAGTTCTGCCCTAAAACTTCCCCATACGGGAGAACGGTAACGCATCAGGCGAAAGCCTGGACAAAATAACTACTGTGGTCAAGAAAATTAGACTGAAGCGGTGCGGGGTAGTGGGCATGAAATACGTGACTAGAAAACCAATGTAGGTAGCAATACATTAACAATTTTTATTTCTAATAATAAATTTATAATCAATAAACAAATTGCACTTAAGTGCTTATCACAGAAATGAACAATTATAAATGGAGCAAAAGTGTGAGGGTCTGATGACAGAAACCCAGATTAAGGAAATGTCAATGAAACAAGCTTGTTTAATTGGAGAGAAGTTGAGCTTAACATATAAAAATGCACTTTATAAAAAGAGAGAACCATGAAACTGATTAAGAGTATAAAATAACTAGTATAATTTAAATGCTTCATAAAATTAAACTTATCTTTGAAGAGCCAGCTCCTTAAAAGTTCCAGCTAGCATAAATGTTGATTTAAAAGTCCTCACGGTTTCTTCAGAAGGAGGCGTACATGGCCTAGAGATATGTACACCATTGATAAAAATGTCAATTTTCTCTTCTTTTCTTGCGAAGGAATGACATTTATAGCTTCCAAGTGATGATCCAGCAGTATTTCGAAAGACGAATCCAAGTATCCCATCTAAGGTGAAGGTGAAAAGTACAACAGCTGGCAATTATTCTTGCCATCTTGAGCAATACGTCATGGTGCAGATCTCGTGACGTAGCTGCTAGGTAGCGTAGAGACTAGCGATGGTGTCATGAGATGCAGTAGCGGTGACCAGCAGGTTGAAGTGATCAGAAGTGGTGATTGATCAGAAGTGGTGAAGAACGCCAGCAAGTGGCGTCTTAAATAGGGATCATGGAACCATCTCGAAGCTGGAGATCGCCCGACCAGACAAAAACCTGCCATTGGTCGAACGAAAGTCAGGGTGACGTCAGTCGCCACTACTCAGCGGACAGCGGATCAACCAGTAGATGCCCTGTATGTCGGGAGTGAGGACGCTTGAGGTAGCGAGCGACTGGAACACTCAAGGTGAGAACTATAATATCTATGAATAAGTGATTGATAACAAGATTATGCATAAGGTTTAAGCAATTAATACGTTTACAAGGAAATAATTACCATTCGGGGATCTCGGTAACAAGAAACAAAATTTGACCGACAAATGGGCCAAGCTAAACATTGAAAGTATCACGAAAGTGATCATGCTCCGAGAACTCCGAATGAAAACAAACAAAAGAATCAGTCAAAGCAAAACATGGATAACAGACGAGGAGAAACTAAGACTCGAAAGGCAAAACAGAGATAACAGAGATGGGTCTAGTAAAAAGACCTTTACTAGTTAAAACATCAACAACTCTGACGCGTTTATCACGGCCAAAGTGGCAGTGAATAACTCTGCCTAGGTTCCACACGAGAGGCGGAGATGGGTCTCGAAGAAGAACCATGTCCACCACTCGTACATCAGGTTGAGGAAGCCGCCATTTCTCACGCCTATTTAGCAAGCTGAGATATTCTAACTTCCATCGGCGCCAAAAAGAACAGCGCAAAGATTCTACTTTTCTCCAAAAGATAGGTAAGTTAGGATTACAGCGTCGAACCAGCAAAGGCGGAGTAGCAGCAAGCGAACAGCCAATCAGGAAGTGACTGGGTGTTAAAGGTAAAAGATCCTTAGGATCGTTTGAAAGAGGGGTCAGAGGTCTGGAATTTACAATACCTTCGACTTGAATAATTAAAGAGTTGAATTCCTCATAGGAAAGTATGGTAGGACCAAGAGTTTTCTTAAGCTGTCTTTTAGTAAGTTTGATGCAGGACTCCCAACGGCCCCCATGATGGGGAGCATAAGGCGGGGTGAAATGCCATTTGAAACCTTTAGAATAGGAAAAGTTGGAAATTTTTTCTTTAGCAGAAGGGGAGCTTAACACTTTTTTCCAGAGATCAGAAGCGCTTACAAAAAATTTTGCATTATCTGAAAAAACTTCAGATGGAACACCCCTTCTAGCAGCAAATCTAGAAAAGGCGGCCAAAAAGTAAGATACAGAAGCGTTCGTAACCAACTCAAGGTGGATAGCTCCCGTCACCATACATACAAATAACGAGATGTAAAGTTTACCTAAGATTTTGCGCTTAGATGAAAAGGGATTGGTCTGATATGCGTAAGGACCAGCGTAATCGATCCCAGTAAGAGCGAAGGGCTTACTAGGTTCTGAACGAAATGGAGGTAAATTTCCCATAATCTGCGTGGCGGGCCGTGGTTTAACCTTAAAGCAAGGTATACACTTTTTGACAACAGAAGAAACCTCATGAACGCCATTGATGATCCAGTAGAGTTCACGAATTAGACAGAGCAAGGTGCGAGTGCCAGCATGAAGGTGTTTATAATGAAACTTTTTTATTATAAGGGTAGTGATAGGATGCTTTGAAGGAAGGATGATGGGATGCTTTTTCCCATCCTCACAACTAGACATAGCTAATCTTCCACCCACACGTATTAGGCCGCCCTGGTCTAGAAAAGGAGTGAGTGGTGAAAGCCTGCTAGACTTGGGTAAATCTTTACCACTTATAAGAGCTTGCTTTTCAGGAGCAAATACTTCCTGCTGAACAAGTAACAAAACCTTGCAAGTAGCAAATTCTAACTCTACTCTGGTGAGAAAGGGTTGAGGCTTCAATGGTTGATCAATTACTGAATATTTCCATCGGAAGATATAAGACACTACACGAATCAATTTATCAAACGAAGAATATCTATGAAAAAGGCTAGTAGAAGTAGAAGTAAGATGCGACGTGACAGGGTCATTACGGGCATCAGGTATTTCTTCTGCAAATTGATTAGCTAAGCGAGGCCAGCAAGATGATTCCTGACTTAGCCAAGGAGGACCATTCCAGTACAGGTCTGAAGAAATCAATTTTTTAGGCGTGCAACCACGTGATATTATATCCGCGGGGTTTTCACGGCTAGGAACATGTCTCCATTGTTCAGAATGAGAGACTTCATGAATCCTAGAAACGCGATTTGCCACAAAGGTATTCCAATGAGAAGAAGGCTTGGAAATCCAAGCTAATACAATCGAAGAATCGCTCCAAAAAAATGTGTGGGAAAATTTTAACTTTAAACTGACATTTAGTTTAGTAGCTAATTCTGTTGCCATTAGAGCAGAGCATAATTCTAATCTCGGCAATGATAATGTTTTAAGTGGAGCAACTTTTGATTTAGCGCACACTAAATTAGAAAATCCAGGGAAAGTGGCTGAGGAACGTCCTACTATGTATGCACAACAGCCATAAGCCCGTTCTGAACTATCAGAAAATACATGCAGGTCATACTGCTGGTATAAGGGATTAGAAATTAAAAGGCGGGGTATAGAAACCTTGGAGAGATCCAGCAAACTGCTGCGATACTCTAACCATTCTTCTACAAGAGGTAGGGGGAGATTTTCATCCCAGTCTGATTTTAATGACCAAAGCTTTTGCAAGAACATTTTTTCAACAATAACTATAGGAGCAATATATTGCAAAGGATCAAAGATCTTTGCGATTTCTGACAGAACTTGTCTCTTAGTTACAGGGGGAGATTCTGACAGATGTACCTGATAAGAGAAGGTATCAGAAGAAGGACACCAAAAAACACCCAATGCTTTTACGGCTGCTTGATCAGTAGGAATGGCAACAAATTCATCAACTGGGACCTCTGATGAAAATTTTGATATAAATTCAGTAGAATTTGAAGTCCATTTATGGAGCGGAAAACCACCTCCTAGGAGCAGGGATTTCAAATCTTCACACACAAGGAGTGCTTCAGAAATATTAGGGAAAGAGCACAAGAAATCGTCAACATAAAATGCCGTTTTTAATGACTCAGAGGCCAAAGGATGATACAGATGACCATCTTGCTCGGCTAACATGTGGAGAGACCAAATCGCAAGAAAGGCTGAAGGCTTCAGGCCATATGTCACAGTCTTCAATCTAAATATCTTTATGGGTTTGGAACTCTCATCGCGCCACAATATTCTTTGCAGATCTTGCTGCTCAGAATTTACGAGAATCTGCCGGTACATCTGCTTAATATCTGAGATTACAGCAATAGGAAACCTTCGAAAATTAAGCAAAACAGAGGTGAGATCTGTTTGAATCGCGGGACCACATTGCAAGGTATCATTTAAAGAGATTCCATTGGAATCTGGTGATGAGCCATTGAAAACTACTCCTATATTGTCTTGTGTTAAGGAATTTTTCCATACCGGGTGATGATTTAGATAAACTATTTCATTTAAAGGATGGTCAATTTCTTCTGATTTAGAAATTACCTCCATGTGATTAGATGATTCGTATTCCTCCATAAAGGAAGCATACTGAGTTTTGACAGAAGCATTTTGTTTGAACCGATTTTCAATAGCAAATAGTGCCCTAAGTGCTCTGGAATGCGAGCCCGTAATGGCGGGAGGATTAGGAATACGTGGAAGAGTTACTATAAATCTGCCTTCAGCAGTACGGACAGTGGTTTCCTTGTATAACTTTTCACAAATTTCGTTAGAAGAAGAAGAAGTAGCCTGAACATTCTCAAGATCCCAGAACTTGGTTAGCTCTTGACTCAAATCGGTACCAACAAAATAACAATTCGATACAGTTTGAATAGGATTACGGTATATTTGGCCAGTAGCGATCCAACCAAAATCAGTTTCGCGGAAGAAAACATTAGGAGCAATTCTTACTTTATTGGAATGAAGACATTGCCAAAATACGCTTGAGCTGAAAAGAAGCTCTACGGGCGAAGCTCTGTTGAAATGAGGGTCAGCTAGCTGGACAAAATTCGGGATATTCCAACTTTGAATAGGATAAGAAGTGCCAGGAATATTGTTGCCTATAGACTTGATAATCAAACAATCTAATTGCAACTGCGTACCAAGATTATTAGAGTCCTACAGATCCACTTTAGCAAAGCTTAAGGATTGCGATTTGGAGCAGTTTATGCCTGTAACCTCTATTGAGGTAGGATGTTTTGGGAGGCCTAACTTTTGTACCAACGATTCATTAATAAAATTGTTGGTAGCGGCATTGTCCAATAATCCCCTGACAGATACCCATTTCCCGTGAGAATTTTTCAATAGATCCTGGACGGTAGATAATAAAACCTGGACTTTGCGAAGCGAGGTAGAACTTTGAGCATACGACTGCGCACTATTTTGAGAAGTCTCAGAATTAGACTTGGTATTGGAACTGCTTGGTCCTGATAACCGTGATCTTTCATGCCTGTGCAAAGGGGAATGGTGTCTAGCCTTACAATGAAAGCATAAACGTTGTGAACGGCAATTGTTTAACATATGCGTTCCTGACAAACAGTTGAAACAATGTTTTTTGTTCGTAATGAACTTTCGTCTTTCATCTACTGATAAAGATTTAAATTCATCACAATTGTATAAAGTATGCGATTGCTGACACAGACCGCACGTTTGCATTTGGTTAGGTGACCGAGCATCAACAGGAAGAGCCTGTGATCTTAAAATTCTTTGATTAGAACTGCTAACCTTATCTTTTGAGAAGGCTTTTGAATCTGAACTACTAGTTTTTTGATTAGCTATGGCGGAAAAGACTTGGCTTCTGGCCTTCAAAAAGTTAATAATCGCCTCATAAGTGCATTGCAAATTCTGGGAAAGTTCTGTTTCCCAGGCTTTTAATGTATTTGCATCCAATCTTGCAGAAATGAGGTGAACTAGAAATAAATCCCAGTGATTTACAGGTTGGTTTAAATTGGACAATGCTCTGACGTGTAGCTCTACAGTGTCAATCAACTTACGAAGTGATAAACTGTTATCTGCTTGCACGTTAGGTAACTCGAATAAGCTTTGTATATGGCGTTGAATAGATAAACGAATGTTCCCATATCTATCCTTAAGAAGATTCAGAGCAACTTCATAATTATCACTGGTCAAAGACAGTGCTTGAACCAGGTTAAGTGCGTTGCCTTGAACTGCCAGACGCAAGTAGTGAAATTTTTGTATTACTGGTATAGAAGTATTCTCATGTACTAAAGAATTGAATAATTCAAAAAATGGCTCCCATTCTATGTCTTTACCAGTGAATTTGGGTATTTCTAATTTGGGTAATATAATGCGTGAAGAAGATGTAGAAGATGCTGCAGAAGTTTGATCTTCTTGTTTTTCTTTTAAAGTTAAAGCCCTAATAAGCTGTTTAGCTTCAGCAAATCCCTGATAGTATAATTTTTCAACTTCCAACCTATCACTTTGCTGGTCCGGATGCTGAGTTTCTATACTGCATTGTATCTCATCATATTTCTCAAAGGCTTGTTCGTAATTCTTAAGCCTCTGCGAAATTATGTCGAGATTACGCTCTTGGGGTTCAAGCTCCGTTAAGAAAGTACGAAACCGTGTGAGCTTGCCCTTACAAGAGGCTCTGGCGTTGCTGAGTTTTTCATCAAGGTTAGGCATATTAAAAGTTGTTTGTTACTCACGTCAATATTGTGACTTCGAGTACTGGAAGCCAGAAGATGACAGCTTGCTAGGTAGTAAGGTTTAGTCTGATGCGGAAGAAACCGGTTTAGCTTACGTTTCTCTCCTCCTCTGCTGGTCATGCGCCTCAAGCTGAAACGTACAATGTGAATTAGTGTTGAAACACAATGAACAAAAATTGTTAATGTAAAATCTAAGATATGAAATTTGTATAGGGATCCAGGGTGCAACAGATATGTTTCCCGGGTTTCGGCACCAAAAATATGGAGTAAAAGTTCTGCCCTAAAACTTCCCCATACGGGAGAACGGTAACGCATCAGGCGAAAGCCTGGACAAAATAACTACTGTGGTCAAGAAAATTAGACTGAAGCGGTGCGGGGTAGTGGGCATGAAATACGTGACTAGAAAACCAATGTAGGTAGCAATACATTAACAATTTTTATTTCTAATAATAAATTTATAATCAATAAACAAATTGCACTTAAGTGCTTATCACAGAAATGAACAATTATAAATGGAGCAAAAGTGTGAGGGCCTGATGACAGAAACCCAGATTAAGGACATGTCAATGAAACAAGCTTGTTTAATTGGAGAGAAGTTGAGCTTAACATATAAAAATGCACTTTATAAAAAGAGAGAACCATGAAACTGATTAAGAGTATAAAATAACTAGTATAACTTAAATGCTTCATAAAATTAAACTTATCTTTGAAGAGCCAGCTCCTTAAAAGTTCCAGCTAGCATAAATGTTGATTTAAAAGTCCTCACGGTTTCTTCAGAAGGAGGCGTACATGGCCTAGAGATATGTACACCATTGATAAAAATGTCAACTTTCTCTTCTTTTCTTGCGAATGAATGACATTTATAGCTTCCAAGTGAATATCCAGCAGTATTTCGAAAGACGAATCCAAGTATCCCATCTAAGGTGAAGGTGAAAAGTACAACAGCTGGCAATTATTCTTGCCATCTTGAGCAATACGTCATGGTGCAGATCTCGTGACGTAGCTGCTAGGTAGCGTAGAGACTAGCGATGGTGTCATGAGATGCAGTAGCGGTGACCAGCAGGTTGAAGTGATCAGAAGTGGTGATTGATCAGAAGTGGTGAAGAACGCCAGCAAGTGGCGTCTTAAATAGGGATCATGGAACCATCTCGAAGCTGGAGATCGCCCGACCAGACAAAAATCTGCCATTGGTCGAACGAAAGTCAGGGTGACGTCAGTCGCCACTACTCAGCGGACAGCGGATCAACCAGTAGATGCCCTGTATGTCGGGAGTGAGGACGCTTGAGGTAGCAAGCGACTGGAACACTCAAGGTGAGAACTATAATATCTATGAATAAGTGATTGATAACAAGATTATGCATAAGGTTTAAGCAATTAATACGTTTACAAGGAAATAATTACCATTCGGGGATCTCGGTAACAAGAAACAAAATTTGACCGACAAATGGGCCAAGCTAAACATTGAAAGTATCACGAAAGTGATCATGCAGCTCCAGGGGTACTCCGTACCGGCTGACGAATTCCTTCACCAGGGTCTCTGCGATCGTCGCGGCTTCTTGGTTAGGGAGCGCATACGCCTCCGGCCATTTGGTAAAGTAGTCGCTGACGACTAATATGTAGCGGTTCCCTGCTTCGCTTAACGGGAATGGCCCAGCAACTTCGATGGCCACTCTCTCCATGGGGCCGCCCACGTTGTAGGTCTTCAGTGGACCCCGTCGTCTTCGTCCTGGTCCCTTGCTGGCTGCGCAATCGTGGCACCTCGCGCAGTGGTTCTCCACGTCTGTTCGGCATCCGATCCAGTAGAACCGCTCTCTCAGCTTCTCCAGGGTCTTCTTTATCCCTAGGTGTCCACCAGATGATCCTCCATGAACTTCCTTCAGGACTTCCTCCGTCATAGCCTTTGGAACGACGACTTGTTCCCGATATGTCTTCCCGTCGGTGCTCTCCCAGGCGCGGCAGATGAGGCCATCCCTTACAATCAGCGAGTCCCACTGCGCCCAGTAGGACTTAAATTTTGGGCTGCAGTCACTCACAATGTTCCACCCGGGTCTGGGGACACAGGCACCCTTCCATTCGGCTATCAGTCCCAGGTCATGATCTTCTGCTTGTGCCCGAGTGAAAGATTCGCGGCTCCAGCTCCCTTGAAGTTTCACGGTAGTCCTTCGGCACTGTATCCCGGTGTTCTCCTCCCTTCGGGCACAGAAGGTGCAGTCTTCGGGGCACGGTCTTCGTGACAGGGCGTCGGCGTTAGAATGCAGCTGGCCTTTCCTGTGCTGAATCTCAAAGTTGTACTGTTGAAGCCTCTCTAACCACCGCGCGAGTTGACCCTCGGGCTGCATGAAGTTCAGGAGCCACCGCAGGGATGCATGGTCGGTCCTGATGAGAAATTCTTGCCCGTACAGGTACTTGTGGAAGTGTTCAATGGTCTTCACGATGGCGAGCAGCTCCTTACTGGTGACGCAGTAGTTCCTTTCTGGCTTTGACAAGGCCTTGCTGAAGTAGACCACTACTCTCTCCTCGCCGTCCACTACTTGCGACAGGATTCTCCCTATGCCAAAGTCGCTGGCATCGGTATCGACGATGAACCTTGTTCCAGGTCTGGGGTAGGCCAGAATAGGTGCGGTGCACAGAGCCTGCTTGAGTTGTTCGAAGTCACTGTGGCATTCTGCTGTCCACGTGAAGAGTTGGTCCTTCTCATTCAGTCGATGTAAAGGTTTGGAGATGTCGGAGAATCCTCTCACGAAGCGACGGTAATAAGTGCAGAGTCCCAGGAAGCTTCGTAGTTGGGACTTGTCCTTCGGAACTGGCCACTCCCTCACAGCTGCGGTCTTCTCTGGGTCGGTGCGCACCCCTTCCTCGGAGACGATATGCCCAAGGTACTGGACCCGCTTCTGGAAGAGCTGACACTTCTTGGTGCTCAACTTCAGCTGGGCAGCCCGTAGATTCAACAAGATCTCTTTCAGGTTGCTGTAGTGCTCCTCGAAGCTCCTCCCCAGAACGATGACGTCGTCTAGGTATACCAGGCAGGTCTTCCAGTGTAGTCCCCTCAGAATGGACTCCATTAGCCTTTCAAAGGTCGCAGGGTCGTTGCACAGACCGAATGGCATGACGGTGAACTGCCAGAGCCCGCTGCCCACAGAGTACGCCGTTTTCTCGCGGTCCTTAGGGTGGACCTCCACCTGCCAGTAGCCACTCTTCAAATCCAAGGTGGAGAACCATCTTGATCCTGATATGGTGTCCAGCGTGTCGTCGATCCGGGGTAGAGGGTAGCTGTCCTTCTTCGTGACGTCGTTCACCCGCCTGTAGTCGACGCAGAACCTGGTGGAACCGTCCTTCTTCTTCACAAGCACGACCGGAGAACTCCAAGGACTATGTGATGGCTCGATCAACCCTTGCTCCTTCATCTCTTCTACCATCCGGTCGACTTCGGCTTGCTTGGCGAGCGGGACACGTCGGAATGGGGCCCTAATCGGTGCGCTGTCCCCAACGTCGATTCTGTGCTGGACCAAGCTTGTCCTGCCGAAGTCTTTGCTCCCCATGGAGAAGACATCCTGGAATTCGCGTAGCAGGTCCTGAAGTTGGCGTGATTGCTCTTCGTCTAAATGGTCCTGGGATCCTTGGTACAGCTTCTGTAGTTCTTCTGGCAGGGCGCGTCTTCTTCGGTTGTCCGTCTGCAGGTGTCCGTCCGTCGTTTCTGTGATGCGGGCAATCCAGGTAACGGGCTCGCAGACTCCTAGGTTGGTGTCCCGGTGAACCGTAATATCGTAGTCGTTCAGGTTGGACAGGCGGACGCACGGCCGAGGCGTCGTGTTGATGAGGATCTTGGCAACTAGCAATCCTTTTGTCTGGATGTCTTCATATTTTGGCTCGATGACAGCCGCCACTCCCTCAGCAGTTCCGTCGACAATTACGGCAGCGCTGACCTCCGTCCTGGCGGGAACTATGACGTCTTCTCTCAGCCTTACTCGCCGTGCGGTGATGGACTCGTGCGCAGGTTGCAAAGCAAGTTCCTCACCTCCAAAGTGCAGAGTGTTGGTACTCAGATCCAAGATGATGTTGTTCTGGTCCAGGAAGTCCAGTCCGATGATCACTTCATTTGATACGTCAGCCACAAGCACTGGATGCTTTATCGCCCGTCGACCAATGACGAACTCCAGTGATGCTTCGCCATGTACCGGTGCGGTCTCTCCGGTCGCGGTTATTAGCTGGAGGTTCCTTTTTGTGGGTTGCACTCTCCACTTCGGGATCACGGTGGGACTGACGTTGGTCCTCGATGCTCCCGTGTCGATTAGCATGGGCCAGCTCTCTCCGTTGACGACTCCGTCGACCATCAGGCTGCTATTATCCCTCCGTAACTGCGTCACACGAACTTGGACTGCCGGGGCTTGACGACTGTCACAAGCCAACCTTTGCCCCCCTAGGCTGGCTGATACTTGCTTTCCTGGGCCGCGCGGTTTCCCTACAACTGACTGTCCCGACGGAAACCCTTGGCGGCGGCGATCACCGCAGTCCTTGCTCAGGTGGCCTCTCTTACGGCAGGTCCAGCAGGTCGGTAGTCCTCTTCCGGGCCGCCTCTCCGGATGTCATTCGGCTACGTTTTTGTTGGTGGTACTGCGACTCTTGAAGAACCGGCCTAGCGCCTCCATCAGTTCATCGGCCAGGGGCTTGGTCTTGTCGGCTTTGGCTGGTTCGTCGATGTCCACCTGACGCACCCGCGCGCGCATTCTAGATACCTGCTTTGCCGTCTCGAACTCAAGTGCGTGGCTCAGCGCATCTGCCAGGGTCTTATTGCGCGCGAGTCGCAGCGCCTGTTGCGTGTCCGAGTCCCGTAGCCCGTCGGTGAAGGACTGCGTCGCTATCTGCTCCAGAAAGTCGGCCGGCGCTGTTGGGTAGGCTAGCCTTACGAGACGTGCGATGTCCATCTCGAACTCCTGCAGGGTTTCCGCGTTCTTCTGTACCCGGGTCCGGAGCTGCATCTGGTAGGCCTGCTGAAGATGTTATCTCCATATCGGGACTCCATATGGGCGATTAGTGAAGCGTAGTCCTGGGATCCAGTCGGGATGGCCTGAAGGACTTTAAGGGCGTCACCTCTCAGCGCTACAATGAGAGCTGTAGCCTTTTCTGTGTTGTTCCAGTTATTTATGGAACAGGCCGCCTCGAACTGACGTAAGTAGGTGCTCCACGGGACTTTTCCGTCGAAGGTTGGGGGCGTCACTCTGCTATGTCCCGTTCCTGATATTCCCGGTGTAACGGCGGGCGGGCGTTGGCGCAGCTCGGCAACTTCCTCTCGTAGAGCGTTGAATTTCTCCTCCACCCCCGTCAGAGGGCGTTGGCGCAGCTCGGCAACTTCCTTTTGTAAGACGTTGAATTTCTCCTCCACCCCCATCAGCGGGCGTTGGCGCAGCTCGGCAACTTCCACTTGTAAGGCGTCGAACTTCTTTTCCACTGCCGTGACTTCCTCACGCAGACCCAGTTCTAATTTCTTCACGTCCTGTGTCAACTTATTCTGACTTTCTTCCATCTTCTTCTGGCCGTCCTCTATCCACTTCAGGTCCTCCGCTAGCTTATTTTGACCGTCTTCCACCTTCTTCTGGCCGTCTTCTAGTTTGGCAGTTAGGTCCTCGGCTAACTTCTTCTGGCCGTCCTCCATCTTCTTCTGGCCGTCCTCCATCTTCTTCAGGTCCTTCGCTAACTTATTTTGACCGTCTTCCATCTTCTTCTGGCCGTCTTCTAATTTGGCAGTTAGCTCCTTGGTTAAATTCTTCTGGCCGTCTTCTATGCCATTTAACTTTTCTAGCAATGCTGCCAATTGCGCCTGCATTTTAGTTGTTTGCCATGCAAAGGGCATGCACTCACAGGAAAATTAGAGAAAATGACCTGCTCGGGTTTTGAAACCAGGACCGTCAGGTGTTGTGCTTGAGTTCGTAATCCGGCTTCAGACACCAGTTGTTACGTGCCACCCCCTAGTGGCACCTTTGTTAACTGGATTACGGTGGGTATAAAGCACAACACCAATTACTGCTTAAAGAAATAATTAATTTTATTGCAGCCAGAAAAATACACTACTCAACCGCAATTATTACCTTACTCCAGTTTCCTCACGTCGAGAATACTTTCCCTTTCACTTGTCAACAGACCACAGTTAATCCTCTTCGCTAATGAGTCCGGTCCCGTACGCTAGCTGGAAATAGCTGCACTAGGTCTGTCACTGTACTATACACTGTTTCACAAGCACCACAATCACTTCCTCGGTGTCAAGAGAATCAGCTTCACTAGGGATTTCGCAAGTCACCACACTTCTGTCGCTCAGGATACGCGCTCGCACTCGCTCGTAAAACACAACAACCACCACTGCTTGACAGGTCACACTTATATAGCAGGCCGGTGACTCAATAAATGCTTCTAGATCCATCCAGGGTTCACGGCTTCTCGAGGTTTCCATCGCTGGTCCAGTCACGAATATTCTGGACTATCCCTTTGTCCTAGTAGCCCTGTTGCATAAGGCGCACGCAATACAGGAGGCAGGCCACAGCCCAGCCCTGGGGCAGTTGTGACTCATGCGGCGAGTGATGACACAAACTCACAGCCGTAACAATATGGTTCCCAGACACTAGCATTCCCTGGCCCTTCTTTCTTACTTCCTGCAGTGCTGCTAATTTCACTCCATACTTATCCATTACCGGTACATTCCTTAATTCCTTCAACATGCCAGGTCTCTTCAATGTCCTCACATTCCAAGTATCTAATGCCATACCGGTATCTCTTAGATTTGCTGATGGAATTGTCATTTAGCCGATTCACCAGATAATTTGAATGAGTTTTTAAATGGTGTGGACTCGGTTTTGTGAAAATAATTCATGATGAAAATCAATAAATGTAAAACAAAAATAATGGAATGTGAAGAAATTGCTGTCAATTTGGCAAGTAGGAGACTTCTGCTACTTTAAGAAGCAAAACCATTCCTTATTCTTGCAATACCGTATTTATATTGTTAATTTGACTTCTCTCAGTGGGGGGCGTAGTGGTGGACCGGTTTCGATTTCCGGTCAATGCATATGAGATTTTCGAAGTGAAATGACACATCCTGTGGTTCGTATTCCACATAAAATGGAGGTCCAGTGGCTCATGATCGCGAGATTAACAGTCATGTTAATCTTCAAGCTTCCTTCCTTGACTTCTCTCACTAAAACGGTTTTGTTGTTGTTTCATTTGAGGGCCTTGGACATCGTGGTCATTTAGCCCCGAGTACTTGGGTGTATGTAGAATTTGTCTGATAACCTTTGCTATTGTGATGTCTGTAGTAGTATGTTTATTTGTAATTTAGGTGAGGATTTGGAAGAAGAAAACGGCCGTGGCCTTAAGTTAGGAACCATCACGGCATTTGCCTGGAGTAGAAGTGGGAAACCACGGAAAACCCATTCCAGGAAGATTGAGAAGGGAATCGAACACGTCTCTCCTCAGTTTTGCCTCAGGTGTCTGAGTGTAGACCGTTCCAGCCCTCAGACCAGAACTCAATTTCGTGGCAGAGCCGGGAATCGAACCCGGACCTCCAAAGCGACAGGCAAGAATGCTAGCCTCTACACCACAAGGTGGTCTCACTGAAAAGGAAATTAGCAGATTAAAGTCTGAAGCTAGGGATAGAATGAGCGTATATTGGATGGATTTTTGGGTAGGATTATTTTTATATAAACAAAATAAAAGTGTTGTCGTGTTGGAAGCCATTTGCTTTAGTAATCGAAATTAATGCTTTTCAGTCGGTCAACACGATTGTACCCAATTGTAATGGGTGTTTCCCTAATCCTGAATGAAATTATCGTGAGATTGCGAAACTGGTCATCCAAGTGAATTGATTTATTATTCTCACGTAAGTTTCTTTCAGGTTTAGGGAACACCCATTACAATCGGGTACAGTCGTGTTGACCGACTGGAAAGCATTAATTTCGAAAATGAAGTTTGCTGGCATGCTTGTGGAATTGTTATCATCTACTTGAGACCAACATGGGAATGAAGGGTTTCTCTGTAACTTGTGCTGGCCAAACGGAAATACACACATCAAAAAAAGTTTTGCATCACCTCGGTTCCAAGAGTTCCGGAACCTTTAAATACAAAGGGAATAGAGATCAACACAAACAACATTTCAGCTCGTTTTATTGCTCATGAGACCCACACATTGCATGTTGTACCATCATACAGCTAGACTTTCAGCATTTGTGGTCCAGATTGCAGTACACACCACTACCTCTAATACCCAGTAGCACGTCCTCTTGCATTGATGCATGCCTGTATTCGTCGTGGCATACTATCCACAAGTTCATCAAGACACTGTTGGTCCAAATTGTCCCACTCCTCAACGACAATTCGGCGTAAATCTCTCAGAGTGGTTGGTGGGTCAAGACGTCCATAAACAGCCCTTTTCAACATATCCCAGGCATGTTCGATAGGGTTCATGTCTGGCGAACATGCTGGCCACTGTAGTCGAGCGATGTCGTTATCTTGAAGGAACGCATTCACAAGATGTGCACGATGAGGTCGAGAATTGTCGTCCATGAAGACAAATGCCTCTCCAATATTCTGCCGATATGGTTGCACTATGGGTCGGAGGATGTCATTCAGGTATCGTAAAGCCGTTTCGGAGCCTTCCATGACCACCAGTGGCGTACGTCGGCCCCACATAATGCCACCCCAAAACATCAGGGAACCACCACCTTGCTGCACTCGCTGGACGGTGTGTCTAAGACGTTCAGCCTGACCAGGGTGCCTCCAAACACGTCTCCGACGATTGTCTGGTTGAAGGCATATGCGACACTCATCGGTGAAGAGAACGTGATGCCAATTCCGTGGGGTCCATTCAGCATGTTGTTGGGCCCATCTGTACCGCGCTGCATGGTGTCGGGGTTGCAAAGCTGGACCTCGCCATGGACGTCGGGAGTGAAGTTGCGCATCATGCAGCCTATTGCGCACAGTTTGAGTTGAAACACGACGTCCTGTGGCTGAACGAAACGCATTATTCAACATGGTGGCATTGCTGTCAGGGCAATCCGTAAGTAGCGGTCATCCACTACAGTAGTAGCCCTTGGGCGGCCTGAGCGAGGCCTGTCATCGACAGTTCCTGTATCTCTGTACCTCCTCCATGTCCGAACAACATCGCTTTGGTTCACTCTGAGACGCCTGGAAACTTCCCTTGTTGAGAGCCCTTCTTGACACAAAGTAACAATGCGGACGCGATCGAACTGCGGTATTGACCTTCTAGGCATGGTAGAACTACAGACAACATGAGCAGCGTACCTTCGTCCTGGTGGAATGACTGGAACTGATCGGCTGTCGTACCCCCTCCGTCTAATAGGCCCTGCTCATGCATGGTTGTTTACATCTTTGAGCAGTTTTAGTGACATCTATGAACAGTCAAAGGGACTGTATCTTGGATACAATATACACAGTCAACGTCTATATGCCGGAGATCTGGGAACCGAGGTGATGCAAAACTTTTTTTGATGTGTGTATATCTCGATCCGGCGAGACAGTTCCAACCAGACCTCTATTTTGGATGCTTTAAAGCTGGTGTATCGAACCCGCGACCCTCGATCCCATCGCATGCGGCCCGCAATGATATTTCTAAGTTGTTATATTATTTATGAAATAAGTAATTCTATTTGGAATAAGATAAACTTGATAGACTTTTTCCGTTTCCAACACATGTGTTTGCGAAAGTTCATCAGTCATCCTTTTACTCAAAACATGGAGAAATCACATCCGTTTTAAGAAATACCCAGCCCAGATTTTTATTTATGATCCTATCTACCACTCATCGCTTTGAACTCTCCGTGCATTGTTGACCGCGCGTTAACGTTACTTCTTTCAAAGGCGATTGTGTGCCAGATGTTTTATTATCGTTACGTTCTAGAACTTTCATGTTAGTTTGCAGTTTTTCGCTCACATTGCAGTGTCAGTGTTAGTGAGAGGTTTGAAGAATATAATTATTAATTAACAATAATAATTAATTTATAATTCTGTGATTTTTTTATAAATGATAATTATGGCTTCTAAGTGTAGCGGCAAGAAAATAAAAGTTTCAGACAAAGGTAGATGATTTCGAATAAAGTGGACAAATCAGTATTTTTTTTTTACTAAAGTAAACAAGAAAGCTGTTTAATGCATTGAAACAGTTTCAGTGTTTAAGGGGTATAACATAACGTGACATTATGACAAACAACATGCGTCTTCATATGATAAATTTGAGGGTCAACATAAAATTAAACTTTCGGGACGGCAGTTAAGTTTTAAGAATCTGTCACTTCAAACCGAATCTCTGGTAAAAGCGAGTTGCGCAGTAGCAGAAATTATTGCAAAGAAATCGAAACCATTTTCAGATGGCGAGTTTGTTAAAGAATGCATTGAGAGTATTGCTGATATTATATGTTGTGACAAGAAAGCGTAGTTTGCAAAATTAGGCTTGTCGCGACAGACTGTTGCTCGCCGTATTGACGAATTGGCGTCCAATATAGAGAGAACTTAAAAATACCGAGCCACAAATTTCCAGTTCTATTCTCTAGCACTTGATGAGAGTAGTGATGCTAGCGATACTGCCAATTAGCAATTTCCTTAAGGGGAGTTGATAAAGATTTCAGTATTAGCCTACAGAATAATTAGCTGCTCTCGTCCCTCTAAAGTCAATGATTTAATGGAGTGTGTCACTGAAACCTTGAACCGACTTGGCTTGAAATATACAAATCTATCTGGTGTAACAACAGACGGAGCTCCTGCATTTGCTACTGCAAGCAGAGGCAGCTAAAGTAGGAGACATTTCTGTAATGCAATATCACTGCTTAATATACCAAGAAAACCTTTGTGATAAATCCCTAAATTTAGATAGTATTTTGAAAGTCGTTGTAAAAGTAGTGAATTTCATTCGTTCACATGGTTTGCGACATAGAGAATTTCAAAATTTCTTACAAAATCTCGATTCAGAATTTAAAGATATTGTTTATTATACTGAAATAAGATGGATGAGCCGTGGAAAAATGTTGAAGCGAGTGCTTAATCTAAAAAACGAAATACAAACATTTATGCAGGAGAAGGGCAAACCTATTGTTGAATTTAAAGACGCAGAATGGATGTGTGATTTTGCCTCTCTGGTAGATAATAACAACACAACTGAATGAATTTAATTCACGTCTCCTATGGTAGGACCAGTTGATCACTATTATGTTTGATCACGTGAAGGCCTTTGAAACAAAAATTGTGACTTTGGGATTCACAAATAAAAAACAACTTAGTGCATTTCCCTGCCCTATAAAACTGTAATAATAAAAATTCTCAAAAGTACGCAGAAATTATATCAGAATTAAGAACCGAATTCCGCGTTAGATTTCAAGACTTCAAGAAGAATGTTATAAGTTTCAATATGTTTTCTTCCCCTTTCTCCATTTACATAGACGAGGTTCCCCAGGATCTGCAAATGGAGTGCGTTGATTTTCAATGTGCGTCAGACCTAAAGAATAAGTTTAACAATGTCCCCTTACTACAATTCTATCGCGACTACTTTCCGAGAGAAAAATATCCGGGCATTTTAATAGACATGCACTTCGTTTCGCATCACTTTTCGGTAGCACATACATATGCTACAACATGCCTTGTTCGTGAGAAGCAGTGCCAGGTTTCGCATTGACAGGTAACATATTAATTCAATTATTTTAATATAACATTCATATGTATGCAATTTAATTTTAAAAATAACTCAACTAATACGAAGTACGTCCAGAAAGTAAGTTCCGTTTGGTAATAACATTAAATTGTGTACAGATACAGAAAAATCATTTATTGCACAAAATTCTACAACCCTTTTCTACTTTTCCACATAACTGCCGAAATGTTGCAGGCATTTGTCGTAGCGTGGCACGAGTTTTTGTATACCTTCTTCATAGACGTGTGCCGCCTGTGTCTTCAACTAGTTGTACGTTCCGCTGCAGCGTAGTTCCGCATATGCGCGGTAGACGCTCTGTATCAAGGAGAAGGAACGTGCGCCAATTGGAGAGCGCTGTCAGCCACGTACGCGTTGTTGTGCATGTTTACTCGTACAATGTCGGTGTTGATTGAAAATCCAGCCGCTTGTGAAATCAGATCTGTGATTCGTTTTCTGAATGCTAGGAAAGTGAAACCAATTGAAATTCGCGAAGTGTATGGACAAAATGGGATGAGTGATTCAATGGTGAGAAGATGGGTCTGACAGTTCAATGAAGGACGTAGTGAAGTGCACGATGAAGAACGAAGTGGGCGTCCATCTTTGGTTACAGAAGAACTGGTTCACGCAATTGATGACAAGATCCGGGAAAACCGCAGGTTTACAATTAGTGCTCTCGCTATGGAATTTCCCCAAATCTCACGATCACTAATTCATGAAATTGTTACCGAAAAACTGAACTTTCGTAAACTTTGCCGACGTTGGGTACCAAAGATTCTTACGGAGCAACACAAAACAAAACGGTTGGGTAGCGCACTTCAGTTTTTGACCCGTTACAATGAAGGCGGCGAAGAATTTTTGACACAGATAGTCACAGGAGATGAAACTTGGGTTTCTTACGACACCCCTGAAAGTAAGCGGCAATCACTGGAATGGAGGCACACTTCATCCCCAGCAAAGGTTAAGCCGAAACAAATCTTGACACCTCGGAAAATGATGCGCACAGTGTTCTGGGACTGGAAAGGCATCTTACTCATTGATTTCTTACCGCGTGGTCAAACAATCAACGCAGATGTTTACTGCGAGACACTTAGGAAATTGCGCCGCGCAATACAGAATAAGCGCCGAGGGTTGCTGTCAAAAGGTGTTGTTTATCTTCACGACAACGCACGACCACACACTGCAAATTTGACGAAAAACCTCATACCGGGATTTGGCTGGGACGTGTTTGACCACCCTCCGTACAGCCCTGACCTCGCTCCTAGCGACTTTCATCTGTTCACACATCACAAGTCTTTCCTTGGCGGTCAACACTTCAACAATGACGACGAGCTGAAAGAAGATGTTTCCAACTGGTTGAAGACACAGGCGGCAAACTTCTATGAAGAAGGTATCCAAAAACTTGTGCCACGCTATGACAAATGCCTGCAAAAGTTCGGCAGTTATGTGGAAAAGTAGTTAAAGAGGTGTAGAATGTTGTGCAATAAATATTTTTTCTGTATCTGTACACAATTTAATTTTATTACCAAACGGAACTTATTTTCTGGACGTGCCTCGTATATGATTAATATTTTAATAAAAATAACATAATATATTAGCTAGTTTTTAAATTAATTGGGTTTTCTTAGAATTTAGATCCTATTTAATAAATAAAGAATTTAGCCTGTAGTGTCCCTAGAAGGGCAAAGACCTCCCTCGAAAAGGGGAGCTCGTTGATCCTATCTCACGTGGTGAGATGGTTAGTTTTGCCACTTTGACAGTCATAATGTTTACTTGAACCACCGTCTTCCTAACTCCTTCCAATCCGTTCTTTGTCTTTTTAATACGGTAGAGAAAATCGAATCCTGTGGCCTGCAAACAAATTCACCTTAACGACAGTGGCCCTTTCCAAAAATGGTTGGGCATCTTGCTTTAAAGGCTTTTAATAAGGTCATATGCAACACGTTGTGAGTTCCTATTTATCTAAAAACATTCGACAAACTGCGTAACGTAATTCGTGACGGCCGTACGCACATCACTAGTCTTGAACAAATAATGCTAGTTACCCATGAAGTCATCGCATGACATGGCTCCCGATAATTTCTTCTGACACCCCTGATGGATGTCACATATTTGGATTGGCAGAGCTTTTTGCGTAAGTAAACACTTGGATGTCAGCAGTGCTACGGTGAACCTTATCTAAAGTGGTATGGTAACTGCTTCCATTTAACCTGAGCCTGCTAAACCTCGGGGCTCGTCAAGCGCAGGTGCGCTTCATAGAAATGGAGGTAACGCGCAGTTCGCTACTCCTGTGGGGGTCCGGGCGGGGACATCAAGAGCCCGCTAAAATAATAATGATCGTGTGGCCTCCGGAGAGGCCGAGTGCAGGTCTTTCTAGTTGACGCCCGTGGGCGACCTGCGCGTCGTAATGAGGATGATGTGATGATGAAGACGGCACAGACACCCAGTCCCCGAGCCACGGGAATTAACCCCAGGAGATTAAAATCCCTGATGGCTTGGCCGGGAATCGAACCCGGGGCACTTTGGGCCAAAGCCTAGCGCGCTAACCATTTAGCCACGGAGCCGGACAAGAGCCCGCTGATGAGCCAGCTTGGTATCCTAGGCGAAACCCCACACAAGACACGGCACAAACCTAGAAACATCGCTGAGTTTTAACTGGCCGTGAAAGCCAATGTACCAACAATAACTAACAGGTAAGCAGTGTGCCTTATGCCGATGGACTGGTTATACTGTAATGACAGACTCCGTCAAATGCTTGCGAGCAAACTTGTTTGAACTTGAATAGAAATGCAGGGAATGTGGTATGAAGATCAATATTTCAAAAATAAAGGTGATGTCTGTAGGGTAGGAACACAAGACAATATAATGCCAGATAGGAGGAACTAAATTGGAGCAGGTGGACTATTTTAAGTACTTAAGTTGTGTATTTTCTCAGGATGGTGGTATGGGGAAAGAAATATAAGTCGAGGTGTAGGAAAACCAATGCGGTTATCAGTCGTGATCTACAGTATTCTGCAAGAAAGAAGTTAGCGTAGTAACGAAACTCTCGCTACATTGCTCAGTATTTAAACCGACCTTGCTGCATGGAAGTGAGAGCTGGGTATATTCAGGATATCTGATACATAAGCTAGAGGTAACTGATTTGAGGGTAGCACGAATGATTGCTGGGACAAATAGGTGGGAGCAATGGCAGGAGGGTAATCGTAATGCAGAGATAAAGGTTATGTTAGAAATGAACACACAAGGTGAAGATCTTCGAATGAGCCGGTTCAGATGGTGGGGTCATGTGAAGAGAATGGATGAGAAGAGATTACCTAAGAGGTTAAGGAGTTCGGCTGTAGAGGGTAAGAGAAGCAGAGGTAGACCTAGGAGGCGGTGGTTAGATTCAGTGTTGAACGGTTTCAAAGTGAGAGGCGTAGAAGCAAAGGAGAGCACTGAGCTAACAGCTAATAGGAGATCTCGGAGGAGGGGTATGTTTGCAGACAAGACTGGATGCAGAAAGGCAAATCAGTCTCAAACGAAAATATATGTATATTAAGTACGGTAAACATATTGGGTACTTTGGCAACACATCCCACGAATTGCCGCAAAATCCTTGCTGATTATCCAGGGGATGTATTATACTGTAGGCAACATGGTTATTATACAGTATATAAGTACTACCCGACCAGCGAATTATTTCCGGTGGTGGAAATCGGAACTAATGCGCTTCGCCCAGCCACACGCCTGCGATGGACGTTATTTGTGTGCCTGATCCATGCTGGGCCGTGCGCTGTGCGGTGTGTTCTCATTGTAGCCTATGACTGTACATGAGTCCCCCCTTGCCCCGCAAACCGCTCGCTGCAGCCATAACGAGGGGAGATGACGTAATGTATTCACAACAGCTGCGCTCTCCTTCTAGCGGTAACAATTCCCTGGTAGGGTAGTACATATTTAAAGTTTTAAGATAAAGAAGAAGAAACTACAATAAACAGCAACGAAAAGGAAAATCAAAATGTAAAAATATTTAGATTATGTGAATTGTGTTATTTTTATTGTTTTATAATACCGTAATTATTTTGTCATTATTTATCTATTTTAATAAGATTATACAGTAGAAGCGTTAACAAATTCTACTCGGAGCATTGTATACTAGATTAATGAGAATAATATTCTTTGGTGATGAGTAGGGCTCGGATTTTAGGTAATTCAAAAAAAAATGTAAATACATAGTTTAAGCAATTTTTCTATAAATACAGTACATACATTCCTGCTTTTCATTTATTAGCACATAAAAATACATAATATTTACATTTTTTAAAATCAGTACGCTAGATCTTTCAGTTTATTGCTTTTTGTTCTGCGTTACTTCAACGGGGAAGAACCTGTGGGCTCTCTAATCTTCATGCAGAGCGTGTGTCAGCTTGCAACTGTGTTATTCTTAACTTGTCGCCCCGTGCCACTCACTGTGGAAGCCGGGGATTTCCTTGTCCATAGCCATATTGCACCACGTGCTAGACCTCCCCCTCCCCCAGTTGCCTGGAATCAATGTCACTCACATGAAGTTCATTTCTGGCACTGTGAAGTGTAAGGCAGTTCTAGTTGTAAAAACTGATGCAGAATTTGAAGATCATTTTACTTCTGATGGGGGCGTTCTGTTCTGCCAACAATGTGGGAAAGCAATTGAGGCTGAACAGCGATCTCAAGTTACATTACACCTCCAGGGCAAGAAACATATTGCCGCAGTTTCGCGCCTTCAGAATAAGTGTTTCGTGTTAATCGTCGGTCATTTGTGATGGACAACCTGAAAATGAATCTCTTTGTCTACTGTAATGCTTCAGCAGTCAGTGAGACATAGAATAAATTGCATTCGTGAGTGCTGCATATTGTTTATATTCACATTAATAAACTAAATTATAATTAAATATTTTTACTTTTTTGTCACATATTTCAGGTATTTTTAATACATAAAAAATAAATATTTACCCGATTTTTAGCACCAAAAAAATCCGAGCTGTAGTGATGAGGCAGGCACCTTTGGTGGACTTTATTTAGATTTTTCAGCGGGAAATCTTGAGTGGTGGCCGGTGTGCGGGCTGTGTTCTCGATCGCTAGTCTTGCCTTTGTGCAAGAGCGTTGCGTTGGTGGGATGAAGCTGTAGGGAGTATATAGCATCGTTGTTGCTTCACGAAGTTTGTTTTTTATCAGTCGGTCAACACGATTACATGAGATTGCAGTTTTTTTTTTCAGGATTAGGGAATAACCCATCACAATTGGGTACAATCGTGTTGACCGACTGAAAACCATCAAACATCGTTTACTAAGGCAACACTGAAAATGGCTTCAAACACCATAATATTGTTGTTTCAATTAGGGGGTTTGCGACATATTTGGTCATCAGCGCCGGGTGCTGAGGGTGGGGTGCAGACTGCACTCGCACTCACAGCTAATGTGCGGGGAAGCCGATAATGATAATAATGATATTGTTTCAGAGAAGACTTCTCGAACGAGGGTATTAAGCGTTATCTTGCCTGCTGATAGTGTCAGGATGGTGTATTACCGAGCAATATAGCTAACACTAACGCCTTCTCGAGTGATTGATGGATCACCAGCACCTGTTGAGCAACTGTTCCACCTACTTGCGATAAAGGGTATTAGATAAACAAACTGACTGACGCAGGGCACATCACAAGCATTATGAACAACTAACGTTATAGTGACTGTCTTGGAATTAATTTTTAATAAATAGCGAATTTTGTAATGGAATTTTGATGAAAAAATTGTCATAGTTGTTGCTTCAATTAGGGGTTTGGGACATATTTGATCATCAGCGCCGAGTGCTTGTGCGTTGTATATGTCTGGTAACCTGTGATATTGTAATGGCTGTAATAATGTGGGTTGGATGGCCCGATACTTGAAATAAAGTACCATCCCGCCGTTTGCTAGAATATTGACTGGGGGCACTACTCAGGATGGCCGCTCTCAGTGCCGATATTCGAACTCCGCTCTCCAAGCTTGCTGCAGCGTGATTTAACGCACTCTGCTAAGTAAAGATAAACACACTACTACAGCCATCATAATGACACAGGTTATCAGACATATTCCACACACACCCAAGTACACGGGGCTACATGGCAACGATGTCGCAAATCCCGTAAATGAATTATAAACCTGCTTAAACTGGACCCCCCTATGTACTGGAAACCTGGACAAATGAAAATAAAATCGGAACGGAGGCATTTCCTCTGTAAAATGATAATCTAACCCGGAAAGCTGCCTAACATGGAAACGAAAAATTCGTAAACCGTTTGCGTGAATAACCTGACTAAGACGGTTTATTTTTCCGAAATACATACTGTAGCTACTTACTAAATTTTGATTGCGACTTTACTTTACCGAAGTTCTAGGAATCTCGCTACATTTCACATCTGTAAGTGAACGCAATGTACAGGTTTTCTTCCAACCCTCTTGTAATACAAGCAGTTTCGTTCTGACAAGTGATTAAGTAGAAGAATACCGTGAACTTGAGTGATCTTTAAATGTACTGTATTCATGTACGCACTGTAATTCTGTGACAAGGACTTCTAAACATAAGACACTTACACTGGAGGAGAATATTACAGTTGTTAAAAATAACCAGTCAGGATAAAGAACTAACTGTGTTGTTTAAAGTGGGAAATACTCAAAATTAATGATAGTTTGAAAAAACAAAATACATATTAGTGACGAGAGGGTGAAGGAGACAGCAAGACATTTGAAACGCATCAAGTAGCCTATACGAACTATATGATAAATGTGTTCGAGTGGTTCGTTGGTGCGCGCTCTAAAGAAATTCCTATTCCTGGACCACAAATACAGACTGGAGCTTTAGAGACAGCAAAACGTTAGGCAAGCACAATTTCAAAGTGTCCCAATGGATGGCTCGAGAGTTTCAAACATCGTCATAACATTGTTCTTAATATTGTGTCTGGTAAAGTATATGTTGATATGCAGACAGTAGCGGACTGGTGGGGAATATTGAAGACCTAGTTGCGGCATATGAACCTAGAAATGAAACAGGTTTGTTCTTTTAGAGTGTTGCCTTCAAAGACACTGACTCTACGTGGTGATAAACGCACAGGCAGCTAGCTATCAAAAAAAAAAATACTTATCTTATATGTTTCCTAAAATGGCTGGTGAAATTGAAAAACCGTGATTGAAAAATTGGCATATCCCAGGCCCTTCAGATACCTGGATCGCAATTCCATCCCTGTCAATTGGCGCACATGCACAAAAGGCGATCTAATAAATCTATTTTTTCATATGAAGAAAATTGGATAAAATGGAAATAGTAATGGCGAAAGTTTACATACTTACCTCACTCCTGTTTCAACTTTAAAGCAAGAACTAATCGCTGAATCATCTAGGGTCATGGTGGCGCAGCCGTCAAGATGCTTGTCTCCCACCAAGGGGGACCGGGTTTGAATCCAGGTTCATGCTTATGGGATATTAGAGGTGAAATGTTTCGTATTCCACGTAAAAAGGAGATCCTGTGTTTTATGATCGCCGCAAGATTAACAACCACCAAGCGTCAAGCCCTTGGTGGGAGACGGTACTAACCACACTCAGCGGAGAAGCTTGACTTTGAGTGCCCTTGGTGAGGGGCCAGAACCGGCCATACTGAGCGGAGCTAGGGCTAATTTCCCCGGCCCTATAAGAGATGTATTTAAATATTCAAAAAGTATAATAAAATTAAGGGCCGCATTAGAAAGAAAACCACTACTATAAAAAAGTCTACCAAAATATTATGTGCACTCGAGTTTGAAGGTTGTTTGTGAAATAACCAATAGACCTACATAAAATCCAATAACATCATCATTTTCGTCGTTCTATTTTACGTTAGTTCATGTAGGTTTGGAATTTTTAATTTATATTTTAATATTTTTTATCGCAGTTGGAATACAAAACGTGCCCGTTTTAAGCGTGTTTCAACCATGCGTCACATTTAAGAATTATTATCTCACAATCCCGTCATCAGATCGAATCCAAATTTTAACACAATATACATTGTAATGTTGTATAACTGGTTTATTAATTTCAAAACGTTGTGTGTTCACGAAACAAAGTTGTTATCATTTTTGTAAGGCCAATTTTTCTCGGCTCGGGGTCGTTAGAAAATGTAGTTCTTGGTCGCGTTGTAATCCTTATACATCAAAACGTTATGCTGTATGACTGTGAAATACGTAAATTAATTCAATTATTTTATATAGGTTTGTATTTGTACGGGGAAATAAGACATGGTTCACCAGCTAGCCTCTCCGGGGAAAGCTGTACAGCGCAGTGTTGCCAAGATGGAGCCCAGCACGCGTCATGGCGCGCCTCGCTCGGAAGTGATGTGCTCCATCTCAGCAACGCTGTACAACGTTCCCCGGAGCGGCTAGCTGGTGAACCATGTCTTATTTCCTCGTACAAATACAAACCGGTATAAAATAAGTGAATTAATTTACGTATTTCACGGTATTTGATGTATAAGGGTTACAACGCGACCAAGAACTAAATTTTCCAGCCACCCCGAGCCTAAAAAAAGTTACCTTCCAAAATGATAACAACTTTGTTTCTTGGACACACAAAATGTTTAAATTAATAAACCAGTTACACAACATTCCAATGTATATTGTGTTAAAATTTGGATTCGATCTGATGACGGGTTTGTTAGATAATAATTCTTAAATGTGACGCATGGTTGAAACACGCTTAAAAACGGGCACCTTTTGTGTTGCAACTGCGATAAAAAATATTAAAATATAAATTCAAAATTCAAAATTTACATGAACTAACGTAAAATAGAACGACGAAAATGATGATGTCATTGGATTTTATGTAGGTCTATTGGTTACTTCACAAACAAGCTTCAAACTCGAGTGCACATAATATTTTGGTCGACAGTAGTTGGACGTCATAGACTGTGTCTGTCTTCGACTCGCAACGCGGCTTGCAAGTGAAACGTTTGGAAAGTTTTGGGAGTGCTAGTGGAGAAACGGGACAGAGTACACAAAACTTGTTGAGAAAATCAAGATAATAAATTGTTGTTTCAAAGGTCTAATATATAGGTTATCAGCCCCTAAGGAAATTGAGAAGAAGCGTGAAATAATTTCTGCAGAGAACGTGAAAAATTCAGGTAAGTCTGCACAAGTAAAATTTACAAGGTGAAGAAAATAATGTTCCGGAGACCTTAAGAACTATAGGCTATGCTGCGCTATAGCTTTCAGGATTCTTTACGTTGGACTTCCTCGCTTTACCATGGCAAGTAATTCGACAAGAAGAATCGTCCCGTTCAATGTTATTAACTCGTTTTGCACAGTAAAGTAGACTTACCTGGTTTTTCATGATCTCTGCATCACAGCGGATTTGTGAACAATTTATTTACAATATAAATATACAATAAATAATTTAACTTTGTACAATAACAATTCTCCCGCAGGAGTTTCCTTAAGAGTTGTAGTTGTGACGGCCAACACATTCTCAGCCAGCGTGAAAGAAATCGGTATGCGATTGATCTTCAGCCTCTTACAAGGGTTTCTCGCCCAGCAGGCTTTACACATAAATGGCAGTTGGCTCCTATTGTCCAATACAAATAGTTACAGCAATGTTGTCAATACACCTCTCATGTCACACTATGCATGAAAAGAAGGTAAGATACGTCTATTAATATGCTTAGTTCATGCTGTGATACATGACTTCTTTTGATGTTTCATCATGAAAATGAACACTAATATGTTTAAATATTTGATGCAATAAGTGACAACTTTGCTATTGACACTAGCCGCGGTTAAAGAAAGCTTTTCAGTCGGTCAACACAAATTGTGCCGAATTACATTAGGCGGGAAGCAAGTATTTACATACCCTAACAACTAACTCTTTTGTGTAGGCTACAAATACAAATACCTACGTACATAAAAGAATGTTAGTTTGTAGGGCATGTAAATACTTGTTTCCCGCCTAATGTAATTCGGCACAATTTGTGTTGACCGACTGAAAAGCTTTCTTTAATAGAATTAGGCAACACTGAAAAATGGCTTCTGTCACTACAATAGCCGCAGTACCTTTAAACCACGTGGGGGCATTTGATGTCGAGAGAACAGAAGCCGACTCTGAACCCGTAGCCTATAACTATTGTCCGTCCACCAGCTCAAGATTCGTTGCAGGAATTCAACGAGTCAGCTGGAGTCAGCTGGCCTCTGCTCGCACGACAATAATGCCAACCTCGGATACGTATGCGTTCCACTCCTCAAAGGCTGTGTGGCAAACACGTTTGTGTGTGTGTGTGTGTGTGGATGGTGTGGACACAGAACAGTGAGAATTTCTAAGTAATATTATCGTACACGTTTAGAATGTATATTCGCGCTTAAATTAAAGATGAAAGCAAAGAGGTCGCTGAAAATAGTGAAACTTAAACGTTATTCAGTTCAGGTTATAACTAGAGCCCTGTGCGGATGAACGAAACGTTATCCGCATCTGCACCACTGTTGTCCGCATCCGCACAACTGTTATCCGCATCCGCACGATTTTTTCCCGCAATCGCACGTTTGTTATCCGAATCTACTGGCATTAAAATAATATTTTAATTAGATAAAGCATAAATTACTAAGTTTGATTCTTTTGATTGTTGTTTCAGAAACACCTCTATAATCGGCAGCTCTTGCAGTTGCCTGACTCAGTGGAAGTTTTGTACAATTGTTCCTAGCTTCATCACATCCCTCAATCACTTTCCTGATTATTTCCCTACCCTCAGAATGTATCACTCTTTTCTTCTTCACTTCCGTCATAACACAACTGACCCGTACGATTTCACAATTGAAACTAAACGCAAGTAGCAGTGATTAAACATAGCGTGAATAACATCGGTGCTAAGTTGGCAATACCTGAAGCGGCACGTCCTCTCAATCAACGCAGCTGGAATGTCTCTTCTCTCCCCTTCAGTCCCCTAAGATCATGAGCTGGTGGACGAACAGTACTGGGTGGGACTGAGCGGCAGGATTATGTGGACTGATGTTCCGTTGGCCGTGGCGACTATACTTTACAGTTTATTCTCAATGGTGGGAAGAGAAAAGTTGTATCGCTCCCTGAATACATTTACACGCTCCCTGAATACATTAACTCTTCTTTGTCTCGTGCGACTCTGAACATATCACGCTTAGTCAATAAGTACGAATTACAAATGAGAAACTGCTTTCCATTATGGATTATAATTCCCAAAAAGTGATTAAAATAAATCTATTAATCTATCACTTAGTGGCGGTCCGTCTCCTTGCGTAGTGAGTAGTATTCTTGACTGTCACCGGTGATTCCCGGGTTCGATTCCTGGCGCTGCCAAGAAAATTAGTTCTGGTCTGAGGGCTGGAACGGGGTGCAATGAGCCACGTAAGGGAAGACTGAGTAGGGGCGGGTTCGATTCCTACCTCAGACATCCTGGAAGTGGTTTTCTATGGTTTCCCACTTTTACCGCAGGAAAATGCCGGGGTGGTGCATAGCTTAAGGCTACGGCCGCTTTGTAACCAAATACTACCTAAATTACAAATACACACACTAGTACAGACATCACAAAGACACAGGTTATCAGACAAATTCTACACACGCCCAAGTGCATGGCACTACATGACCACGATGTCTAAAAGCCCCTAAAGGATCAACAACAACAACTTATTGGTGGTGTGGTAACGAGTCTCTATTTTTGCCACAATGTGTCAGCGCAAGCACAGTTGGATGACGGCAGCGACACCTGGACGGTACGATAATGTGGTGAGGCTTCAAGATCTAATCACTGCCCAAGGTTTGTAGAATACAGGTTGGCTCATAACTCTCGGCCAATGGGAGAGCGCGCGGGAATACGTCACGGGCCTGCTGCGTTTGAATCAGTCGTTAGTCCGTAGCGCATTACGAGCTCAGTAAATAATATTTTTAAGGGCAGCAGCCATTTCAGAGTGTCAACTAATGATATGTTGTGAATAATAGATGATGCTGAACGCTTAATTACATGACTAATTTAATTATACAGCTCCTTCAACATAATAAAACTGATATATATAAACATACTCACACCCGACTATATCTCCAACAGGCGCAGATCCACCTATCCCCATTGCTTCACTAAGTAACTTACTGCATTATTATTTATAATGCTGTCATTGCTGTCCATTGGTGCCTGCACGTTCGTCTTCATTTCCGCCACTTTCGGAGTCAGCAAAACTGTCACTGATAACAGCACCACGATGTTGGTGACACCGCGGAATGTCATTCTCACTTTCGCCAACCACATTACGGATTAATTGAAGCAGGTGAGGTGCGTCTGCGAAAAAAGTAGATTTTTTCCTGTGTCATCAGATGCATGTAATGTGTAGTTTCAATGGTAATACCGAGTTCTTTCCACAGTGCCATATTCCCCCCGCCACAGTCCGAAACAACATCGTATTCAATATTATGTAGTGACATAACCGCTTCATTTATAATGTCTTTCGACATTTTCTTGTCGAAATTAATGTACACAGGTTGCTTCCAGTTCTGAAATAACCCTCTTGCCATTACAACTTGCATGTATGTATGTGGGCTTACGACTTCGTCTGCTTTAGCATCATATTCATAGAGTGATGACACTTTCATTTCGTCGAAAGAAAGAACAGTGACTCTCTCTCGACCATTCTTCTTTCGTCCACTAATTTTCATTACTTCTATTACGTTTTTTCAATAAACCGTTTCGTAATTCAACATTGCCGGCCCAGCGCTTCAAAGTTGATAATCCAGGTAATGGATATTTCAGTGTGACTCTGGTATACATGTATGCTCGGAAGCTTAAATATCTTAAGGTAAATAAATGCCTTCGCTATTTCCTCGTTTGTCCATCTTGCCTTTGTTTTCTGTTTCCTAACAATGTCGACTTGATTTGGTGTCAATAAATCTTTGAACGTATCTTTAATTTTCTTGTCAAAATCACATTCATACTGCTGAATTCCACGTTTCTTGATTGCAAACAGTTTGCTCTAGTCTCTAAGTGTTGCATGTTTTCCTTCGGTTTTTTTGTCCCTTCAAGTAATGCGTTGTATTTAATGAGAAGATCGCCATATTTTGTGTCAGTATCATTGACATTGGCGTCATTGACGACGGCATCATTGTCACTGGAAAATGTCGAATCCAATATTTCGTTCAGTAATTGTTTGTTTTCTTTTTTCTGGGAGCGTTCTGTACGTGAAGTTGTGTCTTGGCTCTGTGTTTGAGGCAGTAAATTTAAAGAAGGTATTGACGTATTTTTTAATATTCTAGGGTGAGTATGTGTCAGTCGAGCTCGAATTTCGTCTTCAAAATCACTTGGTATGAAACGTTTCCTGCAAATCCGTTTGTTATTCGGATCGAATTTATCTTTCCTATGGCATTTCTTTACCCACGTTTTCCTACGATTAGCATCCTTTGGAAATCTGAAGAAAGATATTTTTCTCCCGTTTTCTTAACAATTTCCGAATTACTTTTGCAGATTGCAACACTGCAAATTTTTCAGGCATCTTAAACAACTGAAAGAAAAGAAAACCCAACGTAAAGAAACAACTTACCCATGGGCTAGAATATGCAAAGATAGATTCCATAGTAATCTGATGTAGGCTAATTAATTTACATAATATACACCTGTTTATTAATGTATAATACACCACGTAACATAATTAATATCTTGAACAAAATAAATACTGTATTAACAAACAAGTAAATAACACACGTAGTTTCCTCTGTCCACTCTGTAAATGGAGATTGGGGTGCCTCTCGCAGGCCCGATGACGCGTTACCCCCACCCTACTGCCAGCGGAAGGCAAGTTACGAGCCAACCTCTCTTCTACTAACCTTGATCACTGCCGACTGGACGCGAACTGCGCTCTATACCGTCCTGGACATTCACAGTTGGAACCCATGCTAAAGGTGTAATTGAAAAGTTTCTTCTTGTGGCCGTTATTGTGCACTCGCCGCCAAGGACATGCGCGAGAAGAAATCAATAATCAAAAACTAAATGTGTCTCTTCACTGTGATAACGTTCAGAGTTGGCCAACGAAGTTTTGTTTGTTTCCATTACTGTCATTCCATTACTTGTCAATGTTAATATACCGGTACAGAATTTCCACGTTGTTTGGATGATTTATACATTTTGAACTATGGTTTGAACGCCGCTGATCAAATCCAGTTCGGTATGTCGTACTGTTGTGTGCTCTTTTGCACTTCAAATAGGAAGAATAGCGGAGGGGCGCTTTTATTTCACGAGTTTCCGTGTTACAGGGATAGGCGTGATGATTGGCTTAACGTGATTTCCCGCGATAACTTTGCTCCGGACACAATGTCTCCTTCGTCTGTTGTGTGTAGTCTTCATTTTAAGGGTCCCGCCTTCACAAAACCTATCCTCATGGCAGTGAGAAGTTTCAAAGAGTTGATCTGTATCATACTAAATCAGCCGAGTATTAGCAGTACGTTGTAATTCGCCAGAATTGTGGTTTAACCCTCTTTCTTAGACGTATATGTCTCTTAAACCCAGTTTCTTTTGAAAGGGCATCAGTCTCAGACTCTTGATCTAATGTCGCAATGATCAAAAGTACTGTAATTGTACTCATTTGTGAATGAGTTAATGTAGTTTATCTCTATTAACCGAAAGTATGATTGTAGAGCCTCCGTGGCTTAGGCGGTAGCACGCCGGCCTCTCACCGCTGGGTCCGTGGTTCAAATCCCGGTCACTCCATGTGAGATCTGTGCTGGACAAAACGGAGGCAGACAGGTTTTTCTCCGGGTACTCCGGTTTTCCCTGTCAAAATTTCATTCCAGCAACACTCTCCACTATCATTTCATTTCATCTGTCATTCATTTAATCATTGCCCCAGAGGAGTGCGTCAGGCCTCGGCAGCCGGCACAGTTCATATCCTCGCCGCTAGATGGGGGCTTCATTCATTCCATTCCTGACCCGGTCGGAGACTGGAAGCAGGCTGTGGATTTTCATTTTTCAACCGAAAGTATGATTGTGATGACTGATGCCCTTTAAAACAAAACAAAATATTCAAATACTACTCTTTCATTTGGCTCACGTGTTTCTTCCTGTTCCGGGGTCCAGGAACCTCATTGGAACACCCACCGCAGCTGGAAGTCGGTAACTGGTAGGCCTTCACACTTTAAACTGGAGGGGACGATTTGTGTGTTCTTATGGACAATGCGTCTGTTATTCAGTCATTACCTTCAAGGCTGCTCACCTTGGTGAGGATTAGTATCGCATTTATACCCTTCCCCGAGAACGCCACTCACCGGAAGTGAAATATGTATTTGCAGTTGTTGTTGTTGTTGTTGTTGCATTTGATGTGCTTTGACATCATGGTCATTTAGACCCGTGTGCTTGCATGTGTGTATAAATTTGTTTGACAACCTCTGCTATTGTGATGGCTGTATAAATGTGTGAATTTGTAATTCAGGTGAGTATTGGGGTGATGCTGCCGTGGCTTTAAGTTAAGAATCATCCCGGCATTTGCCTGGAGTAGAAGTGGGAGACCACAGAAAGTCAATTTCAGAATGGCTGAGGCCAGGATCGAATCCACCTCATCTCAGGTTTCCCGCACGAGGCTGAGTGTACCCAGTTCTAGCCCTCAGACCAGAAAGTAATTTCTTGACAGAGCCGGGAATCGAACTCAAACCTCCGAGGTGACAGCCAAGAATGCTAACCGTCACATGAGGTGGCCTTAGTTGTATTTACATCCCACAGTGGCTGTCATTATCTCTCCTTTAATATGCTACTTTATCCTACTGATTTTTAAGCAGAATGTTCCTGACAACGCAGCATTCCTGAAGCCACAACAGTTAAAGGGAAAGTTAAACTATTGTATTATTATTATTATTATTATTATTATTTTATGACTGATTTGAAAGATTTTCAGTTGCTTCGCAATTTGCAAATGTGTTGATTTAAAACAGTTCCTCGAGTTTTCATTCGGTAGACGCAGAAACTAGCAACACGCTGTTGGAATGGATCCACTTGTCACTCAAAGCCTTGAAATAGTCCACTGACCGTGGGATATATACAAGTACATGGACCTCCAGAGAGACCGTGGACCTGTACTCGCCATTTAGTAATCATCTACTAAGTAGTGATCGTTCGTAATCACTTGGTATTGATGGGCTAAAGCTTCGTGAGAGGAGAGGGAAGATAGTCAGCTGGTATCAGATACCGTGGAGTGAGCTGAGATCATCGTCAGCTGGCATCAGATACCGTTAAGTGTGCCTTCAGCTGGTATAAGATACCATGAAGTGTGCCTTCAGCTGGTATCAGATACCGTGGAGTGAGCTGAGATGATCGTCATCTGGTATCAGATACCGTGAAATGAGCTGAGATGATCGTCAACTATTATTAGATACCGTGAAGTGTGCCTTCAGCTGGTATCAGATACCGTGAAGTGAGCTGAGATGATCGTCAGCTGGTATCAGATACCGTGGAGTGAGTTGAGATAATCATCAGCTGGTATCAGATACCGTGGAGTGAGCTGAGATGAACATCAGCTGGTATCAGATACCGTGGAGTGAGCTGAGATGATCGTCAGCTATCATCAGATACCGTTAAGTTAGTTGAGATGATCTTCAGCTTGTATCAGATACCAGGAAGTGAGCTGAGATGATCGTCAGCTATCATCAGATACCGTAAAGTGAGTTGAGATGATCGTCAGCTTGTATCAGATATCGAGAAGTGAGCTGAGATGATCGTCAGCTATCATCAGATACCGTAAAGTGAGTTGAGATGATCGTCATCTTGTATCAGATACCGTGGAGTGAGCTGAGATGATCGTTAGCTATCATCAGATACTGTAAAGTGAGTTGAGATTATCGTCAGCTTGTATCAGATACCGGGAAGTGAGCTGAGATGATCGTCAGCTGGCATCAGATACCGTAAAGTGGCCCATCAGCAGGTACCAGTTACCGTGAAGTGAGCTGAGATGATGGTCAGCTATCATCAGATACCGTGAAGTGAGCTATCAGCAGGCATCAGATACCGTGAAGTAAGATGTGTCACATATCGGAATTCAGGTATCTTCAGCTGGTTACACTTATCGGAGAATCCTGTGGGGAATACACGTCTTCTCCATTATGGATATTTAATGACGATGCGTCTTCTGATTGGCTGGAAGCAGTCTCATTGCTATCGGTGGATGTGGCCTGCTGAAACAAAAGGATACTTATGTTATGTTCTAATATACTTTGCTTCCTGGATTACTGCGTAACCAAAGGAAACGGTTATGTTATCTTGCAACTTCCACCGTTTCACTGACCAAGTATGAATTGTTAAACTTATCAGCTAACTTTATGTGAGCACTTTTAGCAGTATCTGGTCATCTGGGCCGCGGGTGAGGAGAGCACACAGACAAACGTACTATTGATATTCTTCAAGTATTTTTTTATCCACCTTCACATAATTACTCTTTTGACTTTATCAGATAACTCCTGACAAGCTGAATTAGCCTATATATACAGTATATAAAGTAGAAATTCGCGTTGTTATGTGATGAAGGCAAATTGCTGTCCTGTATGCCCGGAAGCTGATATATGTTTGATAAATTAGTATTCTTTGATTTCAAAAGAAAGCTGAAACACATCGAACGTGGCGCAGTAAAGCAGGTGGTCGAGTGTTCACCTATGATTATAGCCTATGTTCGTGTGTTCGAAATCTATTCTCCTGGAATGATGTTGTCATTTTTAACTTACCTTCGAATTTTGCAAAGAATGAAAGTGCACAAAAGATCTAATAATAATAATAATAATAATAATAATAATAATAATAATAATAATAATAATAATAACTTAATAATGTTGTTGGTTTTACGCCCCTTTAACTGCTGGGTGCCAGAATGTTCCCCCGAAAGGGATATTTAACGTACCAGTAAATCTACTGACACGGCTGCCTCGTATTTGCACAACCTCAAATGCCAACTGACTGCGCCAGGATTCAATCCTGCAACCTTGGGAACAGCAGGTGAGAACGTTACCGCTGAGCTACGCAGCCAGTCACACAAAAGATCTACACGGACGAAATGTATGTTTGTGTGTATATCTGTTCAACACCTGTTGATTCTCATACGCCAAAACCGTATTGAATACAATTTGGTGCAGACGTAACACTCGTGAATGGCAACTCAATCAGTTTATATCGTCACCATCTTAACAAAAACAATATGGTGACCACCCGATGGAGTCATCGCGCTTCCTGAATAAAAATTAAATTTCTAAAATTATTAATACAAGAATTTAATTTAAAACTCAGACCTACAATTTTGCAAACAATAAGGAAAACATGATGCTAATAATAAAGATTTAAGAGTAAATTGTTGAAAGCAACTAAGCCTTTCACTTTCTAATAATAATGTTTGGTCTTCTGAAAGAAGGGCTAGTGAATCTATTCTGTTATCTTCTACGCCTTGGTGGCCTTTTACAGTGGGCCAATGAGTGAGCTGTTTGAAAACAGATCGTGTATTACACACTGTACATCGCATATCCAACTATGTCAATTAATTCCCTTATCACAAATTCATGCAGCTTGCAGGTGACATACATACCAGTAATAATACATCTTGTTCCAAAATACACATACTGTAGTCTCCAATAATTTAATCAATTCATTCTCTCGTGGACAGGAAAAAAAAGCTAGAATGAAGGTGGCCTGGGCTCCTTGCTACTCTGCACTGGGCTTGGCTCGTCTCTACTCCATGCTGGGCTCCTTGCTTCTTCACACTGGGCTTGGCTCATTGCTGGCGCAAATGCGAGGGAGCTGTGTCAGTAGATTTACTGGCACGTTAAAGATCCCTTTCGGGGCAAAATTCCGGTAGCCCGGCGTCTACTGTATAAAAGCCGCAGTAGTTAAAAGGGACGTAAAACAAATAACATTATTATTGTTGTGACTAGAATTCTTGTTTATTTATATGTATGTATTTCACTGTGTTCCCAGTGCGTATTCTGTTGCAATGAGTTGGCTGCCCTGATAAGACCAACACCGTCATGCAGCAGCGATGGAAGAAGTTGGCAATTGTTGTCATTCTCCGTACAACATGGAACTTATACATGCCAACAAGTCATTACCTTACAGCGTACTCGTGCACGCTTCCGTGGCATCATTTACAGGCCGGACGTTTGTTTTAAACGATTGCCCTTGACCTTGCAGCCTGCGGGTGAGCCTACACACACTCACTCTCTCACCCTATCGCTTCACACTTGTCACCACCGATCTGATGTAATGGAATTCCAGACTTGAGCACACAGTACAGTCCACGTCGAAGTATTTTGTGACGCGGAAGTACACGTTACGTAGTTACGAACAGAACGTCATTATATTTGCCAATGACTGTACTTCAGGAGAACTGTGAAAAACAGCTTTGTCAATCATCGGACCGCTTTGGACAGCTGATAACAACACAGGTACTGTAGTAACTCGCCTCCAGGCTTCCATTAAGATTTTTCACTCGTCTAAAACAAACGTCCGGCCTGTACATATTTTCAATTGCACGCTAAAGAAAGGGATGCGTGTAAAACAATGTATTTTGATCTGGAAACAAAAATGACCAAATTGACTGTCGCTAACAATGGTTCTGTCAGTGCTAGGTCAGGTGACAAAAATCTAAATTCCACTTACAACAGTAGTTCAGGCTCCAAAGGAATTCAATTACCTACAATTCAAATCCCTGCATTTAATGGTGAAGTAACTCACTACAGGCATATTACGACACATTCATGAGCCTTATTGTCAACAATGCAGATCTAGACAACATACAAAGATTTCATTATTTACTGAGTTCATTGTCAGGCGAGGCACATGCTCTCATAGCCAACCTCCCAGTCACCAGCTCTAATTTTGAAATAGCCCTTGATGAAAATGAAAATCCACAGCCTGCTTCCAGTCTCCGACCGGGTCAGGGATGGAATGAATGAAGCCCCCATCTAGCGGCGAGGATATGAACTGTGCCGGCTGCCGAGGCCTGACGCACTCCTCTGGGGCAATGATTAAATGAATGACAGGTGAAATGAAATGATAGTGGAGAGTGTTGCTGGAATGAAATTTTGAAAGGGAAAACCGGAGTACCCGGAGAAAAACCTGTCTGCCTCCGTTTTGTCCAGCACAGATCTCGCATGGAGTAACCGGGATTTGAACCACGGACCCAGCGGTGAGTGGCTTAGAAATAGCCCTTGATACAATTTCTAATCATTATTTCAATCCTCGATTAATTGCTTCTGCTCATCTCAGGCAATTGTTAACATTACCGTCTATGAGCAAGGCTTCAGCACGTGATCTGCAGGCACATCTCAACCAAGCATTGATCAATTTGAATGCTATAAAGGCATTACAATTGGACGTACCATTAGAAGAGTTAGGCTACTTGTGTCACAATTAATACTGGAAAAAATTGACCTATCAATACGTAGGGAATATGAATCCACACTTAACTCCATGACATTTCCAACCTTGCATGAAATGTGTGAATTTCTCGAAACTAAGTGCAAATCATTTGAGATTGTAAATTCTAACCTACCTAAGCCTAGTTCAACAAATATTAAATCTCCTGTTCCCCACAAGCACAAACATGGCGCACAAGTCCAGCAGTTATATGTTGCAACAAATTCACAATGTGTGTATTGTGGTCAGACGCATGCACTTCATAAGTGTAGGAGTTTCGCACAAATTCCAGTTCTTGTGCGAAGGGAATTTGTAAAGAGCAAGAATTTGTTTTATAATTGCCTCAATTCGGATCATAAGGTTAATGACTGTAGAGCAGGCAACTGCCTCATTTGCAACAAGTGGCACCATACACTAGTACATATGGATGCACCACAACAATCACATCAAATTGGTCACTCTTATAATCCTCTTAGGAATGGTAACTCAGAACAGCAAGGGCAATCTGAAGGAAGGCCAGGAACAATAAGTTATTGAACATTGAAGATAGAGCCAAACTAGACACATTCTTTTGTCCACAGCTCGTATCAAGGTTAGGGATTGCACAGGAAGATGGCAGATATGTTGGGCGCTGCTTGACCCTGGTTCTCGATCCTGCTTTATTACTGAATCCTGTGCTCAGCGATTGAAACTTCCTAGGCAAAACAGGAGAGTTCCAATTCAAGGAGTAGGAGACACCACTTCAGAGACGAGGCACAGTGTCTGTCTTGAAATATCCTCTCACACCAACAATTTCACTACATCAGTCGATTGCTTGGTACTTACCAAGGTGGTCACTGACGATCTACCAGGGCACGTCATTGATCCTACTGAATTGATCCTACCTAAGAATCTTCCTCTAGCAGATCTTTCGTTTCATCAACCTAGTAAGATCGACATTTTGTTAGGGGCTGAAATTTGTGCATACATTTACCGATCTGGTGAGATAACCAGGGACTCCAATCACCCTGTCCGGCATGAAACCGAATTTGGTTGGATTCTATCGGGGAGGTATGAAACAGGGACTCACCCTTCCACTATTTCACGGCGGCCGGTAGCATCATTCTTTGTGAAGACTGACGTTGATATTCAGAATCAACTCCAGAAGTTTTGGGAAATGGAAGAAGTAGACCGGACTCCGCTTACTAAAGAAGAACAACAATATGAGGTGCACTTTGTACAGCACACTACAAGAGATCATCCTGGAAGATTTGAGGTTTGCTTACCATTCCATGAAGATCCGGACAAATTATGTGATTCCTTTACGATGGCATCTAAGCGATTTCAGCTACTTGAACAAAGACTGAGTCAAGACTGCGTGAAATTTATGGACGAGTATGAAGCATTAGGGCATATGGAGCCAGCCTGCGCGGCTACGACTTCTACTTACTACACGTCTCATCATGCTATTCTTAAAGAATCCAGTTCGACAACAAAGACAACAGTTGTTTTTGATTGCTCTGCTAGTTCCAGCAATGGTGTATCTTTGAACAGCTTACATATGGTTGGGCCTACTAAACAGCAAGATCTCTGCCCCATAATTCTCAGATTTCGAACTCATCCCATTACATTCACGGCCGACATAGCCAAGATGTACAGACAGGTAGAAGTAAACACCCAGGACCGTACCTACAAGCGGATTTTGTGGTGAAGAGATCAGACAGAACCCATCCAAGAATATCTATTAACAACTGTAACCTACGGGATGGTAAGTGCTCCCTTCTTGGCTACGTGATGTTTACAACATCTTGCTACAGAAGGCGCCCAGGTCTACCCCAAGGCAGTAGAAGTTATTGCGAATGACTTTTACGTAGTCATAGGCAGGGTGATATCGCCTCGTAACAATTTAAGGACCTATGTAAATGACGGGCCAAATTTTCCAGTGAGAAGGAAACTCAAAAGTTTTACAGCTCCACCGATATATTGTTGTATCCCTATAGAGGGATACATCTCCGCATTACACTGTCACCCCCATATTTCTACATCATTTAACATTATTCCAAATACACTACAATCAACAATCTAACACACCTCAATGAACTCCTATAACCTCACATATGACCCCTCTTGAACTCATATGACCCCCAGACCGGTAGCAGCATAGCCTGGAATGTGCTGATAATGCTTACCTTGCAGCGCCAGAATTATAAAAGCAGTCAGTCAGAGTTAGTCAGGGTCTGTGTACAACCGAATCTCTGAAGGTCTACTTCGTGACAGCCACCATCTAGCGTAAGTATGCTTACGAGTTACATCCTTTACATCCACCACTTACACTCTACTCCTTTTTACACTTTGTATTAGCCTTGTTTGAACACTAAGACCAGTAGCACTGAAGTCTGGTCTTTGGAATAAGTACACCTCACTAAAGAAGTGATCATTAAACCTACTGGTATTAACTTTATTGGTCTTGTGGCTTATTTGATGGTAGGATAATCACGGTCTTTGATAGTCTTTGATAGTTGTAGACCCACCTCATTCAACGACATACATTTTATCTAGGTTGGCAACACCCCACATTTACACATCGCACTGACTCCGCACAGCACATATGAACAGGGGGAAGAAAAGGGAAAAACCCGTGTCGTTGAGATAACAGCTCCTCTCAGTCGACCACACCTGGAGTTACAGTGAACATGAAAACTGCACGCAGCTCCAGTAAGGAAGACTACCAGATAAGTAGTAACCTGTAATATTACATTTTAACCATAGTTGATTTTGACAACCATATAATCACTCCAAATTACAAACTCCGGATATCTATCACCATTTAGCATTTCACCTAACATCATATATACTGCATTTAGCATACACCGACAGTTGCAGTACCAATACTGCAACTAAATAATTGTACATATTGTAAATATTTTTACCTGTATTTTCAAACATAGATTTTATAGCCCAAGTGTAATGGATCTGATGATGCTCGCTTGGCGATCGAAACTGGTCATCCTAGTGTATTTGAAAATGAAAATCCACCGCCTGCTACCAGTCTCCGACCGGGTCAGGAATGGAATGAATGAAGCCCCCATCTAGCGGCGAGGATATGAACCGTGCCGGCTGCCGAGGCCTGACGCACTCCTCTGGGGCAATGATTAAATGAATGACAGATGAAATGAAATGATAGTGGAGAGTGTTGCTGGAATGACATTTTGACAGGGAAAACCGGAGTACCCGGAGAAAAACCTGTCTGCCTCCGTTTTGTCCGGCACAGATCTCACATGGAGTGACCGGGATTTGAACCACGGACCCAGCGGTGAGAGGCCGGCGTGCTGCCGCCTAAGCCACGGAGGCTTTATCCTAGTGTATTTATTAATCTCATGTAATTTTTGTAAGGATTAGGGTATAACCCAACTCTTTAGGGGTACATTCGTGTTGACCGACTGAAAAGCATCAAACTTAAGTTTCATCATTGTGTAGGCTACTCTTTCACAAGACATATTTGCAAATAACTCTTCTACCCGTTCTGTAAAGTTTTTGGAGTTTTGGTGCAGTTAGAAAACTTGAATATAGCTTTGAAACGTAACAGCGACATGATTCGAAATGCACAAAAACAAATCCGAGCATACAATAAATGCTTGATAATAGTTACGTAATAGACTACACATATAAAATTCAGTGGAACACACACATTAGATCTCGCGTATCGCACTGTTATGTATAATATGAGACTGTCAGTAATTTAGGGATCACGTTTACTGATTATAACAGCATAATACGAAAGTGTTCCATAGCAATCCTGCGTTATTGATTTTTTTATCCTACCTATCCCCGCAATGTTGAACCAACCGCAGCGCCCCAAGTGATAGTTTGAGTTGCCAATACTGTGACATAATATACAAGTATTTGTTAAAACCACGCAAGAATATTACATTAGAATCTTGATCTATAATTCGCATGTTGGCAAGACTGATTGTCCAAGTGATTGAAGAAAATATGCACAAATCATGGAGATGGTCTTTCCAACATGCGAATTATAGATCTTGGGCTAAGGGATGATGATGGACTTGGTTCTTCTAGTAGGCTACCTACTAGATGCCGTGAGCGCTTACTTGCCATTCAGTGCGACAAACCTAGCCATGTTGCAGCAAAAGCCTCTCCCATTTAAACATTTTCTTGCACCGGGTGAGTTAGCCGTGGTCGTTACGGCATGACTGCTGGCAGTCGCTCACATCCGGGAGGTGAGGAGGTTTGAATCCCCCCGCCGTCGGCAACCTTGAAGATGGTCTTCTGTGGTTTCCCATCTTCCTTCCAGGCAAATGCCGGGGTTGGTCCCTAACTATCGGCCACAGCCGCTATCTTCCAACTCCTCGTCCTTACATTCAAACTTTCCTCCCCAGACAACACTCCACACGCGACGGTCCCAGTAGCTTACCCGTTGGGTGTCCGCCTCAAAGCAGTTACAAAAACTGGCGAGCCGAACACGTCCTCGGACACTCCCGGCACTGAAAGCCATACGCTTAAAAAACATTTTCTTGCGATAGTATTATGATTCTATTGATAATTTATTGCATTAGAATATACGTCGCAAATATTCTGAATACGAATTAGGAGCTGTTGCAGTAAAATATTTCAGCTGTTTGTAAACTGTATACTCTATTGTTTCCAAAGATATATTGGCACTCTTTGGCGTTGCTGCAAGGATTGCAGCACCCTAGGAGGCTTTCATAGGACAACTTGGCAATGGGGAAGTGGATTCAGGAAGTACGATGTTAGCTCTTAAGGTGCTTCCGACAATGCAGCAGTCGTGGGGGGAAGCGGATTTACAAGCCAGCTGGACCTTTACTTGGGAAAAATTTAAATAGCTCAGCAGAGATCTATTTAGTAATACCGTTACCCCCGTTATTTTGAGAGCTACAGAGCTACAGCCCCCCAGGGTATTTGACAATATCAATTTACACTTTGAAAATAACCGGGTAACGGTATAATTAAATAGATCTCTGCTGAGCTATTTAAATTTTTCGCACGTAAAGATCAAGCTGGCTTGTAATTCCGCTTCCCCACACAGCTGCAGAATTCTCGGGAGCACCTTAAGAACTTAACATCGTACTTCCTGAATCCACTTCCCCATTGCCAAGTTGTCCTATGAAAGCCTCCTTGGGTGCTGCAATCCTTGCAGCAACGCCACAGAGTGTCAATATATCTTTGGAAACAATAGAGTATACAGTTTAAAAACAGCTGAAATATTTTACAGGCAGTGGTTAACAGCTCCTAATTCGTATTCAGAAAATTTGCGACTTATATTCTAATGCAATACATTATCAATAGAATCAGAACACTATCGCAAGAAAATGTTTAAATGGGAAGAAGCAGGTTGGAACTCAAGTAGGCGCTCACGGCATCTAGTAGGTACTAGAAGAACCAAGTCCATCATCATCCCTTAGCCAAAGAAAGGGAGGCATTCCACCATCTCCAGGATTTGTGCATATTTTCTTCAATCACTTGTAAAATGTCTTGCCAACATGCGAATTATAGATCAAGATTCTAATGTAGTATTCTTGCATGATTTTAACAAATACTTGTATATTATGTTACAGTATAGTCGGTGGAGAAGGGAGTGACAGATTTTAGAAAACTGAGCGAAATAATTCAGAAGCACGCATCTTCCGGAACTCATTTAAATAGCAAGATAAATTTTGCAGTGTTAGGGAAAGTGGATGTACAGAAGAGCTTAAGTTCGGCATATCAACAATCGGTTGAGCGTCATAACAATGAAGTAATTAGAAACAGGGAAGTATATAAATAAAATCCTAATACTATCGCAAGAAAATGTTTGTATCAAAGAGAAGAAATTCGAAATATCGGTGGAGCTGTAAAACGTTTGAGTTTCTCTCTCACTAAAAACTTAGGCCCGTCATTTACATAGGTCGTTAAATTGTTACGTAACATTATCCCCCTGCCTATGACTTACCGCTGAACCAGAACGCTGCTTCTCGTGCCTCAAGAGGATCAAAACGTACCTCAAGAATGCCATGGGACAAGAAAGACTTGCTGCACTTGGAATGCTGTCTATTGAGAAGGGTCTGATTAACAGCATACCGAATTTCAATAACCTCGTCATCGAAATATTCGTCACGTTCAAGACTCGGTGCCTGGAGCTGATCTACAAATAAGGTAAGTTAATGCATGTGCATGCAGGCCCTCCAACTGCGATGTATGCGAGCCACCACTGGTGATGTGTCATTATGGCATAAAATTGCAATTCTCAATATGACCTATCGGAGGTTTCTATTTAGAGTCCAAGAGTAACTACGCTAAGGCTGATCAAAATCCATGAAATGTATTCCTCAGTCTCCCTTCGTAAGTAGCATGTTCCATATTATTGTTCCAAGATAACCCATTTCCACTCACCTGACTAGCTCTCCTCCATTTGGCTCGCCGATTCTGGAACCACGTCTTTACCTGCGAAATCAAAGAACATAATAAACATCAGGGTTCTTAGAAAGTCCTATATAAATTCAATAATCTTTTTGTCCGACTTTTAAGTTACGTTCCGGACGTGTGTGTACTCTTGACTGGACATAATTTAATGAAACTTCACACTTGGGACCCAACCGTTCAATCCGCACTCTCATAATTATTGTCTTTTATAAATATGGTGACCGCGCAATATCTGAAATCAAAGTTCACACTATTGAGGGTAACCAATGCAAATTTTCGAAAGGGAGTAAGGACACAAGATCTCATATTATTATTGAGAAGTTATAATATACTAATTGAAACCCATCAAAACATGCTGGTCAATGAAAAAATATTTACTGAAGGATTTTCTCATATACCGGTAGCCTACGACATTATTTGTGCGATTACGTTTTGGCACAAGGTACTGACATTTAAAGGGCGTTGGACACTGCAATATGCGGGGTGTAATTGATTGACGTAAAGTGAAGTCTGTTACACTGTCAATAGAAGATGGTATTCTAAGCAAATATCTTCATGAAATTGAGTCGTATCTTAATTAATGTAGATGGAAATAAATCACAAATATCTCCGGTCATTGTCTTGGAAAAGGGAATAGACTGCGTTCCCGTCAGCAGCACAGCTGCTATCTTCCCGCCTGCATCCCCTCCAACGCTGTGGAATGTTGCCCAGAGTCTGAAGTTGATTGACCTCCTCGCTGTGTTTCCCAATGGCATAAACCTATTCTATCAACAGCTCATTCACACCAGCACGGGGAGTGGCCAGCATGACTAGTAAGGTTCAAGGCCGCTGCAAGGTGTGCGTTAGTGGCGCTAAACATTTAAAAACTTGCCTATCGTTGCAGACTGTCAGAAAATATTTTACTTCAACTAAACTTAGTAGTATTTTTATCTTAGTGCATTTTCTTTCTATTTACAGGAAATGTGATTTGTGTCGCAGTTTTATCATTTCAAATGATCTTGTCGACTTCGTCGTTATGATTGGGGTCCATCGTTATGCATTATGGACACGGACACGGACACGGTGACGGACGTGACGTCATGCAGCCGCGCGGGAAGTGACGTCATGCATACCTGGCTCTTAACATGTCATTTCAGACTAGCGCATGAAGCTTCTTGCACCTCCCGCTACCCGTTGTTCCCCGCGCGGGAAGCCGGTGCGTTAGCTCAGTGATAATGCATGACTTGCAACTTGTCGATCATGAAGCGTTCAACTGCTGCTCAACGAAATAAGGAATATAAGGCACGTAAAATGTTAGAAAACGTTAAATTAACTGATAATACTGCTGCTCAACGACATAAGGAATATAAGGAACGTAAAAAGTTAGGGGTGACCCTTAAAGAGGTGCCCGCGCGGGAAGCCTAAGTTAATGGGTAATGCAGTCTGTTGAAAGAGTCCTGGGGCTTCGAGCAAAGCGAGAAGCCCTCCTGAGCCTGTCTAACATGTGTAGCATTTGTAGCATGCGTCATTTGAAATGATACAACGTCTAGTCTTTCAGACTGACTGTGATTTTTAACGCAAGAAAAGGTGAAGAATGTGCTGCTTTCCGCGAGTCTATTGAAACATTCTGCGATAAGAATTTGAGGAAAACATTTTTATCGTAGGCCTATTAATGAAATCAGCGTAGATTTTAACAGTTATTTAGGTTTGAATGTAGAGTTAATAATAAAAATAACATTTCACTTCATTATTAACACTTCCCTTTAGAATGTACGTGAATATATTAGGTCATATTATACCTTTATTGGATCAAATTTCAGTATTTTTAGGGAATATTTACCTGCATATTTCTCGTTTCTTTAGTCCTAAACATCCGAACCTTAATGACTAGTGATGGTGGATCTGTTTAGGATTCAGCCAGCCCGATGGCCTATGACATAACTTATTGGTCTACGGTATAGTATACAAACATTAGAAAATTGAAATCCTAAAGATTTGGTAAATTAATGAAAGGAACCTTTGGTCTAGCTTTGTACGAAGACAGAGCAGCAAGTTTTTCTTTTACGAGGGACTGTGGAAAATCTTCAAAAGACACTTGTGAAGGGTCCGCACTCCACAGTAGTGTGGGATTCTTACCCACTAAAAACCACGTCCCTTTTCCCACGATGCGTTCATCACCCCGGAACCGCTCTCGCATTACTTCAGGGTGATGTCGTGCTTACTTAGCCTTTCAGACTTCTTCTTTCTTCATTTCTTCTTAAGGACGTTCGTACGCTTCCAGATCCCGCTTTTCTGGCGAAGGACAACCTCCACAACATGATCCCATGATTGCTGGTTCCGTAACATCACAGAAATAATATTATCTGGTGTCAGTTCTCCCAATTCAGTTTCCACATATTCTCTCTTCATCATCCAATGGCCGCACACGTAGAAGGTGTGAAGTACATAATCGATGTTGTCACAATATATGCATGTTGCACCACTCGCTCCGCCTACTCTATGCAGGAATTTTCGGAAATATCCGTGTCCGGTTAGAAGTTGTGTGAGGTAATAATTGACTTCACCATGGACTCTTTCGACCCATGTATCCAGGCGTGGTATCAGTCGCTTGGTCCATTTACCACGAGAGTCACTTTACTATCTGAGTTGCCATCGCCTCATCCGTTGTTTAAAGGCACGTTTCTTTGCACATTTCTTTCCCAGCTCTCCTTGGGTACACAAGATTTCTTGTCGCTCCAATGCAAGTATATCTATAGGGGCTATTGCTGCCACCGTGAGGATTGCAGATTCAGAAACCGTGCGGTATGCACATGCAATACGTAAAGCTGCTCCGCGTTGTACGGCAGCTATCCTTCTCCGATACCATGCAAATCTCAAGGATTTGGCCCAAACTTCAGAGCCATACAGGAGCACTGACTGAACCGTCGTCATGAGGAGGCGTCTTTTACTTGATTTTGGGCCGTTAATATTGCCCATCAGCCTACTAAGTGCTGTCATGTATTTTACTGCCTTATCTGTCGCTCTCTGAATATGGTTCCAGAATATGAGCTTGGAATAATAATAATAATAATGATAATAATAGGTTTTTAGATACACTATTTTTTTATTTTTCGGGGAAGTCGAGTTGCCGGAATTTTGTGTTCACAGAATTTCTTGTTCGTGTCATTACATCCATTGCATAAGGCTGTTGTATATGCTCACTTCATTTATTACATGACTGAGCCTAGATAAAATCCTTGAGATGGATAGCACTCTAATACCTGAGCTACACGGCCTCGCTATCATTAAATTATTATTATTATTGTTATTATGTATATGTGGTACCGTACTAGTATTACATCTTGGAAGTAGTTTTCCGTGGTTTCCCACTTCTACCCCAGGCAAATGCTGGGATGGTTCCTAATCTAAGGCCACGGCCGCCATCTTCCCAATCCTCACCTGAATTACAAATACCCACAATACTACTGAAACCACAAAAACACAGGTTCTCAGACAAATTCTACACACCCAACTACATGGGGGTTATGACCACAATCGCCAAGCCTCTCAAACAAAACGATATCAAGTATTTTACGTCCATCTTATATGCTAGTTTTGAACAGACGACGGGATGTCGGAATTTTGTCCCACTGTATTTCTTTAACGTGTCGGAAGCCAACTACACACCAGGGCTGATTATCGAAATTATTTTATCCCCTACATCAATATCAATTAATGACTTCCACACTTACAAAGTAGGCTACACAATACTACCAATCCTATCATTGCAAGCCATTGTGTGCGATTTCAACAACAATAGCAATACACATCTTCTTACGTACGGATTTTACGTGACTAGTACCGCTATCCTCATGCCACCTGTCACCCTCTCCTCCTCACAGCTAGGTCAATGCTCCGATTACGTTCGCGCCCCACCCTCACCACGCCTCACACTACCACGCGCTTCCCCAAACCCCCACTCTTGGATTTTCTACTTGAACAGTTTCTGGAAATCCTACAAACATTGACCTTTTAATGTTTAATTTTCAATTTAAAGATAGGTGACATATTGTTTTTTACCTAGGAAGCTTAGAATAGTCTCTTCTATTACCAGTGTAACGGACTTCACGTATATCAATTACACCCTGTATAACTGGCCATGACTGGAAAATCGCTGAGGTAAATAAAGATCTACACGCTCCAGAGTTTTATTGCTTGTGATACAGAATGCGAAGCAAATTGGAAATTGGCGCCTCTTAAAAGAAAATGGAGGTGTTTTATCGGAGGGTGTAAAATCAATTCGAGGGATTAGAACTCTCTGGCCAATTTTATCTACACTAATTATTTCCAAATTCAAGCAATTTTCATACATATTTCTTACAATTAATTTGGTTCCGTTTTGGAACCCTTGGGAAACGTACAGATTTCTAAGGAGCATAACTATGACTCTAACTTTTAGAGTTAGAACGTGTGGTGGAAAACCACTTCATTCCATGGAATTCAAGAATTCTGTAGGAAATTAAAATGGCTGACTTTCATCTTCAGTAAATAATCTGTTAACGCTAGTGTATGTTTTTGAACGACCGGTTATAAGTTCAATGACTTTCAAATGAATTTCATTACAGCGTTCATTTTTGGTGTAAGGATATGAACTGTCGAATAATTGATTATATCTTTCTCAAAAGTGAATGTTTCGCCGTAAATCTCCATCACGCTAAAATCATGCGCTAAAATTCTGGCTGGTAATTCATTAACATTTGATTACTGACCTCCTACAGAGGAGTACTCGTCGTTATCAATTTGTAGCAAAAGATCAGAAAATTTCTGTTTTTGACCGCATGTTTTTATGTAAGCGGCGTATTTTGAAGAAGGGCCAGAGAGGAGCCTATTTAATACATGTTTGGTGGGAAGCGTGCGGAATAACAAGGCAAAATCTGCCTGAAGCCTCCTCCAAGGACAATACGCTATATTTTCATCTCCAGACTAATAATCCTCACAGAAAGAGTGTTTGTCGCATAACCCCCAAATGAATCCACATCATTTTAGGTATTTTAAGACACACTCACTGATAAAAGAAAAGACCACCGTGATAGCTACGCGCGCCATATAGCCAGGATATTTCTGGACTTTGTAGAAACCTTCTGTCGGATATCCGTAAATGATTTTGCAAGGTTTCCCATTTTCAATTCAAGGCTTCTTCTTAATTCCATGTCCCGCTTCATTCATCTTTTCATCTCTAACATCTCTCACAAGGATGGCGTCAGGAAGGGCATCAGGTCGTAATAACCTTCCGCCATATAGAAATTCATCGCTTCCCCCGACCACGTAGCTGTCCCAAGCGGGCTTGGATGCATGCACCAATTCGGCGCAGAAGGCAATCGTATAGGCGTTATATCGTCTCCTGCTGCCAAAGGGTTCCAGAGATGTCGCTATCAGCCCTGAAGATTGTCACTGGGTCAGATATGACGTTCCTGCTGTTCGCACACATGCTCGGTTGTAGAGGAATCCGGGGAACCGGAATGTCCAAGAGAAAATCTCTACATGGTGCAGACGTGCCATGTGTTGAAAATGTACCAGGTTTCTGTTTGAGGAGAGGTTGTCTCTGGTGTAGCACTGTGCTGTCAGGCTTTCCCCTCCCCTTCCTCAATCAAACCCAGAGGTTACCTGAAGTAATACCGAACACTATGATGCTATGATGCCTGTCCACAGCATTGGCAGGATTGGTCCTTTCCTCTAGGCTCTGCTATACGCGAGCACGATGGTCATCCATGGTCAGGCTGAACATGATACAACGCACTTGTCATTGGCCCATACCTCCCGATTGTGATACCAATACAAACGCAATCGTCTGTACTTTGATGTTAACAGCAGTCTACACTGGGAGCGGTGGCTGAGACACCGTGAGCGAGGATGCAGTACACTACATGTGCCCTGATGTTACGTGGAGATGCTATGGGGTTGTGTAATGTTTGGTGCATAATTTGGCGATCGTCCCTTTGTGTGGTCCGCATTGGGTGACCTCACGTACCCAGTGGTTCCAACATCTTCAAATTCCACGATACAACTACCTAGTCTCATGTAGACCCACAATACCATCCATATCAAACACTGTCTGTGTGTCTGTGGTCCTCTGTGTCTGGTGTTGCCCACCATACATATCCTCTGGTGACCAGCTACTTGCAAGCTGTGTCATATACACAATCATCGCTGGTAAGGTGATGCACCTCATTAAGTCCAAATCCAACGTTTATTTCAGGGTGGTTAACATTCTTTTGTCACAAGGTGTAACTTTGAACAATCATAAGTCGTAGGGTGATGATCCAGAGGAAGGGAAATTCCGCTACTCATAGGAAAGCATCCTTCACTGACTAACACAATTACTGACTTTCAGGTGCATGGGTGAGTTGCAACAGAATGTGCCGGTATTGTAGTTACTGTTGCAAGAGATAACGTGGTCATCAGCTCCTGTGCTCAAGTAAACGTTGAGTATACTGTATTCTGTGTTATTGTAACGTATGTCTTATTTTATATGAACGTTAGAAACGTTTGAAATACATTACCATTCTTATCACAATTCCCTACACTTAACTCAGCTCTCGTGAAGGGATCACAACATCCTATTACTCATTCATTGAAATGTCGGATACAAACAGACTTCCGTACAGTACAGTACATTAGTATTATGACTTCATATACACTTCAGTTTAGAACTAATATATTGATCTATGGAAAACTTGAACATTCAATGGCTTTTGAAGGTTGACGTGATGGAATTTACGATGAACACCCGCTAAGTGAAGTGGCACGTCAGATATCAGTGGGACTTACCTGTCTGTCTGTCAGCTTCAGCTGCCCCGCGAGATGTCGCCGCTCCTCAGGACTCAGGTACTTGTGGCCACTGAACCTCTTCTCCAATGTTGCTGTCTGTTCAGTGGTGAAACGTACCTGGCCACCCTTGCGTTTGTTGTGTCCGTGACGTACATGCATCGACAGTGAGTAGCCTGGTAACACGGTCCAACACCGCCCGAAACCTGCCAGCACAAATAGCAATCAGTATGACGACACGATCCAACACCGCCCGAAACCTGCCAGCACAAAGGGAACAGTATAGCAATTAGTATGACGACACGATCCAATACCATCCAAAACTTGCCGGGAAAGTGAATTTTCTGCATAATATATAAACCTCTTTCAACGGCGTGAGAAGGGAAATTCAATACATAACATAAATTTTGGCGCACTAGTTCCAGCATGGAGGTGTGTCTCAAGTGCGAATTATAGGCGTTACATTTTATTTAATTACAGCAATATTTCTTAATCTACCCTTTTTTTCGATTGATTTCGGTTGAAATACATGTGTTCCTTGATATTCTCTGGAAAAGAAGTGCCGTAACTTTGGTGCGATTGCTTGGATGTAACCGAAATATATACTGTACTTAAAATATGCCTCTGACAAAATACACAGACATGAAGAGAAAGTTAGGACCACTTAGTTTTCAGGGTCACCTTCTTTATTGTCTTAATCCCTACATGACTAATATAATAAAGTGTCATCACTCCGCTCTTTAAGCATTGTCGTTGATGACCCCGCCAGTGTGTGGCGCTGCAGTCGCTGCGAACCAAATGTACGTGCACCAAGGAGACCATGAGGGTAGTGATTTCGTGCATGAATTCATGGTCATAATTTTAAATCGTATTTGTATACGAGGGAATTTGTCTTTCTACGTACATTTTTAGACGTGTACAGTGCTTTGTGAGTTTTCTTATTGTTTCGAGAAAATGTTGTAGGCCGTTTCGTTCCTGCATGTAAATCGGGTTACGGGAAAAGCGTGATGGTAGGAATATTTTACTCACCGTCAAAAGAAGAAAGATCTGTTCGCAAAAGTTATTCCGCAGAAATATAAGGAATTGTCGGCAAAATGTAGAATCTGTGACTTGCATTTTTCGGAAGAATTAATCATAAATGCGGACTGTTTCGCAGTGAACGGTGAGTACGTGCAACTTCCTCGTGTGAAGTGGAAATTAAAACCAGTAGCAGTATCTCACAGTTTTCCAAATTTATCAAAATATCTATCCATTGAGGTGAAATCACGAAAAGCAGCCTGTAGGACACGGACTGAAGGCAGCAACGATAGTGGCGTGACTATCAGGGGGATCAACCCCCTTCCCCCACAGCCAAGTAATAAAAATATAAAATTTGTTTAAGTTTTTAATTTTGAATGAGACCAATCTACCGATTGATGATTGGATTATGTAAGTTTATACTTACTAATTTGAATTTCACTGTAGTATCTTAATATTTATACAATGTCGGGGAATAAAAAGGGCCAGATCCTTTTGCGGAGAAACCTGGGCCTTAATATCAACAAAATTGTTAATTTTCGAGCATTTGCACACTGATAAAGGCAAATGCAACGTAGCAAATGTTAAATGCAATCAAACACAAAAAATATAAATAGGAGGTTTTGAAATGTTGGTATCGTATATTTGCTTCCCTTGGTAATGTCTCATTATGTCCGAGCCCCCAATATAATTTTGACTCAGATCGTGCCCCTCCAAAAGCAAACCCTTGTTACGCCTACAGCAAGCAGTGAAGTTCAATTGCAGTTGTGCCGTCAGAGGCTGGCTGTTGTATTGAACAAACTTCGGGCATTATTCCTAAATTAGTCTAGCTCTATTTGAAGTGTCAGTTCTTTTCCAGAAGGAGAACAATCCGCAGAGATCTTCAAGCTCAGAAATCTATCGAATGTGGCGCCAAGCTAGTTTTGGTGAAAAATTTACTTAATTTGAGAATAGTGTCTGTGTTATTTGCAACCTGGTGTCAGCTTTATGAGCTCAATGTGACAAGTTCCGTTTTAAAATAATGTAACGCATAGTAGCCTACTGCTCTCGCTTTTAGTAGTGTTTCATTTATCTCGTATTTTATTTTATTTTATTTAAGTCAAAATATACTTCTACATGGGAACTGACGCACTGTCAGTATTATTCATAAGTCTGAACAAAGAAACGATTGTGTATTGTGTCGTAAGCAGCGTAATCTGCTTTTAAACATGGTGTTTGAAGCCATTTTTCAGTGCTGCCTTAGTAAACAAAAGTTTGGTGCTTTTCAGTCGGTCAACACGATTGTACCCAAATTAGATGGGTTATTCCCTAATCCTGAAAAACATTACATGAGATTAATTTAATACACTTGGATGACCAGTTCGATCGTCAAGCGATCATCATCAGATCCATTACACTTAGGCTATAAAAGCTATGTCTGAAAGTATGGGTGAAAATGTTTACAATATGTACACTTATTTGGTTGCAGTATTAATTGAGATAATGCAACTCGTCAGTATTTGTTAGTTGTGGTCTCTGTGATGTTTTGTTGAGATACTGGAAGTGGTGATTGACCTCCGGAATTTGCCCGTTTGGAGTGAATATGTGGTTGTTGTAAATGGTCAATTCAGATTGTATTGTACAAGCTACTTATCTGGTTGAAACTTGCGCGGTCCTGTTGAGAGCAGTTCACTGGGTCACTGTTTGCACTCGACTAATTGTTTGCAGTACTCAAACAAGTTTTCATGGTTCATTTAATGTCACAAGCAATATTTCACTTCACTCTGACATGCGACCTTAATATTCATCAACCAATTCATCCACTGATCCACTATTGTAATGATAGAAGCCATTTTTCAGTGTTGCCTAATTCAATTAAAGACAATCTTTCAGTTGGTCAACGGAAATTTGTGTTGAACGTCTGGAAAGCTTTCTTTAATAACCGATTCACTACTCATTTCATACCATTATCACTTCTGTAATTTTACAGATCTAAATTGACTTGACTTGATCCCTATTTTAAATGCATGCCATAAAAAATGCTCAGCTATAATGTATGGCAATAATTACTTGGCACGGGCTTTCACAGTAAAACTGTAGCTTTAAATTTGAACACATTTCATTTGAAATTCAACTTGTTATTCTTGATGACATTGCAGTACTGAATTCAAATAAGGTGTCGAATTAGAATTCTACCGACGACGTCACTATGTTTACTACAGGGTGACCAATTTCACTGTCATTAATTTCAATCAAATTTGATTACAATAATTACCATCATCTATGTTTCTATCGCATGATTATCTCTAGTAGCCTACTCAGGTTGACAGCACATGTCCCCAGGGACCTCAAATTCATTTATAAATGCTTCAAAATTATTCACCTAAAATACACAGTATAAAGTCACATGGTTTTACTCCTATAATTTCTTCGTTATTCAGGACACGAACTTGTTCTATACTATTTCGTCAAAGATATCCACAAGTGTAGTTATTATCATCACACCATAATTACTACACCTAATTAGCTACACTCTTTCTTCTTCTCAATTGTGTGACCGTGAGGTTAATCAGTAGAATATTTATAATCAATTAAATCAAGCCTAGATTTCACAAATATGTACAATCGATTATTTTCCTGTCACGACTATATTTGTAATTTTATTTAGCCAAACGCAATACTCAATTCGCAATACGCAAGTCTCTGTTAGCAAGACGTTATATTGATTCTGAATTATCCTAATCCATAAATTGTCAAAATATCTCTAGAAAAATGGGCTGATCACACATTTCAATTTACTATCCTAGACTACTTCTCAAAAATACTCATAACGATCGAAATTTGTTCAAAACTATAATGCAGGTCAGTTCTATTTGCATCTATGATGTCGAAGAAAAATATATTAGAACAAAGAATCTAGTTCTCATGGCTCACAAAAACAATCCACTCATACATGGGGTACCTCATAGTTGTTGTTACCGCGCTCCATCCGCCAGTGTCACTTTCCAAAGCCAATGATTTGTTAGAGTGCACATCCCAGCATTCGCATGGTTCATCCTGACATTCTCGTTGTTGTCTATAGCCACACTGGTTTTAATCCATCTTACTCTTGGGCAGTGATCGAACTTTCATTTCTACTATGCGTGAATGCACGTTGCTAGGGGCACTTATAAAGAAATAGCTGTATAACTGCTGTAATGTTTCCTATTACATTGCCTATAAATTGGGGTGTTTGCTGCTTTCGTTCAGTCAGCGGGTATTGTGCCCTTTCGCTACCCCTGCACCAGCCTCCCGTCATTCAGTCACGGGCCCGCGAAATGACCCCAGGAAGGATGCATCCCGGAAACCAGTTCCCTCGCACAAAAGCCAATTCCAACATACATTTATAACACACTTCCACCATTTATTCAAATGAAAACATCACACAGACAAACGTATCACAAACCTATCATCCCTTCGGATCACCTGCGTGATTCATCACTGTGTCTATTAGTCATCAATTTCCATGCAAACAAAATTTTATTACCAGTTTGTAATGAAAACATTCAAAATAAACAATGCTCCTCCTATATTATGAATCCTCTATTCTTTCTAGGTTCGTGTTCATATATAAGTAGTATACAAGTGGCTAAGCGACATTTATCTCGATCTATCACAACTTCATGGTTGCTATATTCTCATGATACAGTACATGCTTCACTAAATGTTATCGAATTTGTTATTTATTATTTAATTCCTTTCAGGTTTAGGGAACAACAACCATTAAAATCTGGATACAATTGTGTTAATTGACTGAGAACCATTTAAATTTCATATTATTACATGGTATGACCTAATTAATCATTACTATACCATCATTTAATCCTTCATTAATAATCAGTAAACAGCATGCATCGTGGCTGACTCCTGGCTCACGTGCGAAAATATCATCATCTCCACCATTAATCAATCATCGCTATTTTCATTTTAATTTGCGTCTTAGCATACCTAGTGCACGGGCTCCGAACACTATAACACTGTGCGCGTTGCCGTAACGGCTCAGCTAGAGACGCTGCATTCCGCCAGGAACGGATAAGTTACATGCTATTATATTATATTTTACGTCTGTGCATTGGAATCTGATTTGGCATAAATAATACTTGTCCTAGCTTGATAGGAGGAGATTCCCTTAATCTCAGGGGTAAATCGGGATCATTGGCAGGTGGGTTTCATCAAATCCAAATCCATCAATGCAGAAACCTAACCAAACAAAATTAATCTATACCTCATCCACGGAATCTGTGGAGTAGGTTTGCGGATGACGTCACACAGAGGAAGTGAAAAGAGAATGCGTTAGGTGGAGCTTGGCAACCCAGACGTTGCGAGGGTTGGTTGAAGCCAAGGTCTCGCCTCCCTCCTGCGCTTATTATTCAGTGGAATCATGCCACTTGACGTTACAGACAGCTAGGCACAGGGCTGCGAGTAGCGTAGAAATCCGAAGTTATTGGCAACTCAAACTAACACTTGGGGCGCTGCGGTCGGTCTGGATAAGTAGGGTAAAAATACTCAATAACACGCGTTTGATATGGAACACTTTTTATTTTTCGGTTATAATCAGTATATGTGGTCCCTAAAATAATGACAGTGTTATTTTCAATTGTATATATGTATAAATGTGCGATATACGTGATCTAATTTGTGTGTTCCACTGTATTTTATGTGTCAATTGCATATTATCAAGCATCGGTTGTCTGCTGGTATTTGTTTTTGTGCAGTTCGAGTCATGGCGCTGTTACGTTTAAAAGCTATATTTGAGTTTGCTCACTGTACCATAGACTCTAGAAATTATTTGCTGCTTGGTAGGGCGAAGGGACGAGTTTAACTTGTATTAAAACTCGGGGAAGACAGGAATTGCTTGATTTGGATGGTAGGTATTAACCCTGCGAAGTCAAATTAGGCCTATATGACTCGTAGTGGAATGACTCGGATATCGCAGAGTGAGGTGATGGCGGTTGGTAGGGTTATTAGAAATGAACTAGGGAGCGGGGAAGGATACCTGACCGATGAAGCTTGGCTGTCCTCGGCTGGTGTAGGCTTGGCTGTCTAGGTGCGGCTTGGCGTAATAAGTGGATAACCCGTCCTGTCGTCAGTGAGTGTAGTGGTGAGTGGTACAACCCGCTCTTGTTGCCCGTATTTATTTGGTATCGTCACCATTCGGCTATTGCTATTTGCATCTTTTGGAAAGTGATGAAAACGTATATCCGCAGCCCTCTTATACATCGACCTACAGCCGTAAACTGAGTAATATTTGCTTTTACTCATTTTGCACTCTTATCAACGAATAAAACTTATAAATTATGTATAAACACGAAGAATTTACCACGATCTGCTTACCAATACAAGAAACCATATACAAACAGTCACCACGTGACAAATGTACCCTACTTGGTAAGTTTCTAATTTTTACCGCTAGATGTCATATTAGATAGCTGGAGTTGCCAATACGATTGACTTCGCGTCACCACATGGTAGCTTTACGATTGCTTGCGAAGTGAGAAGCTTATATCCTCTCTGTTTCAAAATAAATCATGTGATTGTGCCAGAGCTTATCTATATTTACGACACTTTACTAAATGTAAAATACTGTAGTGTAATATTCAACATATCATATTCTCAGAATACATTACATTGAAGTAACTCCATTTTCTGTTCCTTGCACGTCGGCCTGTTGGTCTAGGTAGGGGTACGTTTCCTGCTTCGTGTGCGAGAGGTGCCGGGTTCATATCCCGGAAATGCCCAGCATTTTTACTTTTGTTTTATCTCTTGAAAAGATTCAAAAAGTGTATAAAAGAACCTTAGGAACGTTCTTTTTTTCGTGCGAGACTTTTACATATACCGGTAATATAAATACATAGTTTGAGGTCAAACGCTTCTTTTTTATCTTTTCGTCGGTTTACCCTCCTGGTTGGCTTTTCCCTCGGACTTGGATGCAGACATTATGTCCTTACTTGAATTAAAAACAGATAACACACACTAATACAGCCATCACAATTGACACCGGTTATCAGACAGATTCTACACACACCCAAAGTACACGGGGCTACATGACCGCGTTGTCACAGCCCCTAAACTGAGGAACCAACCAACCAGGGAAAAGCCAACCTGGAGGGTAAACCGACGAAAAAAAAAAGAAGCGTTTGACCTCAAACTATGTATTTATATTACCGGTATATGTACAAGTCTCGCACGAAAAAAAGAACGTTCCTAAGGTTCTTTTATACACTTTTTGAATATTTTCAAGAGATAAAACAAAAGTAAAAAAGCTGGGCAGGAATCGTACTCCTAGACCAACAGGCCCACGTGCTAGGATTAGAAAATGGAGATACTTCAATGTAATGTATTCTGAGAATATGATATGTTGAATATTACACTACAGTATTTTACATTTAGTAAAGTGTCGTAAATATAGATAAGCTCTGGCACAATCACATGATTTATTTTGAAGCAGCGTGGATATAAGCTTCTCACTTCGTAAGCAATCGTAAAGCTACCATGTGGTGACGCCGTGGCCTACGTTATACTCAAGGCCTGGAAATAGAGCTGAGACTTGGTACGCCCAACTGGTAGTTCCACTTTACGCCACTAGGATCGCGGTTCGGCGCCCTAGTTGTCTGCTTTTGACTATGCGTTACATGCAACTCAAGTACATTTAATACATGTTTTTTAGCACTTCATACCTGTTTTCCTCAAGTTTCCTCCAAATGATGAATACGGCTCACTCTTGACTGTATTTCACTTCACTTCAAGAATTTTTCTGTCAAGTGGCTTACTTCTTAAATTCAGAAACGTTGCACTACTGCCCTTGTGGTTCACACCAATATTCTTTAAAAGCGGCCTTAAAAACTTTTACAGAAGAACCGCGGAGAGAGAATTGTCAATACACACTACACATTGTGTGTGCTCGGAAAACGTGTCAGTTAAAATATTTGTGAAATTTGACACTAAATATTTTCGAGACATGAATTTACGGCTGTTGTGACAAAGTGAGAAATTGTTTCCAACAGATAAAAAAATTACGAGCCTTACAGTAGTCGCATATGATGAGTAACATCTGACATAGAAGAAACCTCACGTGAAATTGTTGATACACCGGTATTTTATACCGTTATTGGCACAAATATTAATCTATTGTAAAAGGGAGTGTTTTACAGATATTGTAGTTTATAATACGGAACTCATTTTATTAGATGATTTGTAGCTTCCACCAGCACTAGCCTAAATAAAGAATACGATATGGAACAACTAGATTAATAGACGCGACACCGCTCATAACCTTAAATTCCTCATAAACAGGTCCTCTTCATTCACAGACCAACATGTAATTTCATATGGATTCTGTTAAAATGAGTCATATTGATATGATAAATATCGTTTAAAATGATAATCTGGTAGCAAATATATCTACCCCGTCCGGGATTCAAACCCAAGATCACTAGATTCACAGTCATAAGCACTAACCCCACGGCTATTTCGACTACGAAAATTTTGTGCACAAGATGGTGACTTATTTCCACATTCCAATAATACTGCATTATGGAATTAAGTTTCATTTATATTTTGCTTGTTTCGATAATGTTCCTGCGTGAAATTGAGTTTAAAATGCCTTATGAATAGGCCCTCTTGTGAGTAAAGAGAATGTATTCAGTAATAGTTCATGAAGGCTTGCTCAATTCTCGCATAACCATAACGATTGTATTATATTGATGACTGCATTACCGTTATGTGGGATAATATTTGAATAGCCATTGTGCAGAAATATAATACCGGCAATGCCGCCTACTTACAATGTTTGATATTAAGGCATTTTACCATTTAAATACTGATACGAAGACTTCGAACATGTACCATGTCATTTGTTTCAATCACTTGACACCAGAGCTTGCATGAGCGTTTTCCGTTCAGTATGTCATATACATTCCACATGGCCGAGAGTACGTCATGGTATCAATTTCCGACACCGCGCGCTCATTGTTTTTCGTACCACTGCCAGCTGGGTCTTACCACTGCCCTCTGGATCGATCGATCGAGTTGGCAGTGCATCTTATACTTCCGTTCGTTCCACCACTGCCAGCTTGTACACTTCTGTTCGATCGATCGAGTGGGCAGTGCATACTTCCGTTTTCCACCACTGCCAGGTAGTACACTTCCGTTCGATTGATCGAGCGGGCAGTGCATACTTCCGTTTTCCACCCCTGGCGGCTAGTACACTTCCGTTCGATCGATCGAGCGGGCAGTGCATACTTCCGTTCGATCCACCACTGCCAGCTCGATCGTTCCGATCCACTTCCGTCCTCAATTTTCAAAATCACTCCCACAAAACTATCCAGCAACCGAGCGGAAAGATGTTACACATCAATAAAAGAAGCTTTGGGATATCTGAACCCCCCTCTGTCTTGAAAATGTATTAAACTAAATGGCAGGCTTGAATTTGCTGGAGCTGATATTTTCTCTAAGCAACCTTCACAGTCTGTTCTCTCTTCTGCCACTCTTACAAGAAATCCCGCTACCATTGCAATTGAAATGGAAGAGATAGAGACGCTGGCTTTTCTGAAAACAAAAATAGATTTTAATGCTAAAATGTCAATCATAATGTTTTATTTCAATGAACTTAATATAGGCTATATTCCCCATATTCTTACCTTGAACAGGGCATTCAAGAATCTCCAAGACATGTGCCGGAAGCTGGGGTGTTTCTTTAGCATTGGCTGGGTTTTGCACCTTCCGCGATTTTTTAGGCTTCAGAAACTTGGTCAAGGCGCCTGTTACGACTGCATCTTTCCTCAGCTCCACATTCCCATTTCTAGAAGATGCGATAATTCCTCTGCTAAGTGTTGACTCGATGGCATGCAGGCATGATCTCACGTCCATCATGTCATTGCTACCTCCCTTATTTCTCAGGTGACCGCAGAGCAGTTCTACATCGTCACTTGAGAGATTCCGCGTAAGCACATAATGGAAGCCGATACTTATTAGAAATCGTATGCAGGACACGCTTGATGAAGTTGTTAGCACCAAAGCGTGATAAGTTTCCTTTGTAAGTCTCATCTTTTTATCGGGATAACTTTGAATCTGTGACAGGTAGGGCAGAAATTCATTGGTCAGCCATGAAAGTCTCTCATCATTAACTTCACTGAAAATAAGCTGTCCGTGTTTCTGGAATGAAGTCTGTGTGTGGTGTTGCAGATATCATGTATATCAAACCATTTTCTAAACATTTCCAAGAATTTTGTTATGTCGTGTAGGCTGTCCTTATCTTCAACTTTCTCTGGGCACACGACTTCCATGCTCTTAAGCCCAGCTATTGTCTCTGGAGTAAACACCAATTTGGCTCTTGCCACAATCAGTTTTTCTAAACTGCTTGGATATACAACCTTCCTGCTTAATTTTCTAACTGGCTTTACTACTAGCTTTTTCTGTAAGTGGTACAGATTCTTGAGATGATCACTAGCTATTAAATCGTAATCTACATAGAAGTTCCTACTCAGATATTGAGTTGTGATCGTACATTCTTAATGATGTGACTCGGATCGAAACTAAGAAAAAGTGGCCTCTGCTCGTCATTCGGGTGACGAATTTCATGAGTGACACATCCGCCACACAGCGCCTCAAACATTGACACATTCACCTGACAGTTGTCAGTCACTTTTCTGATGACCTTGAAGCCGAATTCCTCAACCGCAGTCAGTGCGTCCAGTGTTATCCTAGATAACTGTTGTCCTGTGAGTCCACATGTAAAGTAGAACGAAACCGGTATCCTGTAGAAGGATGACAGGCCCTTGAACAGTATGCATAATAATTTATTAGCCAATTTATGTTCAATTCCAATTGCATCTTTCTCAATATCACTAAGCCGAGAAACATGTCTAAATTCTTGTCATACAATAGTCTTGACTTTATGACCATTTTATTAATTATTAATGAACCAACCTTCTCATTATCGTGAGTCGGTGACTTTTCGTCAGCTGTCAACCTAGCTTTAGCAAGTGACGTGATACCAGTCTCTCCGTTCGTATACCCAATGTACGTTTTCAGTGTTCATGGATGAGGAAGTTGTAAAATATGTATAACTCTCAGTAAGCGGTAAGCCGACGGTGATTTATTAGAGAGCAATACACATATTTTTATTGTTGTTTCTTTGTATTTACACTTTCGTTTCGTGAAAGCTCGAATTTGTTCAAGTAAGAAATTAGCCTTCAAGTCCCCACGATCCGCTTCACTCTTGAGCTTCGATATTTGAACATCGAGTTTGTCTTGACGTTGCACTGAATGTAATTTTTGATTCAATGAAATTATCTCCTGATTCAATTACTCAATTGTAGTTCTGTATACTGTATTTTTTCCAATTTTGTTGACTTGCAATGAGTTTGCTTGATTGTAGAACATTGCGTTCCTACACTAACACGTGGTTGATTATGGTTTTCTTCAATTCGTTCATCATAACAGTCCTCCGTAAAATTAAATTACCTGAACATTTCCTTTTATTGTTGATATGTATGTCTCTCTCGACACGTGCCCTTTTGCGCGCATTTCTATTTATTTGTGCTTGTTTATGTTCGGGGTAGTCCACAAAAACCGTCGGAAATGCGTTTGGTAAGAGCGTTCTCTTTGTAGTACTTATACTAAAATCAGAATGCTTGAAATGCTTGCTACAAATAATTGTAGGAGACTGTTTTGGTGTCCACAGACCCTGGCTTTACCCCCTCACGTGAAACAGCTAGAACCCATTGTTTCAATATGTCATTGTTCAATGGAAATGTATGAAACGAAAGTCCATTGCCATTAACTTGACGAGATTTACAATACGGCACGCTACAGTACACCATTTTTGACGAACACAATAATAACACTAATATTTACACATAAGTTACTCTATTAAGCCTCCGTGGCTTAGGCGGCAGCGCGCCGGCCTCTCACCGCTGAGTCCGTGGTTCAAATCCCGGTCACTCCATGTGAGATCTGTGCTGGACAGAACGGAGGCAGACAGGTTTTTCTCCGGGTACTCCGGTTTTCCCTGTCAAAATTTCATTCCAGCAACACTCTCCACTATCATTTCATTTCATCTGTCATTCATTTAATCATTGCCCCAGAGGAGTGCGTCAGGCCTCGGCAGCGGGCACAGTTCATATCCTCGCCGCTAGATAGGGGCTTCATTCATTCCATTCCTGACCCGGTCGGAGACTGGAAGCAGGCTGTGGATTTTCATTTCAAGTTACTCTATTAAAATCATTCAGTGATTTATATCTAAAGTATTTATCACACATGTATGCCACATTTACGCTAGTACACTGGATTAAAACTTGCTTTTCACTATGTCTTGTTCATAAAGACCACTTAGCACCCATCTCAATAACAGTCAAACAGCAGTCTACTGCTCTTAACGAAAGCACCACTATAATACGACACGCTTCGCCAGTCAATTTTAAACTCACCTTAGCTTTCTCACTCATTAGGACAAGTTATTTACCGCCATATACAGACACACTAATCACATTGTACGTAATGCAAATGGTACGATTAAGGGCGCCAGACAGCGAACCTAGCGGCAAAATGTGGAACAAGTTCGAACCATCGCTCGCAATGTTGTCTGGCGCCTCATTTCCAGACCTTGTATATAACGTAGGCCACGGGTGACGCGAAGTCAATCGTATAACTTCGGCTTTCTACGCTACTCACAGCCCTGTGCCTAGCTGTCTGTAACGTCAAGTCATCATGCCTCATTGGCCAGTCAGCCGAGTCACTCTTGTGCGCAGACTACGTGTTTTCACACTGGCACTTCGCAGATTGCCTGGACCGAGTTTAGCTACAAGAACAACACCTGAAATTCTATAAACCCTTCCAACACTCCTAATCATTTATTCATTGAATAAATACGACAACGATAAATGCAATCCCAATGGTAAATCCTACACGATCTATTCGACGTTCAGCGCTTTAAATTTAAATAGTTAAATTCAATCACTTTGTATTTTTCAACCTTAATATCCTTGGTTTCCTTTTCAAAAGTGTCCATAAAATAGAAAGGCCTAACGCGAATCCTGCACTAGCTCAAAGAGATTGGTAACAGTTAAAAATGTTGAGATAGAAATATCACTAATGTCTGTCACATATAGGCTACTTAGTATCGTCTTCACAATGCTGCCACAACACAACTTATTTCTTTCACTGGTGTCCTAACACTTCCAGATATTTTACAATATTTAAATTTTAATGTACACAGTTAAATCTCCTAGCTTTTCTATCTTTCCATAGCAATACATCTTCTAACTAGGTTGCTCTATTTTACTTGAAAATAACATTCGCTATCCCTGATCATCTGATTATCAAACATGTTTTTTACTATTTTTTACTATGAATCGCATCACTCACAATCGCATGTGCGTTAAATCACTCTATACTCTTATTTACATCCTTAAATAGTTATATTAAAACATTGAAAGTATTTAGGCACATCACCTGTTCCCATAACTTCAGCTGTTTCTACAACATCAGCTGTTTCCATAAAATCAGCCGTTTCCATAACATCAGCTGTTTGTACAACATCCGCTGTTTCCATAACATCAGCTATTTCTACTACATCAGCTGTTTCCATAACATCAGCTGTTTCTACAATATCACCTGTTTGTACAACATCAGCTGATTCCATAGCATCAGCTGTTTCTACAACATCACCTGTTTCCATAACATCAGCTGTTTGTATAACATCAGCTGTTACCATAACATCAGTTGTTTGTACATCACGCCCTGTTGTCACATTTGGTGACATCTTCATCACAACTAAGGTTGTTGACGTTTTATTTCCACATTTGAATAATAACAATAGCACTGCTTTGTAAATGGGATTAGCTTCACCTCACAGACATCCCTACACTCAACAATAGCATGTAGCTTCATAATCGCGTCAGACCCTGGTTACCATAATGACTGAGGCACACTCTTGCTCTCGTCACTGGTCAACCGTATTGACTCGACTCAAATAATAACAACGCAGATTAATTTATCGACTATCTTTATCGACGCAGACTTGCATACATTTATATTTCGTTCTATAACCTTCGATGACATATCGTAACACTTTATAACGTTCCCGCTGAGCAGTCGGAGAAAATCTCGCGCAATTGGCTCCTCAATATCAAGGACTATATAGGGTGTTTCAAGAGGAATAGTACATATTTTAGGAGGTGGTAGTATAGATGAATTGCAATAAAAAAATCCATATACAGTAACATGTGTCCCATTTTTATTGCTTACCGAGATACAGACGTTGGTACGCTTCTCTATGAATGTGTGGTGTGGGTTGATTGACAATCAGTTGATTGGGCCTGTTGTGTTGCCGCATCGTCTAATAGGACCCCATTATTCACACTTTCTTGAAAATGAACTTCCAGCATTATTGGAAGAAATTCCTTTGTCTGCAAGAATGCGTATGTTCTTTCAGCATGACGGGGTTCCTGCACATTTTAGTCGTCTGGTGATACAACATCTAAACCTAACATTCCTCGGAAGATGGATCGGGAGATATGGCCACGTTTCTTGGCCACCAAGGTCCCCGGACCTTACCCCTCTGGATTTTTGCTTGTGGGGATGTTTGTAAAACGAAGTCTAAAAGGAAAAATTTAACACGAGCTGAGTTGGTTGTTCGGATTGTGCATAGTGCAGCCCTCCTCAAAGAACGCCAAGATACTCTCCGAAGAGCTACACGGGGTGTTATCAAGAGAAGTGCAAAATGCATTGGTGGTGGAATTTTTGAAAATCAACTTTGAGCGTCCTCATTTGCCTTGGCTTTACATTTGTTTGGGTTAAATACTACCAGCTGTATCTCTGTACGCAATACAAATGGGACTCATGTTATATGGATTATTTTATTGCAATTCATCTATACTACCACCTGCTAAAATATTTACTATTCCTCCTGAAACATTCTGTATAACCTGCAACCCACAATGTGCACTGTGTAATAGTCTACTTGACTGCAATTCTAATCATGGATAGAAGTTCTTTCTAAAATCCTTCTAATGTCCTACATTCTATTCACTTCATAAATATAATTACCTAGTGAGTACCTTACACCTCTGTTCTATGAACAAATAAACGTCCTCCCATAACGTATCACATCAATAATAAATGCATAGCTTATGATTTCACTCCTCATCTTATATTGCATTACCCTTAAATGTCTGACTATCACACTGCCGACTGACTTTCCTTCAAATATTGTTAACATCATCCAGTATCATCACTCTAGCCTATCTGACCTTCATATAATTCTCCAAAATAATAGCTGACTTCTCCTTACAAGATATCCATATTCCATAATGTCAAATATTACAGCTGACTATGTTCATATTTTCCAACATAATAATAATATTAATAATAATAATAATAATAATAATAATAATAATAATAACTTTCATATAAATTGTATGCTTTCTAATATCACGCTACGACAGCTGACTCGTCTCTACTGTATGTTACCATTTCACCATGCCATAACAGCTGACTCATATCGCTGACGCTTTATGGTCATCTATGCTAAGCTCAATAAACTTCGATAACTATTCTAAATCGTAATTCAGTCAACATTGAAATTACCAACGTCACGTAAATCCAGAATGATATAAGCGAGTATCAAGAATAAGAATCCTAAAAATAGGAAATTATTGATCCAAGTCAATAAGAAATTATTAAGAACTAGCAACCCGGCCTGGCTTCGCCCGGGAAAGGTTGTGAATGCATTACCTGATAAGCGCTTCTTTATGATGTCAATGAATTACAATCTATATCCGTTTTACGTCTCGGCGTGATGGGTTAAAATCACTGACTGGACTATTAACTAATATTATCATGGAGATGCATGTGCAACAAATTCTTGTCAGACGTAATTTAAGAATGGCGAGGTGCATGAAACACAAATCCCCCCTCTGTCCAATCTAAAAACACTTATAATGGACGATACAGTATATTAAATATGAAGATGTGCTCTCGCATACTTTTTTGTAGAACTTTTCATGCTGAACAATTCTTACACTCATTGTATAGGTCTATTGATATTTTTAACGGTTTGCCTAGCGTAAGCTTAAAAAGCGCACGGACGCCAGGATTTTTTTCCGACATTTTCTCTGAAATCGTTACTGCTTGGCTTCCTTTGATTATAAATAAATTATTTTCTACAGAAACCTTCCTCGAGGTATCCTTTACAGAATGGTGAAAACCGCATCAAAATCCATGCAGTGGTTCTCGAGATTACCCATGACATCCAAGAATCAGGAAATTTGTTTTATACTAAGTATACGCCAATCAGTATAATTTAATATAATATAATCCCCCTTCCTTCCAATCATAAATTAACTGTGAATTTTGCGGAACGAAAAGTTCACAGGCGAAATGCGAGTTGCACTTCCAGGGAATGGCGAGGTGAATGAAACTCAAATCCCCCTTCCGTCCAATCTTAACTTGACTGTGTTTCACAGGCAAAATGAAGAAAACCCGAGTTGCACTCCCAGGGAAACTCCAAACACAACCACCCTTCTCAGAAGTCTTAACTCAACACGACTCGACGGTTTGCTGCTGGCTGTATCTGGGGCAATAGGTTCGCCCGCTAGCTAGGCTATAACAGGGATGATAGACTCACCCTTAGCTAGCTCGTAAACTGTCGCCTCAGTAGTTGAATGGACATCGTTGGAAGAGATTAAAACGTAAAAACACTTATAGTTGGCGATGTATTGAAGATAGGCGTATGCTCTCGCAGACTTTTTTGTAGAACTTTTCATGCTGAACAATTCTTACACTTATAGATTTCGATATTTTTAACGGTTTTCCCAGCGTAAGCTTTCAAAGCGCTCGGACGCCAGTTTTTTTTACATTTCCACTGAAATTGTTACTGCTCGGCTTCCTTTGATCATAAATAAATCATTTTCTACAGAAACCTTCCTCGAGATATCCTTTACAGAATGGTGAACACCGCATCAAAATCCATCCAGTACTTCTCGAGTTTACCCGTAACATCCAAGAATCGGGGACTTTGTTTTATACTAAGTAGAGATTATTCAATTATTAAACTATCAAATATCCATTTAAAATGATTATAATTTATAAATTATTAAAAATCATATTTAAAATATTGAAATTATAAAATTCAGTTAAATTCATACTGGTCGTTCCATGTTCTAATAGTGAGTATCGCTAAACATCGATGAAATTCGAAATATACAGTAGTAGATCCAAACATCAATAAATAAATGAATTCACAGAATACTACATGGCCAAAAGTTCACTGAAACTAACTTTAAAAAATCAGAGTTCGGTCTCGAGTCTACCTGGATGACGATCTGCGATGCTCTTCACACTTTGTCTGGTTACCTGAAGTATGGTGGTCCAATCCTCGTGCACCATCCTGAGGCGCTTTAAAGAACTCTCCTTTCCCTGGGCTGACTCCGTACTCCGCTCCGAATTCCATCATTCCAACGGCTCCTCCTCTGCTGCACAATTGGATTCAGCTTTGGCATCCCTCGGTCTACAGTTGGATGTTCGCTTCGCTCTTGAGCATATCGTCGACATCTCTTCTCTCTTCCGATGTAGTAGTTATCTCTCAGTAGTATCGTTGCAGTAACTTCGAGCATAGTTTGTTGTTAATTAGCTCACCCGTTTTCTCTAATTCACTACCGGGTATGCCTAATTGTCTTCAAACCCCTCCCGTAAATTACTGCATGTCGTTTAATATTCGTACTGTGACGAAAAATAGTTTAGTGATTGCTACTTGTGAATGTACTGTAGTATTAAGTTCTCTCATAGTTTTATTACAATGTTAACTCGTTAATGTCCTACCCTCGTAATATCATTCATTTCATGCACATCAACACATTTTAAAGACTTTCTGCGTTCTATTTGAAAATGTTACAAGTTGAAACTGCGCACTTACTTCATACTGCAGCGGTGTATCGTTGGAAATCTCTATGTTACTACTTGGACTATGCTTGCGAAACCTAAGTCCACACTTCTACCATAGCGTTTAGAAGAGAAAGTGTGCCGACTCCCAAATTAACCGTATCTTTAGTATGGGTAGTTGCTGCGCCCGCCGACAGACTGTGCAGTGGTTGATTGTTGCTGGCTGGAGACACTTCCTAAGCGCTCGCGAGTTTGAAAACACAGAAATGCTGCCGTGTTTAGTCCTTATTTCATGGTGTTGAAATGTGTGTGCGATCAAGAAGCGATAGTGAAATAATACATACATGCCAAAGCCGAGCGCTCTCTTCGTACCATCAATCGATTGGGCAGTGCCAACGGGATCCAACGACTTCCACATCGCTGGGAACACGTTGTATGAAACGGTGGGGACTACATCGAGGTCCTGTGAAACTTGGAACCATCTAAGTGAGTTATTAATCCAGTTGTAACTAAGGTGCCAAAACTAAAAAACCAACCCAATACACTGTATTATATTATACTAGCAGTAGTACCCGGCTTCGCCCGGTGGAATGATGATAATATTCCAGTCTCCTTAACACTCAACGTCATAAATTATATTTATTTATGTATTCATTTCTTACATTATCAAACCCAGTGACAATGTTTATACTTAAGTCACTATGGGAAGGCTCTGTAAAATAATGATCATTCTCGTGATATTTGTCTTCAGTCCGAGTCGAGATATGTCGTTAGCGGTCCTAGAATTCGTGACATCTCAGTCATAGAAGACTTTATGTGGTGGTGATTAGAAATATAATGGACTTAAATTTTAGGTCATTTGCCCCCAATGACGTTGAGGGCGTAACATCTAGGTAATTTGCCCTACTGATCAGGATGATATTGAAAATTACTACATAACTGACATATGAAACTTAGAAAATAATAGAAAAAGTTATTTTTTAGGACTCACATTTCGGGAAAGACTTGATTATTTTTTGCCAAAGAGCTCCCACTTAGATCGCTATCTGGTTAAAAGTTTCGTCATGTTAAGGTTTAAACTGTACGATAAATGTCTGAAGCAATTCCTCAAAGAGAAGCTTCCAGATTTCGCAGTCGATATATCGTTAACGTTCCTGAGCATCCAGTTGTCTTTTCTTCTGACGCAAAACATCTTCTACATAGTGATGATGAACATAGAAGCGACTACTGGCACATGTAACTTATCAACGAATGGGAAAAAATTGATACCGTACTTTAAAGGAATGAGAGGTCATTTGCCCTTTTGATGAGGATGACAATGAAGACTACTACTACTTCTGAACGGGTATATCAAACTTACAAACTAATGGAAATACGTATTTTTAAAATTACAGGCTAGGTAGACTCTGGTGTTGCTTAGTAGTATAATGGACGTAACATCTAGGTCATTTGCCCCTTTGATGAGGATGATAAGGAAGAAGACTACTACTGAACGGGTATATCAAACTTACAAACTAATGGAAATACACATTTTAAAAATCACAGGCGATGAAGACTGTGGTGTTACTTAGTAGTATAATGGACGTAACATCTAGGTCATTTGCCCATTTGATGAGGATGGTAATGAATACTACTGTTGAATTGACACGACAAACTTACAAACTACCGTGATAGAAAGACATATTTCAAAATTCACAGGCGATAAAGACTTATTGTGTGTGGTGATTAGTGGTATAATGGGCGTAACATCTAGGTCATTTGCCCTTATGATGATAATAATAAGGTAATGAAAAATGACTACTAAACGAACTTGGTGTAATTTTAAATCTGATATAGGTAATTCAGATTTCTACCTTCGATGTCTTCCAAAGTCTGAACGTTATTTTCTGGCTTAGGCCTATACTCGATGCGTGTAGTGAAACAGCTTATCGAGTACTGCTCGGGTCCAAGCTGCACGAACCTGAGAATATCGCAGATGATGACGATATATGATGACAGACGTTCAGGGTGGGGGGTGTCCCGGTCCTATTCACATTGACTGGTGAATCACTCATTCTTTCGTAACACTACAGTGGTTTGAGCGAAGACCCTGTATGAACATCAGCATAGTCAGCAATACCAGGTAACACGGCGGGGTCCGGACATTTCTCTCATACCACCTCGCGATGAATCAGCAAGCTATTCTCACACCTGCCCCCTCCTCCCCCTCCACCCACCAGGGTCTCACAACTTGTGGGACGTGGGTGTGCGACCACGGGACCCCAGCTGAGTCCGGCATTGCTTCTACTTACTGGTACCGGGCTCCTTTCAGTTCTCTTTCCTGTCAGCCTTCCTTGGTCAAACTCTTGTTCTCTTCCCACCCCGATGGTATCAGGGTATCCGAGGCCTAGCGACTCTTTCACTTTCCCGCCTTAATTGGCCCTTGTCTAATCATTCCTGATAGCCTCATTCTTCGAGGTGTCAGCCTTCTTTTTCTTTTCTTAATATCTCATGTCTTCTGCTGAAGACCCTCAAGGAGGCAGGGTGTGTGTAGCCCCACCACTTCTGGTGCACACTGGATAGTGCTACATCCTCTAGGGCTCATGGCTGGTGAGTTCGGGAGCTGGCAACCCTGAGGGTTTCCTGAGCGGGTCCGGTTTAACCCCTTTTCTCCATTGCCTTTGGGACGGACCCTGTCCTCTTTCCGAGAATGGAGTGGTATGTCCGCAATTTCAAGCAGACAGTGTTACTCGCAGGGTTCCAGACGGTAAATAACAAATTTTGGTTGAGATCTGTGAAACGGTGTAGATTTGGGCCAAAGGGCCTAAATGCAGGGAATGGAGTGGTCTGTCCGCAATTTCAAGCAGACAGTGTTACTCGCAGGGTACCAAAGGGTAAGTATACAAATTTTGGTTGTGATCGGTGAAACGGTGTGGATTTGGGCCAAAGGGCCTAAATGCAGAGAATGGGGTGGTCTGTCCGAAATTTCAAGTGGACAGGGTTACCCGCAGGGTTGCAAAGGGTAAGTATACAAATTTTGGTTCGGATCGGTGAAACGGTGTAGATGTTTGCCAAAGGGCCTAAATGCAGGAAATGGGGTGGTCTGTCCGAAATTTTAAGTGGACAGTGTTACTCGCAGGGTTCCAAAGGGTAAGTATACACATTTTGGTTGAGATCGGTGAAACGGTGTGGATTTGTATACATAACAGACAGACAGACAGACAGACAGACAGACAAACATTGAGCTTTATATATATAGATTTACTGTAGTTGTGCAGTAGTGAATGCTCTGTAGCTTTACGATTTTCGCACATTCAGTTACATTTTGACCCCCGTCAGGATGTTTTATTTCCTTATTATATGAACCTATGCCGTAATCTGATGTTTCATAACTAACACAATGGACGTCAGCGTTTTATATACTCAGTGCGGAGAATTTTATATTTGGATCATCTTGTCTAATACAACGTAGTGTAAGCTGATAACATTCAGTTACTGAAAAGTAACATTCAACTGCTTGTATTGATACCGTCCTCACTCAGCGCTAGCCGACGCTAGAGCTGCCCAGCGGCTGGACCATACAAACTCCACAAGCCACGTCACTTTCTCTTCTATACGCTATGGTTACACTGTGACAGTATCAGCAGGCCTCCTCTCATCAGTCCTCTGGTGCACCTTGGATATTGCTACCCCCTCAAGGAGGCAGTATGTGTGAAGACCTACCACTTATGGTGATACACTCTCAAGGAGGGAGGGTGTGTGTAGCCCCACTATTTATGGTGCACCCTAGATAGTGCTTCCTCCTCAAGGAGGCAGTATGTGTGAAGCCACCCTACCACTTATGGTGCACTCCGGATAGTGATACACTCTCAAGCAGGGAGGGTGTGTGTAGCCCCACTACTTATGGTAAACCCTAGATAATGCTACACTCTCAAGGAGGCAGGGTGTGTGTAGCCCCAACACCTATTGTGCACCTCGGATAGTGCTACACCCTCAAGGAGGCAGGGTGTGTGTAGGCCCACCACTTGTGGAGCACTCTGGATTGTGCTACACCCTCAAGCAGGCAGGGTGTGTGTAGGCCCACCACTTATGGTGCATTCTGGATTGTGCCACACCCTCAAGGAGGCAGGGTGTGTGTAGCCCCAACACTTATGGTAACCCCTGGATAGTGCTAAACCCTCAAGGAGGCAGGGTGTGTGAAGCCCTGCCACTTATGGTGCACTCTGGATAGTGCTACACCCTCAAGGAGGCAGGGTGTGTGTAGGCCCACCACTTATGGTGCACTCTGGATTGTGCTACACCCTCAAGCAGGCAGGGTGTGTGTAGGCCTACCACTTATGGTGCATTCTGGATTGTGCCACACCCTCAAGGAGGCAGGGTGTGTGTAGCCCCAACACTTATGGTAACCCCTGGATAGTGCTACACCCTCAAGGAGGCAGGGTGTGTGAAGCCCTGCCACTTGTGGTGCACTCTGGATAGTGCTACACCCTCAAGGAGGCAGGATGTGTGTAGCCCCAACACCTATTGTTCACCTTGGATAGTGCAGCATCCTCAAGGAGGGAGTATGTGTGAAGCCCTACCACTTACGGTGCACTCTGGATAGTGCTACACCCTCAAGGAGGCAGGGTGTGTGTAGCCCCAACACTTATGGTAACCCCTGGATAGTGCTACACCCTCAAGGAGGCAGGGTGTGTGAAGCCCTGCCACTTATGGTGCACTCTGGATAGTCCTACACCCTCAAGGAGGCAGGGTGTGTGTAGCCCCAACACCTATTGTTCACCTTGGATAGTGCAGCATCCTCAAGGAGGGAGTATGTATGAAGCCCTACCACTTACGGTGCACTCTGGATAGTGCTACACCCTCAAGGAGGCAGGATGTGTGTAGCCCCATCACTTATGGTGCACCCTCAAGGAGGCAGGTTTTGTGTAGCCCCATCACTTATGGTGCACCCTCAAGGAGGCAGGATGTGTGTAGCCCCATCACTTATGGTGCACTCTCAAGGAGGCAGGTTTTGTGTAGCCCCATCACTTATGGTGCACTCTCAAGGAGGCAGGTTTTGTGTAGCCCCATCACTTATGGTGCACTCTCAAGGAGGCAGGTTTTGTGTAGCCCCATCACTTATGGTGCACTCTCAAGGAGGCAGGTTTTGTGTAGCCCCATCACTTATGGTGCACCCTCAAGGAGGCAGGATGTGTGTAGCCCCATCACTTATGGTGCACTCTCAAGGAGGCAGGTTTTGTGTAGCCCCATCACTTATGGTGCACCCTCAAGGAGGCAGGTTTTGTGTAGCCCCATCACTTATGGTGCACTCTCAAGGAGGCAGGTTTTGTGTAGCCCCATCACTTATGGTGCACTCTCAAGGAGGCAGGTTTTGTGTAGCCCCATCACTTATGGTGCACCCTCAAGGAGGCAGGTTTTGTGTAGCCCCATCACTTATGGTGCACTCTCAAGGAGGCAGGTTTTGTGTAGCCCCATCACTTATGGTGCACCCTCAAGGAGGCAGGATGTGTGTAGCCCCATCACTTATGGTGCACCCTCAAGGAGGCAGGTTTTGTGTAGCCCCATCACTTATGGTGCACTCTCAAGGAGGCAGGTTTTGTGTAGCCCCATCACTTATGGTGCACCCTCAAGGAGGCAGGTTTTGTGTAGCCCCATCACTTATGGTGCACTCTCAAGGAGGCAGGTTTTGTGTAGCCCCATCACTTATGGTGCACTCTCAAGGAGGCAGGTTTTGTGTAGCCCCATCACTTATGGTGCACTCTCAAGGAGGCAGGTTTTGTGTAGCCCCATCACTTATGGTGCACCCTCAAGGAGGCAGGATGTGTGTAGCCCCATCACTTATGGTGCACTCTCAAGGAGGCAGGTTTTGTGTAGCCCCATCACTTATGGTGCACCCTCAAGGAGGCAGGTTTTGTGTAGCCCCATCACTTATGGTGCACTCTCAAGGAGGCAGGTTTTGTGTAGCCCCATCACTTATGGTGCACTCTCAAGGAGGCAGGTTTTGTGTAGCCCCATCACTTATGGTGCACCCTCAAGGAGGCAGGTTTTGTGTAGCCCCATCACTTATGGTGCACTCTCAAGGAGGCAGGTTTTGTGTAGCCCCATCACTTATGGTGCACCCTCAAGGAGGCAGGATGTGTGTAGCCCCATCACTTATGGTGCACCCTCAAGGAGGCAGGTTTTGTGTAGCCCCATCACTTATGGTGCACTCTCAAGGAGGCAGGTTTTGTGTAGCCCCATCACTTATGGTGCACCCTGGATTGTGCTACACCCTCAAGTGCTCATGGCTGGTGAGTTTGGGAGTTGGCGACCCCGAGTGATTCCTGAACTGACTCCGGTTCTTCACCCTTTTTCAATTGCCTTTGGGGCGGTCCCTCTCCTCTTTCCTTTTCCTTTCTGCCTTTCATGGCTCACCTTTCTTCAAAGTTCCTTAATTCTCATACGTACTTCGAGGGTTGAGGGCATTTCCTTTTCTCCTGTCTTTCAGCTAACTTATTCGTATTTTTGTATTTCATTTCCTCTTCTAGTTTGTAAATGTGTGGATAGTTTTAGTTATCAACAAACAATTAGGGACAGATAACCCAGTTGTTAGGCCCCTTAAAACAACAATTATCAACATCATCATCATCATCATCTTGGTTAACGTACGAATACAATATGCTATGTTGATTAGGTTTCTAATCCCTATTGTTGATGCATCTCCAACAACTGGTTGATATGGCGACATCAATATGTGAACCACCATAAGTCCATCTGAGTTTGTTCCTTTCGTACAAATTGCTCACTTCTCCAGTTCAACACCATTGATACATGTTTCATCTTAAACAGTTGATTTGTCTCTAATTTCATAATTAACCTGCTTAGGTCAAGATACATTTTCATTAAAGTTGATATGCAAAACATAGTTAAAATCACTTCACGTTGTAGGCTGGGGAGTCCCGTAATTAGAGGCGCTTGTTTGGTAAACGTACCCGATCTTTTCACAGAGTTCGTATTATACCATTGAATAAAAACTTGTTGCGCAGTAACGACCCTGCGGTTCGACCCTTCTTGCAGAAGTAGATATTGTTGGAGGTGTGTAGCACTGTTCCGAAATATTGTTAGTACAGGAAAGGGAACTCTGTTGTTCACTCTCCCGGACAACTTCCTGGGAAATTGAGCCAGGATGCGGGGAGGTCACTCGACCAACGGGAAGTACGGAAAGGATTTCCCCAGTTAGCGGTCCAGCATTAAACGCTCGACAATGAAGGCTATTCTTTCTTATTAGTGCTGTTGTCTCTTGGTTCCACATATCCATGTCTGAGGCTCCAACATCGAATTCTCATGCAGTGTCGACCTGGATTCACGAATACGTGGATTGATGAGGGAAATGAAAGAGTGAGGAAATAATGGGGCTAATCAAAGATAACGTTCATATTCCTAAATTTTGTGTGTGTATAATAGGGATGTAGCCTGAGAAAGTTTGCGCCAGATAGCGCTCGTGTAGTACGGGGTAAGCGCAAGGCGATCGTCCTATGTTTCCCCCAGTCAGCTACGAGGAATGTATAGATTGTGACCGAGTTTTCTAAGCTAAAGTAAATTATATCTTCTCTAATTTTACTCCAAGACTATATTAATTAATTCTATAGCTATACCCTCTAATATAATATGAACGATTTTCAGCGTTTAAGCGTTAAACAGCTGCAAAATGAGCTACGGACTAAAGGTGCTAAAACTAGTGGGAGGAAGGAAGAATTAATAGGCTACAGCGGTAATAACAAAATTCTAAAACGCTTTATAATTCAAATAATGAATAGGAGTCAGAATGCTTGAGTATTATAGGCCTATATTGATAAATATATCTCCATAAGACTTAAATCTTAAATAGAGATTTCCCGGTCAATGCATGTGAGATTTTCAAAGTGAAATGCCATGTTCGGATTCCACGTAAAGGGGAGGTCCTGTGGCTCATGATCTCTAGATTAACGGTCACGTAAAACTACAATCTTCCTTTTATAAATAGAGATTTAAATATTCACTTGCTCCCCTTGCTTATAGACTTCGATTCATGTCTTTTTTGGTTGATAGCTTACATGAAACTGTCATGTTTTAAGGTAAACATAATCAAAGAAAGTTGTTACCGGTATTGTATACCTCAAAATGCATCGCAACGTTTGGTTCTTATGTAATTTTTTCAATTTCTTAATACGAATCGTTTCCGTACCTCTTGGAAACGACTTAGGGGTACAGTATTTACAAAGTTTGAGAATCCCTGCTTTAAGGCCACGAACTGTTTCCATTCATCTGGCTAACTTATGTCTCAAGAATGTAGAAGTCAGTCGCTACCGGTACCACATTCTCCGTCGGGCAGATGGAAGTTGACGATTAATTCTGATTTCAAGAAACCAACCGTAGTACGTTTGTGACTGGTAATGTTGCGACATTTATTCTTGAAGTATTTGTCCGAGTATTGATGCCTTTGAAAATGGGAGTCATAAATGTTACATTCACTTCTTCCTGTACATTGACGATTTCTTCCCGTACTTCAATGGAGATAATTTATGCAGATTCCGATATTGTAGGCTTATCGTGGTAAAGCGGCAATTTTCTTGTGTATGGCCTCTTCCTTATTTTGGTTGTGTTCGTGGTCCACGGAAAAAGCGATGGAACAGTGCCCGGTTTTAAACTTGCTCTCTCACCTTCAAATACAAACGCATAAATTCAGTGGTTGTTATCGAAATGTCTAATCAGTTTATAGGAAGGAATTATTTCCCTTTGTAAATCACACTTGCCCAATACAGTTTTCGTGAAGTCATCGAGTTGAAAATGATGGGAACACAATTTAATATTTTCGGTCAGATTTTCTTCACCGAAATGTTTCCTTCTAATAGCATGTAACCATTTCTTCCTCATTTCTTTATTTTGTGAAAATTGGTAACAAGAAAACGGGCTTCCCTGATTTTTGCAAAGAGGAACGCTGCAATAGCTCGGCATAGTCACGAAAATAGCAATTTAAACAACTTAAATTCGTGGATATTAGTGACATGAGAACACAGGAGACAAATGAAGAGCGCCTTGCGCTTACCCAGTACAACAGCAGTGCGCTCTACCGGTGCTAAATCCCTATTGAATCATGGGTCAACCTTACTGTCTGAGAATTGGTCACGTCATGAGACAAGGTCCTAGAGTAAAAATTTGTAAGTACTGAAATTACCTGAATTAATAGTCGGGAGAATATCTGGAGAAGGTAGTGTTAGATGTTCACTCCTCCGCTGTCATAGGGAATAGGGAATAACATCCATTACAATCGTGTTGACCGACTGAAAAACATTTATATTTCGTAATAAATGACATGATGTTTGGCCTATTTTCATTTATGAAAAAAAAAAAGAGGCGTATGAGATCACTTTTTGTGTCCAACCCCGACCGTGCCCTTCAAATTTTATTACGTCTCACCAATTCAACATGGCGGCTGTGCGAAATATTTCACTGGCATTCTGTATCTCCGAAACTATTACTGACGTCAGCCTGAATTTTGTACGGTGATAAAGGGCACTACTATAAGTTCACCTATGTGTCCTTCAAAACCCTGTTAAGTACAAAACGTACATGGCGGCCAAGCAAATTTTAAACATTTTAATAGACTTTTCTCGTGGTTTAACCAACCGAGCACAGTGAAGCATAGCACAGCAAATTTTTATACACATCATAATGCAATGACATCTAATTTAGTTCAATTGTTTTCATAACCTCAATATGGCGGCTGTGCGAAATTTTAAAATTAAATTTCTTATTTCTTGTGTCGCAATCATCCAATCGAAGTCAACGTTTGAATAATGAACCTATGCAATAATCGTCATCTAATAGTTCATAAATCTATGGCCTACATGAAAATCCAACATGGCGACCATCCGAAATATTTAGACGGTTCTTAATATCTACGAATCTAATACAGCAATCAAATTGAAATTTTGTATGTTGATAGAGGCAATTCCCATAAGTTGGATATATGGAAATAGGCTATTTGTTTCTTCACGGAACTACTTATTAATCTTTCATTCTTTAATGACAATGGTAATCATGATCTCTTCTATTATTTCATACAGCATGAAATATCACATCTTTTTGTTGCAATAAATAACCAAATATTTTTCTGCGTTTTGTGGCAGAAAACGCTTTTTTCTGTCACTTAAAATCATTTTGTACAAATTAAATATCCTCTCCACTTCACACGAAGTCACAGGAAATTACCGCAAACAGCCTCTGTCACTCACAGAATATGAACTAAACTTTTTTTCAGCTTTACCTTGTAGCATCTCAATAACACAGGTTATCAGAAAAATTCCACACACACCAAAATATACGGGGATGTGAGACCACGATGTCCAAGCCCTCCAAATGATACAATATCAATAATGACCTTGTAACACATTGTTAACAGACTGTCGCTCCGGAGGTCCAAGTTAGATTCCCGGCTCTGCCAAGAAATTAAATTCTGGTCTGAGGGCTGGAATGGGGTACACTCAACCTCGTGAGGCAAAACTGAGAAGAGGTGGGTTCGATTCCCATCTCAGCCATCTTGGAGGTGGTATTCTTTGGTTTCCCACTTGTACTCAGGCACATGCCGGGATGGTTCCTAATTTGGGACCATGGCCACCTCCTTTCAAATCCTCATCTGAATTAATAATACACACACTAATACAGCCATTACAATAACCCAGGTTATCAGAATAATTACACACACACCCATGTACACGGGGCTGCATGACCACGATGTCGCAAAGCCCCTAAAGCAATCAACAACATTGTAAATATCACTCCGGCTTATGAGATCACATTTTGTCTGTGTGTGTGCGTATATGTATGTGCAGTCCCCCCTCCCTACCTCTCCTAATACAATCTAAACGGCTGGAGCGATGATATATTTTACCGGATCTCAATGACTCCGAAACTATTCAAGCAATCTAACTGAAATTTTGTATGGTGTTAGAGAACTGTTGGGTAAGTAGGCTACATGCAGTAATATATGTGACTTTCAAAGTCCGGAGAAGCACAAAAACAACATGGTGGCCAAGTGATTTTTAAATATTTAAAATAACATTTCTGGCGAACTAATCACCTGAGTGCAATGAAACGTGGCAGAGCGAATCTTTATTCAGAGCTTAGTGCAGAGACATCTCTTTCAATTGTTTTCAAAAATTCATGATGACATCAGTTCAAAATTTTAAAACTTATTTTTTATTTCTCGTATCCTATTCAAGCGATTGCAGTGAAGATTCGTATGATGGTCTATTATAATAATCATTATTTAATGCACTTAACTCTGTAGCTTACTTTTTGTAAATCATAGAAGCCGTGCATTTGACGATTCATAAAATAATCTCCCGTGACACGTTACAGAAAGATGCCATCTTGCGGGAGGAATCTTAATCACCAATATTGAATGTTATACAGGGTGTCTTTTATGTACCTTTGGAGAATGATAGGTCGTGTAGGGGATGGGTGTAGAAGTAATTTGAGATAGGGAACTTGGGGTCGGAGCGGCCTCCTTAACCCCTAAAATAAGGGTTGATTCAGGCCCTTCACCCTGTCAGTTGGGCAACCGACCCAAGCCTCTATTACATTTTTCAATCCTTTAACTCTTGGCAAGATTCATTTCACCATGTGGTGCTGGCGTATTAGATAGCGTTGCGGTGCGAAAGGCCGGTAGTCCCGGGTTCGATTCCGGGCTTGGGCAAAATCCTTTTTATTTTATTTAATGTTACTTGTCGTATTTGCACTCTCTTCTCTGACGTAGCACCAGACTGTATTATGTGACTACAATACGACAACCGGCCTTTCGCACCGGAACGCTATCCATTACGCCAGCGCCACATGATGAAATGAATCTTGCCAAGAGTTAAAGGTTTGAGAAAGGTAATAGAGGCTTGGGTCGGTTGCCCAACTGACAGGGTGAAGGGCCTGAATCAACCCTTATTTTAGGGGTTAAAGAGGCCGCTCTGACCCCAAGTTCCCCATCTCAAATTACTTCTATACCCGTCCCCTACACGACCTATCATTCTACAAAAGTACATAAAAGACACCCTGTATATTCTATCATATATTTTCTCGATGTAATGGTGATGGATCCAAACGCTATTTGGTACATTACATGGAAAATCCTTTTAATAGGCGGGAGAGTTTTAAGGGAAAACACCAGTGGGATATATGACAATAGGTTGTTTAGTCTTCACGGAACTACTTGTTTTACATCTTTTAGGTGGTAGCTATAATACAGTACTGCTTTAATCCAAGTTCCCTATATTGTAAGGATCTGGCATCATTTCAGAATGCAACTTTTTTTCTGGATGGAGTCTTCACTAATACTTTTTTCACAGAAGAAATTAAAACATTAACTTCGGAGAAGTTTGCTCGAATTTCCTTTGCTAATCTGAGTAGACCGTGAGTTAGACACGTCATATACTCTGCCTTGGGACAAAATCTCTGTAAAGCTTCAACTGCCTTAAGCCGCGTCTCTAACGTTCTTCTTCATTTCCCTGAACTGTCCATTGTTGTTTTCCCGAGAGGCGTAGTATTGATCAAATTGCGTTGCTGCCTTGTAAAGATTCATGACTTCAGATACATGACACACGCAGCATTGTCACTACTGAGCGAAAAGGAAAATATTTTATGCAAATAATACTATAAATACAGATTTTAAATGTACTCAACCCTTACAAATCTAATTGCATTTGATCTTGACGTAATCCTTCTTTACCGCCATGAGATGACTCAAGTCTTACTAATCACATGAATATTAATTTATTTTGGTTTTATGACCCTGACTTTGATGAAAATGAGTAAAGCTACAGTTAGTAACAATGTCCTAATAAAAGTATGTCTTAGGTAGATCGGTACATTAATCAAGTTGAGCTTAGGGCCTTTGTATCAGCGTCAATATTGTGATGGGTGTTTAGTTGGACATGACTTCATATTTTACCGTTGAAGAGAGTGCAATGTTTCGTTCATGTGTCCGTAGTTTCACCTAAAACCATGAATGAAGCCCATTTGTCCATTCATCAAAGATTGGCTGTCGAGCCTCAGTTTCAGTGAAAAAGCAGATAAGAAGTATAAGTGAAAATAAAAAAACTAGAAGTGAATGTTACGTAAAATAATATTTTAATGAACATTTGTTACGCTATGGACAGGGCATATTTTCGTTTTGTAGTTTCTCTGCTCATCCAATTTCCAGCCCGTTTAATCAATTTAAACCTCCACGACTCCGGAGCTGAGATTCAGGTTTGAACTCGAGGGCGATCTCATTTTTAAGTCTTACTTTGCTGTATATAGCCATCTTAAAGGAGCTATTCTCTTTGAAACTAGTTGTCCAGTAGCTATTCGCGAACTCAAGCGACGGTGCTGCCGTTATCTGGAACTAGCGTAAGGGTGATGGAACATAAACAAACAGATGCTCTAACATATGATTTGAGTTTATGGGTGTGCTCTTCTCTAGTTTTTTAAGTTGTTTTCTTAATAATTGAGGCTAAAATAATACTTATATAATTGCTCCGTTCCGCTGTGCTCTTCGAATTCAACAATTGCGATATCAATGCATTCCTTTCAGAAAGAGATAGCTTTTCGGAAGGAATGGAGTCGATTAGTCTACTTCGCGTCGCAAAGCCGATTTCGAAGTACATGCTCGTATGCGGCTGGCATTTTACAAAGGAGAATTAATTATTAATAATTATTAATGCATTTCTTACAATATCCAGTACCCTACATTCTCCCCTACACCACAAACTAGGCCACTTAGCAAGGTCGATTTGACAGCTGTTCTTCCCATGTGCCAAACATTACTTTTAGGGGTCGCTTTATCGTAGGTCTACATGCTGTTGTCTTTCTTAAACTTGCCCCATTGCTCCTTCAAATCTGTGAAGCTCAGGTCTTCTAAGTTTTCAATCATGTGCTTATTAAAAATTTAAAAATCTTTACAGCCAACTTGTACAGTCTTTGATTTATCGACTTCAACAGTATTAAGCTATATCTTATAAATTTAAATGTATCTACTTACTGCATTATATAAAGCAATTGGTACCGACTATACGCATATTACATATTTCTAAACAAATTATTTTTTTCTCGGCAACTGGTGACCGAATTGCATTTTGAATCTGATGAGGTACCCCTTTCAAATTACTAGTTTGTAACCATAAAACTTCATGTATCATAAAATCTTCCGTTTCTTGGACTTTCCCGCACATAATTATGTGTTTGGCATCTAAGATTGCCAGTCCTTCAACGAGAGCGCCTAGAATTGCCAACAACATTCAATACGGTAACCTACTTCATAAATTCTATCACCCTTGCGTCCACCATTCTGTCGCAACCGATCTGCCACCTACATTCGATTGAGTTCGCGAATAGCCTCGCTGCTGTATACTGACTCCCGTCGAGAGTAAGCACAAGTTGGGCCAGCAGTTGACAGTGACCCAATCTCTTTGAAATCATCACAACTGGATGGCGAGATGATTGTTACACACTGACACTTTAGCAGTATTGTGACGCTTAAGTCTGATCTTTACAGGGAAACATTCCTTTCCTCTATCCACGTTCTTTGGTGTGTTTGATAAGCACCCCTATCATTTATATACGGTACTTGACATTGCAAGGTGAGATTGCAATATAAAATAAGCCTGGACGTGCTTTACAAAGGCAGAGAGCAGAAAATAGTAGCGTATAAAGGAAAAACGCTTTAAAACTCAGCTGAATTACATTGGAGAAAGCTTTGTCCTATAAATGGACAGTGAGGGGCTGGGAGGGAACGTGGAACTGGTATGGCACTTAGAGCAATGAGGGGTTGCAGCACAAAGCAAATGGCCTCGCAACTGATAGCGGTAATTCCTTAGTCTCAAAGACATTTCAAGTGATTATACAAAAATATCAAAGTTTCAGAGAAGATTCATCAGTCATTAATACTAATTCAATAATGATGATCAATTAGAAATCTTATCGCCTTTTAATTCCACCATATCGCGAGTTATTATTTGTCAAGGCAGACGTTATCTCCGTCCTGACATTTGATATGACCATAAAACGAGTCCCGGTCTCAAATGCTCCTCCTTCCTCTTATTCAAGTTACGCTTGGGTCATGACATAAATCATGGCACAGAACTATTTCACTGTCCATTAACTGATGTGAACTGGCCCTCAAGCAGTTTACGTCCGAGGAAAGAACTGATTTTGGAAGCATTTTATCACTACAGTCGAATCACTTGGAAACACTACTGGAAGGGTGATGTAACTTATATCGATGGGTGATAATAAATCATCCCACAGTGGTTCGCCAAATGTAACTTATATGGTCCCTCTTGGGTGACCAAATGGAACTGCTATTTAAGGCTGTAGCTGTGATAAATGATTAAGTGTTGGGCGCCATGGTCATAGTTCAGCTTAAATGAACAAAATGTATACCTTACAATATACCTGTTGTAGAGCACCTGAGACCTCTGCTTCTCACACCGTGGTAAGACTCCGTCTTTAACCGGGATAGTACTTGTTTTGGGAATAAGGTATGGCTTAAAACTATTTCTAACTACTAAGAAAGAAAAATCCTGCATCAAATAATAGAGCGGATTTAATTATATAAAAAAAAAAGAAAATAACGAAAAGTGATAATACTAATAAGAATAAAATGAATCTACTGAAGTTAGTTTGGCTCGGCGAAAATAGTACATAGAGGCGATTTGAATGTTAAATTTAATACAAAAGATGGAATTTACATACCGACAAATTTAAAGAAAAGAGAGACTTTGCGTATTTCGAGTACATTTGGCACTACCTCTTACAGAGACAGATGGGAAATGAAATAAGCTCCATTGAGATGGAACTCACAGATCTTGAACCATGGTGAGTGAAATGATAGATATAATCATATTAATGGATTTGAAGGGGAAGTGCTATTCGTTAGTTACAAAACTACCAAATGGAGTCCCTGACCAGACAAAATGAGGTACAGAAAATGCTATAACAGTTCACTTCACAGCACTAATGTGTCAACGATCACCCAGAGAGACAAGTAAACTGCTCATCTCAGAATTCTCGATGTCCATATATTATGATGCCTCTACACTACACAGAACTAGCCTGCAACCAGGGCATTCTCGAAATCAAGACATTCTATGAGGAAGGCTGACAGGCCACTATGCCATAACGAATACAGAGTGTGCCTTAGAGTGAAACCCCAAACCATTCAGGGCCAAGTGGTCGTGCGTTCAGACCACGTGCACTAGTGGTGACACTCCTACAGAGAGTGAGTCAGGGTAAAACCACAATATAACCACCGCACCGCCGTGCACTCGTGCGTTCAGACTACGTGTGACACTTCTACAGAGAATGTGTCAGGGTAAACCCCCAATCTCACCACCGCTTAGTACTCGTGCGTTCAGGCCACGTGTGAGCAGCGGTGTGAAATTTCAAAATCTCGTTTTTACTTCTTGTGTTCAACATGGTTCCAGATCTATGAGTTCCATCTCAATGGAGCTTATTTCACTTCCCATCTGTCTCTGTGAGAGATAGTGCCCCACCGTTTATCCATTAAAATACGATACGAATGTTATGTATAAGCCATTCAACTCTCTTTAAAGGTATGTAAACGTTCCAAAACCTACAGTTTATTAAAAAGTAACATACAATAAGGGTCAAGCATATCTAAAACTTGATTTACCTGTCAACATGATTGTCTTGAATGAAATTACGCTACAAGGATTAACAACAATGCAAATGTAAACATTTAATCCCTAATAACCAGCAAAATTAATAACAGATGGCGCAAATGTACCTAAACCTTACTTTTCCCCCGAGGAGGATAATTCTATCTAAAGTATCAAGAACACAAAATTCATCTTTTAGAAACCTGTTTAGAAGTTGATTCAAAGAATGTGGTCTGCATTTTAAAGGTTTAACACATTGAATATCTTCTGTGAAGCAATTTCTATATAGGAGCTTTAACGCGTACATGCTCTTATACACCCACCTGCACCCTAAATAATAGAAGGTAATACCTACCACAAAGCACCATTTTGAGACGCAGTTACACGGTTACACAGACATAGTTACACAACGAATAATCCTAGCTCATAACCTAAACAAATAAGCAAGCCAGGACAGGAAGTACAGTATATCGCTGACAACACAACTTTACGCAAGAGCCACAAACGGCATCAAAAGAAGGAACCAGAAGAGTTCCAGGTGTACGCCAATGGCCCAATACCAAACCAGCGCAGCGGCGAGGTGAGTGTGGACACAAGCTTCTCCCATTCCATCCTCTTCAACTCCCCCAAAACAACTTTCTCTGAGAATTGTAATAAATCAGTCTTTCCGTGCGAACGGAAACTCGCTTTTTTACCCTTCGGCAGCTCAGATTCCTTTCCCCGACATGGGCCTCGAACTATCACCTCGGCCTTGCCATATCCGAAATTTAGCTCGGTCTCGCTGAGACTTCACAGCCGATCAGGCCATCATACATGAGCCACGCACCCGTGCCCTCTATTCCTCATCCTCGGAGGTTGGTGACCACTGAACTGATCTAACTGCCTCAATGTACAGACAAAGACGGTTAATGCAGAGAAAATTAATGTGGATTACTGTTTAAATTCTTATTAATATTTAGCTTATTTTATTTTTCTAATTTTAAGGTTCCATCATTGACATAAATACCAATTAAAAGAGAAACGCATCAAGTGTTTTGAGTCTGCTTGCTACAAATTCTCAATGTGCTCTCCTCGCGTCACACGGCAAATATCGATACGCTAGTCAAACTCCGACCACACACGCTGGAGCATATCCTGGTCAAATTCAGCTACAGCCACATGGATCCGATTCCTCAGTTCAACAAGATTAAGTGGCATGGGTGGTACATAAACTTCATCTTTGATTTATTTATTTATTTATTTATTTAGCGTATGGCTACATCACAAAATGTACAGTTAAATAATATTACAATCATAAAGATAATTATAACAGAATACAAACTAATATCAAGTCCATGAATATAGTCCAGTGATCCCTCCGTCATCACCAGGAACTCTGATTGGTCGCCAGCGAAAGCTCTCAAGGGACATTCGTGCACAACATGGAAGATCGTCTGCTTTTCAGCACCACAGTCACAGCTTGGAGACTCCCTTTTCTTCCACTTGTACATAAGGTCTGCACATCTTCCAGTGTTGGTTCTTATTCTATTAAGTACTGACCAGTCCTTGCGTGGTAATTCAAAACCGGGTGGCTTCGTTGATATGCACGGCATCTTCAATTGCTCTGCTGTTGCGTTAGTCTGCCATGATTGCCTCCAGCAGTCATCAGTATTAAAGTTGTTGGCATCTAAAGTTCTCGCGGTTTCAAGGGGTGGATGACGAGAGCGAAGCCTTCCTCTTCCGATGTTTGGTATGTCTTCATGCACAGCAAGGTGTGGATTTTTGTACAGCTTTTTGTACTCGCGTAATAGTGCATTTTTCCGACGCAGAGATGGAGGTTGTATGTGGCTAAGTCTGGGTAATCAATAAATGATAAAAATGGTCCGGTTAGCTCAAACAATGCCAGCGTTTCGCCCCAGTGTGCCGTTGGGCTCGTCAGTTGGTACAGACACACCTACCAATACGCGTGGCTAGCACATACTGAGAAGGCCATGCAAGACTCAAAATACAAGCAGTTTTTGTTTTTATGAAAGGGAGTTTGACTCCCGTAGCACATTGGCATGCTCGTGACGTCAATACTGCTTGTATTTTGTGTCTTGCATGGCCTTCTCAGTATGTGCTAGCCACGCGTATTGGTAGGTGTGTCTGTACCAACTGACGAGCCCAACGGCACACTGGGGCGAAACGCTGGCATTGTTTGAGCTAACCGGACCATTTTTATCATTTATTGATAATTCATCCGCTCAAATGGAAACTACATCATATTCCCTTCGGGAATATTCAAAACCTTATAAGTCTGGGTAGCCAGAAAGTCGGCGTGGGTCTGATTGTGCCAGTTATAAGGCGCATTGTATAGTTAAGCTGAGTGTCGATAAGCTTAGCGTGTGTGCTGTTTAGCCAAGCTTGCGAGCAATATTCGGCAACTGGGTAAACCAGACCCAGAGCTGAGGTGCGCAGTGTTGATGCAGAAGATCCCCAAGATGTGCCACACAGTTTTTGAAGGATGTTACTCCGAGTTTTAATTTTGGCAGCTGTTTTTGTTAGGTGTTCCTTAAAACTGAGCGTTCTATCAAATATGTTACCCCTAGATATTTCGGGTTTCTATTATGTCTCAACAATTTTCCTTCATAATGAACAGTGAGCTCTTTGTTGGCCAGCTTGTTGCTTAGGTGGAACATAGATACTTCTGTCTTCGTGGCACTTGGCTGTAACCTCCATTTCCGGAAATATTCTCCAATAGTTGATAAGTCATTGGTCAGTATGGTTTCAGTTGTTTCAAGTTCTTTATGCCTCGTAGCAAGGGCTCAGTCATCAGCATACCCAAACTTCCTTGACTTTGTTTCAGGCATATCTGATATGTATAGACTGAACAAAAGAGGGGCAAGGACCGATCCTTGTGGCAGGCCATTGTTCAGCTTCATTTGTGAGCTGATGCAGTTGCCCATAATTACTTGGAAACATCTTTGATAAACCCCCATAAAAGGAATTCACACTTGGTCAGATCAGGCGACCGGGGAGGGCAGCGAATGAGACACCGATCTGTGATCGAGGCCCATCGAATCCAACGTTCATGGAGTTGTCCATTAATATAGTGGTGCAAGCTGGAAAGGTGGGAGAGCTCAACAGTTTCGTCGGAGGCAGACGGCTGGCCGGTGGATTGTTTCTTACACAGACATCCTGTGGTAACACATTTCGAATACCATGCACGTATAGTGTTTTTATTTGGTGGTTCCTCGTGAAATTGTGTGCGGAAATGTCTTTGAACAGTGCTTACAGACTTAATTGAGTGAAATTCAAGAACACAATAAGTACGCTCCTCGCCTGCCGCCGGGCAGATAACACCGCCTAGCGGCCGGTCAGTGTACTAAGCCTTTCCGCAGTAACCTTCAGACAAAACTTGATGAGTTTCTCTTAATTGGTATATGTATCAATGCTGTAGGCTATATACTTTCAATAATACATGTACATGAAATCGCTTAAATCATTTGTGCTAACCCTGTATGTTTAGTACATTGACCATTTTCTTAGTTGGTTGGTATTTCATTGGAGGGGCTTGGACACCACGGTCATTTAGCCCTGTGTAATTGGGTGTGTGCAGAATTTGTATGATAACGTGTGTTACTGTGGCATCTGTAGCTGTGTGTGTATTTGTAATTCAGATTTTTATTTATTTATCGTATGGCTTTTACTGCCGGGAGTGTCCGACGACATGTTCGGCTCGCCAGAGGCTGTAGCTGCTTCAAGTGGACACCCATAGGGTGAGCTACAAGTTCCGTTCAATTTCAAGTAGTCCCAACTTTCTCTACCAGATGTCACTAATACCTATTGGTGAACGTTGGAACTTTGATAAAGCGTTCCAACGAAATCTAACCTGGAAATTTAGCTTCACACAAGTTTAGTCTGTGGAAGGATCTTTTACATGCCATAAATCTATGACATGGGACCGCTGGCTTTACTTCCCCTCCGAAGGAAGGCATACTGGAGAATGTTAACGCTCTTAAAATATCGGACGACTTCGGCCGGGTTTGAACCCGCTATCTTGGGAACAGCAGTTCAGCATGTTACCAACTACGCCACCGAAGCCGCTAGTAATTCAGATGAGGATTGGGAAGTAGGCGACCGTGGCCTTAAGTTAAGAACCATCCCGGCATTGGCCTGACGTAGAAGTGGGAATCCAAGGAAAGCCACTTCCAGGATGGCTGAGGTGGGAATCGAACCTACCACTTCTCATCTATGCATCATGTAGCTGAGTGGATCCTTTCCAGCCCTCAGACCAGAATTAAATTTCTTGCCAGAGCCGGGAGTCAAATCCGAACTTCCGGACGACAGCCAAGCATGCTAGTTGCTACATAAGGAGGTGGTCTATCTTCTAAGAGAAGCAATTTCTAAATAGAAGCTTTAACGCGAATAGATATTTCCAACAGCAGTTCCGACAGATGGTTAATACAGAGAAAATATGATAACTGTTCAATTTCTCGTTTTTCGTTAAAATCTTATCATCCCATACGAAAGAAATGTTACCTTAAACTAGATGTAACTGAAAACTGTGATGGGTAATTTTGAATGTAATGCCTACAATTTTCCTCTAAAAATAACAGTTGACAATTATTGTCTTTCCATATACACTAGATAATATTTGCATATAGCATGACAAGGGTAGCCATTCCCATTCCTTCTGTATGTTAGGGGATTTGCCATGCGATAGGAATCGTGGCTTTCATTTGAAATCGTTCCTTTTTGCTATTATTTTTCAGTGTGGCGTTTTGTTCAGGCCCCATGGGGGCTTTAAGCGCCCATGATCTCTTACGTGGTCTCTTTTAATGTTACTTCAATATCTAACCATCACTGTCACAGTCCGTTGTCTCTGGAATCACTCAAGTTATCGAGTGAATATGCCACATTTATTTCTAGGAGCCATCAAGAATGGACTATGAAGACAAGCCTCTGCCTATCGAATGTTATCCACCAATGGGAAGATATTGACGAGTGCTTATAAATATAATTAAAAAAAACAATATGTCGACGTGAGAGAAAAAAAAGGGTTTTTTGAATGTTATAAAGTTATGATTTAAAAAATCACAATTGTGATGGAAAAAGGGAAAGTCACGTAGTTTGAAAAGTGGCAGTAGACCCGACATTTAAAATAGAGTGTAGGAAGGACAGGTCGTGTCGCCCTGAGAGAGATATACACATCATGCCCTAACTTCGGTAGCTAATTTTACAAACCGGAGTATATTCATTTTTTTTAAATTAGAAGCGGGTTTCTTAAAAGAGCTCTGTTTATTGTTGTTGAATGTCCCATTTTGCAGAGTAAGAGTGAACATACCGTTTATTGCAATATTCTTGCATGAAATATCAATTTAATTACTTAAGAAAGAAATTTCATATCCCTTTAAATCACTTCAGTGATAACTATTAAATAATTTATTTTATAATTTTAAATTTAACCAATTGATTGTACCAACTGTATACCATAATACCTGCACATAAATTGACCACATGGAGATCACCCAGTCTTAAACAGGGTGAGTACCAAATTGACCATGTCGCAATCTCCAAGAAAAACATAAAAGAAATTTTGAACGTCAGGGCTCGTAAAGGCGTCTTTGAATCAGATCATTATCTTCTCCAAATAAAGACAAAATTCCAACCAAATAGAAGACCAAAACGCCCACCAAAATATTTCAGACTGTAAAGTGTTTTTCGAGGGTTTTTTATGCCACTGGCATAAGTCAGTAGGAAACCAATCTATATTTATTTACGCGGCAAATTGTTCAGCCAAGAGAATTTTTCATGTTAATTTATTATTATTATTATTATTATTAAGGTATTTTTTGGAGCATTTTTATAAAATTATAAGCATACAGATAGGTTTTCTATGTCTTAGAAAACACTATCAAGCAAATTATTACGAACGACATTATCATAGAAAATTATGTGATTGCGGAATTTTACGGAGTTTCGTCAGTTAGGGTATTATGAGAGACATGACTCACTGGGAATTCAGATACAGGCTGATTCTTGTCAAGAAGCATTACGCAAGCCTGGGTCGCAGCGTCAAGAAAAGGCAGATAGTATGGAACGGCAATCGACATCACCCTCCCGCCGAGTGTAATGAGCCAGAGGTGGGGAAGTAGCGCGTGGGGAGCAGCCAATCAGTGGAGTCCACGTAAGCTGGAAGTCGGCACCAATTGATTGTACCAACTGTATACCACAATACCTGCACATAAATTGACCGAAGGTCCACGCAGAGCAGTAGAGATTACCGAGCGAGATAACGACTGCGAGTCAGGCAGTACAGTACGTATGTAGTTAGTTTTAGTTGTAAGTAGGTAGTTAGTTTGTCTATTAGATATATGTCATTGTTCTATTAGACTGTGGTGTGTGAGTGTGTCTGGTAGCAGTTGCATTGTTTATTAGTTCTAGTTCATTGTTTCAGTAGACTGTGATGTGTGAGGGTGCATGTGAGTGTGCCTGGTGACAGATTGTTTTAGTGGTAGTATTTGTTGTTGGTGGAACTTTAGTATTTTTTTCGTTAGTAGAATTTTGGTATTTAATTGTTAGTACGGTAGAAGGTTAGTATTTTTGTTTAGTAGAATTGCTCTTTACTTATTCTGAAAGGGAGTAGCAGCCTTTCAGAATAAATCAATTATTTACTAGTCTTACAGACGGTTAAGATATTGATAATATAAGCCAAATAATGGCTACACTGCGTCCTGCTGCACAGCTGAAAGCAACGGGAAACTACAGCCGTATGCTATTCCCGAGGATATGCACCTCTTTATGCATAATTACATGTGATAATGGCCTCCTCCCTTGTAAAATTTCAATCCGGAGGTAAACTAGTCCCCCGTTCGGATCTCCGGGTGGGGACTACTCGAGAGGGGGTTAACATCACAGAAGTGACAAAGAGGAAATCTGACATTCTACGGATCGGAGCGTGGAATGTTAGAAGTCTGCTAGGAAGTGGAAGGTTAGAAAACTTAGAAAGGGAAATGGATAGGTTGAGGTTGGATTTGGTTGGGATTAGTGAAATGCGCTGGCAGGAAGAACAGGACTTTTGGTCAGGAGACTATAGAGTCATTAGCACTAAATCAAACAATGGCCAATCAGGGGTTGGCCTCATATTGAGTAGGAAACTTGGACAGCGGGTGGAATATTATGAACAATATAGTGAACGGATTATTGTAGCAAAAATCAATACTAAACCTACCTGCACCACAGTGGTACAAGTCTATATGCCTACCAGTCAAGCTGATGATGAGGATGTTGAAAAGGTCTACGAAGAAATAGACGAAATTCTGAGGTATATCAAGGGTGATGAAAATGTTATAGTAATGGGAGATTGGAATGCTGTGGTAGGAAAAGGGAGAGAAGGGAAAATAGTAGGAGATTTCGGATTAGGTGAAAGGATTGATCGAGGAACCAGGCTGGTAGAATTCTGCACCGAGCATGAGTTGGTCATAGCTAACACCTTATTCAATAACCACAATAGAAGAATATACACATGGATGAGACCAGGAGATACAGGGCGTTACCAAATCGACTTCATTATGGTCAAGCAGAGGTTTCGAAACCAGATTTTGGATTGTAAAGCATATCCTGGTGCTGACATAAACTCTGACCACAATCTGGTCGTAATGAAATGCAGATTAAAGTTGAAGAAACTGAAGAAAAGTCAAAAGCCAAAAAGGTGGGCAATAGACAGACTGAAAGAGAAGGATGTAAACGAAAGATTCAAGAAGAGTATAAAGGAAGGACTAATGAAAAACCCTAAACAAACTTCAATTGCAGACGAATGGGCACTTTTGAAGAATGAAATAACAAAATCCGCAGAAGAAAACATTGGTAGGAAAGAAAGAATAGGTAGAAAACCGTGGATCACTCAGGATATACTAGAATTGATGGATGAAAGGCGGAAACACAAGAATGTAAGAGATGAGAAGGGGAAAGCTGAATACAGACGTCTGAGAAATGAGGTTAACAAGAAGTGCAAGGAAGCGAAAGAAGAATGGTTGAAAGAGAAATGTGCAGGTATAGAAAATTGTCTGAAATTAGGTAAAGTAGACACAGCTTATAGAAGGATTAAGAATACTTTTGGGGAAAAGAAGACTAAGTGCTGTAATATTAAGGACACAAATGGAAAGCCTCTAACAGATAGGGAAGAAAAGGTTGAGAGATGGAAAGCTTACATAGAGAGTTTGTATAAGGGAAAGGAGATTGAGAATCATGTAATGGAAAGGGAGGAGGAAATTGATGAGGATGCGAAGGGAGATTTAATATTGAGATCAGAATTTGATAGAGCTTTGGAAGACTTAAGCCGGAACAAAGCACCAGGCATAGATGATATACCGATTGAGTTGCTACGCTGCATAGGAGATGAAGGTCTGATCAGGTTATTTCACTTGGTGTGTAGGATTTATGAGACAGGTGAGGTACCCCCTGATTTCAAGAAGAATGTAATCATCCCTATACCAAAGAAAGTGGGAGCTGACAGATGTGAAGATTACCGTACAATCAGCTTGATTACTCATGCTTCAAAGATCCTGTGTAGGATAATTTACAAGAGGATTGAAAGCCAGATAGAAACGGAGTTGGGTGAAGACCAGTTTGGTTTCAGGAGAAATGTAGGAACAAGGGAAGCTGTAATAAGTCTTAGGCTGATTTTGGAAGGTAGAATAAGGAAAGATAAGAGAACGTTCATGGCTTTTGTAGACTTAGAAAAGGCTTTTGATAACGTTGATTGGACTAAATTGTTTGACATTTTGAAATCGATTGGAATAAAGTACAGGGATAGGAGGGTGATATACAATCTATACAGAAACCAGACAGCAGTCATTCGAGTTGAAGGACATGAGAGAGAAGCTGGTATTCAGAAAGGTGTAAGGCAAGGCTGCAACTTATCACCCATACTTTTCAATCTTTACATTGAACAAGCAATGAAGGAAATTAGAGAAAAATTTAAAGTGGGAGTGAAGATTCAAGGAGAAATAATTTCAACTCTGAGATTTGCTGATGACATAGTCATCTTGGCCGACAAGCCTGAGGATTTGAATGAGTTTTTGAATGGTATGGACTCCGTCTTACAGAAAGAATTCATGATGAAAATTAATAAATGTAAAACAAAAATACTGGAATGCAGCCGAAATAAATCAGAAACCTCTATGGAGATCAAATTGACAGGTGAAAAGCTGAAGGAAGTAGAAGACTTCTGTTACTTAGGAAGTAGAATAACCAGTGATGGACGAAGCAAAGAGGATATAAAAAGTAGGTTGGCTCAGGCAAAGAAAGCTTTTCTACAAAAAAGGAATCTGCTGACATCGAATATCGATTTAGGTATTACGAAGTCATTTTTGAAAGCCTTTGTCTGGAGCGTGGCGCTCTATGGAAGTGAAACTTGGACTATTGGTGCAGCAGAAAAGAGGAGAATAGAAGCATTTGAAATGTGGTGTTACAGGAGAATGATGAAGATCAGATGGGTAGATAGGGTTACAAACATAGAGGTATTAAGACGAGTGGGAGAGGAGAGATGTTTCTGGCGACTGCTAATGAAGAGAAGAGATATGTTGGTAGGACACATACTAAGACACCCAGGAATAGCAAGCTTAGTTATGGAAGGAAGGGTCGAGGACTAGAACTGTAGGGGTAGACCAAGGTTAGAATATGTTAAACAGATTGCCTCAGATGTAGGGTGTGGTAGTTATGTAGAGATGAAACGATTAGCTCAGGACAAGGAGGCATGGAGAGCTGCATCAAACCAGTCAAAAGACTGAAGACTCAAACAACAACAATTTATTTGATCCCAAGTGCACGATTATGTTAGAGAAAAACTGTAGTCGTTCCATTATGTCCTATGAAAATGGTTTATTTAACTGTTTATTTAATTGTTTGTTGAGTGGTCGTTGATGTTGTTTTTCCTGAAATCGCTTGTGATGAATAATTCCACGCAAATGCCAACGAAGGTTTGTACCATTATATTTTTTAAAAAATATGTATTTGTCTCATGAACACCATTATCCACTATTAGCCAAGGATTAGACATAGCTCAGGAACCCCATCATCCACCATTAACAACGGTTCAAGAGATGTCTCTTGGACGCAATAATCCACCATTTGTCAAGGTTCAAAGATGTGTCATGGACACCATAATCCACCGTTTGACAAGCTTCGAAGATGTGTCATGGACACCGTCATCCACCATTAGACAAAGATCAAAGATGTCTCATGGACACAATAATCCACAATTTCGCAAGGTTCAAAGATGTGTCATGGACACCATAATCCACCATTTGACAAGCTTCAACGATGTGTGATGGACACCATAATCCACCATTAGACAAGGTTCAAAGATGTGTAGTGAACACCATAATCCACCATTTGACAAGGTTCAAAGATGTGTCATGGACACCACAATCCACCATTAGACAAGGATCAAAGATGAGTCATGGTCACCATAATCAATCATTTGATAAGTTTCAAATATGTCCCATGAACCCCATTATCCACCATTAGCAAAGTTTCTGAAGGTTCAAGAGATGTGCCATGGACACTATAAACCTCCATTAGCTAAGGTTCAAAGATGTGTCATGGACACTATTAAACTCCAATAGCTAAGAGTTAAGTGATGTGTCACGGACACTATAATCCTCCATTAGCTAACAAGGGAACTGTCCATACGGTCATATCGAAACCGACAATGACATTTCGTAGAGATGATGAGGAAACCATAAAGTGACGATGTACAAAAAATTAACTGCCATTTCGAACTGGAAGATATCGAAATCTTGATACAAAATCCGTTTGACCACGCAACTACTGGACAACCCTTGCATCTTGCGGCTCGTGCGGCGCACAGCGGAGTGGAGTTGCATTTGTACTGGAGAGAGAGAACGAACTGGCAGGCTACCACGCGCCAAGGACACTTCATTGTTAGGGAACGAATGTGAAACATAAATGAGGTTCGTTAATCGCATGATAAAAACAGAAATATTGTTGGCACCATGCACAACGAATATGCACTTTGAGGCCACATTGTTCTTCACAGTTTTCCTTACTAATTTGAAGGCAAAATTTCACAGTCACTTCGAACTCGGGAGGTCTCTCCCGTTATGTAATTGGTTACGAATCACGAATATTTAACCATGTCCTTAGACCGTGGGGAAGAAAATTGAAAATGAATGAGGATTGCATTTTCAGTGCGGTAAGCTGTTTCTCTGATATACATCAAACTGAACGTCTTCACAAGCCGACACAATGTCTGTTAAACGGCGATACAAAGCTTTCCATTGCCAGGAGTAAAACTTATCCAAGGACTGTATTTTCCCTGTAGTGCCGGGAGGAATCTGGAGAATTTCTATACTGTTGCCTGGAGGAATGTCTTCAAGACATTTTTTTTATCACTATAAGTAGTCCAGGAATCTAACAGTAGCGAACACTTCTCTTCCGCAAATGGGAAAACGATTCTTTAAACCAATATTTTAATTCCTTTTCCCCATTTTTTTCTGATTTTGTGGCTGTTACAATTATATTTCTGGCATGAAACATTTATTTGGAAACTGTCGGATTGAAAGTTCCAGTTGCCTCCTGTAGTACAATGAATAATTTCGGGAAAAGTGTACCGGCCATACTAATTGTAGGCATAATTGAGTACGAATGGGTGAGTGCAGGAACTGGTTGAGCAACTGTTTCTGTATGTTTCTCACCAACAAACGATAGAGTCCTTTTCGCTTTCATTTCGCGCACAAAACCACTCTGATCTGTGTTGTATATTGAAGAAGGGGTGTAGTCTAAAATCGCTCTGTAGCTGCTTCTACAAATTTATTTGCGACTGGATCTTTTTCGTCTTCTTGCAGATACGTACGGGATATATACAGGGTCTTTCATATAAAATAAGAACGCCAAGCGGCGGTTTTGTTATCCGCAGCTGCGGTGGCCTTGGCCGAGCTTGTGACGCGCCACGGCCTCCTGCTTTCAGCGTGTGTACAATCCTATATGAAATATTACCCTATAAAAGATTCTGGAAGTGTCGTCCTTCCTAGGTTATACAGGCATTGTATCTGGTAACCACATTTTAGCTGACGCGAGTGAGTTCTGCCACTGTGATGTTTCTGATCTTCTATTTTATGTCTTTCATTGAGCACTGAGCCAGTAGTGTCAAACTTATTTTCAATTACGTGAATCTGTGCTAGTGAAGGTGGCACTTCGTCAGGAAATTGCTGAACATATGCATCACGTACCCGCCGAGCTGACTCGTACTTAAAGTAAGTTTTACATACAAAAATACGATGTTGTAATGATAACTGTCTCACCATGTTAGCATCTGAGGTTGAGACTGGCGACTGAACACCTGCACGTTTATTGCAAGGTCAAGTATATACTATGCGCGCGCTTTCAGGGGAGCGTGGCGCGCCACAAGCTCCGTCAAGGCCACTGTAGCAGCGAATAACAAATCCGCCGCTCGTCGTTCTTATTTTATATGAAAGACCCTGTATATATATGACCACGATGTCGCAGCACCTACAATAAGCAACAACAACAACAACATCAACAACAACAACAACAACAACAACATAGTTTCTCCCTCCCCTGTTTCATTGTCACCATACACTATCACATCACTAGACTACCATTGAGCTATCTGAATAACATGTACTGTATTAACCCCTTATTGGGCAGATCTATTATTAATATATTTTATTTGTATTTATTTAATTATTTTATCCTAATTTTAATTTATACATTTTATTTGTGTTATCCTTTTTTTAAGGGCCTCCGTGGCTTAGGCGGCAGCACGCCGGCCTCTCACCGCTGGGTCCGTGGTTCAAATCCCGGTCACTCCATGTGAGATCTGTGCTGGACAAAACGGAGGCAGACAGTTTTTTCTCCCGGTACTCCGGTTTTCCCTGTCACAATTTCATTCCAGCAACACTCTCCACTATCATTTCATTTCATCTGTCATTCATTTAATCATTGCCCCAGAGGGGTGCGACAGGCTTCGGCAGCCGGCACACTTCATATCCTTGCCGCTAGATGGGGGCTTCATTCATTCCATTCCTGACCCGGTCGGAGACTGGAAGCAGGCTGTGGATTTTTTTCATTTGTGTTATCTTTTTAATTTCTATATTTCTATATTTTTATTTTATTTTATTTTATTTTTGTATAATTCTTATGATCTATTTTTTATAATTCTAATTTTGTAAGCTTATTTATTTTTAATTGTAAAAGCTTATTTAATTTTGATTGTAATTTTATCAGATTATTAATTTAATTTTTGCAAGCATATTTATTTTAATTTTTTTTCATCATATTTTATTTTTTACGTCTTAATTTTAATTGTTTCTGTAAAAGGAATTACATTTCATCAAGCATCTTTTTCACGGAAATAACGTAATGCATACTCTAGATGTCTAGAACATTAGCCGGATTCATGACTGCCTTCTCAAAGGAACAGAGCGCTCAAGGTTACGCGCACGCTTCAGCTGGTCACCAGGGCTATCCACGACGAGCTATATGCTAGCGCGTGCAATCCTATTAGAAATCTCCGTGCCGATTTCAGGACCTTCCAGTTCGAAATGGCAGCTAATTTTTTGTACATCGCTAATTTATGGTTTCCTCATCATCTCTACGAATTATCACTGTCGGTTTCGATATGACCTAATGGACAGTTCTCTTGTAAGTTTCAACAGATGTGTCATGGACACTATAATACTCCATTAGCTAAGGTTCAAAGATGTGTCATGGATACTATAATTCTCCATTAGTTTATGGTTCAAGAGATGTGTCATGGACACAATTACCCTCCATTAGCTAATGATCATGAGATATTATCCTCCATTAGGTAAATTTCAGGAGATGTGTCATGGACACCATTATCCTCATTTAGCTTAAGTTCAGGAGATGTGTCATGGACACAATTATCCTCCATTATACAAGTTTCATGAGATGTCTCGTGGACATCATTATCCACTATTAGCCAAGGTTCAGAAGAAATTTCATGGACACTGTTATCCAACATGTAGCCTATCCTCAAGGTTGTGTAGTGGTTGGCGCTATGGCTGCTATCAGAGGGCAGGTACGGGAAATACTCGTTTTTGTGAGGATATTTGAGAAGAGTTGGATTTGATACCCACCGTTGTTTCCAACTTCTACTGCAGATAGCTAATCTCTGCCTTCAAAATCCTGCCTCCAATACACACATGTGTATTGCCACCACAATAATAGAGGTTAGCAGACAGAATCTATACTCAACTAAGTAACGAGACTGATGGCCTCGATGATAAACCCCTATTGGAAAGGAAAGGAAGGAAGCTTGTAGTTTAACGTGACCGTTAATCTTGAGATCATGGGCCACGGGACTTTCTTTTCACTTTGAATCCGAACCACAGGACATGGCATTTCACTTCGAAAATCTCACATGCATTGACCGGATATCGAACCCGGACTTATTGGAAAGGAGGTAGTTCCGTGAGGAATTGATAGGTAGATTATTTTAATATATTGTACTGTTGTTTTCCATATCCTAATTCTTCCGTCAGTTTCATAGATTTACTTTGATGGACTAAATAGCGTTTGTTTTGATGGAAGGAGTGTTGTAGTTTTACATGACCGTTAACCTTGTGATCATAAGCCACGTGACCTTTTTCTTTGCGGAATCCGAATGACCGGACGTGGCATTTCACCTCGTAAATCCCACATTCAATCACTGGGAATCAATCCCCGTTTACATTTGGTGCAGACAAGCAACATAATCGCTGCGACATCACGAAGCTTGTGGTTTATGACCTACAGGCGATAACACAATATCCAAGAATGTTAGTTATTTTAGAAAATAAACATGAAAATAAAATTTTTAGATAGCAAACTGGTGATTTGCAGTGCTGGGACTTGCCCCGCCTTAAACCAAAACTGCTAACATTGCTCAAAATGGTGATTAGCAGTGCTGGGACTTGCCCCGCCTTAAACCAAAACTGCTAACATTGCTCAAAATGGTGATTAGCAGTGCTGGGACTTGCCCCGCCTTAAACCAAAACTGCCAACGTTGCCCAAAATGCCGTCCATCAACAAACCTCCAGCATGGAAGCCACTGAATACACCACCAACGGATTATGTGCCAGAGTGTTTAGTTCATTGCACTGGTTCATTTTATCAACTTTCACGAATATCGTTGTTGTTGTTGTTGTTGTTTGAGTCTTCTGTCTTTTGACTGGTTTGATGCAGCACTCCATGTCTCCTTGTCCTGAGCTAATCGTTTCATCTGTACATAGCTACCAAACCCTACATTGTAGGCAATCCGTTTAACATATTCTAACCTTGGTCTACCCCTACAGTTCTTGTCCTCGACCCTTCCTTCCATAACTAACTTTGCAATTCCCGGGTGTCTTAGTTTGTGTCCTACTAAACTACATCTCTCGTCTCCCACTCGTCTTAATACCTCTTCATTTGTAACCCTATCTACCCATCTGATCTTCATCATTCTCCTGTAACACCACAGTTCAAACGCCTCAATTCTCCTCTTTTATGCTGTACCAAGAGTCCATGTGCCACGCTCCAGACAATGGCTTTCAAGAATGACTTCCTAATACCTAAATCTATATTCGATGTCAACAGATTCATTTTCTGTAGAAATGCTTTCCTTTCCTGAGCCAACCTACTTCTTATATCATTTTTGATTCGTCCATCACTGGTCATTTTGCTTCCCGAGTAATATAAGTCTCCTTCTTCTTTTGCCTTAATAATAACAAATAACCCCTGGCACTACAGCCCGTGAAGGGCCTAGGTCTACCAAGCGACCGCGTGATCAGCGCATCGGGTCCCCTCGGCCGTTAATCTTGGTTTTCGTGATCGAGGCGCTGCCTCACTGTCAGACAGCTCTCAATTGTCCTCACGAGGCTGAGTGCACCCCGTTCCAGCCCTCACGTCAGTTTCTAAAATCCCTGACGGAGCCGGGAATCGAACCCGGGGCCTCCGGGTGAGAAGCAGGCTCGCTGCCTTGCATCTGCCAATTTGACGTCCATAGGGGTTTCTGATTCATTTTGGTTGCATTCCAATATTATTGTTTTTTCATCATGATATCTTTCCTCAATATCGGTTTAATAGAAAATGAGTATTAGATGGTAGTTTTCAGGAATTAACATGCATGATTCATAACAATAACTACACTTGAAAATTGACCATTTTATGACCTCGATGTTCCAGTCCTTAAATAAATCATCACTACCACGGCTATTCCCAAATTACGCACATGAATTGGTTAGTTATGATTTATTTATTCGTGTCAGAAGCAAACAAAATACTGGATTACACTAAAATTACATACATATTTACAAAAAGTAAACCATACAACACACAATGTCTTTTCAAACCACGGTCAACCAAAAATGTGCAACCTGTATAGCATTGGAAGTTGCTAGTAAAAGATCTTCTGCTGTACAAGTGGCAGGGCACAGCGGACAATTCAGTAGATGCTCCATGGTATGGGGCATACCGCAGTCGCAGTTGGTGGAGTCGACGGGGAAGTGCCATTTCTTCACCGCACAAATCACATATTTCTGTAATGAGTCACAGGAATTCATTTTATGGCGTCATGCGCACGGCATCTCTAATTCCTGAAACGTAAGCTCTAAACGTTAAGCGATGCGCATCCAATGAGCAATGGCAAAACAAATACAGACATGGTTTCAGCGAAAAAACCCTAAATTTCCGACATACTGGTACTGCATGTATTTGTTGCATATAAGGGCACATCGCGCTTCACAGGTCAGACGACAGTACGGTACGACAAAGTTCAAAGCACGATTTAAATGCCCACATTAAAATGATAAAACAAATTCCCGAATATACACCTTACTATATTATTATTACTAGGGCTAGGATTTTTAGGTGCTAAAAATCGGGAAAATATGTATTTTTAGGCTATGTATTAAAAATACCTGAAATATGTGACAAAAAAGTAAAAATATTTTATTATAATTTAGTTTATTAATGTGAATATAAACAATAAGCAGCACTCACGAATGCAATTTATTCTATGCCACTGACTGCTGAAGCATTACAATAGACGAGATACATCGTCAGGTTGTCCATCCCAAATGACCGACGATTGACGACTATCGCGGAACACTTTTTCTGAAGGTGCGAAACTGCGCCAATATGTTTATTGCCCTTGAGGTGTTGTGGAACTTGAGATCGCTGTTCAGCCTTTATTCCTTTCCCACATGGTTGGCAGAACAGAACGCCCCTATCAGAAGTAAAATTATCTTTAAATTCTGCAACATACTGCTGCAGACGATAACTTGTAGTTGTTTTTACTTTAGGCATCGTAGAACTGCCTTACACTTCACTGTGCCAGAAATGAACTGCATGTGAGTGACACTGGTTCCAGGTAGCTGGGGAAGGGGGAGGTATAGCACGTGGTGCAATATAGCTATGGACAAGGAAATCCCTGACTTCCACAGTGAGTGGTACGGGGCGACAAGTTAAGAATAATACAGTTGCAAGCTGATATACACTCTGCTTGATGATTAGATAGCTCACAGGTTCTTCCCCGTTCAAGTAACACAGAACAAAAATGCAATAAACTGAAAGATCTAGCATACTGATTTTAAAACATGTAAATATTAGGTATTTTATGTGCTAATAAGTGAAAAGCAGGAATTTATGTATTTATAGAAAAATGCTTAAAATATGTATTTACATAAAAAAAATATTTATTTACCTAAAAATCCTAGCCCTAATTATTACTATTACATTTCCATGAATATCACATTATAATATTATATTTTTCACGAATATAATAATATTATAATGAGTTGTATAATACGTTATAATACTACTGACAGCGGTAGCTACACTCGCTAACGCGCAGCGCTAGGCCATGGGGCCAAGCTCTCTGTGGACTTGGTAGACGTGGGTTCGAGCCCCACCGTCGGCCGTCCTTGAAATGGTTTTCCGTGGTTTCCCCCATTTCAACTCCAGGCAAATACTGGGACGGAACCTTCTGAAAGGCCACGGGCGCTTCCTTCCACATCCTTGCCCAGTTTCATTCACCATCATTGATTTCATCTCTCATTAACTCCTCTCATGGGGTTGGCGTCTGGAAGGTTATCCGGCCGTAAAAGCCGTCCACCACAAAGCCTTCCATCGCATCTCATCCCCGACCCCGTTGGAATACGGGAATAGGCCTAATAAGGGGTAGGCATAGCCTACACACAATAATAAGTTATAATACTGTACTAACTTACATTTCTCACGAGTATAAACATATTTGGGAAGTAAAAGTTAGAATACATCACATACTTTGCGTGAAGTGTGATAACTTATGAATGTTATCAGATATTGAAAGCAGTTTAAGACTGTATATATATTTCTTAACGTTTAGCGTAGAGTCAACAACAACACACTTTTCTCACTACATTACTTTTCTATGTTACCATCCTAGAATTTTCTTCTAGTATTTAATTTTAAAAATATAGCTTTCTTCTTATGTACAATTTATAAGCATGTTGCTTCTATCAACATCAGGGGATCCAAAAATGCATTACGCCGTAGTCAATTCTGACAAGAAAATCTAAAATAAGCAAAATGCTCTTACTATGGCACTAGTGCATGCATGCTCTTCCTTAAATCAAAGCTTTCATCGTTACTCATGATAACTCTCGCCAACACACCTCCAGCACTGGAAAATATGTTACTCGATGAGGTTTATCTACAATACACGAGTACTACACTAATTTATGAAGTTACCGGGAGGCAGGTTCAATAGTACACAGTAAAATATGTTCCTTTCAGATAGAAACCTGCGTATAGCCTAATCCATAATTTACGAAGCCAGCAATTTAACGAGTCACGGGAATTTATTTAAGGAAACGTCAAATGCACGGCTTCTATGATTTACGAAAAGTAAGATACAGAATTTAGCGCTATTAGATAATGATAATGGCCTATGATAAAAAATATTCTCTTTAATCGCTCGAATAGGATACGAGAAATAATAGGAAGAAGGCTTAAATTTTCGAACTGATGCAATCTTGAATTTTTGAAAATAATTGGACATCATTAGAAGTATCTATACTAAACTTTGAATAAAGATTCTTTGTGCTAGGATTCATTGCTCTCTGGTGATGCATCGCCAGAATGGTCATTTGAAATATTTGAAAATCACTTGGCCGCCTTGTGGAATATATTATGGATCATATAATCATTGTTGTTATTGTGTTTTTCAGGATTTTGTAAGTCATATAACTTAATGGTCCTCTATGACCATACAATATTTCAATTTGATTGCTTAAATAGTCTTGGAGATGAAATATATCGCATTGATGCCTTGTTGGATTGTTTTATATATATATGCTATAGTATTATATGCCAGCAGGTGAATACTATAAAGATGGTTCATTATATCAACCTACATTTTTATAGTTTGTTTAGGAGACGAGAAATAGAAACACGATTTTTACAATTTTGCACAGCCGACATAAAAGTTGAATTAAATTAGATGCCAACATATCAAGCTTTGTATGAAGATAAAACGTGTCAAGTTTCACAGCGCTCGGATGATTAAGTCGCGAGAAAGAGCGATTTAAATATTTAAATCCCGCATCGCCACCATGTTGGTTTGTGCTTATCAGATTATTGAAAGTCCCATAGGTGAGCTTATTTTAATGGCCTGTATGAAAATCAAAATATCACTTTGATTGCTGTAATAGATTCGTCGATACTTAAAACCGGGGAATAATTTCGGTTGATCGTCGTGTTGGATTGCTCTATATGTAGGCCATAGAGTTATGTACCTGTAGATGAAGTTTACTGCGTTGGTTCATTAAACTAACGTTTACTTTGATCACCTGATTAGGACACAAAAATAAAAATATAATTAAAAAAAAATCGCGAAGCCACCATATTGAGTTTTTTTAAACATTTGAATTAAATTAGATGCCAGTAGATTAAATTTTGTTTAAAAAAAAAACTGTACCAAGTTTCACTCCGTTCAGATGATTAAATCGCAAGTAAGTTCCATTGAAATGTTTAAATTGCGTTTGGCCGTCATGTTGGTTTTATAATCACCATGTTATTAACAGTCCCGTAGGTGAACTTAAGTTAATAGCCTCTATCAACATACAACATTTCAGTTTGATTGCTGTAATAGATTCGTAGATTTTGAGAGCCGTCTAAATATTTCGGATGGTTGCCATGTTGGATTGTTATACTCTATATATAGGCGAAATAGTTATATACCATTAGATGAAGATGATTGCGTAGATTCATTATTCAAACTTCCACTTGGATCGCATCATTAGGACACAGAAAATAAAAACATAATTTTAAAATTTCGCACAGCCGCCTTCTTGAGGTTATGTAAACAATTGAACTAAATTAGATGTCAGTGCATTACAATAGACTATGTATAAACATTTCCTGTACCAAGTTTCACTGCGATCGGATGGTTAAATCGCGCGAAAAGTCTATTTAAATGTTTCAAATTTGCTTGGCCGCCATGTTCGTATTGTACTTAACAGGTTTATGAAAGTCACATAGATGAACTTTCGGTAGTACCCTCTATCACCGTACAAAATTTCAGGGTGATATCTGTTACTGTTGCGGAGATATAGAATGCCAGTGAAATAATTCGCGTGGCCGCTATGTTGGATTGGTGAAACGTATTAAAATTTGAAAGGCACGGCCGAGGCCGGACGAGATGCTAGTATGCACTTACCGAGTTTCATTGAAATCGCTTCGGCCGTTTAGATTTCATTAGGGGCACACACGCACATACAGTACACACACGGACAAAAGGTGATCTCATATGCCTATTTTTCTCATAAATGAAACTAGGCTAAAAATCTTGAGGAAGATTTTGGCTCAGTTTTCACTCAGGGAATTTGAATGAAAAAGAAATCCCAGGAGCTTTATCAGCATTTGGAGAAAATCACGGACACATTCAGGAAAATATGTTTGAAATTTTATGGGGATATTCTCAGAAAGAGTGATCACAGGCTGACTAAAAGAATTCTAAATCTTACTCTCTCAATGAAATCGAAGAACTACTGGCTGCTTGAAGTAGAAAAAGACCTTCAGGAAATAGACTTCTCAAGTGATATGGAACTGGACAGATCTAAATTCAGAGAACTAGTTGACAATTTTCAGACCACCCAAACATTGCATCCAAAAGAACCTGGACGGGGGAGCGCAGAGAAATCCATAGCGAGATGATGAAGAGATTTTGGGAAGACAAGGAAGCAAGATCAAAAATATAGATTCAATCGCGCCTCTTAGACGGGCATAAAGATGTAAAAGAATAATAATAATAATAATAATAATAATAATAATAACAATAATAATAATAATGATTTTCCTGCGTCAAGAAAGCAGGTTAATAACCTCTTATTTATCATTTAATAACATGACCGATAAGTTACTTCTTATTTGTTCATTCAATTTAAATATCATATTCCTCTACTGACATACCAGTGTCTAACTTAAATATCCACCTCTACGTAACAGATTCAATATCAGCAACAAACTATGGGCTCATTTTAACCGAAATATTTTTGTCAGCAACTTTTGTACTTTGCAACCTCCTTAGCCCAGGTCAATTAGTTTAGTGATCTCCCTAGAAGTGGGTATGTGTAACACAATTGTAAAACTTCACTTTGTATAATTCTACTAGAATAATATCAACAATATTCTTCTTCTTCTTCTTATCATTATTATTACTAAATACTGTGGTTTTTGTAATCTGGTTGTATTTAAATAAATAAATATATAAATAAATAATTAGTCTTCCTTGCCAATTCTCAACAGGTACAACAATTGAGTATAATGCAGCTGACATGCTGGCCCTATCCATTTAACAGTGAACCATGTGGCTGTAGCCGTGGGCTTTTAATAGTATATTCCATCGGGGCTCAGCCATCATAGCGGGCGCCGTCAACTCGGGTCCTAATCTTAGAACAGACTTCTTGAAACAGACTTTTTGTCGTTAAAATGTATACGGTACCTTTGTAAGGGTCGATCAGCTGGCTATGAGGGTAACTCGTGGGTACAGGCACGTAGAGACGGCCATCCCGGGTGTCGTCCACGAACAGCGGCGCTGACGGAGGTGGTTGTGCAGTACTGCCAAGATAGATGGGCGTCGGTCGTGTAGGCCATGGCGCGTCGCAGTGTTCGGCAGGGCTCGCCTGCTGCAGGATATCGTCGATAAGGAACGAGGCCTTCGGACGGCAGCACATGGTACGTGTGTGCACGAGACGACTGCATTGAGCTTCCGAATGTAACCGCCTAAATCTTCGCTGCTGGTCTTATCAGCTGAATAGACCGGCAATTGTTTCCTGCCGACTATATGACGATAAGACACGTCCCGCTGTGGCTATGGTGTGTGTTCTAATCAACTTGATGGCCATTTCCTTGTCACTTCACAGTAGTTGATTAGTGTCTCATTTAAAGAGCTGGGATAAGCTACCTCAGTTCGTATATACAAACATTTAACTCACTTTATGTTCGACGATGTCGAAATGTAAATATTATATGTCAGAAAACTGTATCATAATGAGGGTCATTATAACACTATTTTTCATTATGAAACAGTTTCTCCCACCAATCAGAGCTCAAGAAACGGTTGTGTGACCAATTAGGTATGGATAGCATCGCACCTGCGCTGAGTTCCACGGCCTCCTAATTTAAATTTCACTGCGTGGTTCGTGATATGGTGGAGTAATCGAGGAGGCCATGGTCAAATACAAGGCAATCTCTGCGTCCCATGCGCTCTGTTCAGTACATAAAACTGGCGAAATCTCGATAGATATTTATGAATGTTTATGTTCGAACATAAAATAGTTATAATTATCGTCGAACATAAATAGTCGTATGCAACTCGCCTATAATGGTAATTAAGACACTCGTAAGGAAATTATAAAACTCCCTTCGCTCGTTTTAAAAACATACTCGTGTCTTAATTATTGCTATTATAGCCTCGTTGCACAATGTACAATTTCGAAAGGAAATATGTAATGAGAAAGTAAGGTATGATTTCGACCAACTATCACTGCTTAAATGCAGATTTATTGTCCATAAATGATTTAAGTGTTGGTTGAGGAAATGAGTTTGAGTTACATTTTTGGGTCACTATCAGAGATGTGATGTACTTTCTGGGCTGATAAAGCAGTGCGAGAACAGTTGAACTAACAACAATATTAGTAGAATCTATTTTCAGTCGGCCAACACGAGTGGGCTTAACAATTATATTCCTGGTGCTTGAAGTAACTACATGAATTGTTTCTACACTTAATAAAACACTTGTCGGTATCTATCAACAATAGTTTGGTTGGTTCCTTAGTTTAGGGGCTGCTACAACGCGGTCATGTAGCCCCGTGTATTTTGGGTGTGTGTAGAATCTTTCTGATAACCGGTGTTAATTGTGATGACTGTATTAGTGTGTGTTACCTGTTTTAATTCAAGTAAGGACTGCAGACATAAATTTCAAGTATTTTCTACTTTTGTTACCAAATGCTGCCGTCCACGACACCTAGCTTGCGAACTTGCCTACCAGATGGCATCGCAGTCAGCACCTGGTGGCAAACGTTGGAACTAGCAGAGCGTGTACAATTCTAACCTGCAATTTTTGGCTTCACTCAAGTGTAGTTAGTGGAAGGTTCTTTCTCATGCCATAAATCTACCGGTATGACATGGGATCGCCGGCTTTACTTCCCCTCCGAGGAAAGGCATACTGAGGGATTTTTAACGCTCTTAAAATGTCCGACTTCGGCCGGGTTTGAACCCGTGACTTTGGGCATAGAAGCTCAGCATGCTACCAACTACGCCACCGAAGCCCCCTACGCACTGTTATGGAATAAGCGTTCCTTCATTGCAACCTCTGGACAACCCTTAAACATAGATATTTTAAATCGTTTTATAAAGCATGACTATTCTCGCAAATCGAAATCTCCATTTGTAGATAATAGGGATGGGTCGATACCAGTTTTACTCGATACTGATACATGATTTTTTCTCGATACTCGATATCGTCAACATTTCAAGTTCCAATAAGTAGATTATCAAGTAGTTCCGTGAAGAACTACACTGCTCAAAAGAATTAGAGGGGCAACATTTGAAACACCTGCATCATTTTGTCAGGAATGGGTGGAGTGAAACAGCCATGTTATCTGGGAAATGAAGCCTCTATTTAACGGAAATGTACATATCTTGTGCTCGTCGTAGCACACATACTGGTGCTATGACCAGAAATGCAACACAATGTCGTCAACCAAAGTGGAGAGTCCTTCCATGAATGCACAGAGTGCACAAAAAGAATCAGTTCAATATCTGGTAAGCCCTCCATGTGCCCGTATAACTTCCTCACATCTTCGTGACATGCTCCTGACAAGTCTGCGAACAGTTTCTTGTGGAATTTTTTCCCACTCCTCCATAAGGGCCTCTTCAAGTTGTTCCAGAGTCTGAGGCGCTACAGGACGGGCCCAAAGTTGTCTGTCCAGCATATCCCATAAATGCACAATGGGATTGAGGTCAGGACTCAACGCAGGCCAGTCGAATGTTTGAATTGCGATGTCTTGTAGAGCTCCCATTGTGGCTGCTGTTGAATGAGCTCTCGCATTGTCGAGTTGCAGGATAAACTGGAGACCCATTACAACTGCAATGGGCATAACATGACCTGCTACTCCATAATAACGTTCACCACGATGACGATAGACAGGTATACGTCCGTCGCACCGTGTTAGACAAAAGCGGGACTCGTCCGTAAACAATACATTGCGCCAGTGACGCAGCTGCCAGTCCCTATGGTCCTCAGCAAATCGAAGTCGCTCTCTCTCTTGTGGCGAGCAGTTAATCGAGGGACCTGATGAGGTCGTCTTGGTCTTAAACGTGCCTCTCGGAGTCTGTTGCGCATTGTTTGGTCACTGACACAGCTACCAGTTGCTGCTCTTAGATCACTTTGTAGGTCTCGGGCAGTCGCCGAACGCCGGCGGAGAGAACAATTCACCACATATCGGTCGTCTCTGGCCGATGTTTTTTGTGTTCTCTCTTGCCCTGGCTTATTGTGTAGGTGTATTATTCTAACTTAAATCACATGATTAGGGCACAAGAAATAAAAACGAGATTTTAAAATTTCACACAGCCACCATCTTGAGGTTATGTAAACAATTGAACTAAATTAGATATCATCTTGTGGTTATGAAAATAATTGAAATGTAGTCTATTAGATGCCAGTGAATTAAAATTTATATCAGCATATATCGTACGAAGTTCACTGCGCTCGGATGGTTAAATCGCGAGAAACGTCAATTTGAATATTTAAATTTCACGTGGCCGCCATGTTGAATTCGTGCTCACCATGTTATTGAATGCTCCATAAGCGAACATATGTTTATAGCCTCTGTCAACATACAAAATTTCAGTTTGATTGCTGCCGTATATTAATAGATATTGAGAACCGTCTAGATATTTCGGATGGTCGCCATGTTGGAATTTTATATAGGAAGGCCATAGATTTATGCACTATTATATGACGATTATTGCGTAGGCTCATTATTCATACGTTCACTTCAATCTCATGATTAATACACAAGAAATAAAATCTTAATTTTAATATTTCGCACAACTGCCATGTTGAGGTTATGTAAACAATTGATCTAAATGAGATGTCAGTGCATTTTAATTTGTATATTCATTTCTTGTACCAAGTTTCACTGCGTTCGGATGATTAAATCGCGAGAAAAGTCTATTTAAATATTTCAACTTCGCCAGGCCGCCATGTTCGTTTTGTAGTGAACAGGTTTATAAAATTCACATAGCTAAAGCTCTAGTGTCTCCTTGTACCACCACACAAAATTTCAGGGTGATATGAGTAATAGTTTCGGAGATATAAAATGCCGGTGAAATATTTCGCACAGCCGCCATGTTGGATTGGTGAGACGTTATAAGATTTAAGGGGCACGGTCCGGGTCAGCCAAATTCATATTCATTATGACCTTACAGAGTTTCATTGAAATCGCTCCAGCCGTTTAGAAGTTATTAGGGAGGGAGGGGGGGGAGTGAGGACACACATACGGACGCATACACATACACACACACATGACAAAAGGTGATCTCTTATGCCTATTTTTTTCCATAAATAAAACAATAGGCTAAAAGTAGGCTTATGCAATCACCTTTTGCCCGTGTGTGTCCCCCCTAATAACTTCTAAACGGCTGAAGCGATTTCAATGAAACTCGGTAAGGTCATAGTACTATTTTGTTCGACCCCGACCGTGCCCTTCAAATTTTATTACGTATTACCAATCCAACATGGCGGCTATGCGAAATATGTCACCGGCATCCCATATCTCCGAAACTATTACATATATGACCCTGACATTTAGTATGGTGATAAGGGCACTACTAGAAGTTCACATATGTGATTTTCAAAATCCTGTTAACTACAAAACAAACATGGCGGCCAAGTGAATTTGAAATATTTAAATAGACTTTTCTCGCGATTTAATCATCCGATCGCAGTGAAACGTGGTACAGCAAATGACTATACAAATTGCAATGCACTGAAATCTGATCTAGTACAATTGTTTACCTCACCTCAAGATGGCTGCTGTGCGAAATGTTCAAATTAAGTTTTCATTTCTTGTGTCCTAATCATGCGATCGAAGTCAACGTGTGAATAATGAACGTAGACAATAATCCTCATCTAATAGTACATAACTCTATGACCTACATATATTAAAACCCAACATGGCGACAATCCAAATTATTTAGACGGTTCTCAGTATCTATTAATCTATGATAGCAATGAAACTGAAATTTTGTATGTTGATAGAGGCTATAAACATAAGTTCACCTATGGGATATTCAATAACCTGGTGAGCACAAATCTAACATGGCGGCGACGCGAAATTTAGATATTCAAATGGACGTATCTCGCGATTTAACCATCCAAGCGCAGTGAAACGTGGTACAGTATATGCTTATATACATTTTAATCTACTGGTTTCTAATTCATTTCAATTATTTTTATAACCACAAGATGGCAAATGTGTGAAATTTTAAAATCTCGTTTTTATCCTATTTTCACTTATGAAAAATAGGCTTATGAGATCACCTTATGTCCGTTTGAGTGTATGTGTGTGTGCCTGTGTGTGCGCCCGTGTGTGTGTGTGTGTGTGTCCCTAATAACGTCTAAACGGCTGGAGCGATTTCAAGGAAACTGGGTAAGATCATAGTACTATTTCGGGCGACCCCGACCGTGCCCTTTAAATTTTATTACGTCTCACTAATCCAACATGGCGGCTGTGCGAAATATTTCAACGGCATTCTATGTCTCCGAAACTATTACTCATATCACCCTGAAATTGTGTAGGGTGATAAAGGGCGTTCGCCAATTTAACTTTCAAAAACCTGTTAACTACAAAACCAACATGGCGGTAAAGCGAAGTTGAAGCATTTAAATATACTTTTTTCGCGATTTAACCATCCGAACTAAGTGAAACGTGGTACAGCAAATGACTATACAAATTGCAATGCATTGACATTTAATTTAGTTCAATTGTTTACATAACCTCTAGATGGCGGCTGTGCAAAGTTTTAAAATTAAGTTTTTATTTCTTGTGTTATAATCATGCGATCGAAATAAACGTTTGAATAATGAACGTACACAATAATCCTCATCTAATAGTACATAACTCTATGGCCTTCATATATTGAAATCCAACATAGCGACCATCCGAAGTATTTAGACGGTTCTCAATATCCATTAATCTATGACAGCAATCAAACTGCGATTTTGTATGTGTATAGAGGCTATAAACATAAGTTCACCTATGGGACGTTCAATAACCTGGTGATAACAAATCCAACATGGCGGCGATGTGAAATTTATATATTCAAATGGACGTTTCTCGCGATTTGACCATCCGAGCGCAGTGAAGATTGGTACGGTATATGCTTATATAAATTTTAATCCACTGGCATCTATTTCATTTAAATTATTTTCATAACCACAAGATGGTGGCTGAGCGAAATTTAAAATCTCGTTTTTATTTCTTGTGTCCTAATCATGCGATTGCTGTTTGAATATAACACCTACACAATAATCTTCATGCAATAGTACATAACTCTAAGGCCTATGGTATATGAAATCCAAAATGACGACGATCCGAAACATTTAGACGGTCCTCAATCCCTAGGAATCTATTACAGCAAACTGAAAATTTGTATATTGATTACGCAATTAACATTGGTAGGATATATGAAAATAGGCTACATTGTTTTTCACGGAACTACTTGTTATTACTTGTGTCCTAATCATGCGATTGAAGTGTGAATAATACACCTACACAATAATCTTCATATAATAGTACATAACTCAAAGGCCTATATATACAAATCCAACATGGTGACCATCCGACATATTTAGACGGTTCTCAATATCTAGGAATCTTTTACAGCAATCCAACTGAAAATTTGTATGTTGATAAAGGGTATAAACATAAGTAGGATATATGAATGAATGATCGTGTGGCCTCCGGAGAGGCCAAGTGCAGGTCTTTCTAGTTGACGCCCGTGGGCGACCTGCGCGTCGTAATGAGGATGAAGTGATGATGAAGACGTCACGTACACCCAGTCCCCGAGCCACGGGAATTAACCCCAGGAGATTAAAATCCCTGATGTCTTGGCCGGGAATCGAACCCGGGGCACATCGGGCCAAAGTCTAGCATGCTAACCATTCAACCATGGAGCCAGACAGTAGGCTATATGAAAATAAGCTATATCGTTCTTCACAGAACTACTTGTTTGTTTTGGAAATTTTGAATTTTTTTTGAGCAATCCAATGCACTAGAATGAGGAGGCGGCAAATTGTCTTTGAGATATGCAGTGATTTCTTCCTGGGAACTGTTAACTGGTAGTGAATACGACACATCACTATTTTACTCTACAGGTTCCACATTCCTGGTCATTTCTCGGGCATTGAATTATTTGGCATCTACGTCACTATTATATGACTATTCCCACATATCTAAAATTCTAGAATAAAGAAACTAAAATTCTACCTCATCATTTATGGATGCTGGACATTCCTGTTGGATAGCAAGGTCCACCAATCGGTGTTTAGCAGAATTAAGAGCACTGAGACTGCGAAAACTCGTCCATTAAGCGGGGGTCCATTGACTTTAATGGATTTATATCTCAAGTTCATTTCATCCTGCAACGATTGTTGAACAAATGCAATTCCCAATCTACTTTTTGACGGCTTTTCCTCTTCACAAATAACACTGTTCACAATGGGGATTATTTCGGACACTGAAACAGAGGATGAACTTAGGTCCACGGCAAGTTTTACTTGATCGAAATTGTAGAATGTGCTGTTGTTGTTTGAGTCTTCAGTGTTTTGACTGGTTTGATGCAGCTTTCCATGCCTCCCTGTCCTGAGCTAATCGTTTCATCTCTACATAGCTACCACACCCTACATCCGAGACAATCTGTTTAACATATTCTAACCTTGGTCTACCCCCTACCGTTCTTGTCCTCGACCCTTCCTTCCATAACTAAGCTTGCTATTCCTGGGTGTCTTAGTATGTGTCCTACCAACCTATCTCTTCTCTTCATTAGCAGTCGCCAGAAACATCTCTCCTCTCCCACTCGCCTTAATACCTCTTCGTTTGTAACCCTATCTACCCATCTGATCTTCATCATTCTCCTGTAACACCACATTTCAAATGCCTCAATTCTCCTCTTTTCTGCTGCACCAATAGTCCAAGTTTCACTTCCATAGAGCGCCACGCTCCAGACAAAGGCTTTCAAAAATGACTTCCTAATACCTAAATCTATATTCGATGTCAACAGATTCCTTTTTTGTAGAAAGGCTTTCCTTGCCTGAGCCAACCTACTTTTTATATCATCTTTGCTTCGTCCATCACTGGTTATTCTGCTTCCTAAGTAACAGAAGTCTCCTACTTCCTTCAGCTTTTCACCTGCCAATTTGATCTCCATAGAGGTTTCTGATTTATTTCGGCTGCATTCCAGTATTTTTGTTTTACATTTATTAATTTTCATCATGAAGTCCTTCCTTAAGACGGAATCCATACCATTCAAAAACTCATTCAAATCCTCAGGCTTGTCGGCCAAGATGGCAATGTCATCTGCAAATCTCAGAGTTGAAATTATTTCTCCTTGAATCTTCACTCCCACTTTAAATTTATCTCCAATTTCCTTCATTGCTTGTTCAATGTAAAGATTGAAAAGTATGGGTGATAAGTTGCAGCCTTGCCTTACACCTTTCATAATACCAGCTTCTCTCTCATATCCTTCAGCTCGAATGACTGCTGTCTGGTTTCTGTATAGATTGTATATCACCCTCCTATCCCTGTACTTTATTCCAATAGATTTCAAAATGTCAAACAATTTAGTCCAATCAACGTTATCAAAAGCCTTTCCTAAGTCTACAAATGCCATGAGCGTTCTCTTATCTTTCCTTATTCTACCTTCCAAAATCAGCCTAAGACTTAGTACAGCTTCCCTGTTTCCTACATGTCTCCTGAAACCAAACTGGTCTTCACCCAACTCCGTTTCTATCTGGCTTTCAATCCTCTTGTAAATTATTCTAGACAGGATCTTTGAAGCATGAGTAATCAAGATGATTGTACGGTAATCTTCACATCTGTCAGCTCCCACTTTCTTTGGTATAGGGATGATAACATTCTTCTTGAAATCAGGGGGTACCTCACCTGTCTCATAAATCCTACACACCAAGTGAAATAACCTGATCAGACCTTCATCTCCTATGCAGCGTAGCAACTCAATCGGTATATCATCTATGCCTGGTGCTTTGTTCCTGCCTAAGTGTGCTAATCAGTAAATTAAGAAGATCCCATTGTGATACTGTAAGAATCACTGGCCAGGAGAGATCAGAGGATGCTGAATCTATGGCCCTCCTTTGCTGTAGAAATCTTCGTAGCAAATATAGAGTTGAATTCCAACGCGTACGTTCAGCCCAAATCAAGCAATGTTGTGGTGAATAATTATGCTTCTGTGCGGCTTTCAGAATCTTGGTGGACTTTGAGGAGTTTTTGAAACTCTCAACTGGTTTCCTGCATGCCGTGTTGGGATTCGTATAATGTATAAATCAGTGATCGTGAAACACGGACGTCTTACTTAGCAGCCATCTTTTATTACACTAACTTATATCAAAGAGCTTCAAACATAAAGAATAAATACAAGAAATAAACCAAAGTAGAAATACATGAAATAAGCCAAAGATGTCCATCTTCTCAGTCCTCCACATCCTCCCCACCCTGGTCTATCTCGAGAGGGAAGACCAGCTGTACAGGCCGACTAATCTTGGTCCCGTTGGCCATCTGAAGGATGAGGGTTCGCAACTTGTTGTCCCTGCCTGGTCGCCTTTCAGTTATTCGCGCCTTCTGCCACATGTGTCTAGGTCGCATGTCGTCCTGTAGTAGTACTATATCTCCTACTCGGCACTCCTTCGTCTGTCCATTTGGGCGGCGTACTTCGTGGTAGCTTCTCAGATCAAGAAGATACTCATTCCTCCATCTCTTGAGGAAGTCCTCCTGCATTTTCTCTCTAAGTCTCCTCTCCTTCCTCAGGTCTATTCGGGTCGTGGGTTCGGAGACGTTGGGCAGAGTAGTCAGCCGTGCCCCAGTCAGGAAATGACTTGGAGTCAGTGTCTCCGAGCCATCTTGGATTATGGGTCGGGAGTTAATGGCGGCTTCTACTTCTACCAATAGAGTTCGGAGTGTGTCCTCACTAATCAGAGCCTTTCCCAATACCTTTCTAAGGCATCTTTTAGTCGTACCCACCATTCTTTCCCACCAGCCTCCCCACCAAGCCGCCCGTGGGGCTATAAATTTCCACTGGACTCCGTTGTGGGCGAAGTGCTGGCTCGTTCGTGGGTCAGTGAGGACTTGGCTGAGTTGTGTCATTTCTTTGTGTGCTGCCTGGAACGTTCTAGCGTTGTCTGAGTAAATGGTGTTTGGAAGTCCTCTTCGTCCCGCAAATCGTCTGAGAGCCATCAGAAACGTCTCCGTAGTCATGTCCAAAGCCAGCTCAAGGTGAAGGGCCCTTGTAGTCGCACATGTGAAAAGCACAATATATGATTTCTGTACGAGATTCCCCACCTTAACGAGTAGTGGCCCTGCAAAATCCACACCCGTAACTGCAAATGGCGTAGTAAGTCGCACACGTTCTGGAGGCAACGGGGCTTCGATCTCGTTTCCTTGTTGGCTTCTGGCGATCTTACACGGTAAGCACGTGTGGATGACCTTCTTGACAGCCTGGCGTGCCTTGAGGATCCAAAATTCTTTGCGTAGTACAGAGAGAACGATTCGTACTCCAAGGTGGTGTAGCCGTATGTGAGTCTGGAGGATCAACAACTTAGTGAAGTGGTGTGCACCATCGAGTACTATAGGATGTTTCTGCTGCGTTGGCAGGTCTGCATGGTGGAGGCGCCCTCCCAGTCGAATAAGGCCGTCCTGTAAGAAGGGGTTGTAGCGGGCAATCCTGGACTTCCCTGACAAGTTTCTCTCTTTTGTCAGAGCGTCGTACTCTTCGGAAAAGCACTCACGTTGGACTGTACGTATCCAGCACAATCGGGAAGCCTCTAATTCACGTGCAGTGAGATTCCCAGAATTTTTCTCCGACTGTCTGATGTTGTTCAAGAAGCGTAAAATCCAACCCATGATGTGCAGTATTTTCCAATAACTGCTGAATCTGGAAGCAATGATGAGAGGTTCCGTTGTAATGACATTAAGTGTTTGCTGATGCGTCTTGCGAGTCTCTGGAAGTGAGGCGTTAGGCACACTGCTGTGGGGCCAAGAGCTAGGATGATCGGCTAGCCATACAGGCCCGTGCCACCAAAGTGAAGAAGACTGTAGTGCTTTTGAGGATATTCCTCGTGACAAGAGGTCGGCTGGATTATCCTGGCTCGGGCAGTACCGGCACTGAGCTGGACTCAGGATGCCTTGAATTTCCGTCACTCGGTTGGAGATGAATGTCTTCCAACGGTTTGCATCGCTTTTAATCCAACCTAGAGCGACCATGGAGTCACTCCACAGAGTAGATATGGTGACATTAAAGTCTGTTGCTTGGCAGAAATACCTCAGAAGACGGCAAACCACTAAGATGGCCAGTAGTTCTAGTCGTGGGAGTGTAACCTTCTTGACTGGAGACAGTCTATTCTTAGTGCAGACCAGGTGTATGTAAGTGTTTACGTCGGCTGAAGTTCGAACATACAGTGCAGCTCCGTAGGCCCGCTCCGAAGCGTCGCAGAACACGTGGACATGTGAAGTCTCCGATGTTGTCCTTGATAAACCAATCCATCTTGGAATGACCACACTTGCCAGATCCGTGAGGCTGGTTATCCACAGCTGCCATCGCAATGCAATGTCATGTGGAAGTATTTCGTCCCATGCTATGCCCCTACACCAGGTGTCTTGGAAGAGAACTTTTCCAACTATGGACACCGGTGAAAGTAATCCAAGAGGGTCGTAGAACTTTGCGGTCGTTTTCAATAGCTTTCGTTTGGTTCCTGGATCCTGCGAAAGGTTGTCGGTAATATCTGTATGGTCAAAGAGTAGTGAATCTGATTCTGTGTCCCATCGTACACCTAGTACTCCAGTTTCCCTTTTCGTTTCACGTCCTTCGGCTCTCCATATACCTTCCAATGGTCCAGAATTTGTTGCCCATTTTGCCATCGGCATCCGTATCTGTCGTAGTAGACCTGTCACCTCGTAATATAAGGTGATAACTCTGTTGTCATCTTCAGCTCCCGCAACAAAGTCGTCCATGAAAGTGCTTTGATCCATAAGTGCTGCTGCTGACGGGAACTGATCCTTGAATCTCGTTGCTAGTTCACGGAGAGTTGCAGACAGAAGAAAGGGACTGCTAGCAAGGCCGAATGGTAGACGAGTGAATCTATAGACGGCTGTATCATCTCTTGCTTGCCATTTTCCAAGTTCGTCCTTCTCCACATTGAACCAGAAGAATCTTGTTAAATCTCGGTCTTCAGTATCCAGGCATAATTGAAGGAAAGCTTGAGTTCCATCTCCTACTATGGCTTTGCGGTAAGTTCGGAAGCGGATCAACGTGGACAGTATTTCTGGTAACAGATTAGGGCCTGTTTCCAGAACATCATTGAGGGACGGTGCATCTCTCTCGTGGGATGATGCGTCAAAGACGATCCTCCATTTCTCTGTGCCATTTCTCTCTTTCTTGATAGCGTGATGAGGCAGGTAGTATACATCATTTGTAGTTTCCTCTGTAGCGATCAGCTGAACATGTCCCATGTTTACGTAGTCCATCATCTGCGCATGGTACATTTCTTTATACTGGGCATTAACGGCAAGTTTTCTCTGCAATGTGTGAAAACGATTTAGAGCGTTCTTACGGTTTGAGGGTAAGACCAGATCTTCTTTCTTCGGTAGGGATACTACCCTCCGCCCGTCTTGTAAGTGAAACGAATCGTAGAATTCTTGAAGAATAGTGGCATCTTTCGTTGTGAGGGTCCTTTTCTGATCTTCCCTTATTCCTAGGGACTCTAGATCCCAAAATCGTCGCATATCATCGTCCTCGACAGATGGGTCATTAGCAGTATGAATGTGGTGCACGTTGACGCTGTGGACAGTAATTCCTGACCTATTTCCACTCAGAATCCATCCAAATCTAGAAGGAAGCAGTACCAACGTGTCTGAGAGGCGTATTGGCTTGTCGTCAAGTATCACCTTCCAATAATGGTCTCCACCTATTAGAAGTTATATAGGAAGTTCATTGTTGTCATCCTTGGGATCAGCAAGTCTCAATTTTCGTAAGCGTGACAGGGACTGGACGTCGAGTGGAACAGTCGGATGTGGCGAGTAAACGTTGTCACTCTCAAATGCAGAAATACGCAGAGCAGCCTCCGTGCATAGTCCACTGATGTTGAGGTCAATGAGTCTGCGAGCTGAAGATGTGTGACGAGATGACTCGAATCCGGTAACTGTCAAATCCTTGTGTCCCACGATATTCAGTTGAAGCTGATCTACCAGACTTCGGCTTACGAAGGTTGATTGACTGCCAGCATCCAATATGCATCGTGTACGTTTTCTCAGTCCGGTGGGCCCTGTGATCCAAATATTCGCCGTTTGAAGATAAGTGAACTGCGGCATAGTAACGTCAATCTTCCCCACGGATATTGATGCGGGCTGTTCTCCGGTGCAGATGGAAATGTGATGATTCTTTTTGCACTTTGCGCATGATACCTTACTCTTCTTCATGCAGGTCTTCACACTGTGACCTTTATTGAGGCACAAGAAGCATCGGTTGGCAGTTTTTAACTTTTCAATCCGCTCAGCTACATTGCGGATCTTCACACAGTTCTGGGCCCAGTGGCCTTGAGTCTCACAGAACACACAGAATTCGGAATACACTTTCTTTGTGTTCATGCCCGTCCGTTTTGACTTTGTGTTCACATGGAGTGTCGCGGCAGTGCCTGAGAAGGATTCGAGTGAAGTGATATCTCCTCTGATCTTCTGTGTGATCACAGCGCCCTCTACCTCCTCGTTCAGGAACCCCATCAACTTGGTAATGTGACTCTCGGGAATGCTTTCTCGTTTGGAATAAATTATCCAACGGCGGACAATACCTTGAGGGAATGCTCGGAGAATTTTAGGGCATAACATTCGCCCGTAATTATCTACATTTTCCCCTAAGGCCCGTAAGGCTTGTACGCGTCTATTGCATTCTATGTACATGGCATTTAGATTAGAAGGAGTATCGTCTGAAATTGGTTGCAAGGCTTCGAGATAGTCAAGATGGGCCTGAATTATGCGGTCAGTGTTTCCGTAGCGAGATATTAATATCCGTTTTGTTTCTTCATAAGCATCAGCCGTTATCGGTATTCCATCAACTAGATTCTTCGGCTCACCCTCCAGATATCCACGGAGATAGACGTGCTTGTCAATGTGAGCGAGAGATTGATTGTTGTCAACAGAAGACTGGAATTGCTCCCAAAAACGTGCCCAATTCTCAATGTCACCTGCGAATTTGTCTAATTTTACGGCAGGTAGCTTCACTGTGTGCGTGACGGGTGTTGGGACTGGAGATCCTGGCATTGGTTGCATACTCATTCCGGCGACCGATGTTGTCAAACTGGAGAGTGACTTCGATTTATTCTCGGCGTGTGATGCTTTCAGAATCGCTCTCTTCGCGATGTCGATGTATTCCTCACATTTTTCGACATCGGCCTCGTATTCTGCGTCGGTCAAACATTCCTGTATACTATCGTCCAGAACTGTGAGATGATCTAAAGCTTCTTGGAGTCTAATGCGATTATATTCGTATCCTGAGATGTCGCCGACCGTAGCACTATTTATTATCGTACTGAATTTAGTTATAGTTGCTCGTTCCGTCTTCCGCTTTCTTTTCAAAAACGCTAGTTTACTCTTAACACTCTCGTCTTGCATCTTAAAGAATGGGTGACGAAATAAATAAATAGTACCGTGCTGCGACAAGTGAAGGTGATTGTCTGATGTCAGCGCATGCGTGAGATCGTCTTGTTGTGTCCGTGATGGCTACGAGGTATTTAGTTTAGGATATACCGCAAGATGGCAGCACTTGCTCGTCTATCATTCGTGAATTCCGTTACGTGGTGTAAAGTAATTATATTACAATTCGTGCACTGTTTAATCGTAGTAGTATCACTTTTACAATAATATTAAAACTGAAATATCACGTTAGTATGTGGCGCGTGTAGAAGGTCCAGTATCTTCTTACCTCGTAATCCGGCGTGGCGTGGATGTACAAAACGTGATTGCTGTTTGTAGTGATAGCATCACCAGTTTACTTTGTACACAAGTAAAACACAATTGCCCGTATTCTAATGCACATTTCTACGTAATTTAAAGTTTTCGGCACCAATGTTGGGATTCGTATAATGTATAAATCAGTGATCGTGAAACACGGACGTCTTACTTAGCAGCCATCTTTTATTACACTAACTTATATCAAAGAGCTTCAAACATAAAGAATAAATACAAGAAATAAACCAAAGTAGAAATACATGAAATAAGCCAAAGATGTCCATCTTCTCAGTCCTCCACATGACGAAATGAGACTTGGAATCTTTTTAAAGTGAAAAGTCCATGCTTCAAAACAAGTCGGAATGTATGAGCTCGACACATCAAGTGGGGAAAGTTTCTTAAAGTCACAGCATTTACTACATTGCGACTATTATCACGAATCACGGCCATTTATTTATCAATTAAACCTCAAGCTTCTAAAGTTTGCTCTGAAATATTTTCAATGTTTCCACCAGTGTGGCCCCTTCTTCAAATGGCATCACATCAATGCAAATATGTTTAAGATAGTAGTCCAGGTCCACAGAATTAACGGTGACACTTACATAGTCGTCACAGACTGTTCATGTCCACATATCAGTTGTAACAGCTACGCTATTCGTATATTGAAACTCATTTATACTCTTCTTTCTACTTCTTCGAACAGTTCTGGAATGATTCGATACGTGCTTACGAGTAGGCATTGAATATCTAGGTTCAAGGTGCTTAATCAACTCATTAAATCCTTCATCCTTAATCATGCTGAAAGGTTAGTTATCTTTGCATACACATGTTGCAATTTTTCTGGTGATTGTCTTCGACCTGATTTAAATGCAGATATATTGTCCATCAATGATTTGAGTGTAGGGTGAGGGATTGATGATGATGATGATGATGATGATGACGTCAATGCCGTTAATAATGAGGATGACTGTGAAAGAAGAGTTACAGGTTCACATGCTGTTACTTCTTCAGGAGTTAAATTTCCACTTCCGCAGAATTATTTACTAAGAGGTTCTGAAAAAGCTATTTTATGCACTTACTAGCATTACCCTTCGCGGCTTCGCTCGAAAAATTTGAATAAACACTACACTTTAAATTTGACGACGACTCACTCTTCAATGCCATTATTTATTTGTAGTCCAATGTTGAAACAGCCCGCTTTCCGATAAGATCGAAAAGATATGTAAGGTACCATGCTGAGTATCCTACTCGCTCTTGATATAGAAAACAATTGTAGGTCGATTTGCTAGAATTTTATTGTATCTATGAATTGTTCTAAACATGATCAATATAGAAAATATTCTTTTATTCTCACAGAATGAAATATATTTTTAAAATGTAAATTTTGTTTTGTTGAAAATAATACATTCCTTATCACCATGGGCTAACATCAACAATCAGCTACAGCATATTGTCACTACCACTGGCTGGCTCTTGCTCCTGCTTTCACACTGCCTCTACCAATGGTACATGAACGCATACGGGACTTTGTTGAACGATTTGCACGCCAAAACTCTTTTGTTGAAACTACTCGTAAGGAATTGAGGTCGCGGCGTTGATTTAGACGTAACCAGTTATGTTGCTCATAAGCGGGGGTGACATGGTCAAAATACCGTAAATTGCATATGTAGCGTACACAGACATTTTGTGCATGTTGGAGTTTGTTTTCAAGAGTAACAGTCAGATCTTTGTATACCACATCGCAGTAATCAACATGAGGCAATATTAGGGAAGAAGCAAGTCGTTCTTTTAATAAGAGAAAATATTCCAGAATCCTCTAAGTGAATTCAATGCGGAAAATACTTTTCCGGAAACATTGCAGACGTACTGCGTCCAGGAAAGTTTTTCATCTACAATAACGCCTAGATCTTTAACTGATTCTCGGAATTCGATTGGGGAATCGCACAAGCGTAATTTTAATAAAGTGGGTTCATTTTTAATTTTAGGAGTATTTTCGGGTGGGAGATTATGATTGCTTGAGTTTTAACCTCATTGAGCCGTAGTCCATGTACGTGAGTCCAGCTACAGATTTCAGTTAAGTCTTCATTAAAGGTACCGATTGCTTCCGATAAATTTTCTGGTGCTGAATGCAGGTAGAGGTGTACATCATCAGCATATAGGTGGTGTCTGCATTTAGTGATTGATGAAGTAATGTCGTTTATATAGATCGAAAACATGAGCGGTCCAAGGACTGACCCCTGAGGAACTCCTTTCTCACCTGAACGCCATGGAGACATTCGATTTGAGTTAATTTTAACACATTGTTGAGGTCCACGTATATAAGAGTCCATCCATTGGATACTGTTCATGGAGAGATGAATTTTAAATAGACAAGAGAGTAATATGTAATGGTCGACAGAATCGAATTACTGAAATCAAGCAGTGTTAAGATTGTTACTAGCCCACTATCCATAGCCTTTCTTATGTCATCCGTGACCTTGAGTAGTGCAGTAGTAGTACTATCACCTTTATTCTTCTTATTAGAAACATTACGGCAAGAAGTTATGATGTTCATGCCCTGATTATGAGACTGGCTATTGGATTCTTTCGCACGACCACAGGATAGTATTATTAAGACATGGATTTGTTTCTTGGGTGTAGGGCAGATGCTCTTGCTATTCTTCCCCTTAAATCATTTCAAAATTTATCTTCTTTCTTTGAACTCTAATACCTATGATTATTAGATTAATACAACATAGATGGTTCTTATATCTTTCCTTTCATTTACACTATTGTTTGAATGTAACCTTGAATAAGGTATTTCGTTCTTACATAATCTGAAAACTTGTTAAGAGATAATTGAACCATTTATTTCAGAAAGGGATCAAGTGACAAAATATGACGAAATGACTTATTTGTGGGAACAAGTTCTGTAGGGGTAGACGCATACAGTATTTTAGTGCTGAAAGGAGTCAAGTTCCGGCATGTTATTACATTACGGTATTATGTTAAAAATTACGTTAAGTGCAGAAAGGGGTCAGGCACGTTGCTTGACTCGTTTCTGTTCTAATATTTCAACCCGTACTTATTGCACCCTATGTCTAGTTTTGGCCTAGGACCTGCAAACAGCTTCTGTTTCAGATTCCCATCAATGTGAAGTAGATAAAAGACCTTATTAACCCCAAACTTTACCTTGTCGGGTATGATGAGTTCTACTACTGTACAGTATATTGCAATGGCCTACTACGGATGCAGATTGTGCTGTGGAGTTAGAAAACGAATAAATCTGTTTGCTACCAACCAGATAATGTATTGCTTTGAACTTTGAGACTGATCAGGTTAAGAATAGTGCCAGCCGTTTTAAAACAGTTTTCGTTAGTTACAATAATGACTTTCTTGCATTAATAATGTTATCTATTACACATATAAATAAACTGTTTAGCATACAATTCGTTTTCGTTACAAAACCGTAAAATACGTCTTAGTTTTGCTAACAAAATATCCGTGTTCTACTTCTTTGTTGCAGAAAGGTGTCAAGTGCAAAGCTTTTAAGTTCTTTTTTTTGCACGATACAAAAAAGTAAAACGAATATAATTTGTGTTATTACGTTTCAAATACATAAACACCTTTGTGGTAGGTTTTTAAGATCTATAAAAATAAAAATAAATCCTTTGTATGAGATTTTAAGTTTTCTTTGTTTTTCTCAAAATGGCCTTTTTCTCACATGACCCCTTTTTGAAATAAACTATTCAATTGATTTTATAAAAGATAATCAAATTCAAAGCATTCCAACTTACAGTGGTGGTTGTATGAGCAGCCTGGAGACATTACACAATTCATATGTACTTGTAGGACATTTCCGCATATTAGATTACAATTCTACAGTAGTATAGGGCTGATCGCTTGAGTGTATCACAGCAATAGTAGCTACACCAGAGACTATCTGAGGATGTCACTGTAGGTTTGGCAATGATTTGTAGAGCCATTTGTATTGCAAATTTGGAGCTGATGATGCTCGCTTGACGAGCGAAACATGCCATCCCTTAGTTTTCTCCTTTCTCAATAGTCCATATCTTAATCACATGTAATTTATTTCAGGTTAAGTTTTCACCATGTTCCAGTTATTGGTATGATTTTGTGTTGATCGACTGAAAGTTACAATATCGATCCTTTTGGCGAGCCTGTCGTTGTTCTTTGTGAGAATGTGGCCATAGGGCTTCAATCGTAATCTTTTCAGCATGCTCAGTAAGCTCCTGAGACTCCGGTTTCATCCAGATTCCTTCTGAGCAGACTGGACCAAGGATTTTCTAGAGTCTACGGCTGAAATTTATACAGTATTATGTGTTTCCTACTTTTAGTGTCTTAATTCACCTGTGTTCATACATTGAAATTATGAAATCCATTTGGTACTGTACCCGAAATTACCTACCATTACTTGCTGCATCCCACGAAGACTGTCGGATCGTAGAACCTGAAAATCACCGGCTAGAAAAACCCCCAGGTCCTACTCACAAGTGAAAGGGATAATAGGGCTCAAATACACCTAACAAGGTAGAATTATGAAAGACCATGGCCACAAAAGCAAAAGTAGCTCAGAGAACATGAAATTCCAAAAATGAAGCACCTCGAAAGCGTGGAATACCCCGAAATACCCAGCGATGGCCTTACTAATACAACCTTCCACCACCTCTGTAAAGCATCACGCCATCAAGATTAAAAATAACAAAAAAATATTCACTAAAGTAGACATGAAACAAGAAAAATCCTAGCATTCAAAAGAATGCCCAAAAACACCCCTCCAATAGGGTAATACTATCGGAAGAGCATTGCACAAAAAACATGAAATCGCATCGTGTCCAACTTGACACATCAAAAGAAAAATTATACAACATCAAATATTTTATACAACCCTTAATTAGATTATTGTAGATTGTCGCTCACCCTAACACAATCTATTAATTCGCAAATGTATCATGTATACAGTATATCAAAATTATCAATAATTTTCCAGTGATTTACTTATTTACATATACTACAATTCATATTAATGCATCTCAAATGCATTTTCTTTTCATTAACAATTTGTTTATATTTTACAATTCATCTATCTCACCAATAACTTGGTTTCATCATTAACTTGACTTATTACTTGAATTGGCTCGTTGCAACCTAACAATTCGATTAGTCTTTTCATAATTAGTTTAAATTTATCATAAGTATATTTAAATCCAACGAGCAATAAAGCTAATTGAAAATTTTTATTGTCCACTCCATGTGAATTATTTTAGAACAATCAATAAATTAATATTGTTGGATTTATATTAACTTTATCAAAGATAATCTATCCAGCCATAACGATTATAGTGCAGTATTATGCTCAGAGTGATTGTAGCAGTGAGGTATTAAAGCATCTGTGATCAAACAGCTGATCTCAAATCCATACACAAGGATTAATTAAATAATACCTGGTGAGTTAGCCGTGGTCGTTACGGCTTGACTGCTGGCAGTCGCTCACATCCGGGAGGCGAGGAGATTTGAATCCCCCCGCCGGCAACTTAAAGATGGTCTTCTGTGGTTTCCCATCTTTCTTCCAGGCAAATGCCGGGGTTGGTCCCTAACCATAGGCCACAGCTGCTACCTTCCAACTCCTCGTACTTACATTCAAACGTTCCTCTCCAGACAACACTCCACACGCGACGGTACTTGTAGCTCACCCACCGGGTGTCCGCCTCGAAGCAGCTACAACACTGGCGAGCCGAACCTGTCCTCGGATACTCCCGGCACTAATAAAAAGCCATACGCTAAAAAAATTAAAAAATCAATTAAACGACGACGTACATTTTCATAAAAATCTGTAATAATTGGTTCTCACTGTCTCAATTCCATCAATATATTTTATTTTTAACAGTTCCATCTCTGTTAACCATAATAATAATAATAATTATAGCACTACCCACTGGTATGCTCAGCAATAACGTACATCTGTATTAGGCGACCTCCTATTATGTACGTCAATCAATGGTCTGTATCACGCATTAGTGAACATGGAATACCGAATAAATTGTTTAACCTCATATTATACTGAACAACATTAGTGTTCACTCTCCCTAGTTAAATCTGAATTAAATAACTGCGTGAAATCATATTCAAAATGGTATAAAAATATCCTGACTATATTAAAGTCATTGGCTTACAATATTTCATTACAAATCATGTCATATTATTATTGTTATACAGACTTTCTTAAAGTATATTCTAGGAAATTGCGTATAAAATATATTTGCTGCTCATCAAAAATATCTCCAATCAAACGAGAAATCGATAATAATAATGATGTCATTAAATCTCAAATAACAAAATGCACATAAAACACGTGGCTCACTCAAAGTGTAATTTGATCAATTCGAAAATAGAATTCAACACTCATTCATATGGACTCGAAAATGTATAACAATGCCCATACGCCCTGAATCTTAGTTAACAGAATTAAGTTAAAGTATAATTGATTCATTAGGATACACTGTGAACATACTTCGCCCCTCAGAAATAAAGTGAAGTCCCTACAAGAATAACTGAACAAAAATCTTAATATGACTTGACTTCAGAAACACCCTGTGTGGAAACGACGTGAATAAACTTCGTTAATAGTATGCTCATTCAGATACTTAATTATATCAACGTTAACGCACATTGAGTGTATAAGAAACCACTCTAATCAGCTATATATATTTTATAGTCCGGTCTATAAACACTAACACGTGTGAAAAACACACAAAATAGTTCCAAGTCCACTTGGAAATGTAAATGTCTTCTCCTATAATTTGTCTTCTCGACAATGAAAATATGCATATTATTACGACGAAATTAAGCCAAAATAATTGCCACAATATTAGACAAATGGATGCGTTTACTAATTAAACCTAAATCCGGGTGACCAGAAAGACAGAAACGACAAGATGTCGAACCTAGCCCCTGTCCATCCATACTACAAATCAAAACAAACTATGGCAATTATGGTTACTCTACAATACTCACTAAGCCACTACTTATAAAACTGAGTATCTTCTACCTTTAGCCAAGTTCCGTTGCGATGTCTAAAAGGATATAGTAATATGCCATGGTAACCATCTCCTATCTCCCCCAAGGCATAGACTCCATCCTCCAACGATCCAGGGCCTCAAACCAGGAACTCGATCTACGCCAAGTCCCCGCGCGTCAGATTGTCCGTACGCCCCTGCCATGCAATGGTATTTCGACAAACGATTACGAGCACGCATCTTTTGGTTGAAGTGTAACAGTATGTAGCAGCGAGTAAGCCGTAGCTTGTAGCCATGTGTGATACTCATCTCTCTTAGAGGTGCGTAAAACATTCTTATAATTTCAAGCTGTCTGGAACAAGCAAGTCGTGTTCTCAGACCTCATGTTAAGTTATGGTCACCTTATGAGAGATCTCCGCCACTGCGAAGTAGTGCTTATGTCATGTATTTAGCCGCACATGACTATACACATAATAATGTAATTGCATATTGCCCCTGGTGTCTGATCTTCCAACATGCCGTACGGGAAATATACTGTTTCTCTCAAAAGAACTGTGCAAGAATCACATCCTGTTCTGAAGTTACACTCAACAGGTGTGTATCGAGAATAATCCCGCATGGACTGATAGTTCACAATGGCTTCCTTCCACATTCGCCTCACTGCGCCGAAAATATCATTCCGCGTGGTGAGAAATCGTGAAATGTTTCTGCTCATATATTGGAGCCTCGCTTACGATATGAAAATACTCATACACCTTATTCATATACTCAAAATGCACAGTCCTTTCCTTAAGTTCATTGTTCTGAATGTTCACGGTCCGTGTAAGAAACTTCTCGGTACACGATATCACTTTAAAACACTTCCGTAGTTCAGGGATAGTTACGACTCGAATTCACATTATGATCTGTCCACTCCACTCCTTCGCACTGCACATGAGAACTCTTACCCCCACCCTGGGGTATCCTAGTTCGACGTTTCTCTCCGGTAGAGTGTATTATAATCATTTCTTTGTATTACAGGCTTCTCAATAATTCAATAAATGTATACACTTTCTAGCATTCCGACATGATATTTAGCCTCAATCATACTGCGTAAAATACTCTATTTAGCCATAATATTCAATTCATTTCCTGAATGCAGGTGTCCAAGTTTTCTTATGTCACGAATATTACAGTCCACTGTGTCGCGACTCCATTTCTTTCTAGCGACCTGCTTCGAGCAATTTCGCGCATTCTCGGTTACCTTCGGCTTCCTTCCCAAGTATGTCATATACGTAGCGGTCGCCACCATATGTTCCTACACGGAATACCGTTCGAAACTCATCAACTAGTGGCGCGCGAGCTATAAAATAATGGCACATCTTCCCCCTTGATGTCTCAAATAAAAGTCAACTTAGCTTTTATTTGCATCACTTCTAGATATTCTGACATATGTATCATTATTTTATACTTGATCTATACAATCCGTTTCACATATTTCTTTAAATTCTTGGAATTGAAGCGCCCAATGACTTCTCTCCCTTCCAAACTTACAATCTCGTAACAATTGTTACCAAAACACGTGCAATCTTGAAGGAGCCAGAATACACGGGTGAGAACTTCGTGTATATTTTTCTACTTACTTCAGCCTTTGTGGGCTCTTTAATGAGAACTTGCTCATTAATTCTTAATGGGGGACGGTAGCGCCTATTCTTAATCCGCCTTTGCCGTTTTTCAGCTGCATCCATAAGGCTTTCTCTCGCAGCTTCAATTCTATCCTCCCTCGAAGGTTCAATATCTTTAGGCATAAACTCGACTTCGTCCATGCCCTCTCAGGCTTTCTACCTAAATGGACGCACATGGGAATATCAGAAATACTCTCATGAAAAGAGGAGTTCATACATTCCTCCATGAAAGGTACAAATTTTACCCAGCTTTGGTGGTCCTCTGGGCAGTAAATTCTTGCCAATTTGCTGATTTCTGCCATTATCCTTTCAGAAACGTTGGATTCTGGGTATCTGCCACTAGAAAACACATGCTTAACACCTAATCTAACCAGAGCATCTCCAAATTTCTGAGAAGTGAACTGGATTCCGTGGTCTGAGAGAAGAAACTCAGGGGTCCCGACCTTCGGTAACACACTGTTCTCAAGACAGCTTATTACTTGAGCTTATGTGGCCTTCCGCATTGGGTCAAGTGTCACGTGTTTTGAGAAGACATCGACCGTCACTAGGAGAAATTAGTTTCCCCTAGCGCCCTTCGGACATGGACCGAAGATATCACACGCCATGAGCTCTCTCGGCCTGTACGGAATCATGGCCCGAGGTTTTCCTTAGTTAAAGCGGACGGGTGTTTCCCTCGTTGGCTCTTGGCATGACCTGATTATAGCTGCAATGGAGCCCCGCATCCTTGTCCAAGTGAATGCTTCCAATAACGCTCGAAACGTCTTGTCCACACCCCCATGACCAATGGTGCAATGGGCTAGCCATACCAGACTATTAGTCAGTTTTGGAGGGACTACAATTCGTAGTTTCGTCCTCTCCCGGTCGATGTATCTACAAACCGTGTAGTCACACAGCAGATATCTCCCAGAGCGTTACATAACCTGCTCGTAGCTAGGATCGGTATTGTCCATTGTCCCCCTCAAAAACCTGTACATTTGCCTAGTTGGGGTGTGTCTCTTCTGTGTCACCACTATCTTCTTTAGCTTGTCCAGGGTAAGATGGTGTTCCCTCGCAAACTGTACAGTATGTATGTGGATACTCTTTACTGGATTCCTTGAGAGGGCATCCGCGAGCAAGTTATCCTTTCCAGGCTGGTGGCATTGAACTGTTGAAGGAACAATGTCCACCTCGTCACCTGTCACTGGAAAGGTCATTTCTCAACATGAATTGAAGCGCTCTGTGATCCGTGATGATAACCACTTGATGCCAATGAGAATCTTCTTCCACTCCTGAAGTGCAGAAACGAAGGCTAGTGCTTCCAATTCAGTAGTAGTAAATAATTTATTTCTGCATCCTTCAGTTTCCTACTGTGGAAATCAATATTGTGCTTACTACCGTCCTCGTCCTTCTGATAGAGGACAACACTAATCTCTATTCGTGAAGCGTCAGATTCGATGAAAAAGATGCGTTAAAACTCTGGATACTCTAGTTTGACTCTAGTTTGTAGCATAAGTTTGGTCTGCTCAAAAGTCTGATTCATTTCCTCGATCCACTTCCACTTGTTGTTCGTTTTAAATACCTCATAAAGGGGAGACATAGTGATAGAATATCCTGGGCAGTGACTGCTCAGAAATTGACACATTCCTAAGAATTCACGTAGTTGCTTGACTTTAACCGGACGTGGGAAATTCGAGATAGCCTCAATCTTCTTCATGTTTGGATGGTATCCAAATTGGTCAATGGCGTGACCCAAAAAGTTTATGCGTTCGTGAATGAACTGGCATTTTGCTATGTTGATCTTAATGTTGGCTTCCCTCAAGTTGTCAAATAATCGCTTCAAGTGAATCAAATGCTCTTTGACGTCTGAAGATGAAATTATAAGATCGTCAATATAACAAATTATATTGCGTTTGACTTCCTCCGTCAATTTGATAACTAGAGCCCTGATAAGAGCCGGACCACTGTTTACCATCCCGAACGGGACACGACAAAAGACAAACATGGTCTGGTCGAACAGGAACCTTGTAAACTGTCGGCTTTCCTCCCCCAACTCGACTTGGTAAAACGACGCGGTTAAATCAAGCACACTGAAACAAGCCTTGCCTTTAAATCTCTTCAATAGCACTCTTAATTTTGGCGGCCTGTCAGTTTCCAACATAATTCTCGTATTGATTTTTCTGGCGTCTAGACAGAGTCTGAGCTGTCCGTTAGGTTTCTTGACGACAGTTATGGGGTTTAGATACGAGAATGCCTGCTTTTGGATAATACACTCCTTCTCCATTTTCAGTTTAATTTCTCTTACTTCCTCATAATATTTTTCCGGAATGGGGTAAAGATTGGCTTGATATGGTACACGCATCTGTCAATCTTATTCTATAGTTGAAGTACTTAATCATCTCAGGCTTATCATCAAATATGTCCCAATACTTGTGAATTAGCTCGTTAAATTCGTCCTCCACGTCTTCGAATCCCTCGGCTTTTAAGGCATATTGCTCTCTCTTGCTCGATTTCTTCTACGACGTTTTCCAGGATTTCCATTCTGCGGAATTCCTCTTGAATCTTTATTTCGTCCTTTTTTGTGTAACCTTATCATCTGAGGTTTCTTCATTAAAAGTGATTACTCTCCGATCCATATTAATGATAGCTCTGGCTGATGTTATAGAGTCAATACCCAAAATCAGGTCAAAGTTAATGTTCTTCGCAACTATGAAAACATGTCCATAAGTTGTGAAGTTGATGGAAAATTTCATAAGGACTTGGACCTTGCATTTCAAGCTCTTGTCTCTAAAAAATCCTCTTACCTTTGTTGGAGAAGCAGGTAATATCGTAAATTGACTTTCTTCTTTTACTATTTCAAAACAGTCCTCATTGGTTATAGAAATCATTGCCCCCGTATCCATTAACGCTCTGCAGCTTCGATTACCCATTTGAACATTAATGACGGGTAGTTCTGGTGTTCTTCTTGTAGGTCGCATTTGTTCCTCATAAAGCAAATCATCACCTGTGGCTTAAAAAATCTCGTAAATAATCACATCGAATGTATGTGCAATAACGCATGTCTTTATTGTTGCCTCAAAATTGGCGTTTTTCCCCTTCGACAGATGTTCCTTCGGAACCACTATCCTGTCGACTATTACCAGGTCGCGCCTTATTGTGGTCTTTCTTTCTCTCTTTAGACTTTCTTCGTCCGCTTTCGTTGGACTTTTCTCGCTCCCTCTTGAGCCTTTCCTGGTCCTTTCTTCTATTGAATTCCTCATTCCTATAGTTTTTATGTCGAGTATAGCCCTGATTCTGCCTATTACTTTGGTTGTAGGGTTCTTCTCAGTAGTTATTTCTACGGTTATCGTAGCCTCTACGATAAACATACCGTTCGTCATATCTACGATTTTCGGGCCTTTCACTATACTCTAAAGTGATTATTGTATCTATGTTGTCTCTGGTAATGGTTCCTCATCGGACCCATTCTATTATCCGTTCTTCTCGGTTCAGGCCTACCGTCTGCTGTGTCCTGTCCATATACACAGTATTAATCGTTCTAGTATCCTGCCTTGTGTTTTTCATAATCGTGGGTGTTGTTGCTGCATTGATGTGGTCCAACCTACGTAATAGGTCCTCCATCGATGCCAAATCAGTAGTTCCTGATGAAATAATCAATCTCCTGGCATCTACAGGTGATTGCGGTGAAATATTTTCAACTAGCTCTCCTTGAGTTAATGGGGGTTGCAGAAAACGGAGTTTTGCAAGTTGCATTGCGAAGAATTCGGCGTAATTTGTAGATCCTGTGTTTGAATATTTTCTGGAATACACCTCAGAACGGATATTTTGTTGTACTTCTACGGACCAAAATCTTTGAATAAAGGCTTCAGAGAACTGCTCGAAATCATCGAACGTGTATCTGACAGCGCAATACCATTGTAAATGTGCGTCAGTCAAATATCTTTCCACAACTCGTAATTCTCGATCCCTCGGAGTGCGAGATTCATAGAAAATTCTATTGGAGTTGTACCGTCAATGTTATTAAATTTCCGGGGTTTATCTTCGTAATTCCTTATGATCGTCACATTAGACGTCCTATCCGTAGGTTGAAGATTATAACTCCCTAAACCAGCATTAAACATCGGATAACTAGTTTCCTCCCTTCTCTGTGGTGTCGTATTTGACCGACCCTGTGGACTGGGTTGAATGGTCGCCTCAGGACTAACGTACTCTTGACTTCTTAGATACCTTACATTTGGAATTTGCGATTCAGATCGATAAATAGTGGCTGTCAAATCGGCATTTAAGTGACCCCTTAGTTGTTCCTTTAAATTATATATGTTAATGTGTTTCGCTAAATTGATATTATCAAATCTCTGCCTGAGCTCATTAATTTCAGTAGTTTTCTTTTCTCTAACCTCTGTCAATTCCAATCTACCGTGATCCACTTTCAGTTCGATGCCATTAATGCGTTTCTATAACCCTGATATGTCATTGATTTGAGAATTTTGAAGAACATCTATTCTTTTACCAGCATCTTCCCTTACATTTGTGATGTCTTGATTAGTCTTAGTTAACTGACTGGCAAGCTTTCTTTCGATACCCTGTTTAGCTTCATTGAAACTATCTTCATTAATTTTAGTGATATCTTTTTAAGGATGATTATATTATCCTTGATAATGGCTTTGAAGTCTACATCAAAACCCTCTTTGATGAGCTTAGTATGATCTTTAACCTGGGCTTGGAGTGTACCCATGTCACCCTTCAGTTGTTCAAGGCTAGTTTGAGTCTGAGTTGTGTCATTAGTAAACTGTAGCCTTAATGAATCTATATTATCCTGATTTCCCTTCTTGCATTTATTCAGTTCTAACTTAATTTCTGTCTGAAAATCAGAATTGGATTTCTCCAATTCAGTCAGCTTTGACTCCATTTGACTCTGACCTACTTCAATTTTCTTTTGACCTTCTTCTATTAAACTAACCTCGGTTCGAATATCATTTACTGTAGCTTTTAAAAAGTCTAACTTCATTTTGAACATCTTTGAAATTTTCTTTAATTTCATTCTGAGTAGTTTCGATTTTATTTATATTGGTTTCCATTTTATTCTGACTAGTTTCGATTTTATTTACATTGGCTTTAATTTCATTCTGATTAGTTTCAATTTTATTTACATTGGCTTTAATTTCATTCTGACTAGTTTCAATTTTATTTACATTGGCTTTAATTTCATTCTGACTAGTTTCAATTTTATTTACATTGGCTTTAATTTCAATCTGACTACAGGGAGTCCGGGAATGTTCTCCGCAGTGGCTACGTGCAGCTACGAGTGGTTGCGTCATAATTTTATTTTGCAGCACAGTGTCCTTGATAGGGTGAAGGCCACATGTGTGGGCTGTGGGCTGTCGAATTTCTCAGTGCGTATAGTTAGATTATTGGAAGAGTGCAACAGTATGTTATGAATGGCTGTGGTGAGTACGAATGGCTGTGGTGAGTATAAAGTTTACTGTTTGTTTGTTATGATACAAGCGACAGCCGTGCTGCCAACGTAACTGGTGACGTAATCTCTCGCATCAGCTTGTAGGCATTGCGGAGAACAATCCCGGACTCCCTGTAGTTTCCATTTTATTCTGACTAGTTTCCATTTTATTTTGACTAGTTTCCATTTTATTTTGACTAGTTTAAATTTTCTATACATCTAGTTCCATTTTATTTTAACTACCCTCCATTTTCCTTACTTCATCTTGCGTGTCTTCAACAGTTAACTTTACATTATTAACTTTAGCCTCCACTCTTTTGGAGCCTTCTTTAATTTCTTTTAACGACCTCTGCATGGCGTCTATTTCGCCTCGGATGCTATCCGCAACTGCATCCTTAATTATGCCCTTACTTTGGTTAACAGTTTCGTGTATATTGTCAAAACTATTTTTTACAGATTCTCTAATATTGTTTATATCTTGATTCAAATGGTCCATTTTACCTTGGATCATTTCGAACATTCTCCGAAAATCTCCAATGGTAACAGTTTCTTCGTCACCCATGGTAACACGAAATACACAATTCACAAACGACAACAGCACTACATTACAAAACATAGCAGAAATATCCCAAAGTAACCATATTTTACCATAAGATGCATATTTTCATTGTCTAGCAGTAAACTTAACCTATTCTTAAGCTTAGATGCGACAAACCCAAATAATTCATTTGATTTCCTACAATTAAATGTGTGATGAATTATATCGGTGGGGATTTCCAAACTATCGTTACAAAATTTAACTTTAAGAGAAATGGTCAACACGTTATTTCTATTTTTATTTCTTTCGCAAGGGCTTGTCCACTAATGCCTTAAGCCCATGCTTTGACAATGACAGGGTCTTCTTTTTAGTCTTTTTCAACACATATCTTTGTTTCACCATGATGATGACTAACAACCTTTCACAAGAAAGTTTAAGTCACAACTAACGTCAGCTTGTTATTTCATGGCTGCATATTCCAATTCCACATAAAGTGGGAAATCGTTTATGGTTTTTCCCGCTTGTTTTTCATCCCATGTAAGCATGAGATGAAAGGATAATTCGCCACCTGCATTGACCATTTCATGGTCATTGTTCCAATAGACTGTGGTGTGTGAATGTGTCTGGTGGCAGCTGCATTGTTTATTAGATATAGTTCATTCTTTCATTAGACTGTGATGTGTGAGGCTGCATGTGAGTGTGCCTGGTGACAGACTGTGTTAGTGGTAGTATTTTGTTGTTGGTAGAACTTTAGTATTTTTTTCGTTGGAAGAATTTTGGTGTTTTATTGATAGTAGAAGGTTAGTATTTTTGTTTGTAGAAATGCTCTATTACTTATTCTGAAAGGGAGTAGCAGCCTTTCAGAATAAATCAATTCTTTACTTGTCTTATAGGCGGCTAAGATATTGATAATATAAGCCAACTAATGGCTACACTGCGATCTGCTGCACGACTGAAAGCAAGGGGAAACTACAGCCGTAACGCTCTTCCCGAGGTTATGCACCTCGGCATAATTAAATGTGATGATGGCCTCCTCCCTTGTAAAATTCCAATCCGGAGGTAAACAAGTCCCCCGTTCGGATCTCCGGGTGGGGACTACTCGAGAGGGGGTTAACATCACAGAAGTAACAAAGAGTAGATCTGATATTCTACAGATAGGAGCGTGGAATGTTAGAAGTCTGCTAGGAGGTGGAAGGTTAGAAATCTTGGAAAAGGAAATGGTTAGGTTGAGGTTGGGTTTGGTTGGGATTAGTGAAATGTGCTGGCAGGAAGAACAGGACTTTTGGTCAGGAGACTATAGGGTCATTAGCACTAAATCAAACAATGGCCAAGCAGTGGTTGGTCTCATATTGAGTAGGGCACTTGCACAGCAGGTGGAATATTATGAGGAATATAGTGAACGGATTATTGTAGCAAAAATCAATACAAAACCTACGTGCACCACACTGGTACAAGTCTATAAGCCTACCAGTCAAGCTGATGATGAAGATGTTGAAAAGGTCTACGAAGAATTAGATTAAATTCTGAGGTATGTCAAGGTTGATTAAATTTTATAGTAATGGGAGATAGGAATGTTGTGGTAGTAAAAGGAAGAGAAGGGAAGATATCAGGAGATTTCGGATTAGGTGAAAGGAATGATCGAGGAAGCAGGCTGATGGAATTATGCACCGAGCATGAGTTGGTCATAGCTAACACCTTATTCAATAACCACAATAGAAGAATATGCACATGGATGAGACCAAATCGACTTCATTATGGTCAAGCAGAGGTTTCGAAACCAGATTTTGGATTGTAAAACATATCCCGGTGCTGACATTAACTCTGACCACAATCTGGTTGTTATGAAATGCAGATTAAAGTTGAAGGAACTGAAGAAAATTCAAAAGCCAAAAAAGTGGGCAATAGACAGATTGAAAGAGAAGGATGTAAACAAAACATTCAAGACGAGTATAAAGAAGGACTAATGAAAACCCCTAAACAAACTTCAATTGCAGACGAATGGACACTTTTGAAGAATGAAATAACAAAATCCGCAGAAGAAAACATTGGTAGGAAAGAAAGAATAGGCAGAAAACCGTGGATCACCTAGGATATACTAGAATTGATGGATGAAAGGAGGAAACACAAGACTGTTAGAGATGCAAAGGGGAAAGCAGAATGCAGACGTCTGAGAAATGAGGTTAACACAAGTGCAAGGTAGCGAAAGAACAAAGATTGAAAGAGAAATATGCAGGTATAGAAAATAGTCTGAAATTAGGAAAAGTAGACACAGCTTATCGAAGGATTAAGAATACATTTGGGGAAAAGAAGACTAAGTGCTGTAAATATTAAGGACACAAATGGAGAGCCTCTATCAGATAGGGAAGAAAAGGTTGAGAGATGGAAAGCTTACATAGAGTGTTTGTATAAGGGAAAGGAGATTGAGAATCATGTAATGGAAAGGGAGGAGGAAACTGATGAGGATGCAAAAGGAGATTTAATATTGAGATCAGAATTTGACAGAGCATTGGAAGACTTAAGCAGGAAAAAAGCACCAGGTATAGATGACATACCGATTGAGTTGCTTCGCTGCATAGGAGATGAAGGTCTTATCAGGTTATTTCACTTGGTGTGTAGCATTTATGAGACAGGTGAGGTACCCTCTGATTTCAAGAAGAATGTTATCATCCTTATACCGAAGAAAGTAGGAGCTGAAAGATGTGAGGATTACCGTACAATCAGCTTGATTACTCATGCTTCAAATATCCTGTCTAGAATAATTTACAAGAGGATGGAAAGCCAGATAGAAGCTGAGTTGGGTGAAGACCAGTTAGGTTTCAGGAGAAATGTAGGAACTAGGGAAGCTGTACTAAGTCTTAGGCTGATTTTGGAAGGTAGAATAAGAAAAGATAAGAGAACGTTCATGGCATTTGTAGACTTAGAAAAGGCTTTTGATAACGTTGATTGGACTAAACTGTTTGACATTTTGAAAATGATTGGAATGAAGTACAGGGATAGGAGGGTGATCTACAATCTGTACAGAAACCAGACAGCAGTCATTCGAGCTGATGGACATGAGAGAGAAGCTGGTATTCAGAAAGGTGTGAGACAAGGCTGCAACTTATCACCCATAATTTTCAATCTTTACATTGAACAAGAAATGAAGCAAATTAGAGAGAAATTTAAAGTGGGAGCGAAGATTCAAGGAGAATAATTTCAACTCTGAGATTTGTTGATGACATCGTCATCTTGGCCGACACGCCTCAGGATTTGAATGAGTTTTTGAATGGTATGGACTTCGTCTTGAGGAAAGAATTCATGATGAAAATTAATAAACGTAAAACAAAAATATTGGAATGCAGCCGCAATAAATCAGAAACATGTATGCCATCAAATTGGTAGGGGAGGAACTAAAGGAAGTAGGAGACTTCTGTTACTTAGGAAGCAAAATAACATGTGATGGACGAAGCATAGAGGATATAAAAAGTAGGTTGGCTCAGGCAAGGAAAGCATTTCTACAGAAAGGAATCTTTTGACATCGAATATAGATTTAGGTATTAGGAAGACATCTTTGAAAACCTTTGTCTGGAGCGTCGCACTCTATGGAAGTGAAACTTGGACTATTCGTGCAGCAGAAAAGAGGAGAATTGAAGCGTTTGAAATGTGGTGTTACAGGAGAATGATGAAGATCTGATGGATAGATAGGGTTACAAACGAAGAAGTATTAAGACGAGTGGGAGAGGAGAGATGTTTCTGGCGAATGCTAATGAAGAGAAGAGATAGGTTGGTAGGACACATACTTAGACACCCAGGAATAGGAAGCTAAGTTATGGAAGGAATGGTCGAGGACAAGAACTGTAGGGGTAGACCAAGGTTGGAATATGTTAATCAGATTGCCTCGGATTTAGGGTGTGGTAGCTATGTAGATATAAAACGATTAGCTCAGGACAGGGAAGCATGGAAGGCTGCATCAAACCAGTCAAAAGACTGAAGACTCAAACATCCTGTGACCATTTATCTCTAATTGAACATGGTTCTCATAAGGCATCGCGTATTTCATGTGAATGGTTCCATCATATGTAATCGAGTGGCTTAAACCCGAGGCAAGCTCATAGTTCAGGTGCTCGTCATAGACTAATGGTAAATGGTTCCTCTCATTCACAGGTTTTTCATTTGTCAGGTACACTAAAAATACTGATGGGATAAATTTATAAAGCCTTTTCATTTCATAGGTCACGTAACGTTTGGTACAGACATCGTCCTCGTCTTGGGGGTCTTCCACGTGAATAATGCGCTGATGATTAGCGGTATAGCCATTCACCGTAAGCTGAGGCACTTTGTCATAAAACTCGTGTACCTTGTTATCCACATACTTTTTTTTGTAGTGACTACTATAGACACTTGAGGATGATCACATGGGTTAACCACTTTCCCTTAAAGTCATAATCTCCCTATTTCGTGCGTGGCACCACAGACCTATCCACATAGTGTTTATTAGCAGGATATCTTTCTTGTTTAGGATCATGTATGGGAACAGACCTAGCTTTGGACATCAACGCACGTCCAAAGACATCCATCGTCAACCAGTAGTACGGGTTTACTGTTTCTATGACAAGGCTCGGTTCCATGTATATAGACAGCCTGCTAGCCTCTCTAAGCCTTAGTTGATATGAAGATTATTAAGCAGCAAGAGTCATTCCCCGTGGGGGAAGTGGTTTCCCATTTCTATCCCACATCACGTGAACAACGCCATGGTTCACTGTTTCCATCTTCCATTCGCTGCATCATTGTGGGACCTTCCGGGTGTGGAAAGACCATTCTTTTGCTGACGCTCAACACAGCGCCCAATGGTCTGCGTTTTCAAAATATTTACGCTTTTGCAAAATCTCTCTACCAACCCCTCTACGTGTTTCTGGATCAAGTCATGCCTGGATTACAAAGTGAGAATATGGGTTATTTTACATTTTCCATGTAAGAATATGTTATTGCCCCGGATGAGGTAAAGCCTGATTCACTCATGATTTTCGATGATGTATCCACTGAACGACAAGGCATCATTCAAACCTATTTCAGCATGGGTCGTCACAAACATATCGATTGCTTCTATCTAAAATGTCCAATCAACTCATTCGTGACAATGCCAATGTCATTGTTTTATTTCGCCAGGACGAGAGGAATAGTCGTCAAATTTATAATGAACATGTGAATCCTGATATGACCTTTTAAATGTTTACTGAATTGTGTGCCAGGTGCTGGAACGCTCAACGTCATACCTGTTTGGTCATTGACAAACAAAGTGAACTCAACCAAGGACGTTATCACTTAGGGTTTGATCATTTTATTGCTATTTAAGGCACTGTTTCATTCCCTCTCAAGTTATTTGTCAAGACACCATGGCGTTAGCAGAGAGTCAATTGAAAAAGCATATTATTAGCGCGAAAAATACTATTCGCCAAAAGTTTCGTAAATTGAAACGATCACGTGCGGATCATGCTTTGTTTATTCAACAACATTTAGCACCTCCACTAAAAACCATGTTTAAACCGTCTTTCAAGTCATGTGAAACGCAACCCACCGTTTCACAAGACACGCAGATGTTACACGAGGACACTGTGAAAGAGGAAGAGGAACGGGAAGATTTGACTAGTGTTAGCGAGGTTGAGGATGAGGAGGAACAAGTGTTTACACCTCAAAAAAAAATCCTCAGCCCTTGCAGAGTTTTTGAGAAAAAAGAAATCATTGGCCATGGTGAAACACCTTATCCTTCCAGATCGTCTCCGTTTTCACAACTCTAGGCCACCCCTAAACATAAAGCTCAACATAAAACATTTTAATAAAATATTATGGATCAACACTGGAACCCAATTTCCCCGATCTATTTATTGGAAACACAGATACCACGTATGGTGTTCGCTATGAGGATGATAGTTTTAAAATTGGTGATTCATCGATTAAATTTGCTCGTACTAAAACTGTCATTAAAACATCAACTATAAATTAACGCCAGGACTGTTAAAACTGCTATTCTCTCAGACCCCCTCTTCCCATGCCTATACGCAACAGGACCTTGGCAAATATAAATCCATTTTATTGGATAACCATGCCCACAAAAGACAGTATGATCCCACTCGACAAGTAAATAACACTATATCTCAAAAAAATAAAACCATCATAGCAAAGATGTTTCCAACCAGTCAAAGTGCTCGTTGTAAAGCATCCGCTTCAGGAGTGACATTTAAACCATTAAAACCCCTTGTGGATGTTACCTACTGGCACAATCCCAATAAGCTCGTCCAGCGGCTACAGCTGTTGCATGCTTCACGTCCAGCCGGCCATACCGGTCACGATTGGAAAATTCAAGAAATTGAACAAGAAACTCGAAATGCCAAAATTATTGTTTAAACCCTCAACCATTAAAATGGGCATTGCTCACGAGTTGTTTCGTCCAGCTAGGCGTCACTATCAGCGACTCAAGGTGATTTCACGAGGTGTGGATGAACAATGGCAGATTGACTTGGTTGAAATGATTCCCTATGCTAGCGTTAACGACGGTGTACACTATATGTTGACCGTCATTGATGTGTATTCCAAAATGGTCTTTGTTGAACCTGTGCGTCGCAAGTCTGGTCCACTAGTCCTTAAGGCCTTTCAACAATCCAAACGACAACCTCAGTTGCTACAAACCGACCCGGGGAAATAATTTTTCAACAAGGATTTCTCCAGTTTTCTCAAATCTTTGGATATTCACCATTACACCACGTACAGCAATCTCAAAGCCAGTGTGGTTGAGTGGTTTAACCGAACACTGAAAACCCATATGTGGAAAGCGTTTACTGCTCAAGGCTCTTATCGCTAGTTGGACATGTTACCTGAGCTAGTGTCATGTTACAATGACACCGAACACAGAACGATTGGGACCAAGCCACGCCTCATCACCAAAAACCTACTCCGACTCAATACACTGTTTAACCCCATAAAAACAACAGATCCTAGGCGACACAGCCTCAAAATTGGGGATTTTGTTCGTGTGAGCAAATTTAAATCCGTCTTTGATTATGGATACACATCGAATTGGGGGACTGAACTATTTCGAATTCATCAAGACAACCTGGACAGTCCAGTCACCTATTTATTTGAGGACCTCAACCATCAACCCATAAAAGGCAGGTTTTATCTCCATGAACTTCAAAAGACAGCGTTTCCAAAATATTGCCTTGTGGAAAAAGTGTTGAAACAAAAACGAAATAAACTATATGTAAAATGGTTGGGATTTAACTCATCCTTTAATTCTTGGATTAATAAATTTCATGTTGTTTGAACCTGAGCGTCTTTTATTTATTTATTTGTTGAATCATTTTGTACTAGGGCCCTGTGTACGGCGCTCAATGCTTTATGCATGTCCACACATGTTTCTCTTTCTCTCTCCTCACCTGTGTCTCACTCCTTCACTCCACGCCCCTCCCCTCTTCCCCTCCACTCCCAGTTTACCCTCACCTCGTTTAGCTATTGGCTGTCATGTATTCCCGCTCCTTTCCTCTCCTCTCCACTCCTCTGGCCCCTCCCCTCCCCCTCACCGCTGTTGACGGGCTCTTGGTATAGCAATCACGTGATTCCATGATCTGTGTGCAGGTTTCCCTCTTCTCCCCTCTCACCGCTTCTGACCGCTCATGCACGCTGCTCTCCTCGGCTGTCTGCGGCCGGGTCTGTTATCTCAGTTACATAATTGTCACTTCCTCCAACCTGTTATCTCCAGCCAGCGGTGTTGCCAAGTCACGTCCTGTGATTAGGTTTCACATTCCATTCTCTTAGCCGGCACTCAGCCAGCCTCGAACGGATTTCTTTCTTGGCTGTCAGTCAGACAGACAGACATACAAAGCAAGTTCTTGTTGTTGACAACTATAAAAGCCTCGCTTTCTATCGCATCATACAATTATGAATTTGTCATGTTACTGATCAGCAATTACTAACATGTTTAAAGATCGCCATGAGGGATTTTGAAATATTCGTCTCTATTCGTTCGTCATAGGAAAATATCGGAAAGTGACCCCTCGTCCTATCGCACTGCTCGAAATAGCCATTTGCTCTATTCACCATGGGCGGGGATAGCCTCGTTTTAACACACCCCAGCGCTACCGGCTCTCTGTCTACGACCACGTTTCATTTTAAAAATAAAAAACAGGTAAAAAGACACAAAAAACACAAAACACAAAAAAATCTCACAAAATATAAAGGTCATGGAGATCGTTCGTTTCAACCATTGTACAACGTTCTATCATGTTTGGTTTTCAAACTATCGCCTCTTTTCAAAATAAAAAAAAATAAAAATAAAAATATAATCAGTGGTCTATAGCAAAGAAAATGTCACCCCAACGCCAACAATACCTCATTCGTTAAAATCCGATCACGCGTTCGCGAGATATTGCCCAAGTCCACCAGAAAGTAGGCTATCATTTTGTTTTGCCCTAGTGACTTGAAACTTGGTTTCTTCCTTAAGGGCCTGGGGACCTTTCATGTACGTCAAACAAACTTTTTTTTCTAAAATTGACCGTTTCCAAAATAGCGCCAATTTCAAAAACAAAAATTTTCAAAACATTTAAAAAAAAAATACCAACACACATTATTAGCAAAGAGTACGTCACCCCAACGCCAACAACACCTCATTCGTTAAAATCCGATCATGCGTTCGGGAGATATCGGCGAAGTTCGTATGAAAGTAGGCGAGTAAGTAGAACTGTCCTTACCACACTACTACAAGTTTTTGTCCTAGAGACTTGAAATGTATTTTGGGGCTAAAGGGGGTCAGGACCATTCATTTACGTCAAACAAACTTTTTGTAAACTTCCTGGTTTCCAAAATATAGAAAATTCAAAATTTGAGTGTTTTCAAGAAATCTCAAAAAATAAAAAGCTTTATTATAAAAAATAAAGGACATGAAGACCATTCGTTTGAACCATTGTACAACGTTCTATCACCATTAGTTTAAAAACTATCGCCTACTTTCAAAAACAAAATTTTTCTAAAAATTTGTTGAAAATATAAGAAGTTGTTCATAGGAAAGGGGGCATCGCCCCAAGTCCTACAACACCTCATTTGTCAAACTCCGACCATAGGTTCGAGAGAGATCGGCTTACAGGTTGATACGAGGAGGGATCAAAACGTTGTGCGTTAGAACTCTCACTACTCCCCTACTGACAGTGTTTTGATCGCATGGACAATGTTGTTTTATTTATATCAGTAAACATTTGCAGAACAATGAAGGGGGCAACAAGAACTGCGTACAACACGCATAATGGGTTCACAACGCATATGCATTTCCATCAAATTCAGTTAGATTGAACTAAAATGACTTAGAAAATTATGGAGTAAATTCTGAACTAAGAGTTTTAGGCATCTACTTAAAACAGTTTGTACGTCAAAAAAGTAGCAGGTTTTGGTTGGTTATCAATCTTATTCCTCATGTTCGCCAGCAGTGGTTTGTACACTACAATGGACGTGTCCACTGGCCATCATATTCATCCATTCATTCATTCATTCATTCATTTATTAGCAAATGGGAGTGTATCCCCCGGTGGCGAATTGGGTATACATAACAAATGAACAATTGTACATACCAATTCAGTAACAATTAAATTGGAGTATTTACGCAAATCTTCAGTATTTTCTTAAAAATACCTATATATTTGGGTAAAGGCTTAAAGACCGCTGCAGGTAGAGAGTACCAGTTATCAATCACGGATTTCGAAAGAATATTTACCATAATATGTACGCTGTGGTAAGTGAAAGAATGATCGATCCTACTCATGTAGGTGGGATTTCCCAGACGTTTGCAAAGCTCACCCCATGCTGGTTTATTTGTATACGTGTTGTACATAGCGCAGAGTCTAGATTTCATCCTTCTAGCCTCACGTGATTCCCACCCAAGTTTCTTTAGCATACAGGTCACACTGCTCCTGGGATTAAAGACACTGAGGACAAATCTTGCGGCCATTCTTTGTACCATTTCCAACTCATTGATGAGCCCTGTTTGATGTGGATCCCAAACCGCTGTAACGTATTCCAGAATAGGTCTTACAAGTGACACATATCTTAATTCTTTAGCAGAGGTACCAAAAGTACAGAGATTTGTAAGCTTTAGAAACTACACTTCCTACATGTCTACTCCATTTCATACCATTCCTTACGTGGACGCCGAAATATTTGCATAAATATTCTTGTACTAGTATCTCCGAGCCAATACTATATTGGCAATATTGCCATCACCCTTTCCCTATTTTCATGAGGCTACATTTCCTTGTATTCATTTTCATTTTACTTTCAATCGCCCACTCAGAGATCAGGTTCAGGTCATCTTGAAGTACTGCGTTGTCTTGTGAGTAATGAACCTTCGACATATTACACAATCATCCGGAATCCGCAATCTTATCGGTGTTGTGGAGAAAGTGAACTAAAGCTCGTTCGAGCAATCGACTTCCTGTAGAAAAATAGAAAGTGTTTTGATTTACATAGTTTGGTGTTTGTTACCTTAGAGTGTAATATCTTTTGTTGTTGTCTTTGGATGCGATGTGGAGTTGTGTTAATAAAATAGTGATTACCGTATATTAAAATGATTTGGTATGGTATATAACTGGCGACCGTGACAGGATTACTGGCAAACTCAACGTCAAATAAATCAGAACAACGATGACCGAACGTCGAGTATTGCGCGGCGTATTTACACGTGAGGTAAATAAGCTTGAAGAACTGTTGGCGCTTGCTGATGGTGACCACGTGGAGATTCGTAGCAGATATGCTTCACTTGTGGAACGCTACGAGAAGTTAAGACGTCTGGATGATGAAGTATACAATGAGCTGCTGCAAAGGGAAGACCTAGAAGACATCGTGCTTGAAACAGAGATCAATAATTTTAGTGAGTACGACCTGAAATATTTTAAGGTTTGCGAAAAGGTGCAGGCCTTACAGTTGGAGATCAAGCCGTTTCTGAAAATACGAGTAACTGTTCACATACTTCTAATCAGAGACTACTAAGACTACCACAACTAGAACTGAAAAAAATTAATGGAATCGTGAAGTGCTGGATTGGGTTTTGGGCGTAATTTACTAAAATACATGAAGATAGCAGTCTGTAATGGTTAATTAGTTAGTGCCCCATGTTGGTAGCGACAAATGAAACGTTTTGCTAGCCAACACTGTTGGGTGATAAATGTAACTGTTTACCTTTGCCTAAGCTATGTTGTTTTAATGGGCGCCAAGACCTCAACGCAATGTTGAAATCTAAATTTGTATTTAACAACGTCTAGCTCTGGCAGAACACCTTCAAGACTCTATTCACTCAGATCGTGGTATGATTTGATCATTAACCCAACAAACAATTGTATCAGGAGAAGGAATTGGTCTATATCTAATGCTACCTACTGAAAGCAAAGATTGCATTGTAAAAGAAATGAATTTATTATATAAAACAAGTATAGCAAAATTAATAATAATAATAACTATAAAATTTAAATTGGAGCGTTGTGATTTGAATATTACCGATAGAAAATTACGTGAAAACGGAGTCTGATAAATTGATTTTACTCTTATTTCCAAGCTATGAAGTTACTGAAATATGAAATGTAAAACAAAGAAAAATGAGAGATTGCGTATTTCTGCGTCATTTGCGCTTACCATTGGAAATAGCCAAGGCATTTCCCTCGTACTTGCTGATTCTGTAAGCTTCCCACAGTCTCCTGGACGTCGTCATCTCCGTCGGAATTTGATGATATTCTGGTAGATTAGATAATTCTATGGTCCGTACCTCGGACCCAAACACTCGTACAACCGCACTGGTTAAGTTTTGCAAAAGTTAGTCTTCAACTCCACTGAACATCGGAGCGACACGCACTTGCAACCGTACACCGCAAGTTCTACACAGATTGTTCCTAACTCCACCGAACATCGGAGCCACACGCACGCGCATCCATACTCGTCAAGTATTTCACAGATAGTCCTCGTCCCACGGAACATCGGAGCGACTCCCGCGTATATCCACACTCGGCAAGAACTATACAGATTGTTCTCGTTTCACGGCGCGTCGAACGATATATCCACACGTCGGCTCCCCCACTCTTCAGTCCCCACTAGCTTACGTTGTCTCCGCTGATTGGGTGCACCCCACGCGCTATACTCCCCTCCTCTGGGTCATTACACTCGGCGGCAGGGTTCCGTTTCAACAATTCGCCTTTTCTAGACCTTGCGACCCAGCCTTGCGTAATACTTCTCAACAGGAATCAGCTTGTACTTGAAATCCCAGTGAGTCACGTCTCTCGATATACCCTAACTGACGAAAACTCCGTAAAATTCCGTAATCACATAATTTTCTATAATATTGTCGTTCGTAATAATTTGCTTGATAGCGTTTTCTAAGACATAGAAAACCTATCTGAATGCTAATAATTTTTATAAAATGCTCCGAAAATACCTTAATAATAATTATAATAAATTAATAATAATAATAAATTACCATGAAAAATTCTCTTGGCTGAACAATTTGCCGCGTAAATAAATATAGAATGGCTTCCTACTGACTTATGCCAGTTGCATAAAACCCCTCGAAAAACACGTTACATATTCGCCTCGGATCATCGGATGATTTACCGTGACGACGGTCCATTATCCGATTATCCCAGACACGTTAATAAACCCCATCCAAAATACATATTACATAAACGAAATCACCCTAAATTACAGATATATACACTCATATTTTTTCTTCACGCACTTTGCGTCAAAGTTTGTTGTCACTATGGATTGCACTTTGCAACCAGTCCAATGTTTTACATATGGAATAGTGTTCCACGGATATTTCCGCCTCTCAAATTTCTCTATGTTGGAGAAATAGACATAATTAATGTGTGAGCACTATGTATTTATGATGTCATATCACACGCATTGAAGGTGTTCTGATATATTTATATCACCCTAGAACTTCCTAATTTCACTGGAGGTCCCCTCCTTATGGTGACATTTAATTCCACTTATCACTGAGCACACGATCACACTATTGTGGCAGCGCCTCGTGACCATAATACTTAATCTCTCTTTGAAGTAGATTAAATTAATATTGACTTCTGAAAAAAAAACAGTAAATGTGCATTACATATAACACCAAATATTTCTGTGCCGTAATCGCCCTGTCTTGTTAAGTTCCCGTTAACCATATTCTACTTAATACTAGTTCTCAACACAGACCATTTCTCCTCACACAAATAATACCATTGTACAAATTATCTTAAATTACACACTTACAAATCTTACATGGCGAGGCCGTAAACAGAAATCACGTGTGCTGATATGTATGAGTTTCATGAAGGACTGTCTCGCATTCTGATGGCCCATCTTTTATCTCGTGGACGCCTTAAGCTAACAAGCCCTATTCAAGCGCTCCCCCATCTCTTGGAGATAAATGGGAACCCATCAGCGCTGCCAAAAATGGCCTTGGTGCATCGAGACAATTTAGTGCTCAACAGCATCCGACAATCCCGTCATATTTCCCTGTACCTTAAAAACTCTCATTTACTTACATACTACCCCCCTGTGTGACTTCTGATACGCCTGCCTGGAAGACCAGATCTTCCACGCACCAGACACCACACTTACTCATTTGATAGGCTGGCTCGCCAGCTAAACACACTCACTTTATGACACCTATTTTCGTAGACTATGTATATTATACGTCCCGTATAATCTGTTTCCCTCACTATTCTCCAGCACATATGCTGTTTTTCCAATACGTTTGGAAACTATAAATGTTTCTGCGTCACCTGCTTCCAACCTTGCAAATGGCTCCCTTTAAATGAACGTCATCACGTTGCTCCACTAGCATATTTCTCAGTGTCTGTAACGATGCCCTGTTGCTACTGTCCACACATGCACATATTAAAATACCGTCCTCTGCTTTAACCACAGGATAATCCCTACATAAATTAGTGTCCCTCGATAGCATGTCTGCAAGAATGTTATCTTTACCTTTAATATATTTTACTGTGAATTCGTATTCCTGCAGAGCAAGAATCCACCTACTAACTCTGTTAGAACTGAGTTTACAAGTCCTCATATACAGTAATGCATAGTGATCTGTGTGGATCTCAAATTTCCCCCCTACTAAATACATTCTAAATTTCCCTAAACTGAAAACAATACCTAATAGCTCTAACTCAGTAATCGTGTATCTTTTCTCCGCTGCTGTCAGTCCTCGCGAGGCTAAAGATACAATGCACAGATTACCCTCATCATCTTTCTGACATAATACTCCAGCAATGCCTATATGTGAAGCATCTGTCATAACCACATATTCCTTATCTTTTAACGGATATTTCAGCACTACAGCTTTCTCAAAACCTTCCTTCAGCGCTCTAAAAGCCTGATCATGCTTGGACTCCCATCTCCACCGAGTCCCACTTTTAAGCGATTCCCTGAATGGTTCTACCAACCCTGAGTATTTAAGAACGAACCTCCTGAAAAAGTTGCAAATTCCCAGGTAAGTTTTTAACTGTTTAACATTCTGTGGCACCTCTGCGTTAAGTATCATATTAACCCTACTTTCTTCTGGTGTTACACCTCTACTCGACACTCTATGACCTAAAAATGTCACTTCTGACTGACAGAATGACGACTTAGACAGCTTCAAAGTGAACCCTGCCTGATCTAACTTCAGAAAAACTATATTTAAATGACGTAGATGCTCCTCAAAACTGCGTGAACTAATTACCATATCATCTATGTAAATGGTTACAAACTCTCCTGTGTCATCCCCTAATGCGATGTTTAAAGCCCTAATTAAAGCTGCTGAACTACTCTTTAACCCATAAGGTGTTCTACAAAATTGATAAAGGTTATATTTATGACTAAAAGCTGTAAATGGTCTATCTTCGTACATAAGTGGCACTTGCCAAAAACTGGAACTCAAATCTACACAAGTGAAATACTTCTTCCCCTCAAATGTTTGCATTAATTCCTCTATTGACATAGATTTCAGCTGATCTGAACTAATTCTACTGTTAACCAAACGAGCGTCTAAACAAATACGAACAGTGCCGTCGGTCTTGGGTACCGTGATCAAAGAATTAACATATGGACTGTTAGAATGCTCAATAATCCCATCTTCAAGCATCTGATTAATTTGTGCCTCAACTGCACTCTGATAAGCGAAAGGTACAGGATATCTATGTCCTGTGAATACTGACCTATCAATAACGTTCAATGAATGTGTATAGCAATTGGCCATACCAATGCGATCCTCAAAAACTCTCCTATTACACCATAACACATCATAGAGCCGAACACACTGTTCATCCTCTATATTTCCCTGAAATGCAGCCTCACGTAACGAGTCCTCTAGACTTCCGTTCGTAATCACACTGCCCACAAAACATGGAGAACCCCGCTCTACGGCTGGCGATATCTCATTTAAAGTACACATCACACCTACAATACTACTCCTCTGAATATGGTCATTGAACGCTACTTCTACTTCAGAATCTCCCCATTTAAATTTCAAACTCCCTACATCATAACATAAGTTACCAGACACTCTACTTAGCCACTCTGAACCCAAGATAACACTGAATACTAAATTTGGAATTACCAGACAAATCTGCTTCTCTACATGATTATTAATTTTAATGTCTACTAAAACTTGCTTAGAAATTACTTTAGACCTCTTCCCAACAGCTGTGATAACAAAAGTGCTTTTAATTGGCATCTCCTCAAAATTTACTCCAGTTCCTTTCATTTTATCATAAAATGCACTACTTATGCAACTCTTCATACAACCACTATCAATTAAAACATCTGTGTACGCCTCGGACACGTTAAATTTAACTATGGGGCTCTTACTAACCACTTCCTGAATAATACCTTCATCATTTAGTTCATGTAATAATTCATTTCTTACATTTAGGTCATAGGGTTCCTGTATAATTGTATGGACAGGGCATGCTACAGACTGAGATTCTGACCTTACTTCGCAGCCTGGTTCGCGTTTAAAGAACCGCTACAGCTGGCCGTAGTACTACTAACAACTGAACTGGTCTGGTTGTTCTGGGCTGTGTTGTCATTGTTTGGCTGTATATTACTACCACTAGGCTGTCCTCTTCCTTGACCCCTATTCTGGTTGTAATTATTGTCATTATAATTTCTCCCTTGATTTCCCCTGAAATCATTGTTCCTCCCTTGATTTCCCCTGTAATCATCGTTCCTCCCTTTATTTCCCCTGAAATCATTGTTCCTCCCTTGATACTGATTACCATAGCCATTTCCTCTGTTCTGATTTAGCTGATTATTATTATTTCTATTTTGAGCGTTGGCCCCTTCGCCACCGTTCCCTTGAACTTCCTGATGCCTGGCTTCGTTAGGTCTATTATTATTATTACCCTGGATCCTATTGAAATTGTCCTCATAACCCCCTCTCCCTAGTGCATCAAATGTGCTTAACAAATTTTCTACTTGTGATATAGTCTTTACATTCTGGATACAAGCAGCCTCCTTGATCCTATAGGGAAAGTGCCTAAGTAGCAACCTTACCACATCACTTTCCTCCTTCAAGCCATCCAGATATTTACACACTAATACCTGCCCTAAAAAGTATTCGGTCATGGTGGAGCTTCCTTTAGGGTTATATTTACCACACACTACTCCCTCACGATGCTGCGACTGAATAACCTCATTCCAGAACTTTTCCCAGAATTTCATTTTAAAATCATTGATATCAGTAAACTTGTCTCTGTAGACAGCAAACCAATTCCTTGTTTCCCCCACAAACACTTGTTCTAAAATTTCAACTACCTGGCACCACTCAATACTACCATTTTCCAACCTCTCCCCGAATTTATTTTCTATAGTGTTCATGAACTCCATTGGGCACCCCTGTCGATTGCTGAACTTACCCAGTTCTACCTCACTGTGTGTGCTATTCACAAAAACTGGCCTATTCTGACTATTTTCTTGCCTGATCCTAGCTTTTAATTTTAATTCTAATTCTGCGATTTTCTCCTCAGCCTTCCTCTCAATACTGTTTACTGTTAATTTAATGTTTCCTTCTGATTCTTCTACTTTATCATATAGCTTTGCTTGTTTCTCCTCAATCTGGCTAATGCTCTCTCTATTACTCTCTCTTAAATCATTTACTTCTGCAACTATTTGCGAGTGGACTTTCTCAATTCTACCCCCCAGCTGTTCCTTAACCTCTTTAGTTGCTACCTGAATTTTGTCAATTTCTCCCCCCAATTGCTTTTTGACCTGCTGTGTTTCCAGTTGCACTAGTTCTTTTAAATTTTCAGCCTGTGTACTGATTCTAATTTCTAACTCCTCCTGTACTTTTCCTAATTTCTTGTCTACATCTGCAATGATCTCTTTAACCTTCTCTTCCATTACTCCTCTGATTTCTCCTCTAATCTGCTCCATTTTCACACTAATTTCCTTGTTGTTCTTATCTAATTTTGCATTATTCTGTTCTAATTTATTATTTAAAGCTTCTGTACTTTCTTTATTTTCCCTACTGTTTTGTTCTAATTTTGCATTATTCTGTTCTAATTTTGCATTTAAAGCTTCTGTACTTTCTTTATTTTCCCTACTGTTTTGTTCTAATTTTGCATTTAAGGCATCTGTACTTTCTTTATTTTCCCTACTGTTTTGTTCTAATTTAGCGTTGTTTTGTTCCAGTTTAGCATTTAAAGCGTCACTACTAACTTTGTTCTGATACATGAACTCGAGAAGTAAAGTTTTTAATTCTTGTTGGCCGCCTACACTCCCTGTTTCAGTATCGGGATTTACCTCCGCTACCCCGGTACTACCATCACTCGACATACTGCTCGTATCATCACTCTCCAGTTGATGACCACTACGTAACCTCATCTGTCTTTCTTTCTCATCCCCCATAATGATATACACTGATAAAGACAAATAACCCCCAAAATACAGGCACAGAAATATATACCCTTCTCCTTCCACAAATGTTATTAGGTTTTCAGCCCCAAGTTGTCGGCGACAAATGTAATGGTTAATTAGTTAGTGCCCCATGTTGGTAGCGACAAATGAAACGTTTTGCTAGCCCACACTGTTGGGTGATAAATGTAACTGTTTACCTTTGCCTAAGCTATGTTGTTTTAATGGGCGCCAAGACCTCAACGCAATGTTGAAATCTAAATTTGTATTTAACAACGTCTAGCTCTGGCAGAACACCTTCAAGACTCTATTCACTCAGATCGTGGTATGATTTGATCATTAACCCAACAAACAATTGTATCAGGAGAAGGAATTGGTCTATATCTAATGCTACCTACTGAAAGCAAAGATTGCATTGTAAAAGAAATGAATTTATTATATAAAACAAGTATAGCAAAATTAATAATAATAATAACTATAAAATTTAAATTGGAGCGTTGTGATTTGAATATTACCGATAGAAAATTACGTGAAAACGGAGTCTGATAAATTGATTTTACTCTTATTTCCAAGCTATGAAGTTACTGAAATATGAAATGTAAAACAAAGAAAAATGAGAGATTGCGTATTTCTGCGTCATTTGCGCTTACCATTGGAAATTGCCAAGGCATTTCCCTCGTACTTGCTGATGCTGTGAGCTTCCCACAGTCTCCTGGACGTCGTCATCTCCGTCGGAATTTGATGATATTCTGGTAGATTAGATAATTCTATGGTCCGTACCTCGGACCCAAACACTCGTACAACCGCACTGGTTAAGTTTTGCAAAAGTTAGTCTTCAACTCCACTGAACATCGGAGCGACACGCACTTGCAACCGTACACCGCAAGTTCTACACAGATTGTTCCTAACTCCACCGAACATCGGAGCCACACGCACGCGCATCCATACTCGTCAAGTATTTCACAGATAGTCCTCGTCCCACGGAACATCGGAGCGACTCCCGCGTATATCCACACTCGGCAAGAACTATACAGATTGTTCTCGTTTCACGGCGCGTCGAACGATATATCCACACGTCGGCTCCCCCACTCTTCAGTCCCCACTAGCTTACGTTGTCTCCGCTGATTGGCTGCACCCCACGCGCTATACTCCCCTCCTCTGGGTCATTACACTCGGCGGCAGGGTTACGTTTCAACAATTCGCCTTTTCTAGACCTTGCGACCCAGCCTTGCGTAATACTTCTCAACAGGAATCAGCTTGTACTTGAAATCCCAGTGAGTCACGTCTCTCGATATACCCTAACTGACGAAAACTCCGTAAAATTCCGTAATCACATAATTTTCTATAATATTGTCGTTCGTAATAATTTGCTTGATAGCGTTTTCTAAGACATAGAAAACCTATCTGAATGCTAATAATTTTTATAAAATGCTCCGAAAATACCTTAATAATAATTATAATAAATTAATAATAATAATAAATTACCATGAAAAATTGTCTTGGCTGAACAATTTGCCGCGTAAATAAATATAGAATGGCTTCCTACTGACTTATGCCAGTTGCATAAAACCCCTCGAAAAACACGTTACAAGTCTTAAAGATGAAGACAAATTTGTTTATTTGATTTAGTGTATGGAACCAGGTTCGTGTGCTCAGAAGTTGGTAGAAAACTTTCCACCTTCAAAGGAAAACTTCAAAAAGGCTATAGAATTGTTGAAGTCTAGGTATGGGAAGGATGAGTTACTCATTGAATACTATGTTAGGGAACTTTTATACTTGGTGTTAAAGAAGGATAGTTTAAGATCCATTGCCCAACTGTATGACAGTCTGGAAGAACAGTTGAGAGCGCTTGATTCCTTGGGAGTAACAAAGGAGAAATACGCTGGAATGTTATTTCCACTAGTAGAGAGTGCCTTGCCAGAGGTTATGTTTTTTTTTTGTCGTGTAGCCTCCTGAGAGGCCGAGTGCAGGTCTTTCTAGTCGACGCCCGTGGGCGACCTGCGCGTCGGGATGAGAGATGGAATGGATGATGATGAATGAAACTGGGCAAGGATGTGGAAGGAAGCGGCCGTGGCCTGTCAGAAGGTACTGTCCCAGCATTTGCCTGGTGTTGAAAATGGGAAACCACGGAAAACCATTTCAAGGACAGCCGACGGTGGGGCTCGAACCCACGCGTCTACCGAGTCAGCAGAGAGCTTGGCCCCTTGACCTAACGCGGCGCTTTAGCCCGTGTAGCCACTACTGTCGGTAGAGGTTATGTTTAGAACTTGGGACAGGTATCGTGTATCAAAAGAAACTTCTACCAAGGAACCTGACTGTTGCTTGACTGAATAGTTAGCCTTCTTAAAGACTGAGGTAGAAGGTGAAGAACGGCTTAAGCTAAGGCATAATTCTTTTCAAGTTAATGAAAGGACGGACCGAGTTTAGCAAGACTAAGAATAGGGAGTACCTTCAGCGGCTTCTTTAATTACCATAGAGGATGTTTCAGTTAGTAAGGGAAACAGAAATAACAAAGATACGGCTTGTATATTCTGTGACAGAACCTCACATCTTTCTCAAGACTGTGCTGTGGCTATTGATTGTTCTCTAGAAGAACGTCAAGGAACGTTAAAGAAAAAGGGAGCTTGTTTTAGGTGTCTACGACCGGGACATGTCAGTGTTAAGTGTAAGATGTTTGTGAAGTGCCCATTTTGCAAGGGGGAAACATTACGCTTTGATGTGTGCGAAGACAGCCTCATATGAACCAAAAGGTGATTCGGTTCCAAAAACAGTTAGCATGATGACAGGTAGTAATAATGGACATGTGACCTATCTGCAGAATTTAGTTGCTAGAGTAGTTGTTGGTGGAGTTCTGTGTGATAGTGGATCGCAGAGAAGCTACATAAGGATGTCTTGTGCTAAGGAATTAAAGATGGAACAAACTGGAAAGGTAACACTAAGTCAAGAATTATTTGGAGGTAGGAAAACAGCACCTGTTTGTTTCGATTCCTATCAAATAACTTTGCTGGGTATGAACGAGGAAAACAGATGTGAGGTTGCAGTGTTAGGCTCTGATAGTATCTGTGGAGGTGCTCCCCTAGTTGGTGCTGACTTGTTTAATTTACTGGGGGACAAGGGAGTTGAACTTCGTGAAGTTGGCCAAGATAATGGTGGCAACAGTACTGACATACAGGTATTGTTAGGAGCAGACGTGTGGGCTCAGATAATCACGCCAGACTTTGTACATGTAAACAAGAGTCTAGTGGCTGTGAGAACTTGTTTAGGGTGGACACTTATGGGCTCTTCTGAGATCACCTCAACTACTGCCTCGTCTTACACTCTACTTACTTTAACTTAATCAACAAGAGTGGCGGATTTGTGGGAAATTGAGATTTTGGGTATAAAATATCCTGGCGAACAGATAAGAAAAGGAAGAAAGGGAACAACAAGTTCAGATGTTCTTCCATAGGACTGTGAAGAGAGAAGAGGAATCTGGGCGTTACATTGTTAAACTACCCTGGATTGATAGTTGTACTTCTCTGGAAACGAATCGTGAAATTACACTGAAACGATTATTGAACACTTCAAGAAAGTTACGAGGGATGCAGAAATTTCAGGATTATGATGAGGTGTTACAGGAATGGGTAAACAGAGGGATTATCGAAGGTGTTGAAAACGAGGTTTTGGATGGACCTATACATTATTTGTCTCATAGAGCTGTGCTGAATGATGGCGGCGCTACAAAGATAAGGCCGGTGTTCGATGCTTCCAACAAAGGCAGAAATGGTTGCCTCGAGCCCGGACCCAACCTCATCGACCTTGTTCCATCAGTGCTGACCAATTTTCGAACCTATCCTATAGGTCTAATAGCTGATATAGACAAGGCATTCCTGAAGTTTATAATTGATCCTGAAGACAGGGATATGCTTCGTTTTCTCTGGTGGGATAATGATGAAACGTTATTTACTTTGCTCCACGTTGAGCGTACAAATGAGACGTTTTGCTAGCTCCTAACTGTTGGGTGAGAAATGTAACTGTTTACCTTTGCCTAAGCTATGTTGTTTTAATGGGCGCCAAGACCTCAACGCAATGTTGAAATCTAAATTTGTATTTAACAACGTCTAGCTCTGGCAGAACACCTTCAAGACTCTATTCACTCAGATCGTGGTATGATTTGATCATTAACCCAACAAACAATTGTATCAGGAGAAGGAATTGGTCTATATCTAATGCTACCTACTGAAAGCAAAGATTGCATTGTAAAAGAAATGAATTTATTATATAAAACAAGAATAGCAAAATTAATAATAATAAGTATAAAATTTAAATTGGAGCGTTGTGATTTGAATATTACCGATAGAAAATTACGTGAAAACGGAGTCTGATAAATTGATTTTACTCTTATTTCCAAGCTATGAAGTTACTGAAATATGAAATGTAGAACAAAGAAAATGAGAGATTGCGTATTTCTGCGTCATTGGCGCTTACCACTGGAAATTGCCAAAGCATTTCCCTCGTTCTTGAAGATGTTGTGAGCTTCCCACAGTCTCCTGGACGTCGTCATCTCCGTCGGAATTTGATGATATTCTGGTAGATTAGATAATTCTATGGTCCGTACCTCGGACCCAAACACTCGTACAACCAAGTTTTACAAAAGTTCGTCGCTAACTCCACTGAACATCGGAGCGACACGCACTTGCGACCGTACACCTCAAGTATTTCACAGATAGTCCTCTTCCACGGAACATCGGAGCGATTCCCGCGTATATCCACACTCGGCAAGAACTACACAGATTGTTCTTGTTTCACGGCGCGTCGAACGATATATGCACCTGTTGGCTCCCCCACCATGGTACCGACATCTAGCTTACGTCGTCGCCACTGATTGGCTGCACCCTACGCGCTAGATCCCCACTCCTTCCTCATTACACTCCGCGGGAGGGAGAAGTCGATTTCCGTTTCCACAATTCGCCTTTTCTAGACCTTGCGACCCAAGATTGCGTCATGCTCCTCGACAAGATTCAGCGTGTACTTGAAATCCCAGTGAGTCATCTCTCTCAAATACCCTAACTGACAAAACTCCGTAAAATTCCGTAATCAGATAATTTTCTATGATATCGTCGTTCGTAATAATTTGCTTGATAGCGTTTTCTAAGACATAGAAAACCTATCTGAATGCTAATAATTTTTATAAAATGCTCCGAAAATACCTTAATAATAATTATAATAAATTAATAATAATAATAATAATAAATTAACATGAAAAATTATCTTGGCTGAACAATTTGCCGCGTAAATAAATATAGAATGGCTTCCTACTGACTTATGCCAGTTGCATAAAACCCCACGAAAAATACGTTACATATTCGCCTCGGATCATCGGATGATTTACCGTGACGACGGTCCATTATCCGATTATCCCAGACACGTTAATAAACCCCATCCAAAATACATATTACATAAACGAAATCACCCTAAATTACAGATATATACACTCATATTTTTTCTTCACGCACTTTGCGTCAAAGTTTGTTGTCACTATGGATTGCACTTTGCAACCAGTCCAATGTTTTACATATGGAATAGTGTTCCACGGATATTTCCGCCTCTCAAATTTCTCTATGTTGGAGAAATAGACATAATTAATGTGTGAGCACTATGTATTTATGATGTCATATCACACGCATTGAAGGTGTTCTGATATATTTATATCACCATAGAACTCCCTAATTTCACTGGAGGTCCCCTCCTTATGGTGACATTTAATTCCACTTATCACTGAGCACACGATCACACTACTGTGGCAGCGCCTCGTGACCATAATACTTAATCTCTCTTTAAAGTAGATTAAATGAATATTGACTTCTGAAAAAAAAACAGTAAATGCGCATTACATATAACACCAAATATTTCTGTGCCGTAATCGCCCTGTCTTGTTAAGTTCCCGTTAACCATATTCTACTTAATACTAGTTCTCAACACAGACCATTTCTCCTCACACACATAATACCATTGTACAAATTATCTTAAATTACACACTTACAAATCTTACATGGCGAGGCCGTAAACAGAAATCACGTGTGCTGATATGTATGAGTTTCATGAAGGACTGTCTCGCATTCTGATGGCCCATCTTTTATCTCGTGGACGCCTTAAGCTAACAAGCCCTATTCAAGCGCTCCCCCATCTCTTGGAGATAAATGGGAACCCATCAGCGCTGCCAAAATGGCCTTGGTGCATCGAGACAATTTAGTGCTCAACAGCATCCGACAATCCCGTCATATTTCCCTGTACCTTAAAAACTCTCATTTACTTACATACTACCCCCCTGTGTGACTTCTGATACGCCTGCCTTAAGACCAGATCTTCCACGCACCAGACACCACACTTACTCATTTGATAGGCTGGCTCGCCAGCTAAACACACTCACTTTATGACACATATTTTCGTAGACTATGTATATTATACGTCCCGTATAATCTGTTTCCCTCACTATTCTCCAGCACATATGCTGTTTTCCCAATACGTTTGGAAACTATAAATGGGCCCTCGTAGAGATAAAAGAACTTGGACATGACTTTCTCTAGCTTATTTGACTGTTTCGGCACTCTAAGTAAGACTCTGTCTCCCGGCTCGAATAGGTCAAATTTAGTTTCTTTTTGTTGGCGAATTCTCTTTTGTGCTGACTTAGATAAATTCTGTTTCGCCAACTGGACAGTGTAATCCATCCCCGGTTGCTTACCCTCATTTAATCCCAACACCCTCGCTAGTTCATTTTGTGGTCTTTTTCCGAAGTGAACTTCGTATGGCGTCAATTTCGTGCTCTCATGCTGGACAGAATTCAGCCAAGTCTCGACCTTGGGAAGATGTCCAACCCAGGCCGCATGCTTGTCATGCACTAGAGTCCGAAAAAGACGAGCCACTTCCCTTAATGGACGCTCTGCAGAATTACCCTGAGGGTACCTTACAGAGGAATGAACGTGTGTTATACCGGCTTCCTGCATACTGGTTCTCCATTTCTTTGCAGTAAACTGTGGTCCACTGTCAGATAGTATCCTGAGAGGAATGCCAAACTCAGGTACATACTTATTAATGATCAGACGGCTACACGCTAGTCCCGTGGCTTTCCTTAGCGGATATAGCTTGACATACTTACTAAAAGCGTCAATAACTATAAAAATGTACTCGTAGCCGTACTGTCCTTTAACGATCGGGCCAAATAAATCCACACACAGTAGTTCGCCTGGACTACTGGTGAGAACTGCAGATCTCTCCCCCACTAAATATTTAACTGGATATTTACTCCTTTGACAGGTGTCACACTTAGCTAAAATCCTCCTAACGTCCCTTCCCATTTTACTCCAAATAAAGTCACGACCAATTTCATAGAAGACCTTGGCAGCACCAAAGTGTCCTAATTCCCTATGAATGAACCAAATTAGCTCCTCCCGCAAAGTGGCAGGAACACATATTGCCCACCGATTATTCCTACATTTCCTTGCAAGAAGCCCATCCTGCATCTTGTACGTGAACCGTCCTACTTTCACATACTCTTCTTCACCTATTTCCAACCTAGCCAGTGGCTCCTTTAACTTAACGTCATCACGTTGCTCCACTAGCATATTTCTCAGTGTCTGTAACGATGCCCTGTTGCTACTGTCCACACATGCACATATTAAAATACCATCCTCTGCTTTAACCACAGGATAATCCCTACATAAATTAGTGTCCCTCGATAGCATGTCTGCAAGAATGTTATCTTTACCTTTAATATATTTTACTGTGAATTCGTATTCCTGCAGAGCAAGAATCCACCTACTAACTCTGTTAGAACTGAGTTTACAAGTCCTCATATACAGTAATGCATGGTGATCTGTGTGGATCTCAAATTTCCCCCCTACTAAATACATTCTAAATTTCCCTAAACTGAAAACAATACCTAAAAGCTCTAACTCAGTAATCGTGTATCTTTTCTCCGCTGCTGTCAGTCCTCGCGAGGCTAAAGATACAATGCACAGATTACCCTCATCATCTTTCTGACATAATACTCCAGCAATGCCTATATGTGAAGCATCTGTCATAACCACATATTCCTTATCTTTTAACGGATATTTCAGCACTACAGCTTTCTCAAAACCTTCCTTCAGCGCTCTAAAAGCCTGATCATGCTTAGACTCCCATCTCCACCGAGTCCCACTTTTAAGCAATTCCCTGAATGGTTCTACCAACCCTGAGTATTTAAGAACGAACCTCCTGAAAAAGTTGCAAATTCCCAGGTAAGTTTTTAACTGTTTAACATTCTGTGGCACCTCTGCGTTAAGTATCTTATTAATCCTACTTTCCTCTGGTGTTACACCTCTACTCGACACTCTATGACCTAAAAATGTCACTTCTGACTGACAGAATGACGACTTAGACAGCTTCAAAGTGAACCCTGCCTGATCTAACTTCTGAAAAACTATATTTAAATGACATAGATGCTCCTCAAAACTGCGTGAACTAATTACCATATCATCAATGTAAATGGTTACAAACTCTCCTGTGTCATCCCCTATTGCGATGTTTAAAGCCCTAATTAAAGCTGCTGAACTACTCTTTAACCCATAAGGTGTTCTACAAAATTGATAAAGGTTATATTTATGACTAAAAGCTGTAAATGGTCTATCTTCGTACATAAGTGGCACTTGCCAAAAACTGGAACTCAAATCTACACAAGTGAAATACTTCTTCCCCTCAAATGTTTGCATTAATTCCTCTATTGACATAGATTTCAGCTGATCTGAACTAATTCTACTGTTAACCAAACGAGCGTCTAAACAAATACGAACAGTGCCGTCGGTCTTGGGTACCGTGATCAAAGAATTAACATATGGACTGTTCGAGTGCTCAATAATCCCATCTTCAAGCATCTGATTAATTTGTGCCTCAACTGCACTCTGATAAGCGAAAGGTACAGGATATCTATGTCCTGTGAATACTGACCTATCAATAACGTTCAATGAATGTGTATAGCAATTGGCCATACCAATGCGATCGTCAAAAACTCTCCTATTACACAATAACACATCATAGAGCCGAACACACTGTTCATCCTCTATATTTCCCTGAAATGCAGCCTCACGTAACGAGTCCTCTAGACTTCCGTTCGTAATCACACTGCCCACAAAACATGGAGAACCCCGCTCTACGGCTGGCGATATCTCATTTAAAGTACAAATCACACCTACAATACTACTCCTCTGAATATGGTCATTGAACGCTACTTCTACTTCAGAATCTCCCCATTTAAATTTCAAACTCCCTACATCATAACATAAGTTACCAGACACTCTACTTAGCCACTCTGAACCCAAGATAACACTGAATACTAAATTTGGAATTACAAGGCAAATCTGCTTCTCTACATGATTATTAATTTTAATGTCTACTAAAACTTGCTTAGAAATTACTTTAGACCTCTTCCCAACAGCTGTGATAACAAAAGTGCTTTTAATTGGCATCTCCTCAAAATTTACTCCAGTTCCTTTCATTTTATCATAAAATGCACTACTTATGCAACTCTTCATACAACCACTATCAATTAAAACATCTGTGTACGCCTCGGACACGTTAAATTTAACTATGGGGCTCTTACTAACCACTTCCTGAATAATACCTTCATCATTTAGTTCATGTAATAATTCATTTCTTACATTTAGGTCATAGGGTTCCTGTATAATTGTATGGACAGGGCATGCTACAGACTGAGATTCTGACCTTACTTCGCAGCCTGGTTCGCGTTTAAAGAACCGCTACAGCTGGCCGTAGTACTAGTTACTACTGCACTGGTCTGGTTGTTCTGAGTTGTGTTGTCATTGTTTGGCTGTATATTACTACCACTAGGCTGTCCTCTTCCTTGACCCCTATTCTGGTTGTAATTATTGTCATTATAATTTCTCCCTTGATTTCCCCTGAAATCATTGTTTCTCCCTTGATTTCCCCTGTAATCATTGTTCCTCCCTTGATACTGATTACCATAGCCATTTCCTCTGTTCTGATTTAGCTGATTATTATTATTTCTATTTTGAGCATTGGCCCCTTCGCCACCGTTCCCTTGAACTTCCTGATGCCTGGCTTCATTAGGTCTATTATTATTATTACCCTGGTTCCTATTGAAATTGTCCTCATAACCCCCTCTCCCTAGTGCATCAAATGTGCTTAACAAACTTTCTACTTGTGATATAGTCTTTACATTCTGGATACAAGCAGCCTCCTTGATCCTATAGGGAAAGTGCCTAAGTAGCAACCTTACCACATCACTTTCCTCCTTCAAGCCATCCAGATATTTACACACTAATACCTGCCCTAAAAAGTATTCGGTCATGGTGGAGCTTCCTTTAGGGTTATATTTACCACACACTACTCCCTCACGATGCTGCGACTGAATAACCTCATTCCAGAACTTTTCACAGAATTTTATTTTAAAATCATTCATATCAGTAAACTTGTCTCTGTAGACAGCAAACCAATTCCTCGTTTCCCCCACAAACACTTGTTCTAAAATTTCAACTACCTGGCACCACTCAATACTACCATTTTCCAACCTCTCCCCGAATTTATTTTCTATAGTGTTCATGAACTCCATTGGGCACCCCTGTCGATTGCTGAACTTACCCAGTTCTACCTCCCTGTGTTTGCTATTCACCAAAACTGGCCTATTCTGACTATTTTCTTGCCTGATCCTAGCTTTTAATTTTAATTCTAATTCTGCGATTTTCTCCTCAGCCTTCCTCTCAATACTGTTTACTGTTAATTTAATGTTTCCTTCTGATTCTTCTACTTTATCATATAGCTTTGCTTGTTTCTCCTCAATCTTGCTAATGCTTTCCCTATTACTCTCTCTTAAATCATTTACTTCTGCAACTACTTGTGAGTGGACTTTCTCAATTCTACCCCCCAGCTGTTCCTTAACCTCTTTAGTAGCTACCTGAATTTTGTCAATTTCTCCCCCCAATTGCTTTTTGACCTGCTGTGTTTCCAGTTGCACTAGTTCTTTTAAATTTTCAGCCTGTGTACTGATTCTAATTTCCAACTCCTCCTGTACTTTTCCTAATTTTCTGTCTACATCTGCAATAATCTCTTTAGCCTTTTCTTCCATCACCCCCCGGATCTCACCTCTAATCAGTTCGAATTTGTCACTCATTTCCCTACTGTTTTGTTCTAATCTGGCGTTTAAACTATCGCTCAATTCCCTATTACTCTCTTTATTTTCCCTACTGTTTTGTTCTAGTTTAGCGTTATTCTGTTCTAATTTTGCATTTAAAGCTTCTGTACTTTCTTTATTTTCCCTACTGTTTTGTTCTAGTTTAGCGTTATTCTGTTCTAACTTTGCATTTAAAGCTTCTGTACTTTCTTTATTTTCCCTACTGTTTTGTTCTAGTTTAGCGTTATTCTGTTCTAACTTTGCATTTAAAGCTTCTGTACTTTCTTTATTTTCCCTACTGTTTTGTTCTAGTTTAGCGTTATTCTGTTCTAACTTTGCATTTAAAGCTTCTGTACTTTCTTTATTTTCCCTACTGTTTTGTTCTAATTTAGCGTTATTCTGTTCTAACTTTGCATTTAAGGCATCACTACTAACTTTGTTCTGATACATAAACTCGAGAAGTAAAGTTTTTAATTCTGGTTGGCCGCCTACACTCCCTGTTTCAGTATCGGGATTTACCTCCGCTACCCCGGTACTACCATCACTCGACATACTGCTCGTATCATCACTCTCCCGTTGATGACCACTACGTAACCTCATCTGTCTTTCTTTCTCATCCCCCATAATGATATACACTGATAAAGACAAATAACCCCCAAAATACAGGCACAGAAATATATACCCTTCTCCTTCCACAAATGTTATTAGGTTTTCAACCCCACGTTGGGCGCCAAATGTAATGGTTATTAGTGCCCCACGTTGGGCGCCAAGTGAAACGTTATTTACTTTGCTCCACGTTGAGCGTACAAATGAGACGTTTTGCTAGCTCCTAACTGTTGGGTGAGAAATGTAACTGTTTACCTTTGCCTAAGCTATGTTGTTTTAATGGGCGCCAAGACCTCAACGCAATGTTGAAATCTAAATTTGTATTTAACAACGTCTAGCTCTGGCAGAACACCTTCAAGACTCTATTCACTCAGATCGTGGTATGATTTGATCATTAACCCAACAAACAATTGTATCAGGAGAAGGAATTGGTCTATATCTAATGCTACCTACTGAAAGCAAAGATTGCATTGTAAAAGAAATGAATTTATTATATAAAACAAGAATAGCAAAATTAATAATAATAAGTATAAAATTTAAATTGGAGCGTTGTGATTTGAATATTACCGATAGAAAATTACGTGAAAACGGAGTCTGATAAATTGATTTTACTCTTATTTCCAAGCTATGAAGTTACTGAAATATGAAATGTAGAACAAAGAAAATGAGAGATTGCGTATTTCTGCGTCATTGGCGCTTACCACTGGAAATTGCCAAAGCATTTCCCTCGTTCTTGAAGATGTTGTGAGCTTCCCACAGTCTCCTGGACGTCGTCATCTCCGTCGGAATTTGATGATATTCTGGTAGATTAGATAATTCTATGGTCCGTACCTCGGACCCAAACACTCGTACAACCAAGTTTTACAAAAGTTCGTCGCTAACTCCACTGAACATCGGAGCGACACGCACTTGCGACCGTACACCTCAAGTATTTCACAGATAGTCCTCTTCCACGGAACATCGGAGCGATTCCCGCGTATATCCACACTCGGCAAGAACTACACAGATTGTTCTTGTTTCACGGCGCGTCGAACGATATATGCACCTGTTGGCTCCCCCACCATGGTACCGACATCTAGCTTACGTCGTCGCCACTGATTGGCTGCACCCTACGCGCTAGATCCCCACTCCTTCCTCATTACACTCCGCGGGAGGGAGAAGTCGATTTCCGTTTCCACAATTCGCCTTTTCTAGACCTTGCGACCCAAGATTGCGTCATGCTCCTCGACAAGATTCAGCGTGTACTTGAAATCCCAGTGAGTCATCTCTCTCAAATACCCTAACTGACAAAACTCCGTAAAATTCCGTAATCAGATAATTTTCTATGATATCGTCGTTCGTAATAATTTGCTTGATAGCGTTTTCTAAGACATAGAAAACCTATCTGAATGCTAATAATTTTTATAAAATGCTCCGAAAATACCTTAATAATAATTATAATAAATTAATAATAATAATAATAATAAATTAACATGAAAAATTATCTTGGCTGAACAATTTGCCGCGTAAATAAATATAGAATGGCTTCCTACTGACTTATGCCAGTTGCATAAAACCCCACGAAAAATACGTTACAATGATAAGATCACCACTTTTCGACATTGCCGGGTGGTTATTGATGTTTGTTACAGTCCCTTCCTATTGGTTTCCGTACTGAACAACTTTCTGGAAGAGCCCCCAACTCATTTGAAGGAAGTAGCTACATAAATGAAACCTGTATTTTATGTGGGCAACTGTCTTACTAGAGTCGCTTCAATGGAAGAAATTGGACCCTTTATTTAAAAGGCACAAGAATTGATGTTATCCGCAGGTTTCAATATGAGGGGATAGGTGAATTCCTTTGATTGTGGTGTTGGTAAAACAGCGAATGTCTTAGGACTTCGGTGGTATTGCGACGTAGATGAACTTGGTTGCAATTTCAACCCAACTACAGGTTAAGTAACCCGAAGAGTGGTACTATCCAACGTGCAGAAAATATTTGATCCGAATGGATTTTCGGCCCCAGTAACTCTTATTCCCTAGCTCATTCTACAGAAGACATGGCAGAGAAGTATAGGATGGGATGAGGTTTTACTGGGAGACATTTGTGAGGAATTCTGATGATGGACCCAGCAGTTGTGGTACCTACATGACTGTCGGATACCTTGAAGGATTTTCCTGAACGACAACAGCACTTTGCATGTATTTGTCGACTCTTTCAAAGGAGCGTTTGGTTGTTGCATATTTCTGAGAACAGAAGAAGAAAGTAAGATCAAACTGAGTCTTCTGATGGCTGAATCTAGAGTGGCGCCTCTATCCCGCCTTGAACTGATGGGAGCGCTCCTTGGAGTTAGAATGTCTCGGTTGAGGCTTCGATGCCTACACCGGAATGACATACACACGATGTTTTGGTCCGATTCAACAGTAGTCTTGGCTTGGATTGCTAATAAAGGGCTTTGGTCAGTGTTCGTAGAGAATCGGGTAAAGGAAATGCATGAGTACAGTAAGGCTAGTTCATGGAGACACATACCGGGCAGCCTCAATCCAGCAGATCTCCTGTCTAGAGGGTGTTCACCAACACAATTTTGGAGATCCAGATGGTGGGAGGGTCCGTCTTGGCTTAAATGTAAGGAAGAAGAATGGATATTGAATCGTCCTGAACCATTGTTGGAAGAAGTCAACAGGGAAAGTAGGAAAACAGTTTTAGCTGCTAAGAACACTGTTGTGGAAACGATTTTACTGCAATTAAGTTCTCGATTCTCTGGATACATTACAATTGTTAGGACCATTGCTTGGATATTGAGATTGAAACAACGGAATCGTAGAGGCCACGTATCTACGAAAATTGATAGCGAAGAGTTTCTCAATGCTGAGAAGAAACTGTACTTACTTATCCAGAATGAAACGCTTTATGAAGAAGAGAGAAAGGAACAATTGAAGAATCAGGACGTGTTCACAGACGATGAAGGAATTCTACGCATGAAGTCAAGAGTCATTGATTCTGACGACACTCCTGAGTATACCTATCCAGTTGTACTTCCATCAAAACATGTGATGGTTGAAAGAATGAATGAACAATTTCATCGGTTCCATAACCATGCTGGGACGCCCACACTACTTGTTTTGTTGCGCCAAAGGGTTTGGAAAAATTAGAGGAAGAAGGATGGTTTGTTCGGAAATGCGTGATCTCTCGTCGTAACTCTGCTAAGGGTTTTGAGGTACCTTTTCCTCCGTTGCCACAAGATCGAATCAAGGCATCGAATGTTTTCCAGATCACAGGCACAGACTTGGCCGGCCCTGTGTTTCCACGAGGAGGAGAAAAGGGATGGATTGTAATTGTGATTGTGCAGTTTATCGGGCTGTACATATGGAATTGATCACTTCACTTAGTACGGTTGCATATATCAAGCACTACGCCGATTGGTGGCAAAAAGAGGAAGAGTGAATACCATGTTTTCGGACAATGGGACGAATTTCAAAGGACTTCGCAGAACCATGGATCAATTGGATTGGACTGAAATAGAGCGGACGTGCAGCCTTCTGAAGATTAAATGGAAGCTGAACCCTCCCACGGCAGCCTGATAGGAAGGATTCTGGGAAAGGTTGATTAGGATTCTAAAGGATTTGCTTCGCCGTAATTTGGGTAAAGCTTGCCTAAATTATGAGGAAATGTGTAGTCTTCTGTGCGATTGTGAGAACCTGATGAACAACCGACCTTTGACTTATCTTTCTGAAGAAGATGAACTCAAGCCACTCAGACCCTCCATGTTCCTACAGAACCTAGAGGGTAATGATGTAACCGACTTAGACCAAATTCAATCCAGCAATTTAAACGACAGATGGCGTTATCTACAAGCTGCTCGGGAGAGCCTAAAAATCGCTTCAAAAAAGAATACTTGGGATTTCTCCGATCACGGAGCAAAAAGCAACAGGGATCCATACAAGTAGGAGACATAGTACTGGTGGATAGCGACAATAAGAAACGGATCAACTGGCCCTTAGGATAGCGGTGGAGCTCTTACCTGGAAGAGACAATGTGACTCGTCTGGTTAAAATTAAGACAGCAACTGGCATCGTACTTCGTCCAGTACAGCGACTTTATTCCTTAGATAAACTGTCTTCACAAAGGTGATTTTATCAACACTGCACAACACCGACTAATTGAGCCCCTTAATGAAGATATTCCCTGCAGTAACTATGGAACTGAAAACGACAGTGAATTCAAGACTCGTTGTGGTAGAACTGTTCGGCAACTCAAGAAACTAGACTTATAGTGGTTCACATTCCTGAGCTCAATATTGAACTATAATTTTGGAATGTTTACTTCAGTTTATGAGTGTGTGCTGTAAAACTGCCTTTTGAAAGGGGGGAGAATGTGGAGAAAAAAAACTAAAGCTCGTTCGAGCAATCGACTTCCTGTAGAAAAATAGACAGTGTTTTGATTTACATAGTTTGGAGTATGTTATCTTAGAGTGTAATATCTTTTGTTGTTGTCTTTGGATGCGATGTTGTGTTGTGTTAATAAAATAGTGATCACCGTATATTAAAATTCTTTGGTATGGTATAGGTGTATTACAACTGTGCAAGGCGGGAAGTTTGTAAATAAACCATGGGCTGGTAGATCCTCGCATGGTGAGGTTGTAAATAAAGCATGGGCTGGTGGATCGCTGGCATGGTGATATTGTGTGTAAATTATGGGCTGGTGGATCACTGGAATGGTGAGGCTGTATGTAAACCTAGGGCTGGTGGATCACTGGATTGGTGAGGCTGCATATAAACCATTGACTGGTGGATCACTGGCATAGTGAGGCTGTATGTGATCCATGGGCTGGTGAATCACGGGCATGGTGAGGCTGTATGTAAACCATGGACTGGTGGATCACTCTCATGGTGAGGCTGTATGTAAACCAAGGGCTGGTGGATCACTGTCATGGTGAGGCTGTATGTAAACCAAGGGCTGGTGGATCACTGGCATGGTGAAATTGTATGTAAACCATGGACCGGTGGATCACTGGCATGGTGAGGTTGTATGTAAACCATGGGCTGGTGGATCACGGGCATGGTGAGGCTGCATATAAACCATGGACTGGTGGATCACGGGCATGGTGAGGCTGTATGTAAACCATGGACTGGGGGATCACTCGCATGGTGAGGCTGTATGTAAACCATGGACTGGTGGATCACGGGCAAGGTGAGGCTGTATGTAAACCATGGACTGGTGGATCACTGGTATAGTGAGGCTGCATGTAAACCATGGGCTGGTGGATCACTGGCATGGTGAGGCTGTATGTAAACTATGGACTGGTGGATCACTGGCATGGTGAGGCTGTATGTAAACCATGGACTGGTGGATCACTGGCATGGTGAGGCTGTATGTAAACTATGGACTGGTGGATCACTGGCATGGTGAGGCTGTATGTAAACCATGGAATGGTGGATCACTGGCATGGTGAGGCTGTATGTAAACCATGGACTGGTGGATCACTGGCATGGTGAGGCTGTATGTAAACCATGGGCTGGTGGATCACTGGCATGGTGAAATTGTATGTAAATCATGGACTGGTGCATCACTGGTATGGTGAGGTTGTTTGTAAACCATGGGCTGGTTGATCACTGGCATGGTGAGGCTGCATATAAACGATGGACTGGTGGAACACGGGCATGGTGAGGCTGTATGTAAACCATGGGCTGGTGGATCACTGGCATGGTGAGGCTGTATGTAAACCATGGACTGGTGGATCACTGGCATGGTGAGGCTGTCTGTAAAACATGGACTGGTGGATCACGGGCATGGTGAGGCTGTATGTATACCATGGACTGGTGGATCACTGGCATGGTGAGGCTGTATGTAAACCATGGGCTGGTGGATCACTGGCATGGTGAGGCTGTATGTTAACTATGGGCTGGTGGATCACTGGCATGGTGAGGCTGTATGTAAACCATGGACTGGTTGATTACTGGCATGGTGAGGCTGTATGTAAACCATTGACTGGTGGATCACTGGCATGGTGAGGCTGTATGTAAACCATGGGCTGGTGGATCACTGGCATGGTGTGGTTCTATGTAAACCATGGACTGGTGGATCACTGGCATGGTGAGGCTGTATGTAAACCATGGACTGGTGGATCACTGGCATAGTAAGGCTGTATGTAAACCATGGACTGGTGGATCACTGGCAACGTGAGGCTGTATGTAAACCATGGGCTGGTGGATCACTGGCATGGTGTGGCTCTATGTATACCATGGACTGGTGGATCACTGGCATGGTGAGGCTGTATGTAAACCATGGACTGGTGGATCACTTGCATGGTGAGGCTGTTTGTACATCATGGACTGGTGGATCACTGACATGGTGCAGCTGTATGTAAACCATGGACTGGTGGATCACTGGCATGGGGACGCTGTATGTAAACCATGTGCTGGTGGATCACTGGCACGGTGAGGCTGTATGTAAACCATGGGTTGGTGGATCACTGGCACGGTGAGGCTGCATGTTAACCATGGGCTGGTGGATCACTGGCATGGTGAGGCTGTATGTAAACCATGGGCTGGTGGATCACTGGCATGGTGTGGCTGTATGTAAACCATGGGCTGGTGGATCACTGGCATGGTGTGGGGTTATGTAAACCATGGGCTGGTGGATCACTGGCACGGTGTGGCTGCATATAAACCACGGGCTGGTGGATCACTGGCATGGTGTGGTTGTATGTAAACCATGGGCTGGTGGATCACTGGCATGGTGAGGCTGTATGTAAACCATGGGCTAGTGGATCACTGGCACGGTGAGGCTGCATATAAACCATGGGCTGGTGGATCACTGGCATGGTGAGGCTGTATGTAAACTATGGACTGGTGGATCACTGGCATAGTGAGGCTGTATGTAAACCATGGACTGGTGGATCACTGGCAAGGTGAGGCTGTATGTAAACCATGGGCTGGTGGATCACTGGCATGGTGTGGCTCTATGTATACCATGGACTGGTGGATCACTGGCATGGTGGGGCTGCATGTAAACCATGGGCTAGTGGATCACTGGCACGGTGAGGCTGCATATAAACCATGGGCTGGTGGATCACTGGCATGGTGAGGCTGTATGTAAACCATGGGCTAGTGGATCACTGGATTGGTGAGGCTGCATATAAACCATTGACTGGTGGATCACTGGCATATTGAGGCTGTATGTGATCCATGGGCTGGTGGATCACGGGCATGGTGAGGCTGTATGTAAACCAAGGACTGGTGGATCACTCTCATGGTGAGGCTGTATATAAACCAAGGGCAGGTGGATCACTGTCATGGTGAGGCTGTATGTAAACCAAGGGCTGGTGGATCACTGGCATGGTGAAATTGTATGTAAACCATGGACCGGTGGATCACTGGCATGGTGAGGCTGTATGTAAACCATGGGCTAGTGGATCACTGGCATGGTGAGGCTGCATATAAACCATGGACTGGTGGATCACGGGCATGGTGAGGCTGTATGTAAACCATGGACTGGTGGATCACTCGCATGGTGAGGCTGTATGTAAACCATGGACTGGTGGATCACGGGCATGGTGAGGCTGTATGTAAACCATGGACTAGTGGATCACTGGTATAGTGAGGCTGTATGTAAACCATGGGCTGGTGGATCACTGGCATGGTGAGGCTGTATGTAAACTATGGGCTGGTGGATCACTGGCATAGTGAGGCTGTATGTAAACCATGGACTGGTGGATCACTGGCATGGTGAGGCTGTATGTAAACTATGGACTGGTGGATCACTGGCATGGTGAGGCTGTATGTAAACCATGGACTGGTGGATCACTGGAATTTTGAGGCTGTATGTAAACCATGGACTGGTGGATCACTGGCATGGTGAGGCTGTATGTAAACCATGGGCTGGTGGATCACTGGCATGGTGAAATTGTATGTAAATCATGGACTGGTGGATCACTGGCATGGTGAGGTTGTTTGTAAACCATGGGCTGGTGGATCACTGGCATGGTGAGGCTGTATGTAAACCATGGACTGGTGGATCACTGGCATGGTGAGGCTGTCTGTAAAACATGGACTGGTGGATCACGGGCATGGTGAGGCTGTATGTATACCATGGACTGGTGGATCACTGGCATGGTGAGGCTGTATGTAAACCATTGACTGGTGGATCACTGGCATGGTGAGGCTGTATGTAAACCATGGGCTGGTGGATCACTGGCATGGTGTGGCTCTATGTAAACCATGGACTGGTGGATCACTGGCAAGGTGAGGCTGTATGTAAACCATGGACTGGTGGATCACTGACATAGTGAGGCTGTATGTAAGCCATGGACTGGTGGATCACTGGCAAGGTGAGGCTGTATGTAAACCATGGGCTGGTGGATCACTGGCATGGTGTGGCTCTATGTATACCATGGACTGGTGTATCACTGGCATGGTGAGGCTGTATGTAAACCATGGACTGGTGGATCACTTGCATGGTGAGGCTGTTTGTACATCATGGACTGGTGGATCACTGACATGGTGCAGCTGTATGAAAACCATGGACTGGTGGATCACTGGCATGGTGACGCTGTATGTAAACCATGGGCTGGTGGATCACTGACACGGTGAGGCTGTATGTAAACCATGGGTTGGTGGATCACTGGCACGGTGAGGCTGCATGTAAACCATGGGCTGGTGGATCACTGGCATGATGTGGCTGTATGTAAACCATGGGCTGGTGGATCACTGGCATGGTGAGGCTGTATGTAAACTATGGGCTAGTGGATCACTGGCACGGTGAGGCTGCATATAAACCATGGGCTGGTGGATCACTGGCATGGTGAGGCTGTATGTAAACTATGGACTGGTGGATCACTGGCATGGTGAGGCTGTATGTAAACCATGGACTGGTGGATCACTGGCATGGTGAGGCTGTATGTAAACCATTGACTGGTGGATCACTGGCATGGTGAGGCTGTATGTAAACCATGGGCTGGTGGATCACTGGCATGGTGTGGCTCTATGTAAACCATGGACTGGTGGATCACTGGCATGGTGAGGCTGTATGTAAACCATGGACTGGTGGATCACTGGCATAGTGAGGCTGTATGTAAACCATGGACTGGTGGATCACTGGCAAGGTGAGGCTGTATGTAAACCATGGGCTGGTGGATCACTGGCATGGTGTGGCTCTATGTATACCATGGACTGGTGGATCACTGGCATGGTGGGGCTGTATGTAAACCATGGACTGGTGGATCACTGGCATGGTGAGGCTGATTGTACATCATGGACCGGTGGATCACTGACTTGGTGCAGCTGTACGTAAACCATGGACTGGTAGATCACTGGCATGGTGACGCTGTATGTAAACCATGGGCTGGTGGATCACTGGCACGGTGAGGCTGTATGTAAACCATGGGTTGGTGGATCACTGGCACGGTGAGGCTGCATGTAAACCATGGGCTGGTGGATCACTGGCAAGGTGAGGCTGTATGTAAACCATGGGCTGGAGGATCACGGGCATGGTGTTGCTGTATGTAAACCATGGGCTGGTGGATCACTGGTATGGTGTGGGGTTATGTAAACCATGGGCTGGTGGATCACTGGCACGGTGAGGCTGCATATAAACCATGGGCGGGTGGATCACTGGCATGGTGAGGCTGCATGTAAACCGTGGACTGGTGGATCACTGGCATGGTGTGGCTGTATGTTAACCATGGGCTGGTGGATCACTGGCATAGTGACGCTGTATGTATACCATGGACTGGTGGATCACTGGCATGGTGAGGCTGTATGTATACCATGGGCTGGTGGATCACTGGCTGGGTGAGGCTGTATTCAAACCATGGACTGGTGGATCACTGGCATGGTGTGGCTGCATGTAAACCATGAGCTGGTGGATCACTGGCATGGTGTGGTTGTATGTAGACCATGGGCTGGTGGATCACTGGCACGGTAAGGCTGCATATAAACCATGGGCTGGTGGATCACAGGCACGGTAAGGCTGCATATAAACCATGGGCTGGTGGATCACAGTCATGGTGTGGCTGTATGTAAACCATGGGCTGAAGGTTCACTGGCATGGTGAGACTGTATGTAAACCATGGGCTAGTGGATCACTGGCACGGTGAGGCTGCATATAAACCATGGGCTGGTGGATCACTGGCATGGTGAGGCTGTATTTAAACCATGGACTGATGGATCACTGGCATGATGAGGCTGTATGTAAACCATGGGCTAGTGGATCACTGGCACGGTGAGGCTTCATATAAACCATGAGCTGGTGGATCACTGGCATGGTGAGGCTGCATGTAAACCATGGACTGGTGGATCACTGGCATGGTGAGGCTGTATGTTAACCATGGGCTGGTGGATCACTGGAATTTTGATGCTGTATGTAAACCAAGGGCTGGTGGATCACTGGCATGGTGAGGCTCTATGTATACCATGGACTGGTGGATCACTGGCACGGTGAGGCTGTATGTAAACCTTGGGCTGTTTGATCACTGGCATGGTGAGGCTGCATATAAACCATGGGCTGGTGGATCACTGGCATGGTGTAGCTGTACATAAACCATGGACTGGTGGATCACTGGCATGGCGAGGCTGTATGTAAACCATGGGCTGGTGGATCACTGGCATGGTGTGGCTGTATTTAGACCATGGGCTGGTGGATCACTGGCATGGTGTGGCTGTATGTAAACCATGGGCTGGTGGATCACTGGCATGGTGTGGGGTTATTTAAACCATGGGCTGGTGGATCAGTGGCACGGTGAGGCTGCATATAAACCTCGGGCTGGTGGATCACTGGCATGGTGTGGCTGTCTGTAAACCATGGGCTGGTGGATCACTGGCATGGTGAGGCTGTATGTAAACCATGGGCTAGTGGATCACTGGCACGGTGAGGCTGCATATAAACCATGGGCTGGTGGATCACTGGCATGGTAAGGCTGTATGTAAACTATGGACTGGTGGATCACTGGCATAGTGAGGCTGTATGTAAACCATGGACTGGTGGATCACTGGCAAGGTGAGGCTGTATGTAAACCATGGGCTGGAGGATCACTGGCATGGTGTGGCTCTATGTATACCATGGACTGGTGGATCACTGGCATGGTGGGGCTGTATGTAAACCATGGACTGGTGGATCACTTGCATGGTGAGGCTGATTGTACATCATGGACTGGTGGATCACTGATATGGTGCAGCTGTATGTAAACCATGGACTGGTAGATCACTGGCATGGTGACGCTGTATGTAAACCATGGGCTGGTGGATCACTGGCACGGTGAGGCTGCATGTAAACCATGGGCTGGTGGATCACTGGCATGGTGAGTCTGCATGTAAACCATGGGCTGGAGGATCACGGGCATGGTGTGGCTGTATGTAAACCATGGGCTGGTGGATCACTGGTATGGTGTGGGGTTATGTAAACCATGCGCTGGTGGATCACTGGCACGGTGAGGCTGCATATAAACCACGGGCTGGGGGATCACTGGCATGGTGTGGCTGTATGTAAACCATGGGCTGGTGGATCACTGGCATGGTGAGGCTGTATGGAAACCATGGGCTAGTGGATCACTGGCACGGTGAGGCTTCATATAAACCATGGGCTGGTGGATCACTGGCATGGTGAGGCTGCATGTAAACCATGGACTGGTGGATCACTGGCATGGTGAGGCTGTATGTTAACCATGGGCTGGTGGATCACTGGCATAGTGACGCTGTATGTATATCATGGACTTGTGGATCACTGGCATGGTGAGGCTGTATGTATACCATGGGCTCGTGGATCACTGGCTGGGTGAGGCTGTATTTAAACCATGGACTGGTGGATCACTGGCATGGTGTGGCTGTATGTAAACCATGAGCTGGTGGATCACTGGCATGGTGTGGTTGTATGTAGACCATGGGCTGGTGGATCACTGGCACGGTAAGGCTGCATATAAACCATGGGCTGGTGGATCACAGTCATGGTGAGGCTGTATGTATATCATGGACTTGTGGATCACTGGCATGGTGTGGCTGTATGTAAACCATGGGCTGAAGGTTCACTGGCATGGTGAGGCTGTATGTAAACCATGGGCTAGTGGATCACTGGCACGGTGAGGCTGCATATAAACCATGGGCTGGTGGATCACTGGCATGGTGAGGCTGCATGTAAACCATGGACTGGTGGATCACTGGCATGGTGAGGCTGTATGCAAACCATGGGCTGGTGGATCACTGCCATTTTGAGGCTGTATGTAAACCAAGGGCTGGTGGATCACTGGCATGGTGAGGCGCTATGTATACCATGGACTGGTGGATCACTGGCACGGTGAGGCTGTATGTAAACCTTGGGCTGGTGGATCACTGGCATGGTGAGGCTGCATATAATCCATGGGCTGGTGGATCACTGGCATGGTGTGGCTGTACATAAACCATGGACTGGTGGATCACTGGCATGGCGAGGCTGTATGAAAACCATGGGCTGGTGGATCACTGGCACGGTGAGGCTCTATGTAAACTATAGGCTGTTGGATCACTGGCATGGTGAGGCTGTATGTAAACCATGGGCTGGTGGATCACTGGCATAGTGACGCTGTATGTATACCATGGACTGGTGGGTCACTGGCATGGTGAGGCTGTATGTAACCATGGGCTGTTGGATCACTGGCATTGTGAGGCTGTATGTATACCATGGACTGGTGGATCACTGGCACGGTGAGGCTGTATGTAAACCATGGACTGGTAGATCACGGCATGGTGAGGCTGTATGTAAACCATGGACTGGTGGATCACTGGCATGGTGAGGCTGTATGTAAACCATGGGCTGGTGGATCACTGGCACGGTGAGACTGTATGTAAACCATGGACTGGTGGATCACTGGCATGGTGAGGCTGTATGTATACCATGGGCAGGTGGATCACTGGCATGGTGTGTCTGTATGTAAACCATGGACTGGCGGATCACTGGCACAGTGAGGCTGTATGTAAACCATGGTCTGGTGGATCACTGGTATGGTGAGGCTGTATGTAAACCATGGACTGGTGGATCACTGGCACGGTGAGGCTGTATGTACACCATGGGCTGGTGGTTCACTGGCATGGTGAGGCTTTATTTAAACGATGGGCTGGTGGATCACTGGCATGGTGTGGCTGCATGTAAACCATGGACTGGTGGATCACTGGCATGGTGAGGCTGTATGTTAACCATGGACTGGTGGATCACTGGCATTTTGAGTCTGTATGTAAACCAAGGACTGGTGGATCACTGGCATGGTGAGGCTCTATGTATACCATGGACTGGTGGATCACTGGCACGGTGAGGCTGTATGTAAACTTTGGGCTGGTGGATCACCGGCATGGTGAGGCTGCATATAAACCATGGGCTGGTGGATCAGTGGCATGGTGTGGCTGTACATAAACCATGGACTGGTGGATCACTGGCATGGTGAGGCTGTATGAAAACCATGGGATGGTGGATCACTGGCATAGTGACGCTGTATGTATACCATGGACTGGTGGATCACTGGCATGGTGAGGCTGTATGTATACCATGGGCTGGTGGATCACTGGCATGGTGAGGCTGTATGTATACCATGGACTGGTGGATCACTGGCACGGTGAGGCTGTATGTAAACCATGGACTGGTAGATCACTGGCATGGTGAGGCTGTATGTAATCCATGGACTGGTGGATCACTGGCACGGTGAGGCTGTATGTAAACTATGGGCTGTTGGATCACTGGCATGGTGAGGTTGTATGTAAACCATGGGCTGGTGGATCACTGGCATAGTGACGCTGTATGTATACCATGGACTGGTGGATCACTGGCATGGTGAGGCTGTATGTATACCATGGGCTGGTGGATCACTGGCATGGTGAGGCTGTATGTATACCATGGACTGGTGGATCACTGGCACGGTGAGGCTGTATGTAAACCATGGACTGGTAGATCACTGGCATGGTGAGGCTGTATGTAAGCCATGGACTGGTGGATCACTGGCATGGTGAGGCTGTATGTAATCCATGGACTGGTGGATCACTGGCACGGTGAGGCTGTATGTAAACCATGGACTGGTGGATCACTGGCATGGTGAGGCTGTATGTATACCATGGGCAGGTGGATCACTGGCATGGTGTGGCTGTATGTATACCATGGGCAGGTGGATCACTGGCATGGTGTGGCTGTATGTAAACCATGGACTGGTGGATCACTGGCACGGTGAGGCTCTATGTAAACCATGGGCTGGTGGATCACTGGCATGGTGAGGCTGTATGTAAACCATGGACTGGTGGATCACTGGCATGGAGAGGCTGTATGTAAACCATGGACTGGTGGATCACTGGCACGGTGAGGCTGTATGTAAACCTTGGGCTGGTGGTTCACTGGCATGGTGAAGCTGTATTTAAGCGATGGGCTGGTGGATCACTGGCATGGAGAGGCTGTATGTAAACCATGGGCTGGTGGATCACTGGCACGGTGAGGCTGTATGTAAACCATGGGCTGGTGGATCACTGGCATGGTGAGGCTGTATGTAAACCATGGACTGGTGGATCACTGGCATGGTGAGGCTGTATGTAAACCATGGACTGGTGGATCACTGGCACGGTGAGGCTGTATGTAAACCTTGGGCTGGTGGTTCACTGGCATGGTGAAGCTGTATTTAAACGATGGGCTGGTGGATCACTGGCATGGAGAGGCTGTAAGTAAACCATGGGCTGGTGGATCACTGGCATGGTGGGGCAGGTCCCAAGCTTGCTAATTGGTAAGACGCTCGGGCGTAGGTAGAGGTCAATTCCTTTGTGTTAGGACAGTTTGATTGATCGTTGATTATAATGTTACATCATCCATGTTTGAACCACCGTCCCCGGTTATTCTCATTAACAGACTAAGTACTGCAGATGTGCGCAATCTTTGTAATAAATTGCATTGTAAAAGATCTTGTCGCTTTTCATTGCCTGACTAAAACGTTGTAGTTGCACTATTTTATCCACTTTAAATACCCACATTACGGCCCGCTGGTTTCCTTCCTGGGCACAGTGGCACTAGTTCCAGCTTATAATGCCTTTCAAACTAAATTGCAATCAGAGATCAATACAGTAGTTTTTGTTGTGCGAAGACCCATCTGAATACTCCTGAGGGTCGCTGACCTGACGAATTATGATCGTAGAGCTCACCATACACGTTTTACACGAAAATTTCAAGTTAACTCGTACTTGTCTATTCAGACGTGAATACATCATAATCGGTCGATAACAGGGAGTATTATTTTGGCCTTAAATTAAATCAATCTTGTATGGCTTACAACTGTTTCAGTATTTGTCAACGGTGATCAATGATTGCGGATTACCTCCCTTATCTATGGATTATCCGTATTAAGACTAACGCCGCTTATCGCTGTGCTAGTGCACACTTCATTGCCTTCTTGGCAGAGTATATCTCTGCAAGAGAAATTAAACATTTTGGCGAGTCTTGGCTAAGAAGAAACACCCGAACCCTCTGGCCTACCAAGCGACCGCTGCCCAGCAATTATGCGAGGTGACGCGTGGATCTCCGCGTCGGGTCCCCTCGACCTTTGAACTTGGTCTCCGTGACTGGGGCACTGGCTCACTGTTAGACAGCTACTCAATAGGGATGTATAGAACTAGCACCGGTAGAGCACACTGCTGTTGTACTGGGTAAGCGCAAGGCGCTCTTCATTTGTCTCCTGTGTTCTCATGTCACTAATATCCACGAATTTAAGTTGTTTAAATTGCTATTTTCGTGACTATGCCGAGCTATTGCAGCGTTTCTCTTTGCAAAAATCAGGGAAGCCCGTTTTCTTGTCACCAATTTTCACAAAATAAAGAAATGAGGAAGAAATGGTTACATGCTATTAGAAGGAAACATTTCGGTGAAGAAAATCTGACCGAAAATATTAAATTGTGTTCCCATCATTTTCAACTCGATGACTTCACGAAAACTGTATTGGGCAAGTGTGATTTACAAAGGGAAATAATTCCTTCCTATAAACTGATTAGACATTTCGATAACAACCACTGAATTTATGCGTTTGTATTTGAAGGTGAGAGAGCAAGATTAAAACCGGGCACTGTTCCATCGCTTTTTCCGTGGACCACGAACACAACCAAAATAAGGAAGAGGCCATACACAAGAAAATTGCCGCTTTACCACGATAAGCCTACAATATCGGAATCTGCATAAATTATCTCCATTGAAGTACGGGAAGAAATCGTCAATGTACAGGAAGAAGTGAATGTAACATTTATGACTCCCATTTTCAAAGGCATCAATACTCGGACAAATACTTCAAGAATAAATGTCGCAACATTACCAGTCACAAACGTACTACGGTTGGTTTCTTGAAATCAGGATTAATCGTCAACTTCCATCTGCCCGACGGAGAATGTGGTACCGGTAGCGACTGACTTCTACATTCTTGAGACATAAGTTAGCCAGATGAATGGAAACAGGTCTTGGCCTTAAAGCAGGGATTCTCAAACTTTGTAAATACTGTACCCCTAAGTCGTTTCCAAGAGGTACGGAAACGATTCGTATTAAGAAATTGACAAAATTACATAAGAACCAAACGTTGCGATGCATTTTGAGGTATACAATACCGGTAACAACTTTCTTTGATTATGTTTACCTTAAAACATGACAGTTTCATGTAAGCTATCAACCAAAAAAGACATGAATCGAAGTCTATAAGCAAGGGGAGCAAGTGAATATTTAAATCTCTATTTATAAAAGGAAGATTGTAGTTTTACGTGACCGTTAATCTAGAGATCATGAGCCACAGGACCTCCCCTTTACGTGGAATCCGAACATGGCATTTCACTTTCAAAATCTCACATGCATTGACCGGGAAATCTCTATTTATGATTTAAGTCTCATGGAGATATATTTATCAATATAGGCCTATAATACTCAAGCATTCTGACTGAAAAAATGAAAATCCACAGCCTGCTTCCAGTCTCCGACCGGGTCAGGAATGGAATGAATGAAGCCCCCATCTAGCGGCGAGGATATGGACTGTGCTGGCTGCCGAGGCCTGACGCACCCCTCCGGGGCAATGATTAAATGAATGACAGATGAAATGAAATGATAGTGGAGAGTGTAGCTGGAATGAAATTTTGACATGGAAAACCGGAGTACCCGGAGAAAAACCTGTCTGCCTCCGTTTTGTCCAGCACAGATCTCACTTGGAGTGACCGGGATTTGAACCACGGACCCAGCAGTGAGAGGCCGGCGTGCTGCCGCCTAAGCCACGGAGGCTTCACTCAAGCATTCTGACTCCTATTCATTATTTGAATCATAAAGCATGTTAGAATTTTGTTATTACCGCTGTAGCCTATTAATTCTTCCTTCCTCCCACTAGTTTTAGCACCTTTAGTCCGTAGCTCATTTTGCAGCTGTTTAACGCTTAAACGCTGAAAATCGTTCATATTATATTAGAGGATATAGCTATAGAATTAATTAATATAGTCTTGGAGTAAAATTAGAGAAGATATAATTTACTTTAGCTTAGAAAACTCGGTCTCAATCTGTACATTCCTCGTAGCTGACTGGGGGAAACATAGGACGATCGCCTTGCGCTTACCCAGTACTACACGAGCGCTATCTGGCGCGAACTTTCTCAGGCTACATCCCTATTGCCGTCACAAGGCTGAGTGCACCCTGTTCCAGCCCTCGCGTCAGTTTTTAAAATCTATGATGGAACCTGAAATCAATCTCGGGGCTTCCGGGTGAAAGGCAAGTGCGCTATCCAAACACCACGGGGCCAGCAGTCTCGGCCAAAAGGGCCATAGACAGCTACTGGGGTACACAGTCATGCAAGGTTTGCAGCAAGAGGGAAACGGAATTGGTTGTTACGAAATCGGATAAGCTGGGCCAGTAACACCTTCAGTAAAACCGGGACGGGCTCCTGTACGCTTCAATTTAACAGATTTTCGAAATGTGGGATATTCCATAATGTTGATTTGAAGCAATATATCGACAGAAATTAGGCGATAATGTTCCGAGACAACTACTTGACAAGTTTTGGAATGAAATATAGAATATGGATATCTTCCCCTGAGTCAAAGAAGACGTAACCGCAATATACCTCGTGCGAATGAACGTTGCTGCGCTCTGACGACAAGCCGCTCAATTATTCTGCATGACATGTGTGTGACTGGAGCAACGTGATTAGATCATGTTGCGGAAGGATTTCAAGTTCAAGGTGGTAATAGTTCTACAGAGAGTAGAGCTGACAGTTCTGTGGTTGAATGTAACTACCGTACACATACAGAATCATCCATCTGGAACGTAATTATCCGTATTCAGAAACAGAGAAACAGTACATTCGTGGAAGGAACGCCTCCTTAATTGTGGTGTTTGTAGTCAGCATTTTTACAAGTAGAACACCGACAAGAAGTCCTGACAGATCCAGGGCACTGTCCTATATGAAGCCAAACTAATCAGATCAGCGTGAACGCGGGGAGGGTAGCAGATTAACTGCGAGAAGAGAGTTCGAAATGAAAGATGACAGTGAGTAGCTCAGCACAAGTGGAAATAATGCCATGCTCAGCTGGAGTCCCCTGGTCACCAATCCACGTTCTACTATTTGTGATCAGCTGGAGGAAGATTCACTGTTTCATGAAAATAAGGGATGTGAAAGAAGTGTGTTTAAATATGGATTATTATGCAACGCGAGTATATCATGGCCATAAACAGTCATAAGACTGAGGTGAGCTTGATGTCACCACCACAGTTAACACAGGCGCGGATTCAGGGGGGGGGGGGGGGGGGGGGGCACGGGGGTCATGACGACCCCCCCCCCCCCCAAACGGAGACCAAATTTTTTTGCAAACTCAAAAAACGAAAACACAATAACCAGACAAATGAAACTTAACGAATTTTAAATGAAAAACAGGTTTTTTTTTCATTTTATTCAATACTGAAAATATCTTTATTCCAATTATTATGATCTGTTACAACTGCACATATTTACAACTTCATACCTGTTATATAAAAACGATTATTTATATAACGAAATCAACTCGTCTATTTTGTTTAGCAAACCTTGTGATTACTGAATCGATGTTTATAGTGATGTCACGATGAATGTGCAGCAAAGCACGGATAGGAATTTGGGGCTTTTTTCGCGCCAAAAACTTTGTTGACATCCAAATTGCAAGCTTGGTTGGCAATTTAAGCTGTGACTTTCTCCCTTTGTCGGTACCAACTCGACTTGCCGAAACTGTAACGTACCTTGATACTTTTCTCGAAGCTCGATGTAAAAGTCGCAAAACACGCTGTTGGAATTTGTACGAATATTTTTGGTGCGCTAAACGCATCAAATTTCTATCTATGTAGCTTGCAAATAAAATTGGTCTGGTTTTGTACGTATGGTTATTTTGTGATTGCGTTTTTAGTGATACCATTTTTCTTAACGATTTCGATTCTCTGACCCCCCCCCCCCCCCAAAGCCAAACTCTAGATCCGCGCCTGAGCTAACATTGCACGTGTTGTCATCAATCACACCATGAATAAGGGCACCCAATCTACATAAGAGTGAGACAGTCCTGACCTAGCAATATTCTGTCCTGGTTGCAGTAGCATCAAGGTTGTTCTTTTAGAAATCCAGCTCCCCTACGCAGTATTCGTGCAATTAACAACTCCTGAAGTTCCCTGCTCATTATTTGTGGGCATGTACTTGCGTGTGTGTAGAAATTGTTTAAAAACCTATGTTACTAGGAATCATCCCGAAAATTTTCTGGGGGTAGTAGTGCGAAACCAAGAAAAACTTGGCCTATAGCATACCTGAGGTGGGAATTGAACCAGCCTCCTCTCAGCTTTATTTTTGATTTATTTTCATTGCAGTCAAACGGCCATACATGTAGCCTCACAAGTCTGAGTATACCTGTTCTAACCTTCAGACTCTCTCGTTTACAATATTCCACGGCAACGTTCTTAGGTTTTTCCCATTGTTGCAGTAAGGAAGACTTAATCTCTCTCGTATCACAATAATAACCACCGGTTATCAGACAGATTCTACACACACCCAAAGTACACGGGGCTACATGACCATGTTGTCGCAGCTCCTAAACTGAGGAACCAACCAATCTCTCTCGTAATTACTTAGGAAGCCAAATAACCAGTGATGGACGAAGCAAAGGGGATATAAAAAGTAGTTTGGCTCAGACAAGGAAAGCATTTCTGCAGAAAATGAATCTGTTGACATTGAATATAGATTTAGGTATTAGGAAGTCATTTTTGAAAGCCTTTGTCTGGATCGTGGCACTCTATGGAAGTGAAACTTGGACTATTGGTGCACCAGAAAAGAGGAGAATTGAAGCGTTTGAAATGTGGTGTAACAGGAGAATGATGAAGATCAGATGGATATATAGGGTTATAAATGAAGAGGTATTAAGACGAGTGGGTGAGGAGAGATGTTTCTGGCGACTGCTAATGAAGAGAAGAGATAGGTTGGTAGGACACAAACTAAGACACCCAGGAATAGCAAGCTTAGTTATGGAATGAAGGGTCGAGGACAAGAACTGTAGGGGTAGACCAAGATTGGAATATGTTAAACAGATTGCCTCGGACGTAGAGTGTGGTAGCTATGTAGAGATGAAACGATTAGCTCAGGGCAGGGAGCCATGGTGGGCTGCATCAAACCAGTTAAAAGACTGAAGACTCAAACAACATGTGATTAAAACATTTTGAAACCCACAAAGGATTAAATTTCGAAAGACATGGTTTGCATTCTTTCTCAGGGGATTGACATTTCTTATTGCAATTAATCTGTTAAATAAAATAATATTTAAAAAAATAGATAAGTGGAAAGTTAAAGTTGTACGTTGATAATTCTATTCTAAATGTATATATATGATTTACAGTGCAAAAGGCACTGCAACTCAAATTTAACAACATGAGATGGTTGATTAATGCTAGTTTCTCGCAAACGCAAACTGTATGATTATTAGATGGTATATTGGCTTTCACGGCCAGTGAATTAAAACTCAGCAATTCTTCTAGGTTTGTGCCGTGTCTTGTGTGGGGTTTCGCCTAGGACACCAAGCTGGCTCATCGGCGGGCTCTTGGTGTCCCCGCCCGGACCCCCACTGGAGTAGCGAACTGCGCGCCACCTCCCTTTATATAAGGTGCAACTGCACCTCTTGACTGCGAGAACTAAAAGCCCAAGCATCCTCAACCTCCCTATGAAGGCTTCCAAATAGATGGTATATTGGCTTTCACGGCCAGTGAATTAAAACTCAGCAATTCTTCTAGATTTGTGCCGTGTCTTGTGTGGGGTTTCGCCTAGGACACCAAGCTGGCTCATCGGCGGGCTCTTGGTGTCCCCGCCCGGACCCCCCACTGGAGTAGCGAACTGCGCGCCATGTCCCTTTATATAAGGTGCAACTGCACCACTTGACTGCGAGAACTAAAAGCTCAAGCAGCCTCAACCACCCTATGAAGGCTTCCAAAAAGATGGTATATTGGCTTTCACGGCTGGTGAATTAAAACTCTGCAATTCTTCTAGGTTTTTGCCGTGTCTTGTGTGGGGTTTCGCCTAGGACACCAAGCTGGCTCATCGGCGGGCTCTTGGTGTCCCCGCCCGGACCCCCACTGGAGTAGCGAACTGCGCGCCACATCCCTTTATATAAGGTGCAACTGCACCACTTGACTGCGAGAACTAAAAGCTCAAGCAGCCTCAACCTCCCTATGAAGGCTTCCAAAAATATGGTATATTGGCTTTCACGGCTGGTGAATTAAAACTCTGCAATTCTTCTAGGTTTTTGCCGTGTCTTGTGTGGGGTTTCGCCTAGGACACCAAGCTGGCTCATCGGTGGGCTCTTGGTGTCCCCGCCCAGACCCCCACTGGAGTAGCGAACTGCGCGCCACCTCCCTTTATATAAGGTGCAACTGCACCTCTTGACTGCGAGAACTAAAAGCCCAAGCAGCCTCAACCTCCCTATGAAGTCTCGCAGTCAAGAGGTGCAGTTGCACCTTATATAAAGGGAGGTGGCGCGCAGTTCGCTACTCCAGTGGGGGTCCGGGCGGGGACACCAAGAGCCCGCCGATGAGCCAGCTTGGTGTCCTAGGCGAAACCCCACACAAGACACGGCACAAACCTAGAAGAATTGCTGTGTTTTTGTATGATTATTTCTTCTCCCAACTTTTATTTCAGATGGAACTTTCCGCCTTTCTTAAGCTGAGAGGCTGTGTAATACGACGTATCCCTCCGAATATTCCCTAAACCCAGATTCATTCCCATGGATGATGACATTTCACAATTAAATAACTTATTTTACTGTCCTACTCGGTTCTCCAGCACGAACCATCACACACATTACTTCTACGGACTCAGTGCGCGAGTTGCCGCTAGGGGGCGCTAGCAGCTTAAATATCGCCATTCGCACGGGGTCTATAGAAGGCAACCATGGCCACAGCGTTGTTTCGGAGATTACTGCGATATTTCAAGCTACCTTTGGGCAATCGACACCTACCCAGCTTATGTGCTTTTTGTAGCACTGAAATAATCCTCTTGGTTCAAGAGATAGCCTATTAGTCACCACCATAAGTAGTCGATTTTCGTCTCTAATCTGGACACGAGTAGACAGTAGCAGGATCACGATCTGAATACATCTGTTTGGTGTTCTTCGTACAGTGATATGCTTTGCGTATATCAGAAGTCAGAAGTGGTAAAATTAGTCCAAGCACTCAAACAATAACATTGTATCGCTTCTCAGGCCCCAAACTTTCGACTGAATGACATCACTGATGAACAACTGGCATGCCACTCATCGCCACATGCTGCAAGGAACTGAATATACATGATGACCAAATTTTGTTACTTTTCAGAACGTGTTCCATGGGAATATGCAGGCACTTTGTTACGGAGATACAAGATTATATCACGTCTGAGTGTCTCGATAGCAACGCAGACCAAGTGGGAATGTGTGCCATGCTAGCTGAAAAGCAACAGGTTTCCAGCTTGAGAACTGATGCAATATTGTCTGATTATGATCGCTTGACGATCGAAACTGGTCATCCAAGTGTACGGTACTTAATCTCATGTAATTTATTTTCTGTTGGGGACTGAAAAACGTCAAACTTAGATTACTAAGGCAACACTGAAAATGGCATCAAACACAACAATGAAACTCTTAAAGTTTAATTAGACGTATATTTATAATACGTTTAATCGGGACGTACCAAAACCGTTTCTGATCCTGAGCCCTCTAACAGAGATAGAGTTGAGAGGCAGAAAAGTCAACGTAGTGAGTTCTCAGTTACGATCTATTGCATTAAAGAAAACTTTTCAGTCGGTCATCACGAATCACATTAGGCGGGAAACAAGTATTTACATGCCCTACAAACTAACACGCTCTTTATGTGCACATACCTACTTAACTGATGACATGTTTCCAACGTCACGCGTTCATCCTCAGATCCTGTTCACTTAGGCTTAACTAGTGTACGATGTTTATGATTCACAATTAAACACAAATACATATATACACACAGTATATTACACTTCTATGGTTGTTGCGTTATCATCATCATCATCTTGCACAGTTTCCAGCCACTGGCCGGGTCTGTTTGGAACACAAGCCTCTCCAACGTCTTCTGTCTTCCCAGCATCTCTCAGCCTCCACCCTTGTCCAGTCTTCTCCTCTCTTCTTCACGCTTTCTTCCACCCCCTTCAGCCACCTGTCTCTCGGTCTTCCTCTCGGTCTCTTTCCTTCCCACTTCGTCTCGTGTATCCTCCTGGGCATCCTCTTCTCCTCCACTCGTTTTACCTGTCCATACCATCTAAGTCCAGATTTCTCTATACCATCCTGTAATGGTTCCTCCTTCATTAATTCTCATTTCTTATTCTGTCCATCTTTGTAGCTCCAATACTGCTTCTCAAAAACCTCATCTCACTGGCCTGTATTTTGCTCTTCTCCCTTCCTTTCACAACCCAGGTCTCCGAGGCATACGTCACGACAGGGACATAGTACGTCCGATATATGATCTTCTTACTGTTCTGAGGGACATCCTTGCTCCTTATCATGCTTCTCTCACTCCTCCGGAATGCTTCTGCCTGTCTCGCCCGCTCATTTATTTCTCCATCGTTTCTTCCAATATCTTGTATCAGGCTTCCCAAATATTTGAAACTCTCCACTTTCTTCAGCTGTTCCCCACCAATTGTTATTCCAGCCGTGGTTCGTTCCTTCCTCCTGGTTGTTGCGTTATAACTATTATTATTAACTAGCAGTAGTGTCCGGCTTCGCTCGGTGGATTTATTTGTTTTATGGATGATAATGAGACCCGACGCGCTGATCACGCGTCACCCCAATATCTGCAGGCCAAATGGCTGGGCAGCGGTCGCTTGGTCGGCCTTAGGCCGTAATGGGCTGTATAGTGCCATGGGTAGGAGTAGATGGATGATAATGAATACTACTACAGAACTGGAGAGCTCATGGATAAGGATCGGAAAGCACCAACGCCTATTACAGCTGATAACCTCAGTATACTGCACCAACACCATCGCTCTTATACATAGGCATGCTATTGTCATGTTGATAACTGTTTTAAGGGGACTAAGAAATCTCTTTGCACTAATTACTCCCAGTGACTGCAATTTATAAGCAGCTCGCAATTCTGCACCAGAACACTGGTAGGGGCGACGTGATGCAGCCCGCATTGTCAGGCAACAATAGACTTAGGTATCAAAGGTTTAGTGCTTTTCAGTCGGTCAACACGAATGTACGCAAAAAGAGTTGGGTTATGCCCTAAACCTGAAATAAATTACATGAGATCACTAAATACACTAGGGTGACCAGTTTCGATCGTCAAGCGATCATCATCAGATCCATTACACTTAGGCTATAACATCTATGTTTGAGAATACAGGTGACAAATATTTACAATGTGTACAATTATTTAGTTGCAGTATTGGTAATGCAACTGTCGGTGTATGCCAAATGTAGTATATCTAATGTTAGGTGAAATGCTAAAATGGTGATAGAAATCCGGAGTTTGTCTGTTGACCACAACTGGTGCTAGAGTGAACACGAAACTGCTCGACGTTCCAGCCAGGAAGACAACCGGATAAATATCAGCCTGTATTATCACAGTATAACCATAGTTGATTTTTTACAACCATATAATCACCCCAAACAGACAAATATTATATATGGACGCTACTGAGGTATGGGTGGTGCTTAGTAATGAACTTCAGGACACAGTCAGTGCCTGTGGATGCTGTGAAAGGTTCTACTCATAGGGTTAGTACTGCTGTTCTGACTCAGTGAGGAAAGCAATGACAAACTACCTCACTCCTCATCTTACCTTGTACGCCTCAATATAGCGATGCCTTGAGTTTTTGTGGGATCTACCCACATAACCTAACGGCGGTACTTTTTGAGGATCCAACCAGCCTTCGGGCTGAATACCTAACAGAAAGACAGACAGACAGGCAGATAACAGGAAACATACTCAATCCACATTAATAATAATAGTTATAACGCAACAACCATAGAAGTATAATATACTACTTGTAAATAGTTGACACGTTACACAAGTATTAACAAACTCCTGTAATATAAATAGTACCGGATGAGTTAGCCGTGGTCGTTACGGCATGACTGCTGGCAGTGGCTCACATCCGGGAGGCGAGGAGGTTCGAATCCCCCCGCCGGCAACCTTGATCTTCTGTGGTTTCCAATCTTCCTTCCAGGCAAATGCCGGGGTTGGTCTCTAACTATAGGCCACAGCCGCTACCTTCCACCTCCTCGTCCTTACATTCTAACTTTCCTCCCCAACGGTACTTGTAGCTCACCCATTGGGTGTCCGTCTCGAAGCAGCTACAAAACAGGCGAGCCGAACATGTCCTCGGACACTCCCGGCACTAAAAGCCATACGCTAAAAATAAATTTAAAAACTAAAACTAAATATATAAATAGTGTAGGTCTATATATTTATTTGTGTTTAATTGTGAATCATAAACATCATATACCGTACTAATTAAGCCTAAGTGCACAGAATCTGAGGATGAACGCGTGCCGTTCGAAACATGTCCTCCAATTAAGTAAGTATTTGTACATAAAGAGTGAGTGTGATTGTAGGGTATGTGGGCTAAATACTTGTTTCCCACCTAATGTAATTGCGCACAATTCGTGTTGACCGACTGAAAAGTTTTCTTTATTAGAATTAGGCAACACTGAAAAATGGCTCCTATTACTATGATCTATTGTATTCCGCAAGAAAGAGTTGTGTAGCGACGAAACTCTCCTAACATTAGAACGACCTTGCTCTATGAATGTGAGAGCAAGATCGATTCAGGATATCTCATGCATAAGCTAGAGGTAATTAATAAATGGGTACCACGAATGATTCGTGGAACAAACAGGTGAGAGCAATGGCAGGATACTCATAATGAAAAGATAAGAGAACACGTTCATTATTAATCTCATTCACATATTTTTCAGTATTAGGGAATAACCCACCTCATTAGGGTACAATCGTGTTGACCGACTAAAAAGCATCAAATTTTCGGGAAGCTATTCGTATGAGTCGACTCAGATTTTGGGGTTACTTAGAATGGAGGAAGGAGAGACTCTCTAAGAGGTTAATGAACTCGGCAATATACGGTAAGAGAAGCAGAGGCGATGGTTAGTTTCAGTGTTTAACGATTTCAAAGTGAGTGGTGTAGCAGGGCCGGATATAAGAGTATGCCGCTTATAGGCCACCCCCTCTATAGTTCATATTTGCTTAATACATTTTTCTTATACAGCAAAAGGATAGATTTCATTGGCGTTTTCATCTTTTTTAAACATATTGTTCATTTAGTTTAGATTAAACTACAATTTTAATGGCTTACATAATAAATGTTATACTGAAATTAGTCATCTGCTTGTCATTTTTTACTTACTTCTTTTAAGATTCGTTAAAAATGAAATGGGTTTCGAACTTAATTAATTAATTTGTTCTTGGAGATCAGTGGTCACTATTTTACACATATTTTTATATTTTAATGCTAATGACTATCTCTTGCGTAATTGAAGAACTGTGTTCAATTTGAATTAAGTTGTCCTACATGGTGAAATGAAATTACACAAAATGTAGTTAATTACTGGTTTATTTGTTGAAAAATATACAAACTTCTCTAAAACAACTCACCCCACGCAATCTTGATGTTCAAATTTACATAGCTTTCTTGCGAGATTTCTTAATAGCAAACTCGTTAATGAAAATGAAAATCCACAGCCTGCTTCCAGTCTCCGACCGGGTCAGGAATGGAATGAATGAAGTCCCCATCTAGCGGCGAGGATATGAAGTGTGCCGGCTGCCGAAGCCTGTCGCACTCCTCTGGGGGCAATGATTAAATGAATGACAGATGAAATGAAATGATAGTGGAGAGTGTTGCTGGAAAGAAATTGTGTCAGGGAAAACAGGGCAAACTCGTTAATAATGTCCTCATATGAAAGTGTTTTTGTTGTATTTGCCTCAATGCAAAGTACCGTAATTGAAGTGAGTTTAATCGTATTTCAGAAATACTAGTTCGCAGATAGTTCTTAACTCTTCTAAGTCAGGAAAAACTGTAGAAGGACTAAAACATAGTTTTAAGTAACATATATTTTTAAATTCGTACGGAAAATATTGTTAACGTCTGAAATACCTCATTTTAGCTTTTGAATGAATTGAAAACTGCCGCCCCTGAAAATTTGCCGCTGTAGGCTGCAGCCTACTTAGCCTATTTAGAAATACGGCCCTGGGTGTAGTAGCAGGGGATGATGATGATAGATAGTTGTTGTTTAAGATACCTAACATAAAGGTTATCGGTCCTATTTGCAGGGGAAGCCGCTGTGCTAACTGGTTCGTAAACATAGGGTTGCAGACTACACTGCACGGTGAAAGGCAAGACAAGCTGAAATGAAAATGTATGTAGGCTTCAGTATGTACGTATGTATGCATTCTTATATTTCTTCTTCTTGTTATTATTATAGAATCACGAATTGAATTATTTTGGTGAACCGCTAGGAATGTTTATTGGGGAATACAACTGGATGACAGTTCAATCTACGGTACGTAGCTTTGAAGTTAATATACTTCGAAGTGTCGTAAATTGACCTTAGCGTGATTACCGTTAAACTCGATGCTTTTAATGAGAACGTTTAAAACTTTTGATTGTGTTAAACTATTTTCTTACGCCCTGCCTGTCGCAGTAATGCGAGGTGATTTAATTATGCTATTCCCCATCTGATGAAGACGTCAATCCTCCAGCTACAGAAGTTAGTTCCAACCGCTATCGCAAGTTTCTTGTAACAGCTCATCGCGACATCTGGTAGCAATCGTTTAAACTCATGTTGACTGCACTAGCGCATCTCTGTGCCGGAATTGAAAAGCTTGAGCGAGGGAGAGACTGTGTAATGGTGATCTCTTTGGATAGATGTCAGCATGGAACCTAATTTGAAGTGGAATTGTAGGAGCACTTCTGTCGTCATCAAATAGTCTTTTGTTCCGGTTCCAGACTTTTTAGATTCAATGTGACATGAATAAAGTTAAGGGAGCGACGGAACTTCGAGAAGAGGGATTTCAAATGATCATAGTTTCACGTTTCCTTGTGTGAGAGGTGGCAGCGGCACCAGGCAAAGGCGTGGCAGATTATCCCGCCAGGAAATGAATTATGCAAGAGTGAGGCGGAGGGAATTTTGCATCAGAGAGCTTCGATGTCAGACGCTTTCAGGTTTATGCATCTCGTCGTTCTAACTTGTCACTCGCCATTCCATAATACCTTCAGCCTTGGGATTTACCACTGAAAACAGTTTTATGTGGGGAGCATCTCGAGAATTTACTCATAACAGTTCTACATGTCACACAGTACACGTATCCACGAAATTTGGGACACAAAACATTTGTGACGTAAATATTTGATTGTCTGGAACTCTTGTTGCTTCAGCTGTAGAAAGAACAAGTGTAAAGTTAAGCAACTAAAACAAGTTCAATGGAGTCCATTTGTTTTCGAACATTAGGGCCTATTATTGTTATTGTTATTAGTGGAGTTACACCAACCGAGGTAGCTATGTCATGAGGCCATGTTATCTGCGGACTTAGTAGATGAGTATCGTTTTAGGGTTTCCCCCATTTTTAACTCCAGGCAAATGCTGGGAGGGTACCTTCTAATAGGCCTCTGCCGCTTCCTTTAGCTCTTTCCCTAGATCCATTCATCTTTCATGAACTCGTGAAATAATGTTCGCGTCAGATAGGGCATCCACCCCATAGAAGACTCATCTCATTTCATCTCACCACCCAGCGGCGTAGCCAGGCCCTAGAGGGTAGCTGCAGCAAGTTCGAAGATCGCAGGTTTGAATCCCGGCGCTATCCAAACCCTGTCCCTACTACAGCTACACACACTGCCACAGTCACCACAGAAATACAGGTTATCGACACCCAACTACATGGGGATGATCACCAAGATGTCCCAAGCCCCTTAAATGAATTAACAACTCACTTCATCACCAATCCCATAGAAACGGGAATAATGCGGGCTTATGAAATAAAAAAATAAATCTTGTTGTTGCATTTGAGGAGCTTGGACATCACGGTCATTTAGCTCCGTGTATTTGGGTCAGTGTGGAGTTTGGTCTCATAACCTGTGTTGATGTGGTGTCTGTATTAGTCCGTGTATTTGTAATATTCTACAGGTGAGGATTGGGAAGGAGACGGCAGTGGTCTTAAAATAGGAACCATCCCGAGAGTTTCCTAGAGGACAAGTGGGAAGACCCCTTCCAGGATGCCTGAAGTGGGAATTGAACCCGCCTCTTCTCAGTTTTGCGTCACGAGGTTGAGTGTACCCCGTTCCAACCCACTGACCAGAATTAAATTTCTAGGCATAGCCGGGAATCGAGCATGGACGTCAGAGATGAGAGCCAGGACGCTAATCACTACAACACGCGGTGGTCTCACATAAAATAATACTTTGAGAATCCTGATAGCAATCCTAGGAGCATCAACAGTCTAAACATGGTCAACATATTGTTTTCATAGCTGGGTGTCCCCGATATAATTCGACGGGAATGCCCAATTGATCTACGTCCGTGGAAAGTGTTCGGTTTCCACTCAGGATAAAAATAATTCCGAGACAACGATGAACTTCCTGGCTGGGACTCCAGATTGCGGGTTCGAATCTTGGCCGAGGAAGTAACATTTTCAGAAGGGTACCACCTTACAAGAGAAGAGTACCGGTACCAGTTTCGCTGCTTGGTGGTAATGCATTGGAGAGTAGAGCGCCTATAGAGAGCTACACCAGATACATGAGGCAAAAAACATGAATTTTGAAGTACTGTATGTGGTACAGTGGAACTTGGATAATTCGAATCTCAAGGGACCAGTAAAAAAATCGAATTATCCGAAAATTCGAATTAAGAAAGTTCTTTGAAAAGGGTAGAGAAAATACAGTATATTGTATTAAGTTTACATAATGATTTAATTTCAACAAAGCAGATTAACAGACAACGGTACTTTATAAAGACTGTATCGTGAATAACCTCAAATGTTTCAAATGAAAAATAAAAACAAAATGTACTATTCACCTATTTAACGACAGTAGTAGCCTAATCCAGCAATCTAGTTAAGTCTTAGAGAAATCTACTGTTTTTCAAAATAGTTTGAGATTTTTACCTGTTTCCTACACGTAAGTCTCGCGGCCATCACAAAAGAATCTAACAAATTTAAGGAACGGAAAACAGAACCACTTACGTCATTTCTACTTTCAAAAAAAAAAAAAACAAAAAACGCCAAGTTCTGTGATGTGGTTTGTTGCTTGGGCTGACTCGGAACAGTTTTTTCGGGAACTGACCCAACTGTTTGGCTTCCGATCGGCTTTTTACACTAAAAACTTCGAATTATCCAAAATATAATTTGAATTAACCACGATTTTTTAGCATTGATTGTATAGAAAATGCTAGGGACCAAGAGAATTCGAATTAAAGAAGATTTCGAATTATGGAAGTTCGAATTAGCCACGTTCCACTGTACTTATAAATGCCTATGATCAAGTCCGTGTCCTGCAGATCTACCACAACTCAGATCCTATAAATAGAAATTCTACGGCACTGAATAGAAAACTGCCATAACTCAAAATTAATATTATTTTTTATTAAAACACGCAATTATATTCCATGAAAGAACTTTGTATGTGATTGTATAGTTCTAGACAGTGTTAGAAGTTGGTAATACGTTACATTCACTTTAATTATCTGAATATTTATATTTTTCCTATTAGCTCAAAATCATTAAATGCTTCTCCTGAAAAAGTGTCATTTTTGACTTGTGGCAGTCTTGCACCGGGGGTGCGACGCTTATCACGACTGACTGAATCTAGGTTGAAGTGGCTTTACATCTACAATAGCTACATTTAGGCTATATAAGCCATTTAATATCCACAAGTTTGATTAATTCCATTTTATTTGAACAACGAGTGATAACTGCAATCAATAGTGACTCACTTATTGAGTTTAAGAGCCACTTTGCATTCTTCTATGAACATTTCAGACACATTTAAGGGGGAACACGCAGTTTAAGAGCCAAAACAATATCGAGTTTAATACGGTACCGTAGTCTATTATAACCGTGCCTGTCATAGAACTTGTACAACAGTTGTTGTATACATTTCCAAGGATGCATTGTTTTAAATTTAAAAAATTCAAATCGTAACTATTTTTATCCATTTTAAAAATTTGTTTTTTGCTTTGTGTTAATCTTCACCATTTTCCGCATATCTCCCATGCTTATTGGCATATTTGGACGTTTCTATTTTTAGACTATTTTCATTGGTGAAAAGAAAAAAGGCTTATGAGATCACCTTGTGTCCGTGTGTGTGTGTGTGTAGCCTATGTATTTGTGTGTGTCCCCCTTCCCCCTAATAAAATCTAAACGGCTGGAACGATTTCAATGAAACTCGGTAAAGACATAGTACTATTTTGTCCGACCCCGAACGTTTCCTTCGAATTTTAATACGTCTCACCAATCCAACATGGCGGCTGTGAGAAGTATTTAATTGGCATTCTATATCTCCGAAACTACTGCGGATATCACCCTGAAATTTTGTACGGTGATAAATGGCACTACTAAAAATTCACGTATGTAACTTTCAAAAACCTGTTAAGTACAAAACGAACATGGTGGCCGAGCGAAGTTGAAACATTTAAATAGACGTTTCTCGCGATATAATATTTCAAGTGCAGTCAAACTTGGTACAGCAAATGTATATACACATTGCAATGCACTAAAATCTAATTAGTTCAATTGTTTACATAACCTTAAAATGGAGGTTGTGCGAAATTTACAAATAAAATTTTTATTTCTTGTGTCCTAATGCGATCGAAGTCAACGTTTGAATAATGAACCTACGCAATAATCGGCATTTAACAGTACATAACTCTATGGCCTACATACATAAATATCCAACATGGCGACCATCCGAAATATTTAGACGGTTCTCAATATCTACTAATCTATTGCAGCAATCAAACTGAAATGTTGTATGTTGATAAATTCTATTAACATAAGTTCACCTATGGAAATTTCAATAACTTGGTGTGTACAATTACAACATGGCGGCGACGCAAAATTTAAATATTTAAATGGACGTTCCTCGCGATTTAACCATCTGAGCACTGTGAAACTTGGTACGGTAAATGCTTATACAAATCTTAATCCACTGACATGTACTTTATATCAATTGTTTTCAGAACCTCAAGATGGCGACTGTGCGAAATTTTAAAATCTCGTTTTTATTATTTCTTGTGTCCTAATTATGCGATTGAAGCTTGAATAATAAACCTACGCAATAATCTTCATCTAATTATACATAACACTATTACATACATATGTAAAAATCCAACATGACGACCACCCGACGGTTCTCAATATCTACGAATCTATTACAGCAATCAAACTGAAATTTTGTATGTTGATAGAGGCAACTAACATAAGTAGGATATATGAAAATAGGTTACTTAGTTCTTTACGGAACTACTTGTTTAAGTGCTACAAAATTAATCTCATTCATTTAAACATCTGTTCATAAATAAAGCGTTATTATTTTATTTTTATTCTGAGAAAACTCAAAAACTATCTTTACCGTTTTATACAGAAATTCACTTTCTTGCTAAAGATTTAACAACCACCGTAAAAATATAAAAATCCCCAAATTCCTATAAACATAGGATATATAAGGGAAACTATGAAGAACAGCACAAAAAGAGAACCAAATTTGGAAAAACGGATAAAATAGTTACGATTTGAATTTTGGAAATGTAGAACTTTGTTTCTAATAGCAAGATGTGTGTGTATGCTTGGAAATGTATATACTGTAATTGTTGTACAAGATCTATCGCAGGCGCTGTTATAATATTATAATCGTTTTTGTTTTGGCTGTATATTCCCCCGACATTTTCACACCCCCAGTTCCCTGTAGGAACTATGGGACATGTTCACACACTCAGTTCCCTGTATGAACTATGGGACATGTTCACACACTCAGTTCCCTGTAGGAACTATGGGACATGTCCACACACTCAGTTCCCTGTAGGAACTATGGGACATGTTCACACACTCAGTTCCATGTAGGAACTATGGGACATGTTCTGATACTAAGTTCCCTGTATGAACTATGGGACATGTTCACACACTCAGTTCCCTGTATGAACTATGGGACATGTCCACACACTCAGTTCCCTGTAGGAACTATGGGACATGTTCACACACTCAGTTCCCTGTAGGAACTATGGGACATGTTCTGATACTAAGTTACCTGTATGAACTATGGGACATGTTCACACACTCAGTTCCCTGTATGAACTATGGGACATGTCCACACACTCAGTTCCCTGTAGGAACTATGGGACATGTTCACACACTCAGTTCCCTGTAGGAACTATGGGACATGTCCAAACACTCAGTTCCGTGTAGGAACTATGGGACATGTTCACACACTCAGTTCCCTGTAGGAACTATGGGACATGTTCTGATACTCAGTTCCCTGTAGGAACTATGGGACTTGTTCACACACTCAGTTCCCTGTGGGAACTATGGGACATGTCCACACACTCAGTTCCCTGTAGGAACTATGGGACATGTTCACACACTCAGTTCCCTGTAGGGACTATGGGACATGTTCACACACTCAGTTCCCTGTAGGAACTATGGGACTTGTTCTGATACTCAGTTCCCTGTAGGAACTATGGGACATGTTCACACACTCAGTTCCCTGTAGGAACTATGGGACATGTCCACACACTCATTTCCCTGTAGGAACTATGGGACATGTTCACACACTCAGTTCCCTGTAGGAACTATGGGACATGTCCACACACTCAGTTCCCTGTAGGAACTATGGGACATGTTCACACACTCAGTTCCCTGTAGGAACTATGGGACATGTTCACACACTCAGTTCCCTGTAGGAACTATGGGAATGTCCACTCACTCAGTTCCCTGTAGGAACTATGGGACGTGTCTCGATACACAGTTGTCTATAGGTACTATTGGACATTTTTTAGATACTGATCTCTCTATAGTAACTATGGGACAGCTCTCTGTAGGAATTATGGGACATGGGCTGACGTTCAGTTGGGTAATGTCCAAGCTGCTCCACGCTGTGAAGCACAGATTGGTGGCCATTTGGTATTCAGATAATTAATTGGATTTGATAAATTTGGCGATTCCTTGAGAAAGGGGATGGCTGGATGATAAGTGTGGTCTGACCAGTGCAGCTGTACCTGACACGTCATTAAGAATGTGGAAATGCACACTTACTTACAGGTGGCCGGGCACGTAATCACCATACATTTGAACGTGAACAAGCTGGTAGGGAAGTTTAATTGGGGCGTTGTATGTGGCCTGGAACACGGCCCGGTCGGCCCGGTCGGCCCACCTATTAGCAGCCTGCTTGGGTGTGATAGACTTGTCTTTGTTTTCTCTCTCCAGTAATCGTTTTCATCTTTATTACGCCCTTGATTCTTCTCTTATTTTCGTCCCTTTTTAGTTCTCGTCTTATTTCTTTTGCGTAGGTTTTTATAATCACATGTGTATAAAGACACAGCTACTGGTTTAAACATGCACTTTAATGCACTGGTTGTCACAAAGCTTACTGTGTTTGAAAGCGAGGTTTTTAGAAACGTTCATTCATGTACGGTTTGGCCACACACAAGGAAAGGCGGGCCAATGACTTTTATTTCGTATTATGAAGACGAGGTGTGTATTGCAGGTTTGGATGTTTTGTATTTTATTATATAACTAGCAACCCGACCCGGCTTCTCCCGGGAACAGTTATGAATGCATTACGTGATAAGCGCTTTTTTCCAATGTTAATGAATAACGACCAATGTCCGTTTTACGTCTCGGCATGATGGGTTAAAATCACTGACTGGACTATTAATTAGATTATCATGGAGATGCATGTGCAACAAATTCTTGTCAGACGTAATTTAAGAATGGCGAGGTGCATGAAACACAAATTCCCCTTCCGTCCAATCATGACTTGACTGTGAATTGTGCGGAACGAAAAGTTCACAGGCGAAATGAAGAAAACCCGAGTTGCACCTCCAGGGAAACTCCAAACACAACCACTCTTCTCTAAAGTTTTTAACTATAGGCCTACACGACTCGACAGTTTGCTGCTGGCTGTATCTGGGGCAATACAGTAAGCTCGTCCGTTAGCTAAGCTGTAACTGGGGCGATTTACTCGCCCCTAGCTAGCTCGTAAACTGTCGCCACAGTAGTTGAATGGGCATGGTTGGAAGAAATTAAAACGTAAAAACACTTATAGTGGGCGATGTATTGAAGATTGACATATGCTCTCGCGGACTTTTTTGTAGAACTTTTCAGGCTGAACAATTCATACACTCATAGTATTTAGATATTTTTAACGGTTTGCCCAGTGTAAGCTTACAAAGTGCTCGGACGCCAGGTTTGTTTTCGACTTTTCCACTGAAATCGTTACTGCTCGGCTTCCTTTGTTCACAAATAAATTATTTTCTGCAGAAATCATCCTCGAGATATCCTTTACAGAATGGTGAAAACCGCATCAAAATCCATCCAGTGGTTCTCGAGTTTACCCGTACCATCCAAGAATCGGGGACTTTGTTTTATACTAAGTAGAGATCAACAGTAGGCATATACAGTATACAGGATGATTCAGGCAAGAGGGCCATCTCAAATATCTACGGAACCGTTTAAGATATCGTCATTATGTTTTCAAATTCTTAAATAAATAAATATTTACCGAGAAACCGATTGCAACTTTGGGACTATAGTAATTTCACCTACTGGACAACTAAGAATCAAGTGATAAGTTTAGCGATGTGCTTATTTTGAAAATCCGACGAGTACTTTTTTGAGATATTAAAGGTTTCCATACGTGTCGGCATTAGACAGAAAGCGATAGGCCTACTCCAGCCGCTGGAACGTGGAGTGCATTATTCTCTATGCATACTATCATGTGTACAGTTTAAAACTGTTTGATGATTAACCGGACTCGTAAATAAGAGTTAACATTAGACGAGACGTTCGCAATGAACTAAATGGGCGAGTTTTGTTACATTTCTGATTTGAATACAGTATGTACATTAAGTCATTGTCGCAGGTCCGCCAGCACTAAAAAATCCCGTAGCTTATTTATCCTCTTCATTGAGGTGTTTTCAGATATTTCCGCAAGGATTCAGGACGAAGTAGAGATGGAGAAAGGCGGACGTACATAAGAGACTGGATTTTTATTATGAATGGAATACATTCGGTATATGAATTTTGTCAACAAGGAGTGGGTCACGCAAGAGAATAATGCACTCCACATTCCAGCGGCTGGCGCATCGTTTCTGTCTAATGCCGACACATATGGAAATCTTTAATATCTCAAAAAGTACTTCTCGGATTTGCAAAATAAGCACACCACTGAACTTGTAACTTGATTCTTAGTTGTTCCAGTGGGTGAAATTAGTAGAGTTCCATTTAAGAAACCAAAGTTGCTGCCGGTTTCTCGGTAAATATATATGTGTTGGGGGCAAAATTGACCATGTTGTATGAGCCCCTTAATACGATTTAAGAACTTGAAAACAGAATGACGATATCTTAAACTGTTCCGTAGATATTTGAGGTGGCCCTCTAATTGAATCACCCTGTATATATAGTACAGGGTGGACCACGTAAGTTGAAACTGTAGGCTACAATCTCTCAGAAACTAAGCGTTGTATAAAGAACTGTCTGGAATACGAGTAGCGTGATATTAAGGGGGAATGAACATGCTATATGTCGTGGTTTATTTGGAGAACGTTTGGATGGTAATTTGATAGTCAAGTGACATTTCTGAAATGGGAACCAACATTTTTTATTATGTTTCCTTATTCCTGATACAAAACTCGTCAGCATTTCGTACACAATTTTTATAAGTACACTAGCAACCCGCCCCGGCTTCGCCCGGTATCTGTAATGGTTTACCAAGCGTAAGCTTGAAAGGTGCACGGACGGCAGGTCCCAGACACAATTCAGAAACTCCGAGGTGAACAGTGGAACTCCAAACGCATATACTCTTCTCTGAAGTCTTATCATGACATGACTCGACAATTTGATGCTGGCCGAAGCTGGGGCGATAGGCTCGTTCGCTAGCTAATAGTTTATATTTCGACTGAATGAAGATTGTTGGAAGAAATGAAAACGTAAAAACACTTATAGTGGGCGATGTACGAGATATTCTGTAGCGGATTTTTTGTAGAACTTTTGAGGCTGAACAATTTTACACTTATACTAGGCTATATAGATATTTTTAACGGTTAACTCAGCATAAGCTTAAAAGACGCACGGACGGCAGGTTTTTCTTCGACTCTATTCAGTGAAATCATTACTGCTCGGCTTCCTTTGGCCATAAATGAATGTTTTTCTACATAAACCTTCCTCATGAAATCCTTTACAAAATAGTGAAAACCGCATCAAAATCCAGCCAGTGATTCTTGAGGTCGTTACGTTAGCTACACACACAGGTTTTGTTAAGGAGATTTTGCTCACCCTCCGATTTGAGATTAATTGCTGTCTTTTCCACTGACTAAAAGCGTCTATAACAAGAACAACGGTCTATCGTCTCTCTTAAGATTTGAAAAGTTCAACTGCTACGTTCCTTACGGGATAATATACTGAACGCGTGATTCTATTGTAGACCGAGAATATTATTTTTATGTTAGCGAGCCCTTACGGCCCTGAACACTGTGGGATCAGCCCACTCAACTGTAAATTGTTCAAACGCTAGCGCACTAATCTTGGACTGACGAGCACTGAGACAGACTATATGGCTCTCGAATGCTGTGAATTAATCAAACAAAGGCGCACACTACTGCGGCTTTTCCTAGCGCCGAGCAACGTGGAGACGGTTCAATTGACTATGACAAACTGTGTCTCTGGCTTCCCTGGTTAGCTCTTTTATTCTGGCAGACCAACTTCGTAACCATCGCAAGCACATCTTTGATTAAATTCTATAGCTTTTACTTTTCCCGTAAGGAAGTTATAATATCATCTTGTAGCGTATGTTTTGCTGATCTTAGTGGTGTGATTAACTCTAGAATTCAGTCGCTGAATCTTTTGTAGTCTGAATAGCGCCCTTATAATTTACGCCGCCTACGGGAAACCCCGTATCACGTGATGTGTCCTCCCAATGAAGTTCGTTCTTGGAGCAGAAGGATATTGGCACTTTATTTCACACGGATATTGCCCTAACTATGTTTAATAAATATTCAGGCCATTATTATGATTCCCATAATTTATGTGACATTTCTATTATTCTTACAACATGTAGGCGAGAAATTGGCGTTCTCAGCAGCTGTCTCTCTCATTCCTCCGCTCGTTTGAAACGTTGGCCGAAGAGTATACAGGACTCGTAGGTCATTGCTCCAACATTGGGCTTTGCTTTACTTCCACCCTTTTCGGACTAACTGTTGCCGGGTGATTTTACAATCCCCTTTCTTCTACCAGCCAGATACTTGCTATGACTTTATGAATAGCCCAATTTTTCAAGACTTTAATTAATTCCAGACTCCTTTTGATTCAAACATTATCGTAATTCACCTCTCCATATTTAATTATAATATGTCCTTGCCCCTTAAGTGTAAGGATACAGTACCTACAATAATGCAAGTATCATGGTCCTACAAACCCATCAGTAGTGGCTAATCTGTGGGGTTAATTTCCTAAATATTACATAAATACAGTATATAATTTAGTAGAACCTCACTCGTGAAAGAGCGTGACATATGACCGAGATTGATTTATCTCATTAACCACTGACGTTATACTCATTTGTTAAGTTTAGTGAGCTTGATAGTTGTTCCATAAAAATAATATTTGAATATTTGCTTCTCTTAAATTTCAATTCTTATTTCCCATATGAATTAATGTAATGGGAAACTATGGACTGGCGATCCTCTTTTAACGTGGTTTCTATAGGATGCTGTGGTAACTTACTACTCTGTATTTATAATGTGTTAGAATCACTCGGCTCTAATATAAATCTTCAATAGACAAGAATTACTTCTTAGAGTTATCTCGATATTTAATAATGTTAAAAAATATTTTTGCCTACCACTTAACATTTTAACTAAACTCTCTGTTTTCCCACCCAACTACAGTGCCATATCGACAATTGAAGCGTATTCGGGAACAAACGTCTATGTCACATTTCTTACTTACTGAGAAAAACAGCAATAAAGGTGTCTGTTGTCCGTGGGACAGGGCTACGCAGTAAGACGTAACATGGACTTTTGTTCCTTAAACCAACACACTACAGTTCGAGTTGGAGTTCAACTTGCAATAGCCCAAAAACACTAGAGCATTATGATCTGTGAGCACCTTCAACTTGCTCCCCTGAACATAACTACGAAACTTACCAAGCAAACAAACAATAGCTAGTGATTCTATTTCAGTGATAGTATATCGCTTCCTAGCCATACTCAAATCCTTACTAGTTAATGAGAGTAATCTTAAACTACCTTCGTCATCATACTGGCATTAGTCATAAGGACGTAAGGACAATCTGCTCGAGGGTATTTCAGCATGACTGAATCCACGAAACCTCTCTTCAAATCAGACACTTTTGTTCGTTATTTTTATAGTGCATTTCGCTTCACAATTTCGGGAATACTAAAGCCACCTTTTGAGATATGCTCGAACTACTTGCAAATACGTATTCAGAAAACATCGTAGATGTTTGCTCCGGGAATATCTCAAATTACACAAAATGTAACATAGACGTTTGTTCCAGCATACGCTTCAATTGCTGAATAGGCCATTGTGTACACATTTTGCTCTTGTTAGGGCAGAAGGGATCAAAGGTTTGATGCTTTTCAGTCGGTCAACACGATTGCACCCAAATGAGATGGGTTATTCGCTAATCCTAAAAAAACCATGAGATTAATATTTTTTTTTCAGGATTAGAGTAGCTTTCAACATTCTTTCAAAGGTTTTTATTTTTGGGGCCAATTTTATATACTGGATATTGCCACTTTATTTCACACGGATATTGCCCTAAATATATTTAATAAAAATTCAGGCCCTTATTATGATTCCCATAATTTATGTGACATTTCTATTATTCTTACAACATGTAGGCGAGAAATTGACGTTCTCAGCAACACTGTCTCTCTCATTCCTCTGCTCGTTTGAAACGTTGGCCGAAGATTATACAGGACTCGTAGGTCGTTGCTCCAACATTGGGCATTGCTTTATTTCCGCCCTTTTCGGACTAATTGTTGCCGGGTGATTTTACAATCCCCTTTCTTCTGCCAGCCAGCTACTTGCTATGACTTTATGTATAATTTAACTCCCGTGTGAAAAGTTCCTTTTTGATATATGCTTGTGTGTGTGTGAAATTAAAATGATCATCCACCGTGGCCCCTAAATATTTATAATTATTTACACACTGAATTAAATTGTCACAATTGCTAAATTTCAGTTGGTAATTAGTTGTTTGTGAGTATAGACGGTTGAAGATATGGATTATTTATTTAATTTATTCTTTAATTTTGTTTGACATTGCTATAGGCATAATTCCAGATATTTGAATAGAGGGAGAGATTATTATGATGACACCAAGCGTTCTTACACCATGTTAATAATAACATTGACAATTTTGTTTTGGCAACACTGAAAAATAATGACTTCAAATCTCTACAAATAATCTTGGACACATTCGGGAAATGACGTTCGAAATTTTCTTTCTTTTTTGGTGCCTTTATTGTGGCGAAGTTAGGACTCTAGGCCCTCTCTTACACTTAACCACACACGGGCAACTTACAAGAATAATCACATATTATGTTATTCTTAACCTACCAAACTTAAATACTAGGAAAACTTAAATACTACAGTAGAATTAATTTCGGGACTGCGGTATATTAACTAAGCTACACAAATGACATAGGCCTATATTTTTAACAAAATTTTACTATGGTCATTCACTCACACATTCATTCAAAAATTGTTCCAGTTGGCCTACTAATTCAAGAGGGAATCTTTACATGCACGTTTGAAAGTTGTTAGAGATGTACAATTTCTAACGTCACGACGACAATTATTCCAAATTCTAGTTCCTGATGCGAGGAAGGAGTTACTGAAGGCAGATGCATGATGTACAGGAATTGCAATTATAGATCCAGATCGCGTGTGACGATCATGAAAGGAAGAAAGAAAACGGACATTACAAGAAAGGTAGTGAGGTGTACTTTCATTAAGAAGTCCATAGATGAGGGTACATATGCGCAGGTTTCTTTGTTGTTCTACTTTTAACCAGGAGAGTAGATCATAAAATGGAGACACGTGTGAGGAAAAGTTTAAGGAGAAAATAAACCTAATGCAGGAATTTAAAGCTCTCTGAAGTTTCTTGTTTTGTTCTCCGGTATCATCTACAATCACAACATCACATTAGTTAAATATAGGGAGTATCAAGGTTTGGACGAGTCTTATTTTCAAGTTACGGGGTAGAACGGACTGGTGAATCTTAAGTGGATGATGTGACGAGTAAACTTTCCAGCATGTAGGCTATTAGTAACGTGCTCATTCCAATTCAATGTTTCATTTAGTGTGACTCCAAGACTTTTTACCGACTTAGGGAACAGGATAGCAATACCATTAAGTTGAATATGGGCATATTCTCAGAATGAATGAACTTAGGCTGACTAAAAGAATTATAAATCTTACTCCCTCTATGAAAGCTAAGAAGTTAAACAAGACCTTCAAGAAATAGGCATCTCAAGTGATATGGTACTCGACGGGAATAAATTCAGGGAACAAATTATCAATTATCAATTTTCAGACCACCCAAACATTACATTAAACAGAACCTGAAGGGAGGAGCGCTGAAAGAGCCATAGCTAGAAGTTGAAGAGATTTTGGGAGACCAGAAAGCAAGATCAGCTCCTTAGACGGGCATGCCGAAGTAAATATATATAATAATTAATAATATTTGAATTAATAATAATAAATCAACAATAATGATAAAAAATAAAGAACTTTCGTGAACATTCTCAGGGGGCGTGGTGGCGCAGTGGTCAGGCTGTTGGCCTCTCACCAGGGTGAACTGGGTTCGATTCCCGGTCAATGCATGTGAGATTTAGAAATGAAATACCATGTCCTGTGGTTCGGATTCCACGTAAAAAGGAGGTTCCGTGGCTCATAATCACAAGATTCATGGTCACGTAAAACTACAATATTCCTTTTTTTTAACAGTCTCCAACTGATGAGGGTCATTGTGAACGACTTTACATTGATCAGGTCACAAAGGTAACATCTGTACTTGTATTTGGTCCATTTCTAGAGCAGTGGGACAACTAGAATTACTTCCCTCAGTAGGCTACGTACTGTAGACCCCGTCACCGAAGAAAGACTTTAGGAGGAAGTGGTTTTAGTAGTGCTATTGGTAGGGGAGGATATGGGAACATGGGGTTATGGAAGATCATAATAATAATAACAATAATAATAATAACAATAATAACAATTATAATGTCATTGGTTATACGTCCTTTTTAACTTCTGCGGCTTTCATAGACGCCGGGGTGCCGGAATTTCGACTAGAAGGAGATCTTTAACGTGGCAGTAAATCTACTGACAAGGCTCCCTCGATTTTGCGCACCCTCAAATGTCAGCTGACTGCGCCAGAATTTGATCTTGCAACCTTGGGCATAGCAGGCGAGAACGATACCGCTGAGCCACGCAGGCAGTCAATCTCGAAGTATCACGCCTGTATTTAGCCTGACAAATATTCACCATGTCTATGGAATGCCGTAGTGAATTCGGTGTTGAATCATTGTAATGTGATCAACATGGTGAGATGGAAGGCTCATGTTCACATCTCACCAACTCCTGAACTCCCGAAGGTGGGGTAACACACATCGTGTTCCTTTAGGCAAGCGATGTCGTGGGATCTGACCTCTAGAAAAAAGAGACTGTAATAAGAATGATAATTTAAGCAGGAAAGTGAAAGATACTCAAGACCGCGAATATCGTAATATCGTGGGAGTCGTAAGAGAACAGGAATGGACCAAGGGAGGTTGACATGAGTGATGAAAGAAAGGAGTCTGTTGTGAGCTCCAGAGGGCCATGCGTCCTGTCTTCGGGGTGTGACTACTACGCTGCGCTATTGAGAAACTTTTATCGAATGAGAACTGCATTCTTGGCACTGCAATATCTCAAAAGCTTACTTTCTGTCTGCTGTATTCTCTATCATGTTCTCCCCACAGATTTATCGAAGCTTTGCAGTTTCTCTTCTTATACCCCTTCATTCATCTCCTTCAAAGGCCCCTCCCCCCCTCCCCCCTGAGTCTTCACGCACACACACTCAATCTTCAGCACAGTAGCCGAGGCGTTGGTCATTTAAACTTTGGATTCAGCTGGTTTCGTCCTCAATTACCAGATGGCAGAGCTACTGCTCGCCCTTACTCGCTCCTCCATGTTCGCTTTGATAGAGATCTCTCTGTTGTGTGGTCCACGCCGTCCTGTTGCCTCCAAGCCCACTTAGCACAAGGAGGGGGTGCGGGCAAGCGTAGTCACTCACGTGTACCAAGGTTCGATCCCGGACCACGATGGATAGCCTACGTCGTATTCTCCAAAGTTACCTACTGCAGGTTCTTTTTAGCGTATGGATTTTAGTGCCGGGAGTGTCCGAGGACATGTTCGGCTCGCCAGAGTTTGTAGCTGCTTCTATGCGGACACCCATGGGGTGAGCTACAAGTACCGACGCGTGTGGAGTGTTGTCTGGGGAGGAAAGTGTGATTGTAAGGACGAGGAATTGGAAGGTAGCGGCTGTGGCCTATAGTTAGGGACCAACCCCGGCATTTGCCTGGAAGGAAGATGGGAAATCACAGAAAACCATCTTCAAGGTTGCCGACAGGGGGATTCGAAACTCCTCGCCTCCCGGATGTGAGCGACTGCATGCAGCCACGCCGTAATGACCTCGGCTAACTCATCCGGTACTTACTGCAGGTCAGGGGCGTATATAAGGGGGTTGCGGGGGTGTCCCGGGGGGCCCGCCCCCCTTGAAATTTTTGTCACATATATTATTTGTTTATAAATTAAAACATTAGAAACCAATATAATCATGTACTATTGTTACTAAGTGACGAATGGCAACGTTGTAAAGCAAGGCGAAGGTAGAGCGATGTAAACAGTGTGACAATCAGTTTGCTCTGATCTTATGTGTAACAACATTACCTCTTATTACTCTCCAGTGCCTTCGCTCTTATGAACGAACCAAGAACAGCAACAAGTGCCCTTGAAGCGTGTGACCAAAGTTTTTTCCCTAACTTTTATACCCTTATGAAACTTTTGGCAAATTTGCCTCTCTCTGTAGCTACTGGTACTGCCGAACGGAGTTTGAGTTGCTTGAAAACATACTTAAGAAATTCTACTTCTGAAAACAGACTCAACGGTCTGGTATTATCATCTATTCACACAGACATTCATCTCACTGACGATGAAGTTATGAACCGATTTGGCAATGCTTCAAGAAACCTTGACTTTATATTATAGTGTGAGTTGTAAATCAAAACAGTAACATTAAATCTTTCCATGTAAATACTATCGAGAGAGCAAGATGGTTGTTTTAATAAAAAGTATCATAAGATGACTTAGTTGTGTTTGTCATTAACCAAACATAACACATCACAACAAATTGGTTGAAGAAGTGATGCCAGATAGCCTTAAAACTCATCATTTTGCACCAAATTATACAACAGTTTCTCGGGGAGAACCCCGGAACCCCTATTCTTTGGACCTATACCATGCCCCCCTAACCCCCGGTTGGGCACCCCCCCCCCAAATAAAACTCTATATACGCCCCTGCTGCAGATAAATGCTGGGAATGGGACGCGGATCAAGTAGCGGGTTATTATGACACCCCTTACGGTATTCATCTCTGAGCAATTACGGTGGAACGAACACAAACGAACTTTTGTGATCAAATATTAACTAATGTATCAAGAAGTAGTTCCGTAAAGAACTATACAGCCTATTTTCATACATCCTACTTATATTACTTGCCTCTATCAACAAACAAAATTTCAGTTTGATTGCTGTAATAGATTCGTAGATATTGAGAACCGTCTAACTATTTCGGAGGGTCGCCATGTTGGATTTTGATATATGTAGACCATAGAGTTATGCACTATTAGATGACGATTTTGCGTAGGTTCATTATTCAAACGTTTACTTTCATCGCATGAAATAAAAACTTATTTTTCAAATTGCGCACAGCCGCCATCTTTAGGTTATGAGAACAATTGAACAAAATTAGATTCCAGTGCATTACAATGTGTATAAACATTTAATGTACCATATTTCACTGCGCTAATATGGTTAAATCGCGAGATAAGTCTATTAAAATGTTTCACCTTCGCTTTGTATTTTACAGGTTTTTGGAAATCTCATAGCTGAACGTCTAGTACCCTTTACCACCGTACAAATTTTCAGGGTAATATTAGTAATAGTTTCGGAGATAGAGAATGCCGGTGAAATATTTCGCACAGCCGCCATCTTGAGATTATGTAAACAATTGAACTAAATTAGATGCCAGTGCATTACAATGTTGTATAGACATTTGCTGTACCAAATTTCATTGCGGTTGGATAGTTAAATCGCGAGAAAAGTCTATTTAAAAGTTTCAATAGTAGGGACTGATAACTCTGGTGTTGATTTACTCAACAATATTTCACATGGCAAAATACTTGAGATTGAAGTACAGGCCATGTGCATACCAATCATATATAAGCCGAGAATTTCTTGGCTACCTTCTGAGACATCCTGCACTATTCCAGCACCATCTCTACTCTTCTCTTCGACACTCGTGGAGTGTATCAATTTGCTGCTTCTACTCGATCGGTGTATTTTTACAAGATCGAACTTATACTCATCGGCTGACCACCTATGGTCGCTCAGCGCTGCGCAACATTTTAACTAAGTCTTCGTTAAAGATGCAAATTGGCATCTTTGTTCAGTTGGACTTGCTCCACTGGTTTTAACTACAAGCGTGATGTGATAATGTACTACTTTTTCAAATGTGTGGTCAAGCTGGACTATCCACTTAAGATCTTCGACAGATGTTTTATGTTTCGCCATAGAGACGTATTTTAACCTATTATGGTTCATATTTCGTTCTCCTAGAAAGACGAAAGTGCTACAAACGTGTGTGTGACATCTACAACCTTCTACAAATTGAGTTAAGCACATTACTCTTAATTTACCAGTCTTTATATTGTAAGTGTGAAGGATTTGAAGATGATCACTTGTCGATCGAAACTTGTCTTTCGAGATGGCCTATTGCCTTAATATCTTCCAAGCGTGCATCGTCTGCACTGGGCGATTTGTCAGTTTTTAATACCTTAATTATGTTCTCTATTTCAGATTCATTCGTTTCAAGCACCGTGAAATAATTCACTAACGAGTTATTGTTTGTGTGCCATGTGTTTATATTACAGTTATGAGCTAAACTGTTCTTTTCTTCACTAAAAGTACTCCAAATTTAATGTTTTTCAGTCGGTCAACACCATTGTACCCAATTATAATGGGTGGTTCCCTAATCCTGAAAAAATTACATGGGATCAATAAATACACTTGGATGACCAGTTTCGATGGTCAAGCGATCATCATCAGATCTTTTACACTTAGGTTATTAAATCTATGTCTGTAAGTATGGGTGATGGTATTTACAATACACAAATGTATTTAGTTGCAGTAGTGATTAATCTAGCTCACCTAGTCGAGATATGTGCTGTTTGTTGAGATACTGATAGTGGTGATTGACCTTTAAGTTTGTTTGCTTAGTGTGATTATGTGATTGTTATGAAAGTCTATGCCTACAAGTCAAGCTGATGATGAAGATGTTGAAAAGGTCTACGAAGAAATAGATGAAATTCTGAGGTATGTCAAGGGTGATGAAAATGTTATAGTAATGGGAGATTGGAATGCTGTGGTAGGAAAAGGAAAAGAAGGGAAGATAGTAGGAGATTTCGGATTAGGTGAAAGGAATGATCGAGGAAGCAGGCTGATGGAATTCTGCACCAAGCATGAGTTGGTCATAGCTAACATCTTATTCAGTAACCACAATAGAAGAATATACACATGGATGAGACCAGGAGATACAGGGCGTTACCAAATCGACTTCATTATGGTCAAGCAGAGGTTTCAAAACCAGATTTTGGATTGTAAAACATATCCCGGTGCTGACGTAAACTCTCACCACAATCTGGTTGTTATGAAATGCAGATTAAAGTTGAAGAAACTGAAGAAAAGTCAAAAGCCAAAAAAGTGGGCAATAGACAGACTGAAAGAGAAGGATGTAAACGAAAGATTCAAGAAGAGTATAAAGGAAGGACTAATGAAAAACCCTAAACAAACTTCAATTGCAGACGAATGGACACTTTTGAAGAATGAAATAACAAAATCCGCAGAAGAAAACATTCGTAGGAAAGAAAGAACAGGCAGAAAACCGTGGATCACTCAGGATATACTAGAATTTATGGATGGAAGGCGGAAACACAAGAATGTAAGAGATGAAAAGGGGAAAGCAGAATACAGACGTCTGAGAAATGAGGTTAACAAGAAGTGCAAGGTAGCGAAAGAAGAATGGTTGAAAGAGAAATGTGCAGGTATAGAAAATTGTCTGAAATTAGGAAAAGTAGACACAGCTTATCGAAGGATTAAGAATACAGTGCTGTAATATTAAGGACACAAATGGAAAGCCTCTAACAGGTAGGGAAGAAAAGGTTCAGGGATGGAAAGCTTACATAGAGTGTTTGTATAAGAGAAAGGAGATTGAGAATCATGTAATGGAAAGGGAGGAGGAAATTGATGAGGATGCAAAAGGAGATTTAATATTGAGATCAGAATTTGACAGATCATTGAATGACTTAAGCAGGAACATAGCTCCAGGTATAGATGATATACTGTGCCCGTCTGAGGTGGTTATCTGGTCCACCACCGACCGTGCGTGGCTTTCCAGATGACCACATCCTTGAACACATATGGCCTAAGAGGATCGGAGTACACTCCTTGTGGGGCTATTCCGGCACAAGACTCCTCGTCATCACAGGGATCAGGTTCCCATCGTAGCATTAGTCATAGACCACGCAAGGAAATGCACCCCCAAAAGAAAACAAACTACTAAATTAAAATCCAGGCTTATGTAAAATTTCACAAAATGGTTTATTAAAATCTCAAACCGCTGTCCTACAATCGGGGGGTATTAGTCGGCTAATCCGTTAACTAACCAAATTAAATAAACAAAAATAAACAATTATTGACTCTCTAAAATTAACCCCTCTCGATTAGTGCTAAATACAGTCAAAACTAGCAAAGTTTAGGAAATGGTACAAAGGCACCGCACTGCCACACTTTCTCAAAAATACTGTGCTCTCATCAGCCGTAACCCTCGCAATGTGTATGGAGATATGCGCTGATTGGCTGTTGACACCCCTCCCCCCATCTGGAATGTTCGGCGCACTATGACGTTATTTCCACTATATATTGCCTTCATCACCGTTCTACTGTGCCTGTCAACGTCTGTCTACATCCGACCACGGCTGCCTGCCTGACCACAACAAGGCCCTTATTGGGTCAGCACTGTTGGTATACATCGTGTAGCTGGAACCACTCTATATGTCTATATAAATTACCGAAAGTGCACCGTCCATATGTTCGCGTAAATAAACTGGTGAATATGAGACACTGTACCTTAATATCCTCAAATCCAATTTCTACACAGCGGGTTGTTTTCAAACGATTTCGGTGACATTTTTACTGAATACTGGTGCTCAATCTGCACATATGGCATTGAAGCACACAGAGCGCATGCGTCGGTCGGTCAGAGAGCTTGGAAATCAGAGATATCCTACCCTGCGCAGCACCCGATCACAAAATTCTAGTGACAATCTCAACAGATATTTATGAATATTTATGTTAAAACATAATAAAGTTATAATTATCGTCGAACATTAACAGTCGTATGCAACTCGCCTATAATGGTAATTAAGACACTCGTATGGAAATTATAAAACTCGCATACGCTCGTTTTATAAAAATACTCGTGTCTTAATTATAGCCATTATAGGCTCGTTGCATAATGTACTATTTCAAGGCTAAGCCTTTTTTCTTCTTGCTTTTTTGGATCTTTTCTTAAAAATACTTTTTTAGTCGCCAGTTATTAGGCTTTTTTATGCATTCGTATTGTAATTCATATTTTCTAGTCAATGTTTATTCTGAGTTTCCTGGAGAAACAATACATTTTGAATTGCCTTCTTTTAACTGTCATTCTAATGAAAATATTTGTTATTGATTCAAAAAATCAAATAAATGTATTAACTCTAGTTATCAATGTTTGGTCTCTTCCTTGTCGCTCTATTTACATTCCACTGTGTGCCCGAAACCGAATCCTCTGCTAATTCCCAGTTGGGGTGTTACTCCAACCACCCCTTCCCATGCGTCATTCGTCGTTCGTCGTTTGTAAAGTAGGTCTTCTTGGATGGACTCCAAGAATAAAACAACAGTTATTCTGGAGTCAGATTCCTCAGACGTTACTGCATTTTTGAAGTTTTTTCCTGCGTTGTCCTGCCGCGAAGTCCCAGGCTGATTCAAGTCCTCAGGCACTTCTTCAGGTACAACGCGTGGTTCCCTCGGTGTTTGAGTTCTGTCGCTCTCTTCTTGATCGTGGAGTTGGCGAATGTACTGACGACTCTCCTGCGCTCGCCCTCTCCAATCTCGATCACTCTGATATTGCGGGTAACGGTCTCTTCTATAACCCCAGGAATATCTGTAATCACGCCTTATGTTAGATTGAGTTCTGTTCTGGGCTCCATTTCGTTTCTGATTCCGAGAACTTTGCCTTCGTTCCCAATAAGGCTGATTGTTCGTCTGGCGATTCCTGTCGAACTGTCTCTGATTACAGTTCCTACGATCAGGTCCGCTATTGTTCCCTTGGTAACGATTCGATACTACCGCTTTAGCTTCCGTCGTTTGACTGACTTTATCGACGGTCTTTAGATTAATCCTTCTGGTGTCGTTTCGATTTTCATTTCTTGGTTTGTGACTGCCGAATTGCTCATTGCTATTATCCAAGCGACGTAATATTTCTTCACATTGGATGAAAGATTTGGCATCGGCCACTATTAACAGACGTTGCACTTCTGGTGGGTATTGTCTGATAATAGTCTGTATCAGGTCACTCTCGGCTAAAGGAGGCTGAAGACATCTCAAGCGTGCCAATTACGACGAGAAGTAATTTGCATAGCGTGTGGGCAACGTAGAACTGTACTTTTTTGTTGTACATATCCGCTCTAATTCCCAATTGAATATCACTAGACCAGTACGTTCGAAGCAACGCTTCAAGAAAATCTCGGTAACCGCTGAATGAGTACCGGAATGCTCGGAACCACGTACTTGCTTGGCCGTCAAGTAGGCGTTCAATTACCCTGAGTTCCCTCTCAGGTGTGACCATAGTATCTCTCAAATAACACTCCACATTGTTGAGAAACTCGACGGGTGTAAGACCTCCGCCTGTCCCTGGAAAATGAGCAGGTTGCTCTTCTCGAGATCTAATAATCATGGCATTCTGGTTAGATGAAACTCGCAACGGAGTGAACGCAGGTGCGTTGAAATTAAGTGAACATAGTTGTTTCACGGGTGTCGGGAAACATTGACCCATCATGGTAGTTACGTTTGGAGTGCTGGTCAGTGTTGACATACTCGTGGTCTGATGACCTGTCCACCTGTGGGGTTGTGGTGTTCCCACATGAGAATTTATAGTGTTCATAGGCTGCCAGTGGTGAGACATACTGGGCTGCTCATAGGTTGTGGCAAAGCGAACCTCAGTAGTCGCAACATTACTGGTGTTGACATTAGTGGTCATAACATCATTACGGTTTGTATTAGAAGTTGTTCCAGTAACAACCGTAGGTATTTGAAACGTTGGGTTCTTTACTAGATCTCCAACTCGATCTCTCAGTCGTTTTTCCAGTTCTTCCATGTCGACTGAGTTAAGTGATTCGTTAGGTAACTTCAAGGAATTCAATTGCAACTCAATTCGCTCTATTTTCCCTCGAAGACACTCGTCCGTTTCCTGGACAGTCTTCCTAACCTCTCTTGAAGAGTTCAATCTTTCTTGAATCGCGACCTCTTCAATTCGCTGTCTGAAATAATCGACTTCTTCTTTGATTGCTCCGACCTCTCCTTTCAATTCAGCCTTATGGTCGGACATGTCCTTCTTCACGTTATTCACCTCCACGATTACTTCCTTGAGGTTCTCGTGCACTATGTGCTTTAAGTCCTCTACATTTAAGGTTAATTCCGCGACGGTTCTAGTGCTATCAGTGAGTTCATCACGAAATCGCATCATGTCCTTCTTAAGACCTTTGACGTTATTATGAACAGCTACTGCAACGTTTCTCATAATCCGCATACTGGTACTAACAGTGCTGACTTCACGTCGAATCCCATCGTGAAAAGTAGAAGCCTCCTCTATTTTCCCTTCAACAGCCGAAACTCTAGATTAAAGTTGCTCTCTAACACTCGTAATACTTTCATCAATCGTGTTAAGCCGCGTCTGTATTTCAGATCGATTTGTGGCGATATCGGTCGATAGAGTAGTGAAACGCTCCTTAGCCTCCTCCTGATTCCTAGTCATATCAGCGCGAACAGCAAGTAAATTATTATTAGCCTCCGCACGGTTCGTTTCCAAATCATCTCGTACCTCGAGTAAAGTAGCATTATTGCGTACAATACTATTATTAACAGTAGCAACATGGGCGGATAATTCACCTTGGACATTGTTTATACTAACATTTAAAGCAAGAACCTTATCGGCAATATTCTGATTAACATTTTTGACATTAGTAGCCATGTCCGCTCGGACATTGTTTAAACTTTCATTGAGGGTGGCAACATTATTAGTTATGGTAGTATTCATGTCACCCCTGACATTTTCTATGTCCCCTCGGACATTCACTATACTTTCGTTAATGGAGGGAATATTATTATTTATGGTAGTGTTAAGATTAGCTACGTTTGTGGTCATGTCACCCCGAACATTTTCCATGTCCACTTGGACAACACCTAAACCGTCCCTGACAGTAGTGTTAGTACGTGCTAATGTTGCATTAACACCGTCAACAGTTCCCCTCACAAGATTTAAATCTTCTCTTAAAGTGGCAGTGTTATCGTTAAAGTCTGCCCTTAATATGGTAATACTGGCTTCCATGCCAGCATTAAGTTGCTCCAACATCTGTCCCAACATCAGACGGAACCTCTCTTCATCCATATTACAAGTACAATCTTAGAATTAGAGAGAGAAAACCTTACACCTAACTAAGCACAATAAACTAGGAAATGGCTTTGGTGGAAAGCTTGACCATTTCATCAAAACATTTGTGAATACTGCTGGATATAACACACAAAGAATTGACTCGACATTTACAATTAATCAACAGCAAAGCAAAGACAAAATTAACAATAATGATCCTCTTGAAAATGGTACTGATGGTTCCATGTCTGCATTGGCCGACAACGTTGGGCGCCAAGAAATAAATAGGGGGTATGTGCCCGTCAGAGGTCCACCACCACCTACCGTGCGTGGCTTTCCAGATTACCACATCCTTGAACACATATGGCCTAAGGATTTGAGTACACCCCTTGTGGGGCTATTCCGGCACAAGACTCATCGTCATCATAGGGATCAGGTTCCCATCATAGCATTAGTCATAGACCTCCCAAGGAAATGCACCACCAAAAGAAAACAAACTACTAAATTAAAATCCAGGCTTACGTAAAATTTCACAAAATGGTTTATTAAAATTTCAACCCACTGTCCTACCATCGGGGGTATTAGTCGGCCAATCCGTTAACTAACCATATTAAACAAACAAAAATAAACAACTATTAACTCTCAAAAATTAACCCCTCTCGATTGGTCCTAAATACAGTCAAAACTAGCAAAGCTTGGGAAATGGTACAAAGGATTCTAATTAAAGTTATAATGAACAAGGCATGATGTTTCCAAGTGAAACCTCACGTTGGCAAATTGTCAAACATGACAGAAAAATCAACAAAGTAAATTGTGACCATCGCATATTTACATTTAATTTTCAGTGATCTAAACTAATCCTCATTTAAATTAACCTTTGGTGAGAAGCATCCGTAGTATAACAAACTAAACAAAAGATCTAAATTGATTTACAGTCATCTTTTACAACACAAACAATTTTACAATCAACTGTACAACAAGAGATCTACAAATAGTAGAAGAAAGATGGGAATATGGGTATGCAAAACAATCAATATATAAATATCACACACAAGAGTATTCTTATTAATCCTGCCTACGGCTTGATGGTTACTGTTTGTTTCCATCGGTCATCTATAGTGTGTAAGCTAAAAACTGAAAATACTGTTCGTTAACAGTTGAACAAATTACAAGGTTCACGACCCACGAGTTGAAAAACTCGAGGTAAACCAAATCCCTGTCAGTCGAATGTGTCAGCTGCTAAAAGCTTAAACTAACGAAGAATAAATCTATACAGCTCAGTACAATGGTCAGCGAGTTATAAACCAGGATCAAAGTTAAACAGGCGTTTAGTGATTATCGAGAATTATAACATTCGTTTAAGTTCATTACTTCTTCTTATTTAGTTGATGATTATTAGTTGTCGTTGGTTTAAGATTCATTAATTATACGGATTGACAATGTGTACGGCTTCCTAACTAGTGGATAACCACTTGTGAACACCCAAGTACACGCGAACTAGCCTACTCCGAGCTGTCGAAAAGCTCAATAAACCATTATAAAGTAACCCTGTGTGTCCGCATGGATCACATCAGAGACCTCGGTCTGCAAGGCGCTCAGCTTTGAAACAAGGCCGGCAACCTCAAAAATATGGGCAACCACCCCATCATCATGAATGAAAACATGGAAAAAATGTACACAACATGTGACCAAAAATTCACATAGCCTCTAAATATGTCAATCAGTGTCACAAGACAACTCCAATATCTTAAACAACAAAAATCTTTTCCAAATGTTCTCCGCTCACAACACATGCGAAGATCGAGAATCGAATGGGTGACCTACAGTCACACAGTATCATTGCATTTATAAACATAGCTGTCAACTTGACCTAGTTTTAACAAGCTTCGAAAAACTGGCATATCCAGAATGAATCATATATAAAAGCATTAGCATTGTATCTGTCAAAAGTCATGTCTCATTTGGGATTATGGGTTGGCAATACTGCGCGTAACCTTGGAAACGTTTGTCCTAGCAAGTAAATAACATTTGTTCATTCTCAAACTGTTACGAGCTGCTTTGGCTAACAGTAAAATCTAAAGTGTTCGTTTCATTAGCATATTGGATCCACAAAAATGTTCAAAGAATGATCCTACACTTGCAGTTCATAATATAACACTCATTGTGATGTTCGTGATGCAGCAATAGTAGACATAAAATAATGGACAATGATATGCTTGCATGGGCAAAACAAATCATACAAGATGTGATCTATTCCACTCGTACTGAGGTGTTTGGAAGATATCACACTCGCGGTAGGTATATCAAAAATTAAACCTGTGCATTCTAGGCACTTCAAATGTATGAAATAAACATTCACACCATATAAAACAGTGGCGTTAATTTTAAATGATACGTTACTAGTGTGAATAGGTTTAGGCGTCCTAACAGAAAGATATTACACACCATCACACTGGCAATTGATTCATCTCGAATCTCGTGGTAAACTTTCCACTCTCAAACAAAAATGTATTTTCCCAAAAATAAGTAAAGGGATAACCTCTCCCATTAGAGGATACGCATGCTCAGTGGCGTGCTTCACATTTTACGAAATAAAGGAGATTAGAATAAAGACTTCAGCAACAGCTGATTAATTCACAAAATTACTGCTCCGTTAAATGATTGACACAATTGGTTGGTTCAAAGTGAACTTCCAAATGGCATTTTATGCACCGTGTGAAAAAACACACATTAATCAGGTGACTAACTCTTGGCTTGGAAATGTATTGGAAACGTACGCTGCGATGTGCATGGAAAAATGAAAAATTACCATAGACGGTAAACTAAAAGAAACCCACTAAAGTAAGTCCTACCTAGATGACTATAAATCGAAGTACGATCGTTAAAACTACTCCACCAAATACCATCACCTTACAAAAAGTAGAACTAACGGCGAAGAACATGGTAGCTCAATCTCATTCCAACAGGAATAATTTCGAGCGTGTGCAAAATCTCCAGCGCACGTACAGAGACATTATGCTGCGTTCTTCGGTTTCCACTTTATTGTGCTGTTACGGTGCTCGGTCTCTCTCTCATCAGTTATTTTAGGTCATTATCACCAACATGGTGAACGGGGATGATATTCTTCTCTTATGGTGGATCTCGTACATCGTGTAGGCGTTATCAATCTTCACAAGAAATTCACTGCTTCTATCGTGGTTTCACAGACAACACAGCTGCTACACTTAATAATTTTGCAGACGTTATTTTACAAAAGAATGGCCATGTCTGCTTCACAAGCTCTACTGGACACAAACACGTGTCGACTCACTCACACGATCACTCGTTGTGAAAACTTTATCAACTTAAATCGTCGACATCTGTCGCTCAAGAAAATCGTGACTTCACACAGCGTGGATTATTATTAGCAATTTTCACTGGTGTGAAATATTACACTTGCACTGTTTAAAACACAGACACTCAAATTTATGGATGCCACGAAGATCGGCCGTGTGTCTGGTTGGATTATCGTGGTTTTTCACAGTATTTGCTTGCTCACTTAGCAATAACTTCACTCGATTTTCACTATGCACACATTGTGCGATAAAATAAACTGGATGACGTTTCCAATAGATTGATTCCTTCACTTTTATGAATTCTCATCGGTCACTTGACCGGACTGATGCATCCGCGTGTTATACACGTGCGGTGCTAAACTTGGAAGATGAACGAATGCTTTCTTCCCGGAAGAGGGTCGACTGGCTTTGAGACTAGTCAAGTCGTTGAGTATCTCTCGACATTACTCCTGCATTTCCGCAGTGTCATACCATAGTCTCAAGTAAAAAATTAATAATATTATGCCATTTCCCCTTGGCAAATTATGCAGAAATACTGGATGTGGTAAATTCAAATATGTACGTTAAAGAATACCTTCTTTAATCATGGTAAACAAATATTGACGATCTTCTAATGAATTCAAAAGTACAACTCTAACTTCCTGGATGCATTCAGAGATTCTCTCACTCATGTTACAAACTCTTTCATAAAAAATAATCACCAGCATGAGCGAATACGGGCTCAATACCGATTGAGTTGCTACGCTGCATAGGAGATGAAGGTCTGATCAGGTTATTTCACTTGGTGATTAGGATTTATGAGATAGGTGAGGTACCCTCTGATTTCAAGAATAATGTTATCATCCCTATACCGAAGAAAGTAGGAGCTAACAGATGTGAGGATTACCGTACAATCAGCTTGATTACTCATGCTTCAAAGATCCTGTCTAGAATAATTTACAAGAGGATAAAAAACCAGATAGAAGCAGAATTGGGTGAAGACCAGTTTGGTTGCAGGAGAAATGTAGGAACAAGGGAAGCTGTACTAAGTCTTAGGCTGATTTTGGAAGGTAGAATAAGGAAAGATAAGAGAACGTTCATGGCATTTGTAGACTTAGAAAAGGCTTTTGATAACGTTGATTGGACTAAATTGTTTGACATTTTGAAAATGATTGGAATAAAGTACAGGGATAGGAGGCTGATCTACAATCTGTACAGAAACCAGACAGCAGTCATTCGAGCTGATGGACATGAGAGAGATGCTGATATTCAGAAAGGTGTGAGGCAAGGCTGCAACTTATCGCCCATAGCTTTCAATCTCTCCATTGAACAAGCAATGAAGGAAATTAGAGAGAATGTTAAAGTGGGAGTGATAATTCAAGGAGAAATAATTTCAACTCGGAGATTTGCTGATGACATCATCATTTTGGCCGACACGCCTCAGAATTTGAAAGAGTTTTTGAATGGTATGGACTCCGTCTTGAGGAAAGAATTCATGATGAAAATTAATTAATGTAAATCAAAAATATTGGAATGCAGCCGCAATAAATCAGAAACCTCTATGGACATCAAATTGGTAGGGGAGAAACTAAAGGAAGTAGGAGACTTCTGTTACTTAGGAAGCAAAATAACCAGTGATGGACAAAGCAAAGAGGATATAAGAAGTAGGTTGGCTCAGGCAAGGAAAGCATTTCTACAGAAAAGGAATCTGTTGACATCGAATATAGATTTAGGTATTAGGAAGACATTTTTGAAAACCTTTGCCTGGAGTGTCGCACTCTATGGAAGTGAAACTTGGACTATTGGAGCAGCTGAAAAGAGGAGAATTGAAACGTTTGAAATGTGGTGTTACAGGAGAATGATGAAGATCAGACGGGTAGATAAGGTTACAAACGAAGAGGTATTAAGACGAGTGGGAGAGGAGAGATGTTTCTGGCGAATGCTAATGAAGAGAAGAGATAGGTTGGTAGGACACATACGAAGACACCCAGTAATAGCAAACTTAGATATGGAAGGAACGGTCGAAGACAAGAACTGTAGGGGTAGACCAAGGTTAGAATATGTTAAACAGATTGCCTCGGATGTAGGGTGTGGTAGCTATGTAGAGATGAAACGATTAGCTCAGGACAGGGAGGGATGGAAGGCTGCATCAAATCAGTCAAAAGACTGAATACTCAAACAACAAACATGAAATGGTCAGGTTCAGTGGAGGCAGCGGAAGACGACAGCTGCTCGGGAATGGACCACACATCTCTCAAACAGCTAAGAACACAATCCACAATAGCATGAACATTTTATAACAATTACATAATCACAATAAGCAAACACATCACTATCAGTAACTCAACAAAATTTAAAATCTAATATCTTGACAAGCTGTGCCAGTTTAATCACTACTGCAACTTAATAAGTGTAGTCTATACAGGGTGTTTCGAAAAAAGTGTCCGATATTGTAACAAGGGTTAGGATCGGTCAAAACGAGAAGAAATGTTCCTATAAACATATGTCCGGAAATAAATACATGTTGAGATATGCACCATTTCATCCGAGTGGGGGAGGCGTTGTGTTCGGTGGTGCAGGCGTCTTTCCGTTGAAGGTCTTTGCATGACTCAGATGTTCAGTCATAGCATGCGGCTGGATTTCTGTCTATGGGGACATTTAAAGACATTGGTGTATTCCACACCCAGCGACAATGTGCAGATGTTACAAAAGCGTGTGACCAATGAGTGTGCCCACATCCGGCAGCAGCCAGCCGTGATTGGACGAGATCGGGATTCCTTGCGAAGAAGAGCCCAAGCATGTGGTAACCATGTGGAGCATCTCTTGTAACGTGCAGATGGTATCCACGGACAGACCGGCTGAAATCATCACAGCTCCTGGTGTTGATGGATGTGTGCCCAACGCGTGTTCTGTTGAACGTGGGTGACAGTCAAGTGTTCATTAGAAGTAGCTGGTAGGAATACATCCATTGTCTGAAGTGTAAATACACAACACAAGTAAAATGGTTCATATCTCAACAGGAATTTGTTTCCGGACATATGTTTATAGGAACATTTCTTCTCGGTTTGACCTCTCCCAACCCCTGTTGCAATATCGGACACTTTATTCGAATCACCCTGTATATTGTAAATATCACAACCCATACTTATAAACATAGATTTAATAGCCTAAGTGAAAAGCAGAGGTGTCCAAACAGCCCATGACGGCGTGCTTCTGGCGCGGGCGGCTTTGCAGCGATGGTGGGGAAAGACTGTCGATGGCTTTCCCGTCTCACTCCCACCCGTACTGCAGCCACTGTGTCGAACGCAAACGGTCGTGGTGCGGTGTCCTTTCTCTTGCTAGCTGAGGTTATTTGATCGCGGGGATAAGAAACGTTCTTTTTTTCTATCAGATTTCAAGAACTTGCAAAACTTCGATCTTTTTTATTTGTTCGTCAAGCCATGTACAATGTAGCACTCGACTTCAGGTTATTAGCCTACTTTTCACATTTTGCAAAAATGAGGAAAAAGTAGACTTATGAGATCGGGCAAATGTGTGTCTGTCTGTCTGTCCTTCTGTCTGTCTGTCTGTCTGGCTGTGTGTGTGTGTGTGTGTCCCTATCAACTCCTAAACGGCTGGAGCAATCGAAACAAAATTTGGTAGGGGTAAAGATCTGTACCTGAATATCTCACGGCCATATTTGAAAATGATGTCAGTGCTACCAACTGCTGAAAAATCGCAATTGAAATTTGAGCTCCATGTTGGATATCTTGGAAGGTATGAATGGGAGCTATTTCAAAATTGGCACACGTATGGATAATAATATTGCAGTTTAATTTCCAGGAGGCCATGCATGGCAGTGTTGCCAAAATGATTACAAGCCTGCTGATATAAGTCCATTTTTTAAATGCATATAACTTCTACACTATCAATTGAAATTCAACCAAATTTCGTATGTGCTATGTGTACATAAACAGATATGACTGAGCATATTCTTAAGAGCCTCCAGGGCTGCCAACTGTTAATAAATGCACTCATTTTTTAAAATCCAAATACCCATATATCAGAAAGTATGCAAGCCGACAGCTTTAAACTAAGCACACGTATAGTACCTGACATTCTATATTAATTTGGAGTAACTTACATACGTCAGTGCTACTAACATGATTCTACGCCTGCTGAGAGGTCGAAATTTAAATACATGTAACTTCTATACTATCATTTGGATTTCAACCAAATTTCGTGTGTGCTATGTGTACCATAACAGATATGACTATGCCGATTCTTAAGAGTAACCAGGGCTGCCAACTGTTAATAAATGCTGTCTCTATTTTTGTTACCCTAATATCAATATATCAGAAAGTATGCAAGCCAATAGCTCTAAACTTTGCACACGTATAGTACCTGGCATTCTAGATTAATTTGGAGTAACTAATATAGGCCTACGCCAGTGCTGCCAACATGATTCTAAGCCTGCTGATAGGTCCAATTTTAAAATGCATGTAACTTCTATACTAACTAATGGATTTCATTCGAAATTGACACAACAATAGATCATATTATTTCAGATTATTTCTGACCAATACATGTATGACATTGTTGCCAACATGATTTTACGCGCGCTGGTAGATCAAATGTTTAACTGCATGTAACTTCCATGATATCCATTGGACTTCAACCAAATTTTGTATTCTGTTCCTTAAGAGATGGAACTAAGAATATATGCAGTCACAAGGGCTGCCAAATGTAGTTCTCTATTAGGCTACATTATGCCAGTTATACAGTATTTCGAACTAATTAGAAATTTCGATATTACCAACTTAATTTCGTCATTATTCAAGATAGATCCATATAGATTAATCATTGGCATGAATCTTAAATTTAAAGAAAAGTAGGCTCTTTAGTTCTTCACGGAACTTCTTGTTTTTAACACTGTGAAAAATCTGCCTGATTTCTATTCAAAATTACTGCTGCAAGAATATCCTAAATTGCACAGGCAGCCACACAAGTGTTATCAATGATTGGAGCAACCTATGTCTGCGAACTGCGAAAGGTTTTTATCTGCATTGAAACGTACAAAATCACGGTATCGCGTTCTGTTGTCTGACGATAACCAGGGAAACAGCCTCCGGTTGATTGTTTCTCAAACAATCGTACCGAACTTGGAGCATATTTGAAATATGAAAACGAATTGAAACAAATTCAAAAGAATAAAAATAAAAATGTGACTGGAATTGCAATGTTTCAAATGACTTCCATGATACCTTATCAATAGTTCTGACTGTTTTAATGCTCAGTATGTAATCTTCCAGTACCGGTACGTGGAGAAACGCGCGAAACACAATATACATGTGTCGGACAAGCAACGCATTGGGCGAACAGTTTGTTTGTTTGTTTGTTTGTTTGTTTGTTTGTTTGCATTGCGTCCAGCGTTTTATAATACTATTAAACACACACCCAAGTACACTGGTCTGATGACAAAATGTCCCTAGTGCCTTAAGCGAATTAACTTGATGAGTTTTTCTATATTTTATGTTCTTATTTTTAAGGGACTTTGCGACATCGTGGTCATGCAGCCCCGTGTACTTGGCTGTGTGCAGAATTTGTCTGATAACTTGTCTCACTGGGATAACTGTACTAGTGCGTGGAGGTAGGACTTGGGCAGGAAGCGGACGTGGCCTTAAGTTAGGTACTATCCCCGTGTTTGCCTGGAGTGGAAGTGTGAAACCACGAAAAACCACTTTCAGGATGACTGAGGTAGGAATCGATCCCGCCTCTTCTTAGTTTTGCCTCACGCAGCTGAGTGTACCCCATTCCAGCCCAGCACAGAATGAAATTTCTGGACAGAGCCAGGAATAGAACCCGGGCCTCCGCAGTGACAGTCAAGAATTCTATCCACTATGCATCGAGGCGGACAGATAATTAACAATAAGAACAAAGACACTTATACACATGCGAGTGTGAAATTCATTCATTGACAACTGCATCAGAAAATAGGAGCTGTTATTATTTGCATAGAGCCTCCGTGGCTTAGGCGGCAGCACGCCGGCCTCTCACCGCTGGGTCCGTGGTTCAAATCCCGGTCACTCCATGTGAGATCTGTGCTGGACAAAACGGAGGCAGGCAGGTTTTTCTCCGGGTACTCCGGTTTTCCCTGTCAAAATTTCATTCCAGCAACACTCTCCACTATCATTTCATTTCATCTGTCATTCATTTAATCATTACCCCAGAGGAGTGCGTCAGGCCTCGGCAGCCGGCACAGTTCATATCCTCGCCGCTAGATGGGGGCTTCATTCATTCCATTCCTGACCCGGTCGGAGACTGGAAGCAGGCTGTGGATTTTCATTTCATTATTTGCATAATGATATTTCTCAAAATGTTTTTCTACTTACTAATCCTTGCCAGCGTTTCTTTAAGCAAAAATAAAATATTATAATTATTATTTTATTACTATCATTATCAGTATGACAAAGGTTTGATGCTTTTCAGTTGGTCAACACGATTGTACCCAACTCAGATGGGTTATTATCTAATCCTGAAAAAGCTACATGAGATTAACGACAGTATTTAAGGTGCCGGGACGTTCTCATTAGTCCGTTTGTGCTTAAAGAGGGCTTTTAGCTTATGCGTGGAGAGTTTGAAACCAGGTCTTTAATAGTTGAAGGTTATCCTGAATTCAGTAACATACAAGCCGGACGTTTGTTTTAGACGATTGCCCTTGACCTTGAAGCCGGCACACAGTCACTTTCTCAACCTATCGCTTCACACTTGCCACCACCGATCTGATGTAATGGAATTCCAGACTTGAGCAGACAGTACAGTCCACGTCGAAGTATTGGGTGACGCGGAAGTACACGTTCCGTAGTTACGAACATAACGTCATTATATTTGCCAATGACTGTACTTCAGCAGTAGTGTGAGACAGCTTTGTCAATCATCGGACCGCATGGGGCAGCTAATAACAACACAGGTACTGTACTAACTCGCCTCCAGGCTTCCATTAAGATTTTTCACTCGTCTAAAACAAACGTCCGGCCTGTACACCACATTAGAGAGACTAGACATGGCAACACGAGGAACACATAGCACTTAGGAATGCGAGAGGGAGAATAGGCCAACGAGATAAGGGACCCTCACACACAGGAATTTCCCGTCAGTCGAGTGCAAACAGTGACCAAGTGAAGTGCTCTCAACAGGACCGCGCAAGACTCAACCAGATAAGTAGCGTCTACAATACAGTCTGGATTTTTTTAGCGTATGGCGTTTAGTACCTGGAGTGTCCGAGGACATGTTCGGATCGCCAGTTTTGTAGCTGCTTCGAGACGGACACCCAATGGGTGAGCTACAAGTACCGTTGGGGAGGAAAGTTGGAATGTAAGGACGAGGAGTTGGAAGGTAGCGGCTGTGGCCTATAGTTAGGGACCAACCCCGGCATTTGCCTGGAAGGAAGATGGGAAACCTCAGAAGACCATCATCAAGGTTGCCAGCGGGGGGGATTCGAACCTCCTCGCCTCCCGGATGTGAGCCACTGCCAGCAGTCATGCCGTAACGACCACGGCTAACTCACCCGGTACAGTCTGAATTGACCATTTACAACAACCACATATTCACTCCAAACAAGCAAATTCTGGAGGTCAATCACCACTTCCAGTATCTCAGCAAAACATCACATAGACTACAATTAACAAATATTGACGAATTGCATTATCTCAACCAATACTGCAACTAAATAAGTGAACATATTGTAAATATTTTCACCCATACTTTCAGACATAGATTTTATAGCCTAAGTGTAATGGATCTGATGATGATCGCTTGACGATCGAAACTGGTCATCCAAGTGAATTTATTAATCTCATGTATTTTTTTTTCAGAATTAGGGAATAACTCACCTCAGTTGGGTACAATCGTGTTGACCGATTGAAAAGCATCAAACATTTGTTTTCTAAGGCAACACTGAAAAATGGCTTCAAACACCATAATTATCAGTATGATTATGATGCCGGTAAAAAGGCTGCGCACACCCCGCTTATGCAGATAGAAGGATGGAGCATCATTACACTTTGCGAGTGATGCCACACGGAAATGTAACTGCAAAATGTGTCAATATTCAATCATGCAATGAATGGGAAATATATTTAGAGTCGTGAATCGTGTTCAAATTAAACAAGTACACTCGGTTCCACACAACAGGGGAGCACGATGTGCTTTTACTGCCGAGTGGTGAACGATCATTGCAGGCAGACATGGGGAGATTAAACCGCGGAGCAGACGCCAAGCAGCACTCAAGTTGGGTGACCAGTTCATATTCCTTTGTATCCATGGGCGATATAGCTTTGCAATCAAGCTGTTTGTGTCTCGACAAGGCGGAATAGGTTCGATTCTTGGTTGATGGATGTGAGATTTGGGAAGTAAAAATCATTTCCAGTGATTATAATTCTCCACAAAAAAGAGGCCCAGAGGCTAGAAGTCACGTGACAAAACAAGCCCGCTTATAGTCCATTGTATATACAGGGTGGACCACGTCAGCGTTGTATGAAGAACTGTCTGGGATAAACGTTGCGAGATGTTAAGGGGGAAAGAACATGCTATATGTCGTGGTTTATTTGGAGAACGTTTGGATGGTAATCGGATGGTCACGTGAGGATTTTTAAATAGGAACCAATATTTTTATTTTGTTTCTTTATTCCTCATACAAACCTTAACAACGTTTTTATAAAGCACTATGCATTTGTTCGTACACCAACGTACATAATAACGTCAAGTATGAACGAATTACACGAATGCCTTGTTCGGGATGTTTTAAATAACAATTACCATGATCGTTGGATACGTCCCGTTAATTGACTTTACATCTCCGGACTTTTTCTTAAGGGGTTACCTAAAAGATCGAGTGTATTGTGAAAAATCAACGACTCTGGACTACATGAAGACGCCGATGCGAAATGCTTCTGCCAGTATTGACGGAGACATGTTTATACGGACACATCAATCCCTCATTCACAAAGTTGGAAAATGCACTGAGGTGGGAGGCCATCATGTTGATCATCATGTCATCAATGTATCATTGTCTACACCATGTACTTATAAATTGGTGTACGAAATATTGTTTAGTTTTGCATCAGGAATTATAAGGAAACACAATAAAAATTGTTGGTTCCTCTTTTAAAATACGCCACGTGACCATCAAATTACCATCGAAACAATCTCCAAATAAACTGCGATGTATAGCATGTTCTCTCCCCCTTAATATCACGCAACTTTTATTCCAGATAGTTTGTTATACAACGCTTAGTTGTTGAGATATTGCCGAGTCCCAACTTACGTGGTCCACCCTGTATGTACTGTAACTAGCTGGTGATGGAGAACAGATTCTCAGCCATAGATTTCGTTGATCCTCACTTGAACTCCATCCGGAACCAAAGGTCATGGTTCGAATCCCATCTCAGTTTTCCTAGAGGTGGCCTTTTGTGGTTCCTCCTCCTACTTGATGTAAATGCTGGGATGATTCCTAACGTAAGGCACGACCACGTCCTTCCAAGTCCTTGCATAAGTTACAAATGCACAAACTACTACAGCCATCGCAATGACACAGGTTATCAGACACACACCCAAGCACGCGGGGCTACATGACCTCAACGTCTCAAAGCCCCTAAATGGATCAACGACAAGAACCTGTCTGTATTGTGACACACTGTAGATAGCAGCAGTTGCTTCGTCTTGATCTGGTCTATAAACATTATTGATGTTGATTCATTTAGGGGCCATACAGCCCCGTGTACTTGGGTGTGTGTTGCATCTGAATCACTGACGTGATATTTCATCTCGCGTGCATTTATCAGGAATCAATCTCTGATCGCCTTGATGAGATGCAAGCAGGTTGACTACTTCCTCATAAAGCCCTGATAACCTGTGTCAATGTGGAGTCTGCAGTATTGTGTGAATTTGTAATTGAAACTGGATTTGGAGGGAGGTGGTCGTAGTTTTAGGTTAGGAACCATCCAGGCCTTTGCCGGAAGAAGAATTGGGAAACCACCTGGTCCTAATGTCCACCTCGTAGTGTAGTGGCATGCATTCTTGGTTGTTGCCCTGGAGGACCGGGTTCGGTTCCTGCCTTAGCCATCCTGGAAGTGATTTTCTTTGGTTTTCCACCTCTGATCCAGGCAAATGTTGCTTAAATAAAGGCCACGCCTACTTCCCAATCCCCACATTAATTACAAATACACACACAACTACAGACACCACAATAACGCACGTTATCAGACACATTCTATAGACAATACATTCACTCAAGTACACGGGGCTAAATGTCCAAGCCCCTCGAATGAAACAACAACAACAACTTGTTCTAGTTCAGTTGCATCTAACTCCACTTTCAGTTTACCCGTGATGAGGCTGTGGTCACCTCACGCGGTCTGAGTTCGATTCCTGATAATTGCACATGCAATTCACTGTACGTCCAGTGGTTCAGAGTCCACGTAAAAGGGAGGCCGAGTGGCTTTTGATCGCAAAGGTTATGTACAGCGGTAGGTTGAATTCCTCTGTCTTCTCGATAATTTGGTTGAGGGTGTGGATATGGTCTGCAGTGCTAAAGCAAATGTATTTTCTAATTCAGAAACCTTTGCGGCAATGTGCACAACAACTGACCTAAATTTTATCGCAATCGGATGAATGGCATATGGACGCATACAGGACGTTGTTGAAACGATTCGCGTGCCGTCGCTCATTTGTTGAATTTACTCGTGCGCTACCTATTGTGAAATGGATTTACTGAGCCAGAAACTTTCCTTAGAGTGTGCACAACGATTCACCCAAGTTTAATCTCATTTGCATGAATGGTATATGCACGCACACAGAACTTTGTTGAAACGATTCGCGCGCCGTCGCTCATTTCTTGAATCTACTTGTGCGCTACCTATTGTGAAATGGATTTACTAAGCCAGAAACTTTCCTTGGAGTGTACGCAACAACTCACCCAAGATTCATCGCAATTGGATGACTGGTATATGAACGCATACGGGACTTTCTTGAATCGATCCGCGCGCCGTCATTCATTTGTTGAACCTACTCGTGCGCTTCCTATTGTAAAGACCTTTCCTGGAGTATGCACAACAATTCACTAAAATTTAATCGCAATCGGATAAATGGTATATGAACGCATAAGGGACATGAAACGATTCGCACGCCGTCACTCATTTGTTGTATCTACTCGTGCGCTACCTATTGTAAAAAGGATTTACTAAGCCAGAAGCCTTCCTTGGAGTTCACACAACAACTCACCCAAGTTTCATCGCAATCAGTGATGGTATATGAACGCATAAGCGACTTGAAACGATTCGCGCGCCATGACCGTATTCGAACCGGCAGCCAAGCTTGAGTTCAGTTTTATGAACTGCACTTTGCCACTGACCCACGCCAGCTGGTAAAAATAAAAATAAAACGTGATCGGTGTGAAGTGACTGATAGACAATCTTAGAGGCTTCATTGAGACACATGTATTAGAGTGTGCTAGACAGCACGTCACCTCGCGATGAATCAGCGAGCCATTCTCATACCTATAAGAAGAAAAAAAAACAGAACCAAAACAACTATGAACATGGGCTCGCCCAGTAGCACGCGTCCAGCTGAGCACTGTTGCCACAGTGAGACTTCCGGGAGTTGACACATCCCTACGCTCGCAGTATACACACGACCTTCCCCCAGAACACAAGGCGCTCCGAATGCAAGTGCATGTAGGAGCTGGGGGACCTAATCCTACGAATATCTATCCTCACAACGGATTGCACACAATGTGATATGAGGCAGATATAAGATGCCACACAAACGTTATTCGTGCAAGTGAGCCCAGCATTCTTGGCTGTCGTCCAGGAGGTCCGGGTTCGATTCCCGGCTCTGCCAAGCTATTTAGTTCTAGTCTGAGGGCTAAGACAGGGTTCGCTGACCTCGCGAGGCAAAACTGGGAAGATGTGGGTTAGATTCCTACCTCAGCCATCCTGAAAGTGGTTTCTCATTTCTACTCCAGGCAAATACCGGGATGGTTCCTAACTTAAGGCCACGGCCGCCTCCTTCCCAATCCTCACCAGAATAATAATACACACTCTAATACAGACACCACAGTAACCCAGATTTTCAGACAAGTACACGGGGCTAAAGTACCAATATGTCCAATCCCCTCAAATGAAACAACAATTACAACGTTATTATATCACATGACGTAATATACACCCCAAGCCATTCAGACTAACATTGCTTGTTAGCCCTTTATAAGGTAAAAGAAACAGAGAAAACAATTTTTTGGAATAAGTTTTGTTTATGGGAGACCACCTTGTCGTGTAGGCTACTGGCTAGCACATTGCTGTCCATTCTTGGCTATCACCACGGAGTCCCGGGTACGATTCCCAAGAAATGTAATTCTGGTCTGAGGGCTGAAACAGGGTACACTCAGCCTCGTGATGAAACCTGGGAATATGTGGGTTGGATTCCTACCTCAGTCATCATGGAAGTGTTTTTTCTATGGATTCGCACTTCTATTCCAGGCAAATGCCGGGATGGTACCTAACGTAAGGCCACGGCCGCTTCCTATGCAAATCCTACCTCAATTACAAATATACACACTAGTACAGACATCACAGTGTCACAGGTTATCAGACAAATTCCACACACACCCAAATACACGGGGCTACATGGCCACGATGTCACAAAGCCCCTAAAACAATCATCATCATCATCAACAACAACAACAACAACAACTCTTGCTGTCACCCATGATGTCCAGATTCGATTCACGGCTCAATCAATACATTTAGTTTTGGTCTCGGGGTTAGAACCGGGTACTCTATGCCTCGTGAGGTAAGACTGTGAAGAGGTGAGTTTTATTCGACTCAATTTTAAAAAAGAAAACATGATTGCCGACACCACAAGAACACAGGTTATCAGATTTTGTGTTTTCATGTACTTCTGTATTCGAAAAATTCTTTAAAAGGTCATATACCCTGAAGATTATATTTCTTGCCTGGCTGTTCGACTGCCACTCGGCTTGCTAAGGAACATTGTTATGAGTTCAAAACTTCAGCTCACGGCATTAACTTCTTTAAGCTCCACTACTGAATTGATACAGCAATGCTGTCGCTCTTAGTTATCTTCCCCAGCGAACCTAAATATTTCAACACCTAACCATTCTTCACTCTAATTATCCCTTTAGTTCAAGGGCAGATGATATCTCCCGAACGGCTGGTCGTAGCATCACGGGGTTTGGACAGTCAGTTTCATAATGTATAGCTCTGTAACATAGATACGTCTAAATAATTGGATATTTAATGATTTTTGTGCGCGGAGAGAAATAAAGATTTCGTACGGTACAGCGAGCCCAGAGTGCGCAGTTAACTAGGCAACGCTGCGCTATCCAATTGGCTGGCGCGGGTGAGTGCGTGTATCTGGCTCCTGCCTCATGTTCACAGTTCTTTTGGGTCTGGTATAAAATTACGGTGTCATCAGTATACAGATTGTGCAATTGGGTTACTGTGGGATTTAAAGGTTCCTGTAAAGTCCCTCACTCTTTTGTGTTACATAAATAATTTGTAGCTAGAAACCTTCCCTGGACTGCACACAACAACTCACCCAAGTTTCATCGCAATCTGACGAATGGTATATGAACGCATAGAGGACATACATACATCCATACATACATACATACATACATACAGACAAACTATTATGTGCGATTGATTTTATATATATATAGATATAGGTATATAGGGATTTTGCAATTTTGAGGTGGTCACTGTGCGCTATATTCATTGTAATAATCGTTTGACTGACGAAAATGGGAACCCTTAGATGATACTCATCAATTGCCAAGATTCGTCTTAATTACGCAATTACATTCTGCGATGTCAATTTTAATGTTCTTATATTTCACGCAGCTGCCATCTTAAATATATTGGGAGTCTGTTCTGTTGCCTTATGCATACCAGGCCACGTTTACGGTCCTATGTTGTTACTAATGTTCGTTTCTGTAGCTCAAAAAAGCTAATAGTTATTTATTTTTATATTTTATACATTCAAGATGGCGGCTACGTGTAATGTTTCCGCTCATGTAGTCATCATGCTGGTAACAGGGGTCCTCATATGGGACTAGCTGAATGCTAAGTACTGTGAGCATTGATTAATTGGAGCACAAGTTATGGATTATAATGCTTGCATGATTTGTACGGCCACCATCTTGTAATTAATCGGCTGATGACCTCGTAGTTTGGGCCACTGGCGCTTCTCACATGAATGTTTGCTTTTCCAAAATTAGTTAGAGATCAGATGATTAGTTCAGTCGTAATTCCACTTAGGCCCTATGCATTGAATACTCAGTTAGGCGCCATTTTGATTTCGTTTTGCGGTGATATAAATCAGAACACTGAGGTGCCATTTATTAGTGCTCCTTCTGTACTAAATTTGGTTCAATTAGGTTTCTTCGTTTGGTTGACAAAAATGAATACACATACAGACGTACATACATACATACATACATACATACACACATACACACGGAGGCTAATAGGACGTTTTACTTTTCACTATACCCTCGTTTAACTGATCAAGCTGTTACTGGTTGATTGCTTTCTCCAAATCAATGTATCGTTGATCTTATCTACTTTCGTGTTTGCTCTGTCATTCATTTCGATTTAGGAGAATACAAAGTGGGGAGTTTCCTAGGAATTTATGTTCGTTCAGGTGTGAGGGAGTGCCTTTATTTACTGGGGAATTTCGGAGGATTCCTTAATGTCTAAATGTCTAGAGCAGGATTCGTCCCTGAAAACACACCCCTTATCAAATTGCCACACTTCATTATGCATAATAATGAAAGAGGAACAGTTCAAGTGGACACGGTTCTAATTTTCAAAGCAGTGTGCGTATTTTCATGGTTGATTTCTGATAGCAGAAGGGGGCGGACAATACGATTGCTAACTCAATTGAACAAATATATGGATATTGCTCTGAGTAATCACATGCATTAAAATGTGACGGCAGTCTGTTGTGCATTAAAAATAACATAAAACCACCATTTCATATCCAGTTTATTTAATTACCTTCTCCGACTATTGCATCAGGATTCAGTAACCCGTACCAAGCTTCACGCTATCTAATCAATGTGAAAAATGGTGAACAAAATACTGGCTATAGCACAACCCACACCAACATAAAACTAATATTACAGATTTGAAAACATCTTGTTTGAACTCTCATATCTGGCCGTGACTTAGGGAGCCAAGGCCCACGATTTCGGTGAATAATAATACTAATAAGATTTTTTAAAAGGATACTATGAATAAACACATTCCACACTCGTGGATGAATAGTTGCATGGGATTTTATTTTATTGGAGCATGTCAAGACTATGAATAAAAATATTCTGTTTTATACTCGGGCGCGTCGCGTCGAATATGATTGGTGGGAAGTTTGATTATAACACCCTTCAAACTTTGATTTGCAACGACGCCAAAAGGTTCTCCTTCAATAACTGGAGTTGTAGAAGGAAGCAGTGGCGTTCCATGGTCTGTCCATTAGGCTACTAAAAGCGCGATTCATAAATGAAAACTCCCATGCTAATGACGTGGCTAGAAACAAATGTATGTACTCAAATAGAACACTTCATTAACTCTCATTCAATAAATACTAATGATGTAACAATATTTACTTCAGGCAAACAGGAGTAATTTTTGAACTGGTTGTACTGGTCATGTGTTTAAATCACGTCGGAATTTCATAATACAACTGTAAAAGTATCCACATTCGGCCAGTTTTATAATGAGTAACTAATGCGGTACAGCCCGCTGCTCGGAGCAGAGGTTGCAGGAGAGCATTCCTAGTCACGTAGCAGGTGGCTTCATGCACACTACATGCTCTACTGCACACTGAGTAGCACAAGACTACCTGCACACTACATGCTCTACTGCACACTGAGTAGCACAATGCTTCCTGCACACTACATGTTCTACTGCACACTGAGTAGCACATGGCTTCCTGCACACTACATGCTCTACTGTACACTGAGTAGCACAAGGCTTCCTGCACACTACATGCTCTACTGCACACTGAGTAGCACGTGGCATCCTGCACACTACATGCTCTACTGCACACTGAGTAGCACAAGGCTTCCTGCAAACTACATGCTCTACTGAACACTGAGTATTACAAGGCTTCCTGCAAACTACATGTTCCACTGCACACTGAGTAGCACAAGGATTCATGCACACTACAAGCTCTAGTGCACACTGAGTAACACAGGGCTTCCTGCACACTACATGCTCTAATGCACACTGAGTAGCACAAGGCTTCCAGCACACTACATGCCCTACTGCACACTGAGTAGCACATGGCTTCCTGCACACTACATGCTCTACTGCACACTGAATAGCACAAAGCTTCCTGCACAATACATGCTCTAGTGCACACTGAGTAGCACAAGGCTTCCTGCACACTACATGCTCTACTGCACACTGAGTAGCACAAGGCTCCCAGCACAATACATGCACTAGTGCACACTGAGTAGCACAAGGCTTCCTGCACACTACATGCTCTACTGTACACTGAGTGGCAGAAGGCTTCCTGCATAATACATACTCTACTGCACACTGAGTAGCACATGGCTTCCTGCACACTACACGCTCTACTGCACACTGAGTAGCACATGGCTTCCTGCAAACTACATGCTCTACTGAACACTGAGTAGTACAAGGCTTCCTGCAAACTACATGCTCCACTGCACACTGAGTAGCACAAGGCTTCCTGCACTCTACATGCTCTACTGCACACTGAGTAGCACAAGGCTCCCAGCACAATACATGCACTAGTGCACACTGAGTAGCACAAGGCTTCCTGCACACTACATGCTCTACTGTACACTGAGTGACAGAAGGCTTCCTGCACACTACCTGCACTACTGCACACTGAGTAGCACAAGGCTTCCTGCACACTACATGCTCTACTGCACACTGAGTAGCACGTGGCTTCCTGCACACTACATACTCTAATGCTCCCTGAGTAGAACAAAGATTCCTGCTCACTACATGCCATACTGCACACCGAGTAGCACAAAGCTTCCTGCACACTACATGCTCTACTGCACACTGAGTAGAACAAAGCTTCCTGCACACTACATGCACTAGTGCACACTGAGTAGCACATGGCTACCTGCACACTACCTGCTCTACTGCACACTGAGTAGCACATGGCTGCCTCCACACTACATGCTCTACTGCACACGGAGAAGCACGTGGCTTCCTGAACACTACATGTTCTACTGCACACTGAGTAGCACATGGCTTCCTAAACACTACATGCACTACTGCACACTGACTAGCACAAAGCTTCCTGGACACAACATGCTCTACTGCACACTGAGTAGCACATGGTTTCCAGCACTGTACATGCTCTACTGCACATTGATTAGCACATGGCTTCCTGCACACTACATGCTCTACTACACTGAGTAGCACAAGGCTTCCTGCACACTACATGCTCTACTGCACACTTAGTAGCACATGGCTTCCTGCACACTACACGCTCTACTGCACACTGAGTAGCACATGGCTTCCTGCAAAATACTTGCTCTAGTGCACACTGAGTAGCACATGGCTTCCTGCCCGTTGCATGGTCTACTGCACACTGAGTAGCACAAGGCTTCCCGCACACAACATGCTCTACTGCACACTGAGTAGCACAAGGCTTCATGCACACTACATGCTCTACTGCACACTGAGTAGCACAAGGCGTCCTGCAAACTACATGTTCTACTGCACACTGAGTAGCACATGGCTTCCTGCAAACTACATGCTCTACTGCACACTGACAAGCAGAAGGCTTCCTGCACATTTCATGTCCTACTGCACACAGGTTAGTACATGGCTTCCTGCACACTACATGTTCTACTGCACACTGAGTAGCACATGGCTTCCTACACACTACATGCTCTACTGCACACTGAGTAGCACATGGCTTCCTGCAAAGTACATGCTCTACGGCAAACTGAGTAGCACAAGGCTTCATGCAAACTACATGCTCTGCTGCACACTGACTAGCACAATGCATCCTGAACACTACATGCTCTACTGCACATTGAGTAGCACAAGGCTTCCTGCATACTACATACTCTACTGCACTCTGAGTAGCACAAGGCTTCCTGCACACTACATGCTCTACTGCACACTGAGTAGCACAAGGCTTCCTGCACACCACATGGTCTACTGCACACTGAGGAGCACAAGGCTTCCTGCACACTACATGCTCTACTGCACACTGACTAGCACAAGGCTTCCTGAACACTACATGCTCTACTGCACACTGAGTAGCACAAGGCTTTCTGAACACTACATGGTCTACCGCACACTGAGTAGGACAAGGCCTCCCGCACACTACATGCTCTACTGCACACTGGGTAGCACAAGGCTTACTGCACACTACATGCTCTACTGCACACTGAGTAGAACAAGGATTCCTGCACACCACATGCTCTACAGCACACTGAGTAGCACAAGGCTTCCTGCACACTACATGCTCTACTGCACACTGAGTAGCACAAGCCTTCATGCACACTACACGCTCTACTGCACTCTGATTAGCACAAGGCTTCCTGGACACTATATGCCCTACTGCACACTAAGTAGCACAAGGCTTCCAGCACACTACATGCTCTACTGCACACTAAGTAGCACAAGGCTTCCTGCACACAACATGCTCTACTGCACACTGAGTAGCACATGGCTTCCTGCACACTAATTATTCTACAGCACACTGAGTAGAACAAGGCTTCCTGCACACTACACGCTCTATTGCACACTGAGTAGCAGAAGGCATCCTGCACACAACATGCTCTACTGCACACTGAGTAGCACAAGGCTTCCTGTACACTACTTGCTCCACTGCACCCTGAGTAGCACAAGGCTTCCTGCTCAATAAATTCTCTACTGCACACTGAGTAGCACAAGGCTTCCTGCACACTACATGCTCTACTGTACGGTGAATAGTACGTGGCTTCCGGCACACTACATGTTCTACTGCACACTGAGTAGCACATGGCTTCCTGCACACTAAATGCACTACTGCACACTGAGTAGCACAAGGCTTCCTGCACACTACATGCTCTACTGCACACTGAGTAGCACAAGGCTTCCTGCACATTACATGCTCTAATGCACACTGAGTAGCATAAGGCTTCCTGCACACTAGATGCTCTACTGCACACTGAGTAGCACAAGGCTTCCTGCACACTACATGCTATACTGCACACGGAGTAGCACAGGGCTTCCTGCACACTACATGCTCTACATCACACTGAGTAGCACACGGCTTCCTGGACACTACAAGCTCTACTGTAAACTGAGTAGCCCAAGGATTCCTGCACACTACATGCTCTACTGCGCACTGAGTAGCACAAGGCTTCCTGCACGCTACATGCTCTACTGCACACTGAGTAGTACATGGACTCCTGCACACTACATGCTCTAATGCACACTGAGTAGAACATGGCTTCCTGCAGAGTACATGCTCTACTGCTCACTCAGTGGCACATAGCTTCCTCCAAACTAAATGCTCTAATGCTCTCTGAGAAGCAGAAAGCTTCCTGCATAGTACATGCTCTACTGCACACTGAGTAGTACATGGCTTCCTGCACACTAGATGCTCTACTGCACACTGAGTAGCACAAGGCTTCCTGCACACTACATGCTATACTGCACACGGAGTAGCACAGGGCTTCCTGCACACTACATGCTCTACATCACACTGAGTGGCACACGGCTTCCTGGACACTACAAGCTCAACTGTAAACTGAGTAGCCCAAGGATTCCTGCACACTACACGCTCTAATGCACACTGAGTAGTACATGGCTTCCAGCACACTACATGCTCTACTGCACACTGAGTAGCACATGGCTTCCTGCACACAACATGCTCTACTGCACACTGAGTAGCAGATGGCATCCTGCGAAATACATGCTCTACTGCATACTGAGTGGCACATAGCTTCCTCCAAACTAAATGCTCTAATGCTCTCTGAGAAGCAGAAAGCTTCCTGCATAGTACATGCTCTACTGCACACTGAGTAGTACATGGCTTCCTGCACACTAGATGCTCTACTGCACACTGAGTAGCACAAGGCTTCCTGCACACTACATGCTATACTGCACACGGAGTAGCACAGGGCTTCCTGCACACTACATGCTCTACATCACACTGAGTAGCACACGGCTTCCTGGACACTACAAGCTCTACTGTAAACTGAGTAGCCCAAGGATTCCTGCACACTACATGCTCTAATGCACACTGAGTAGTACATGGCTTCCAGCACACTACATGCTCTACTGCACACTGAGTAGCACATGGCTTCCTGCACACAACATGCTCTACTGCACACTGAGTAGCAGATGGCTTCCTGCGAAATACATGCTCTACTGCATACTGAGTGGCACATAGCTTCCTCCAAACTACATGCTCTACTGCACTCTGAGAAGCAGAAAGCTTCCTGCATAGTACATGCTCTACTGCACACTGAGTAGTACATGGCTTCCTGCAGACTACAGCCTCTACTGTACTCGGAGTAGCACAAGGCTTCATGCACACTACACGCTCTACTGCACACTGAGTTGCACATGGCTTCCTGCACACTACATTCTCCACTGCACAAAGAGTAGTACATGGCTTCCTAGACACTACACGCTCTACTGCACACTGAGTAGCACATGGCTTCCTGCGCACTACATATTCTACTGCACACGGAGTAGCACATGGATTCCTGCACACTACAAGCTCTACTGCACACTGAGTAGCACATTGCTTCCTGCACAGTACATGCTCTACTGCACACAGAGTAGCACATGGCTTCCTGCATACTACATGCTCTACTGTACACTGAGTAGCACAAGGCTTCCTGTACACTACATGCTCAACTGTACGCTGAGTAGAACGAGGCTCCCTGCACACTACATGCTCTACTGAACACTGAGTAGCACAAGGCTTCCTGCACACTACAAGCTGTACTGCACACTGAGTAGCCCAAGGATTCCTGCACACTACATGCTCTACTGCTCACTGAGTAGCACAAGGCTTCCTGCACACTAATTGCTCTACTGCACACTGAGTAGCACAGGGCTTTCTGCAAACTACATGCTCTACTGCACACTGACTAGCACAATGCTTCCTGCACAGTTCATGTCCTACTGCACACAGATTAGTAAATGGCATCCTGCACACTACATGTTCTACTGCACACTGAGTAGCACATGGCTTCCTGCACACTACATGCTCTACTGCACAATGATTAGCACATGGCTTCCTGCAAAGTACATGCTCTACTGCTCACTGAGTAGCACAATGCTTACTGCACACTACATGTTCAACTGCACACTGAGTAGCATAAGGCTTCCTGCACACTACATGCTCTACTGCACACTGACTAGCACAAAGCTTTCAGCACAATACATGCTCTAGTGCACACTGAGTAGCACAATGCTTCCTGCACAATACATGCTGTACTGCACACTGAGTAGTACATGGACTCCTGCACACTACATGCTCTAATGCACACTGAGTAGAACATGGCTTCCTGCACATTACATGCTCTACTGCTCACTCAGTGGCACATGGCTTCCTGCACACTACATGCTCTACTGCACACTGAGTAGTACATGGCTTCCAGCACACTACATGCTCTACTGCACACGGAGTAGCACAAGGCTTCTTGCACACTACATTCTCTACTGCACACTGAGTAGCACAAGGCATCCTGCACACTACATGCTCTTCTGCACACTGTGTAGCACAAGGCATCCTACACAATACACGCTCTACTGCACACTGAGTAGCACAAGGCTTCCTGCATACTACATGCTTTACTGCACACTGAGTAACACGTGGTTTCCTGCACACTACATGCTCTACTGCACACTGAGTAGCACAAGGCTTTCTGCACACTACATGCTCTACTGCACACTGAGTTACACATGGCTTCCAGCAAACTACATGCTCTACTGCACACTGAGTAGCACATGGCTTCCTGCACACTACATGCTCTACTGCGCACTGAGTAGCACAAGGATTCCTGCACACTACATACTCTACTGCACACTGAGTAGCACCAGGCTTCCTGCACAGTATATGCTCTACTGCACACTGAGTAGTACATGGCTTCCTTCACACTACATGCTCTTCTGCACACTGAGTAGCTCATGCCTTCCTGCACAATACAAGCTCTACTGCACACGGAGTAGCACATGGCTTCCTAAACACTACACGGTCTACTGCACACTGAGAAGCACATTGCTCGCTGCACACCACATGCTCTACTGCACACTGAGTAGCACATGGTTTCCTGCACGCTACATGCTCTACTGCACACTGAGATGCACGTGGCTTTCTGCATACTACATGCTCTTCTGCACACTATGTAGTAAATGGCTTCCTGCACACTACATGCTCTACAGCACACAGAGTAGCACATGGTTTCCTGCACACTACATGCTCTACTGCACACTGAGTAGCACATGTCTTCCTGCACAGTACATGCTCTACTGCACACTGAGTAGCACAAGGCTTCCTGCACACTACATAATCTACTGCACACTGAGTAGCAAGAGGATTCCTGCACAATACATGCTCTACTGCACACTGACTAGGACAAGGCTTTCTGCACACTACATGCTCTACTGCACACTGAGAAGCACATTGCTTCCTGCATAACACATGCTCTTCTGCACACTGAGTAGCACGTGGCTTCCTGCACCCTACATACTCTACTGTACACTGAGTGGAACAAGGCTTCATGCACACTTTACGCTCTACTTCACACTGAGTAGCACAAGGCTTCCTGCTCACTAAATGCTCTACTGCACACTGATTAGCACAAGGCTTCCTGCAAACTACCTGCTCTACTGCACACTGAGTAGCACATGGCTTCCTGCACACTACATGATCTACTGCATACTCAGCAGCACAAGGCTTCCTGCCCACTACATGCTCTACTGCACACTGAGTAGCACAAGGCTTTCTGCACACTACATGCTCTACTGCATACTGAGTAGCGCAAGGCTTCCTGCACAATACATGCTCTACTGCACACTGAGTACCACCAGGCTTTCTGCAAACTACATGCCCTACTGAATACGGAGTAGCACATGGCTTCCTGCACACTATATGCTCTACTGCACACTCAGTAGCACAAGGCTTCCTGCACACTACATGCTCTACTGTACACTGAGTAGCACAAGGATTCCTGCACACTACATGGTCTACTGCACACTGAGTAGCACAAGGCTTCCTGCACACTACATGCTCTTCTGCACACTGAGTAGCACATGACTTCCTGCACATTACATGCTCTGCTGCACACTGAGTATTACATGGCTTCCTGCACAGTACATGCTCTACTGCACACTGAGTAGAACATGGCTTCCTGCACAGTACATGCTCTACTGCACACTGAGTGGCACATGGCTTCCTGCACACTACATGCTCTACTGCACACTGAGTAGCACAAGGCTTCATGCACACTAGATCATCTACTGCACACTGAGTAGCACAAGGCTTCCTACACAGTGCATGCTCTACTGTACAGTGAGTAGCAGAAGGCTTCCTGCACACTAAATGCTCTACTGCACACTGAGTAGCACATGGCTTCCTGCACACGACATGCTTTACTGCACACTGAGTCGCACATGGCTTCCTGCACACTACCAGCTCTGCTGCACTCTGAGTAGCACAAGGCTTCATGGCCACCTCATGTTCTACTGCACACTGAGTAGCACAAGGCTTCCTGCACACTACATGCTCTACTGCTCACTGAGTAGCACAAGGCTTCCTGCACAGTACATGCCCTACTGCACAATGAGTAGCACAAGGCTTACAGCAAACTACATGCTCTACTGCTCACTGAGTAGCACAATGCTTCCTGTACACTACATGCTCTACTGCACATGAGTATCACAAGGCATCCTGCACACTACATGCTCTACTGCAAACTGAGTAGCACAAGGCTTCCTGCACACTTAACGCCCTACTGCACACTGAGTATCACATGGCTTTCTGCACACTACGTCCTCTACTGCACACTGAGTAGCACGTGGCTTCCTTAACACTACATGCTCTACTGCACACTGAGTAGCACGAGGCTTCCTGCAAACTACATGCTCTACTGCACACTGAGAAGCACATGGCTCCCTGCACACTACATGCTCTAGTGCACACTGAGTAGCAACTGGCTTCCTGCACACTACATGCTCTACATCACACTGAGTGGCACACGGCTTCCTGGACACTACAAGCTCTACTGTAAACTGAGTAGCCCAAGGATTCCTGCACACTACATGCTCTACTGCGCACTGAGTAACACAAGGCTTCCTGCACACTACATGCTCTACTGCACACTGAGTAGTACATGGACTCCTGCACACTACATGCTCTAATGCACACTGAGTAGAACATGGCTTCCTGCAGAGTACATGCTCTACTGCTCACTCAGTGGCACATAGCTTCCTCCAAACTAAATGCTCTAATGCTCTCTGAGAAGCAGAAAGCTTCCTGCATAGTACATGCTCTACTGCACACTGAGTAGTACATGGCTTCCTGCACACTAGATGCTCTACTGCACACTGAGTAGCACAAGGCTTCCTGCACACTACATGCTATACTGCACACGGAGTAGCACAGGGCTTCCTGCACACTACATGCTCTACATCACACTGAGTAGCACACGGCTTCCTGGACACTACAAGCTCTACTGTAAACTGAGTAGCCCAAGGATTCCTGCACACTACACGCTCTAATGCACACTGAGTAGTACATGGCTTCCAGCACACTACATGCTCTACTGCACACTGAGTAGCACATGGCTTCCTGCACACAACATGCTCTACTGCACACTGAGTAGCAGATGGCATCCTGCGAAATACATGCTCTACTGCATACTGAGTGGCACATAGCTTCCTCCAAACTAAATGCTCTAATGCTCTCTGAGAAGCAGAAAGCTTCCTGCATAGTACATGCTCTACTGCACACTGAGTAGTACATGGCTTCCTGCACACTAGATGCTCTACTGCACACTGAGTAGCACAAGGCTTCCTGCACACTACATGCTATACTGCACACGGAGTAGCACAGGGCTTCCTGCACACTACATGCTCTACATCACACTGAGTAGCACACGGCTTCCTGGACACTACAAGCTCTACTGTAAACTGAGTTACCCAAGGATTCCTGCACACTACATGCTCTAATGCACACTGAGTAGTACATGGCTTCCAGCACACTACATGCTCTACTGCACACTGAGTAGCACATGGCTTCCTGCACACAACATGCTCTACTGCACACTGAGTAGCAGATGGCTTCCTGCGAAATACATGCTCTACTGCATACTGAGTGGCACATAGCTTCCTTCAAACTACATGCTCTACTGCACTCTGAGAAGCAGAAAGCTTCCTGCATAGTACATGCTCTACTGCACACTGAGTAGTACATGGCTTCCTGCAGACTACAGCCTCTACTGTACTCGGAGTAGCACAAGGCTTCATGCACACTACACGCTCTACTGCACACTGAGTTGCACATGGCTCCTGCACACTACATTCTCCACTGCACAAAGAGTAGTACATGGCTTCCTAGACACTACACGCTCTACTGCACACTGAGTAGCACATGGCTTCCTGCGCACTACATATTCTACTGCACACTGAGTAGCACATGGATTCCTGCACACTACATGCTCTACTGCACACTGAGTAGCACATTGCTTCCTGCACAGTACATGCTCTACTGCACACAGAGTAGCACATGGCTTCCTGCATACTACATGCTCTACTGTACACTGAGTAGCACAAGGCTTCCTGTACACTACATGCTCAACTGTACGCTGAGTAGAACGAGGCTCCCGGCACACTACATGCTCTACTGAACACTGAGTAGCACAAGGCTTCCTGCACACTACAAGCTGTACTGCACACTGAGTAGCCCAAGGATTCCTGCACACTACATGCTCTACTGCACACTGAGTAGCACAAGGCTTCCTGCACACTAATTGCTCTACTGCACACTGAGTAGCACAGGGCTTTCTGCAAACTACATGCTCTACTGCACACTGACTAGCACAATGCTTCCTGCACAGTTCATGTCCTACTGCACACAGATTAGTAAATGGCATCCTGCACACTACATGTTCTACTGCACACTGAGTAGCACATGGCTTCCTGCACACTACATGCTCTACTGCACAATGATTAGCACATGGCTTCCTGCAAAGTACATGCTCTACTGCACACTGAGTAGCACAATGCTTACTGCACACTACATGTTCAACTGCACACTGAGTAGCATAAGGCTTCCTGCACACTACATGCTCTACAGTACACTGAGTAGCCCAAGGCTTCCTGCACACTACATGCTCTACAGTACACTGAGTAGAACATGGCTTCTTGCACACTACATGCTCTACTGCACACTGACTAGCACAAAGCTTTCAGCACAATACATGCTCTAGTGCACACTGAGTAGCACAATGCTTCCTGCACAATACATGCTGTACTGCACACTGAGTAGTACATGGACTCCTGCACACTACATGCTCTAATGCACACTGAGTAGAACATGGCTTCCTGCACATTACATGCTCTACTGCTCACTCATTGGCACATGGCTTCCTGCACACTACATGCTCTACTGCACACTGAGTAGTACATGGCTTCCAGCACACTACATGCTCTACTGCACACGGAGTAGCACAAGGCTTCTTGCACACTACATTCTCTATTGCACACTGAGTAGCACAAGGCATCCTGCACACTACATGCTCTACTGCACACTGTGTAGCACAAGGCATCCTACACAATACACGCTCTACTGCACACTGAGTAGCACAAGGCTTCCTGCATACTACATGCTTTACTGCACACTGAGTAACACGTGGTTTCCTGCACACTACATGCTCTACTGCACACTGAGTAGCACAAGGCTTTCTGCACACTACATGCTCTACTGCACACTGAGTTACACATGGCTTCCAGCAAACTACATGCTCTACTGCACACTGAGTAGCACATGGCTTCCTGCACACTACATGCTCTACTGCGCACTGAGTAGCACAAGGATTCCTGCACACTACATACTCTACTGCACACTGAGTAGCACAAGGCTTCCTGCACAGTACATGCTCTACTGCACACTGAGTAGTACATGGCTTCCTTCACACTACATGCTCTTCTGCACACTGAGTAGCTCATGCCTTCCTGCACAATACAAGCTCTACTGCACACGGAGTAGCACATGGCTTCCTAAACACTACACGGTCTACTGCACACTGAGAAGCACATTGCTCGCTGCACACCACATGCTCTACTGCACACTGAGTAGCACATGGTTTCCTGCACGCTACATGCTCTACTGCACACTGAGATGCACGTGGCTTTCTGCATACTACATGCTCTTCTGCACACTATGTAGTAAATGGCTTCCTGCACACTACATGCTCTACAGCACACAGAGTAGCACATGGCTTCCTGCACACTACATGCTCTACTGCACACTGAGTAGCACATGTCTTCCTGCACAGTACATGCTCTACTGCACACTGAGTAGCACAAGGCTTCCTGCACACTACATAATCTACTGCACACTGAGTAGCAAAAGGATTCCTGCACAATACATGCTCTACTGCACACTGACTAGGACAAGGCTTTCTGCACACTACATGCTCTACTGCACACTGAGAAGCACAATGCTTCCTGCATAACACATGCTCTTCTGCACACTGAGTAGCACGTGGCTTCCTGCACACTACATACTCTACTGTACACTGAGTGGAACAAGGCTTCATGCACACTTTACGCTCTACTTCACACTGAGTAGCACAAGGCTTCCTGCTCACTAAATGCTCTACTGCACACTGATTAGCACAAGGCTTCCTGCAAACTACCTGCTCTACTGCACACTGAGTAGCACATGGCTTCCTGCACACTACATGATCTACTGCATACTGAGCAGCACAAGGCTTCCTGCCCACTACATGCTCTACTGCACACTGAGTAGCACAAGGCTTTCTGCACACTACATGCTCTACTGCATACTGAGTAGCGCAAGGCTTCCTGCACAATACATGCTCTACTGCACACTGAGTAGCACCAGGCTTCCTGCAAACTACATGCCCTACTGAATACGGAGTAGCACATGGCTTCCTGCACACTATATGCTCTACTGCACACTCAGTAGCACAAGGCTTCCTGCACACTACATGCTCTACTGTACACTGAGTAGCACAAGGATTCCTGCACACTACATGGTCTACTGCACACTGAGTAGCACAAGGCTTCCTGCACACTACATGCTCTTCTGCACACTGAGTAGCACATGACTTCCTGCACATTACATGCTCTGCTGCACACTGAGTATTACATGACTTCCTGCACAGTACATGCTCTACTGCACACTGAGTAGAACATGGCTTCCTGCACAGTACATGCTCTACTGCACACTGAGTGGCACATGGCTTCCTGCACACTACATGCTCTACTGCACACTGAGTAGCACAAGGCTTCATGCACACTAGATCATCTACTGCACACTGAGTAGCACAAGGCTTCCTACACAGTGCATGCTCTACTGTACAGTGAGTAGCAGAAGGCTTCCTGCACACTAAATGCTCTACTGCACACTGAGTAGCACATGGCTTCCTGCACACGACATGCTTTACTGCACACTGAGTCGCACATGGCTTCCTGCACACTACCTGCTCTACTGCACTCTGAGTAGCACAAGGCTTCATGGCCACCTCATGTTCTACTGCACACTGAGTAGCACAAGGCTTCCTGCACACTACATGCTCTACTGCTCACTGAGTAGCACAAGGCTTCCTGCACAGTACATGCCCTACTGCACAATGAGTAGCACAAGGCTTACAGCAAACTACATGCTCTACTGCTCACTGAGTAGCACAATGCTTCCTGTACACTACATGCTCTACTGCACATGAGTATCACAAGGCATCCTGCACACTACATGCTCTACTGCAAACTGAGTAGCACAAGGCTTCCTGCACACTTAACGCCCTACTGCACACTGAGTATCACATGGCTTTCTGCACACTACGTCCTCTACTGCACACTGAGTAGCACGTGGCTTCCTTAACACTACATGCTCTACTGCACACTGAGTAGCACAAGGCTTCCTGCAAACTACATGCTCTACTGCACACTGAGAAGCACATGGCTCCCTGCACACTACATGCTCTAGTGCACACTGAGTAGCAACTGGCTTCCGGCACACTACATGCTCTACTGCACACTGAGTAGTACAAGGCTTCCTGCACAGTAAATGCTCTACTGCACACTGAGTAGCACAAGGCTTCCTGCACACTAAATGTTCTACTGCACACTGAGTAGCACAAGGCTTCCTGCACACTACATGCTCCACTGCACACTGAGTAGCACAAGGCTTCCTGCACACCACATGCTCTACTGCACACTGAGTAGCACAAGACTTCCTGCACACTACATGCTCTACTGTACAGTGAGTTGAACATGGCTTCCTCCACACTACATGCTCTACTGCACACTGTGTAGCACAGGGATTCCTGCACACTGCATGCTCTACTGCACACTGAGTAGCACGTGGCTTCCTGCACACTACATACTCTACTGCACACTGATTAGAACAAGGCTTCATGCATACGTCACGCTCTACTTCACTCTGAGTAGCACAAGGCCTCCTGCACACTAAATGCTCTGCTGCACACTTAGTAGCACAAGGCTTCCTGCAAACTACATGCTCTACTGCAAACTGAATAGCACATGGCTTCCTGCACACTACATGTTCTTTTGCATACTGAACCCGCTGTGCTAAGGCTCATGTGATATTTTCATGACACCACATTTATGATGGGATGTACTACCTTTGAACACACCCAGAAAGCTACGAGAAGCTGAGAGCTTATACGATTCTCTTTTAAGTAGCGGAGAATCGCACTTTGGCTTTGGGGAAGTCTGCTAATTATTTATCTGAGGTCTTATTAATCAATTTGATCTTTCTACAAGACTCAGAATATTCCATTTCGTCATTCAGTATTATTGAAACATTATGGAGAATGTTTTTTCACTTTAAGGTAAGGTAATATCATTGCAGATACGCAAATATGAATGTAAGTAGTCGCTCAACGACTTAGTTTGACGACTTGCTTCCACGAGGAACGCAGTTCCTGGCACTACGTCTGGAGAATCCACCCTGTGTAGGCGTGTGATTATATCCGTCGCATTAGACGTGGCAAACAGTCCGCTTTTCAGCGAGGAATCATTATCGAGTTCCATCGAGCACAAATTGAACTACGAATCACTGTTGTTGATGTGCAGTGATCAACACGAATTGTATAGTGAATTATTTGGCAAGTATTGTGAAATTAACGACATTACTGTAGCACCACATTTTTTTCACCCACGTGTTTGTGGAGGGCCGAGAGCCTCGTGCGAAAATATACAGGTAAATGTGATATTATTACTTTGAACAAGTGTTATAATAAAAGTACATTATGTAGAAATTGCTACGGTGAATTTATCCGTAATAAAACGACGCCCATTTCACGGATGCCACGTGATAGAGAAAGTAGCGTCTGTACACGTGTGGAACCGCAGAACAGTGCATGGCCATTTGTTATCAACATCTGCAAAGTGTAGAGGCTGTATTACCAGTTATATTTAAAGCCTGTGATATCTACGACGAATACTGTAATTTTCAAGTGATAATAATGGACTACTACAATTCTTATACTACCGCCCACGTGGTCAACTTTTTCAATACCATGTTCGATGCCGAGACCATGGGCTAATACCGTTATGGTATGAGGGAGATGTCTCGGATGGGACCAGCTTGATTATGGAACTTCTAGAACATCGAACGAGAAGGAAGGAACCGAGGATGCCTTTCCTAGGCATGTCCAGTCCATTCACGAGGTCAACTTCAGGGACAGACCGAACCCTGGTTTTTGGGAGAGCCCAGATGGAAGTTCTGATGAGGACGATGCCAATCCTGAATGCCAGAGGTGCTTTTGTTCAACCCTTGTCGTTAGACAGAGAGCTAAGTGTGGGCTCCTTCATATCGTGAGTTTTGTACACCCTTCCTTGTTCTAGTTTCTGGTGGTATAGTTAGATTAGTGTAGTTTGTGAACCAACCGAACTTAGTGACAGCCATTTCATAGGTAGGGAATGTAATTAGTCTAATTAGATGTCATTTATTTGCAGTGATTGTGAGTCACCCTTGGGTCTGACATTTTGGTCAACCCTGGTGCAGCTTGATGGACGTCGTAGAACGTCAATTTCTGCCTATTGCTAAACGTGACTGTAGTCATTTTGAAGCTACTTTGTTTAACCCTATCTGGGGTGATTTTTCAAGTCTTTGCAGACTTTAGTTATGGCAATCTGATGCCATGGTTATGTTTCTTTAACTGCATTTTTTACAGCCAGTCAATGTTACACCCCTGACTTCGTTAGAGTAGTCGTATCATTTGGGTAATCGACTGTAATTACCAGTTTTGTAACTGCATTATATTTCATTTGAGATGAGCTCAGAAGCCATCCAGGTCAAGTGTAGACCTTATGAGTAATAGGGATGTTTCGTTGCCCAGCATCGAACTCAGTTCCCAACGTATCATTAAGCATATCCAGCAGAGAGTGGAGTTTGCGTATTATTATTTTGTTAGTGTCAAGTGTGTTGACACGTGATTTATTTGATGTTTGATACAAGTCAGAAATAGAGTATTTTATCTTTGAGAGCAGAGAGCTCCAGCAATTAGTGACATTGCTACCTTTTGAACGTCTTTGTTGAGAAAGACAGAGTTATATGATTGTATTCAGATTTATAGCGTGCTTTTTATGCACATATTCTTCGAGGTTTATAACCTATGGTAAAGGTATTATTATGAGGCCAGTTTTACAGTAATTATCTTGCTTAAATTGCCGGCCTAGTTAGTGTGTTGTGTCTATCAGCGCAGGAATCTTGTAGCCTGTGGCGACACGAACAGGTTTTGTGTATATCTACCCAGCGCCCGTGTGAGAGCGCATGCTTCTAAGTGAGACAGACTCATGTTAACATAAGACAGAATGCTTTTCTCATTCACTTTCCCTTTCATTGCAATTATAGCTTATGGGACCCAGTGTCCATTCTTGTATCTGATCATATGTTCTGTAGATTGTCATTTGTTAGTTAAACGCTGTTGCGTGTACCGTTGTTTTGATGAGTACAGTTATGTCAGGTTTTTATAGTACGTTGTAGGCTAGCCCCGCTAGGGAGGTTTTTCATGTATGATGGTATTGTGTGTACCATGTCCGGGACTGTTCCCGTTGACCAGATATTTAGGGAGGGTAACTGACTGTGTCCAGGCCCATCCCAGAGTTATTGGACGCGAGCTGTGCGCCACTGGTAACTTGTGTTATTGTGTGTCCGAGTTGTTATTGCTCGTTGTTTGTATTCCGACTTTTGAGTCGAGGCTTTTTGGCAGAGATGATCTCAGGGGAGACGCTCCGTGCCCAGGCTTGCCAGTATTATTCGCCATAAACCAACGATAACCTAAACCGACATCCTAATAATAAAACGCATAATTTTGATAAACCAAAGCAAACTAACGAATCCTTTCTGCTTAACCTTGTTCATTTGCATTTGGATCCTGCTGACATAGCCGTGCTAATGAAGGTATTTCCTGGAGGAAATGACTTGAGGACAGCTGACACTTTTTTTTGTTGCGACTGAAGCTTGCTCGAACCTCGAGTTTGTAGCTGGTGGAGCGCAGGGCATACGATGTCAGACGTAGTCTTCACTACGCAGTCGTCACCGTATCTACACACATCAGATGACTATGGCTTACAAACAGATGATGTAAAAGTGAATGAATCCTCTATGTTACCCTTTTGTGTGCTGATTGGCACTTAGATTATAAGAATGACTTTGATGTTTTTTTATGGCTGGTCACTTAGCTTTGAATGTAAATGTTTGATATTACGGACGTCACCGCCGTAAATTTTGTTATTAATTGATAGGACTTAGCTAGATGAATTAACGTTAAATGTAAATGTGGAGATGGTATCATCCTAACTCAGATTTGTTTTGCTACCCTGTTAAATGTAAATTCTGATATTAGCTTGATCTTGTAACTTGACCTAGGGATTTGCGTCGTACCATTTTCCTAGTGTTGCTGTTGTTGCTTTATTTTGTGAAACAGATCTTTCGCGAGGGTTAACTGTAACTTCTCAGGTAGGGACATGCTCTTTATTTTTAATTATTTATTAGCTTGCGGATTAGCCGATAGAAACCCTCCGAACTAGGATAGGGGTATGTAAAATTTACAATAAATTTTCACGGTGTTTTACATAAGTCTGGATGTTTCTTTTCTCAGTCTAGCTTTTAAGGTGAACCTTTCCTTAGGCAGTCTATGACCTTCGTCACCATGTATCACGAACCCCGTGGACTACAGTTTCTCGTGCCGCTTTGGCCTATTTGGAAGTTCACCTGATCCTCACGGCAGTTAGGTCCGACGGATGAGATGTTAGGGAAGTCATTGGGGTTGTTGGCTATCCAGGCAGCTCCTCTGACGGGCTCAATACTGAGCAGCACAAGGCTTCCTGCACACTACAAGCTCTACTGCACACTGAGTAGCACAAGGCTTTCTGCACACTACATTTCTACTGCACACTGAGTAGCACAAGGCTTCCTACACACTACATGCTTTACTGCACACTGAGTAGCACAAGGATTCCTGCACACTACATGCCCTACTGCACACGGAGTAGCACATGGCTTCCTGCACACTACATGCTCCACTGCTCACTGAGTAGCACAAGGCATCCTGCACACTACATGCTCTACTGCACACTGAGTAGCACAAGGATTCCAGCACACCACATGCTCTACTGCACACTGAGTAGCAAAAGGCTTCCTGCACACTACATGCTCTACTGCACACTGAATAGCACATGACTTCCTGCGCAGTACATGCTCTACTGCGCACTGAGTATTACATGGCTTCCTGCACACTACATGCTCTACTGCACACTGGGTAGCACATGGCCTCCTGCACACTACATGCTATACTGCACACGGAGTAGAACATGGCTTCCTGCACAGTACATGCTCTACTGCACACTGAGTGGCACATGGCTACCTGCACACTACATGCTCTACTGCACGCTGAGTAGTACATGGCTTCCTGCACACTGAGTAGCACATAGCTTCCTGCACACTATATGATCTACTGCACACTCAGTAGCACAAGGCTTCCTGCACAGTACATGCTCTACTGCACACTGAGTTGCACAAGGCTTCCTGCACACTACATGCTCTACTGCACACTGAGTAGCACAAGGCTTCCTGCACACTAAATGCTCTACTGCACACTGAGTAGCACAAGGATTCCTGCACAGTGCATGCTCTACTGTACAGTGAGTAGCACAAGGCTTCCTGCACACTAAATGCTCTACTGCTCACTGAGTAGCACATGGCTTCCTGCACACCACAGGCTCTATTGCACACTGAGTGGCACATGGCTTCCTGAACACTACCTGCTCTGCTGCACTCTGAGTAGCACAAGGCTTCATGGCCACTACATGCTCTACTGCACACTGAGTAGCACAAGGCTTCCTGCACACTACATGCTCTACTGCACACTGAGTAGCACAAGGCTTCCTGCACAGTACATGCTCTACTGCACAATGAGTAGCACAAGGCTTACTGCACACTACATGCTCTACTGCTCACTGAGTAGCACAAGGCTTCCTGCACACTACATGCTCTACTGCACACTGAGTAGCACAAGGCTTCCTGCAAACTACATACTCTACTGCACACTGAGTAGCACATGGGTTCCTGCACACTACTTGCTTTAGTGCACACTGAGTAGCACGTGGCTTCCGGCACACTACATGCTCTAGTGCACACTGAGTAGCACGTGGCTTCCGGCACACTACATGCTCTACTGCACACTGAGTAGTACAATGCTTCCTGCACAGTACATGCTCTACTGCACACTGAGTAGCACAAGGCTTTCTGCACACTACATGCTCAACTGCACACTGAGTAGCTCAAGGCTTCCTGCACACCACATGCTCTACTGCACACTGAGTAGAACAAGGCTTCCTCCACAGTACATGCTCTACTGCACACTGAGTAGCACAAGGCTTCCTGCACACTACATGCTCTACTGCTCACTGAGTAGCACAAGGCTTCCTGCACACTACATGCTCTACTGCACACTGAGTAGCACAAGGCTTCCTGCAAACTACATGCTCTACTGCACACTGAGTAGCACATGGCTTCCTGCACACTACATGCTCTAGTGCACACTGAGTAGCACGTGGCTTCCGGCATACTACATGCTCTAGTGCACACTGAGTAGCACGTGGCTTCCGGCACACTAAATGCTCTACTGCACACTGAGTAGTACAATGCTTCCTGCCCAGTACATGCTCTACTGCACACTGAGTAGCACAAGGCTTTCTGCACACTACATGCTCAACTGCACACTGAGTAGCACAAGTCATCCTGCACACTACATGCTCTACTGCACACTGAGTAGCACAAGGCTTCCTGCACACTACATGCTCTACTGCGCACTGAGTAGCACAAGGCTTCCTGCACAATAAATTCTCTACTGCACACTGAGTAGCACAATGCTTCCTGCATACTACATGCTCTACTGTACGCTGAAAAGCACGTGGCTTCCGGCACACTACATGTTCTAATGCACATTGAGTTGCACATGGCTTCCTGCACACTAAATGCTCTACTGCACACTGAGTAGCACAAGGCTTCCTGCACACTACATGCTCTACTGCACACTGAGTAGCACAAGGCTTCCTGCACACTACATGCTCTAGTGCACACTGAGTAGCACAAAGCTTCCTGCAAACTACATGCTCTACTGCACCCTGAGTAGCACAAGGCTTCCTGCACACTACATGCTCTACTGCACACTGAGTAGCACAATTCTTCCTGCACACTACATGCTCTACTGCTCACTGAGTAGCACAAGGATTCCTGCACACTACATGCTCTACTGCACACTGAGTAGCACAATGCATCATGCACAGTTCACGCTCTACTGCACAATGAGTAGTACATGGCTTCCTGCACACTACATGCTCTACTGTACACTGAGTAGCACAAGGCTTCCTGTACACTACTTGCTCTACTGCACCCTGAGTAGCACAAGGCTTCCTGCACAATAAATTATCTACTGCACACTGAGTAGCACAAGGCTTCCTGCACACAACAACCTCTACTGTACGCTTAAGAGCACGTGGCTTCCGGCACACTACATGTTCTACTGCACACTGAGTAGCACATCGCTTCCTGCACACTAAATGCTCTACTGCACACTGAGTAGCACAAGTCATCCTGCACACTACATGCTCTACTGCACACTGAGTAGCACAAGGCTTCCTGCACATTACATGCTCTACTGCGCACTGAGTAGCACAAGGCTTCCTGCACAATAAATTCTCTACTGCACACTGAGTAGCACAATGCTTCCTGCACACTACATGCTCTACTGTACGCTGAAAAGCACGTGGCTTCCGGCACAATACATGTTCTAATGCACATTGAGTTGCACATGGCTTCCTGCACACTAAATGCTCTACTGCACACTGAGTAGCACAAGGCTTCCTGCACACTACATGCTCTACTGCACACTGAGTAGCACAAGGCTTCCTGCACACTACATGCTCTAGTGCACACAGAGTAGCACAAAGCTTCCTGCAAACTACATGCTCTACTGCACCCTGAGTAGCACAAGGCTTCCTGCACACTACATGCTCTACTGCACACTGAGTAGCACAATTCTTCCTGCACACTACATGCTCTACTGCTCACTGAGTAGCACAAGGATTCCTGCACACTACATGCTCTACTGCACACTGAGAAGCACAATGCATCATGCACACTTCACGCTCTACTGCACAATGAGTAGTACATGGCTTCCTGCACACTACATGCTCTACTGTACACTGAGTAGCACAAGGCTTCCTGTACACTACTTGCTCTACTGCACCCTGAGTAGCACAAGGCTTCCTGCACAATAAATTCTCTACTGCACACTGAGTAGCACAAGGCTTCCTGCACACAACAACCTCTACTGTACGCTTAAGAGCACGTGGCTTCCGGCACACTACATGTTCTACTGCACACTGAGTAGCACATCGCTTCCTGCACACTAAATGCTCTACTGCACACTGAGTAGCACAAGGATTCCTGCACAGTACATGCTCTACTGCACACTGAGTAGCACAAGGCTTCCTGCACACTACATGCTATACTGGACACTGAGTAGCACAAGGCTTCCTGCACACTACATGCTCTACTGCACACTGAGTAGCACATGGCTTCCTGCAAACGACATGCCCTAATGCACACTGAGTAGCACATGGCTTCCTGCACACTACATGCTCCACTGCACACTGAGTAGTACATGGCTTCCTAAATTCTACATGCTCTACTGCACACTGAGTAGCACATGGCTTCCTGCACAGTACATGCTCTACTGCACACTCAGTAGCACATGGCTTAATGCACAGTACATGCTCTACTGTACACTGAGTAGCACGTGGCTTCCCGCACACTACATGCTCTAGTGTACGCTGAGTAGCAAGATGCTTCCTGCACACTACATGCTCTACTGCACACTGAGTTGCACAAGGTTTCCTGCACACTAAATGCTCTACTGCACACTGAGAAGCACAAGGCTTCCTGCACACTACATGCTCTACTGTACACTGAGTAGCACAAGTCTTCCTGTACACTACATGCTCTACTGCACACTGAGTAGCACAAGGCTTCCTGCACACTACATGCTCTACTGCACACTGAGTAGCACAAGGCATCCTGCACACTACACGCTCTACTGCACACTGAGTAGCACGTGGGTTCCTGCACACTACATGCTCTACTGCACACTGAATAGCACATGGCTTCCTGCACACAGATTAGCACAAAGCTTCCTCGACACTACATGCTCTACTGCACACTGAGTAGCACATGGCTTCCTGCACATTACATGCTCTATTGCACACTGATTAGCGCAAGGATTCCTGCACAGTACATGCTCTACTGCACACTGAGTAGCACAAGGCTTCCTGCACACTACATGCTATACTGGACACTGAGTAGCACAAGGCTTCCTGCACACTACACGCACTACTGCACACTGAGTAGTACATAGCTTCCTGCACATTACATGCTCTACTGCACACAGAGTAGCACAAGGATTCCTGCAGAGTACATGCTCTACTGCACACTGAGTAGTACATGGCTTCCTGCACACTACATGCTCTTCTGCACTCTGAGTAGCACATGGCTTCCTGCACACTACATGCTCTACTGCACATTGAGTAGCACATGGCTTCCTGCACAGTACATGCTCCTCTGCACACTGAGTACCACAAGGCTTCCTGCACACTACATGCTCTACTGCACACTGAGTAGCACATGGCTTCCTGAACACTACACTCTCTACTGCACACTGACAAGCACTTTTCTCGCTGCTCACTACATGCTCTACTGCACACTGAGTGGCACATGGATTCCTGCACACTACATGCTCTACTGCACACTGAGAAGCACGTGGCTTTCTGCACACTACATGCTTTTCTGCACACTGAGTAGTACATGGCTTCATGCACACTACATGCTCTACTGCACACTGAGTAGTACATGGCTTCCTGCACACTATGTGCTCTACTGCTCACTGAGTAGCACATGACTTCCTGCACATTACATGCTCTACTGCACACTGAGTAGCACAAGGCTTCCTGCACACTACATGCTTTACTGCACTCTGAGTAGCACGTGGTTTCCTGCACACTTCATACTCTACTGCACACGGAGTAGCACAAGGATCCCTGCACAATACATGCTCTACTGCACACTGACTAGCACAAGGCTTCCTGCACACTACATGCTCTACTGCACACTGAGAAGCACAAGGCTTCTTGCACACCATATGCACTACTGCGCACTGAGTAGCACGTGGCTTCCTGCACACTAAATACTCTACTGCACACTGAGTAGAACAAGGCTTCATGCACACTTCACGCTCTACTTCACACTGAGTAGCACAAGGCCTCCTGCACACTAAATGCTCTACTGCACACTGAGTAGCACATGGCTTCCTGCACACTACATGTTCTACTGCATACTGAACCCGCTGAGCTAAGGTTCATGTGATATTTTTCATGACACCACATTTATGATGGGATGTACTACCTTTGAACACACCCAGAAAGCTACGAGAAGCTGAGAGCTTATACGATTCTCTTTTAAGTAGCGGAGAATCGCACTTTGGCTTTGGTGAAGTCTGCTAATTATTTATCTGAGGTCTTATTAATCAATTTTATCTTTCTACAAGACTCAGAATATTCCATTTCGTCATTCAGTATTATTGAAATATTATGGAGAAAGTTTTTTCACTTTAAGGTAAGGTAATATCATTGCAGATACGCAAATATGAATGTAAGTAGTCGCTCAACGACTTAGTTTGACGACTTGCTTCCACGAGGAACGCAGTTCCTGGCACTACGTCTGGAGAATCCACCCTGTGTAGGCGTGTAATTATATCTGTCGCATTAGACGTGGCAAACAGTCCGCTTTTCAGCGAGGTATCATTATCGAGTTCCATCGAGCACAAATTGAACTACGAATCACTGTTGTTGATGTGCAGTGATCAACACGAATTGTATAGTGAATTATTTGGCATGTATTGTGAAATTAACGACATTACTGTAGCACCACATTTTTTTCACCCACGTGTTTGTGGAGGGCCGAGAGCCTGGTGCGAAAATATACAGGTAAATGTGATATTATTACTTTGAACAAGTGTTATAATAAAAGTACATTATATAGAAATTGCTACGGTGAATTTATCCGTAATAAAACGACGCCCATTTCACGGATGCCACGTGATAGAAAAAGTAGCGTCTGTACACGTGTGGAACCGCAGAACAGTGCATGGCCATTTGTTATCAACATCTGCAAAGTGTAGAGGCTGTATTACCAGTTATATTTAAAGCCTGTGATATCTACGACGAATACTGTAATTTTCAAGTGATAATAATGAACTACTACAATTCTTATACTACCGCCCACGTGGTCAACTTTTTCAACACCATGTTCGAGGCCGAGACCATGGGCTAATACCATTATGGTATCAGGGAGATGTCTCGGATGGGACCAGCTTGATTATGGGACTTCTAGAACATCGAACGAGAAGGAAGGAACCGAGGATGCCTTTCCTAGGCATGTCCAGTCCATTCACGAGGTCAACTTCAGGGACAGACACTACCCTGGTCTTTGGGAGAGCCCAGATGGAAGTTCTGATGAGGACGATGCCAATCCTGAATGCCAGAGATGCTTTTGTTCAACGCTTGTCGTTAGACAGAGAGCTAAGTGTGGGATCCTTCATATCGTGAGTTTTGTACACCCTTCCTTGTTCTAGTTTCTGGTGGTATAGTTAGATTAGTGTAGTTTGTGAACCAACCGAACTTAGTGACAGCCATTTCATAGGTAGGGAATGTAATTAGTCTAATTAGATGTCATTTATTTGCAGTGTTTGTGAGTCACCCTTGGGTCTGGCATTTTGGTCAACCCTGGTGCAGCTTGATGGACGTCGTAGAACGTCAATTTCTGCCTATTGCTAAACGTGACTGTAGTCATTTTGAAGCTACTTTGTTTAACCCTATCTGGGGTGATTTTTCAAGTCTTTGCAGACTTTAGTTATGGCAATCTGATGCCATGGTTATGTTTCTTTAACTGCATTTTTTGCAGCCAGTCAATGTTACACCCCTGACTTCGTTAGAGTAGTCGTATCATTTGGGTAATCGACTGTAATTACCAGTTTTGTAACTGCATTATATTTCATTTGAGATGAGCTCAGAAGCCATCCAGGTCAAGTGTAGACCTTATGAGTAATAGGGATGTTTCGTTGCCCAGCATCGAACTCAGTTCCCAACGTATCATTAAGCATATCCAGCAGAGAGTGGAGTTTGCGTATTATTATTTTGTTAGTGTCAAGTGTGTTGACACGTGATTTATTTGATGTTTGATACAAGTCAGAAATAGAGTATTTTATCTTTGAGAGCAGAGAGCTCCAGCAATTAGTGACATTGCTACCTTTTAAACGTCTTTGTTGAGAAAGACAGAGTTATATGATTGTATTCAGATTTATAGCGTGCTTTTTATGCACATATTCTTCGAGGTTTATAACCTATGGTAAAGGTATTATTATGAGGCCAGTTTTACAGTAATTATCTTGCTTAAATTGCCGGCCTAGTTAGTGTGTTGTGTCTATCAGCGCAGGAATCTTGTAGCCTGTGGCGACACGAACAGGTTTTGTGTATATCTACCCAGCGCCCGTGTGAGAGCGCATGCTTCTAAGTGAGACAGACTCATGTTAACATAAGACAGAATGCTTTTAGCATTCACTTTCCCTTTCATTGCAATTATAGCTTATGGGACCCAGTGTCCATTCTTGTATCTGATCATATGTTCTGTAGATTGTCATTTGTTAGTTAAACGCTGTTGCGTGTACCGTTGTTTTGATGAGTACAGTTATGTCAGGTTTTTATAGTACGTTGTAGGCTAGCCCCGCTAGGGAGGTTTTTCATGTATGATGGTATTGTGTGTACCATGTCCGGGACTGTTCCCGTTGACCAGATATTTAGGGAGGGTAACTGATTGTGTCCAGGCCCATCCCAGAGTTATTGGACGCGAGCTGTGCGCCACTGGTAACTTGTGTTATTGTGTGTCCGAGTTGTTATTGCTCGTTGATTGTATTCCGACTTTTGAGTCGAGGCTTTTTGGCAGAGATGATCTCAGGGGAGACGCTCCGTGCCCAGGCTTGTCAGTATTATTCGCCATAAACCAACGATAACCTAAACCGACATCCTAATAATAAAACGCATAATTTTGATAAACCAAAGCAAACTAACGAATCCTTTCTGCTTAACCTTGTTCATTTGCATTTGGATCCTGCTGACATAGCCGTGCTAATGAAGGTATTTCCTGGAGGAAATGACTTGAGGACAGCTGACACTTTTTTTTGTTGCGACTGAAGCTTGCTCGAACCTCGAGTTTATAGCTGGTGGAGCGCAGGGCATACGATGTCAGACGTAGTTTTCACTACGCAGTCGTCACCGTATCTACACACATCAGATGACTATGGCTTACAAACAGATGATGTAAAAGTGAATGAATCCTCTATGTTACCCTTTTGTGTGCTGATTGGCACTTAGATTATAAGAATGACTTTGATGTTTTTTTTATGGCTGGTCACTTAGCTTTGAATGTAAATGTTTGATATTACGGACGTCACCGCCGTAAATTTTGTTATTAATTGATAGGACTTAGCTAGATGAATTAACGTTAAATGTAAATGTGGAGATGGTATCATCCTAACTCAGATTTGTTTTGCTACCCTGTTAAATGTAAATTCTGATATTAGCTTGATCTTGTAACTTGACCTAGGGATTTGCGTCGTACCATTTTCCTAGTGTTGCTGTTGTTGCTTTATTTTGTGAAACAGATCTTTCGCGAGGGTTAACTGTAACTTCTCAGGTAGGGACATGCTCTTTATTTTTAATTATTTATTAGCTTGCGGATTAGCCGATAGAAACCCTCCGAACTAGGATAGGGGTATGTAAAATTTACAATAAATTTTCACGGTGTTTTACATAAGTCTGGATGTTTCTTTTCTCAGTCTAGCTTTTAAGGTGAACCTTTCCTTAGGCAGTCTATGACCTTCGTCACCATGTATCACGAACCCCGTGGACTACAGTTTCTCGTGCCGCTTTGGCCTATTTGGAAGTTCACCTGATCCTCACGGCAGTTAGGTCCGACGGATGAGATGTTAGGGAAGTCATTGGGGTTGTTGGCTATCCAGGCAGCTCCTCTGACGGGCTCAATACTGAGCAGCACAAGGCTTCCTGCACACTACATGCTCTACTGCACACTGAGTAGCACAAGGCTTTCTGCACACTACATTTCTACTGCACACTGAGTAGCACAAGGCTTCCTACACACTACATGCTTTACTGCACACTGAGTAGCACAAGGATTCCTGCACACTACATGCCCTACTGCACACGGAGTAGCACATGGCTTCCTGCACACTACATGCTCCACTGCTCACTGAGTAGCACAAGGCATCCTGCACACTACATGCTCTACTGCACACTGAGTAGCACAAGGATTCCTGCACACCACATGCTCTACTGCACACTGAGTAGCACAAGGCTTCCTGCACACTACATGCTCTACTGCACACTGAATAGCACATGACTTCCTGCGCAGAACATGCTCTACTGCGCACTGAGTATTACATGGCTTCCTGCACACTACATGCTCTACTGCACACTGGGTAGCACATGGCCTCCTGCACACCACATGCTATACTGCACACGGAGTAGAACATGGCTTCCTGCACAGTACATGCTCTACTGCACACTGAGTGGCACATGGCTTCCTGCACACTACATGCTCTACTGCACGCAGAGTAGTACATGGCTTCCTGCACACTGAGTAGCACATAGCTTCCTGCACACTATATGATCTACTGCACACTCAGTAGCACAAGGCTTCCTGCACAGTACATGCTCTACTGCACACTGAGTTGCACAAGGCTTCCTGCACACTACATGCTCTACTGCACACTGAGTAGCACAAGGCTTCCTGCACACTAAATGCTCTACTGCACACTGAGTAGCACAAGGATTCCTGCACAGTGCATGCTCTACTGTACAGTGAGTAGCACAAGGCTTCCTGCACACTAAATGCTCTACTGCTCACTGAGTAGCACATGGCTTCCTGCACACCACAGGCTCTATTGCACACTGAGTGGCACATGGCTTCCTGAACACTACCTGCTCTGCTGCACTCTGAGTAGCACAAGGCTTCATGGCCACTACATGCTCTACTGCACACTGAGTAGCACAAGGCTTCCTGCAAACTACATGCTCTACTGCACACTGAGTAGCACAAGGCTTCCTGCACAGTACATGCTCTACTGCACAATGAGTAGCACAAGGCTTACTGCACACTACATGCTCTACTGCTCACTGAGTAGCACAAGGCTTCCTGCACACTACATGCTCTACTGCACACTGAGTAGCACAAGGCTTCCTGCAAACTACATACTCTACTGCACACTGAGTAGCACATGGGTTCCTGCACACTACTTGCTTTAGTGCACACTGAGTAGCACGTGGCTTCCGGCACACTACATGCTCTAGTGCACACTGAGTAGCACGTGGGTTCCGGCACACTACATGCTCTACTGCACACTGAGTAGTACAATGCTTCCTGCACAGTACATGCTCTACTGCACACTGAGTAGCACAAGGCTTTCTGCACACTACATGCTCAACTGCACACTGAGTAGCTCAAGGCTTCCTGCACACCACATGCTCTACTGCACACTGAGTAGAACAAGGCTTCCTCCACAGTACATGCTCTACTGCACACTGAGTAGCACAAGGCTTCCTGCACACTACATGCTCTACTGTACAGTGAGTTGAACATTGCTTCCTGCACACTACATGCTCTACAGCACACTGAGTAGCACAAGGCTTCCTGCACACTACATGCTCTTCTGCTCACTGAGTAGCACAAGGCTTCCTGCACACTACATGCTCTACTGCACACTGAGTAGCACAAGGCTTCCTGAAAACTACATGCTCTACTGCACACTGAGTAGCACATGACTTCCTGCACACTACATGCTCTAGTGCACACTGAGTAGCACGTGGCTTCCGGCATACTACATGCTCTAGTGCACACTGAGTAGCACGTGGCTTCCGGCACACTACATGCTCTACTGCACACTGAGTAGTACAATGCTTCCTGCCCAGTACATGCTCTACTGCACACTGAGTAGCACAAGGCTTTCTGCACACTACATGCTCAACTGCACACTGAGTAGCACAAGTCATCCTGCACACTACATGCTCTACTGCACACTGAGTAGCACAAGGCTTCCTGCACACTACATGCTCTACTGCGCACTGAGTAGCACAAGGCTTCCTGCACAATAAATTCTCTACTGCACACTGAGTAGCACAATGCTTCCTGCATACTACATGCTCTACTGTACGCTGAAAAGCACGTGGCTTCTGGCACACTACATGTTCTAATGCACATTGAGTTGCACATGGCTTCCTGCACACTAAATTCTCTACTGCACACTGAGTAGCACAAGGCTTCCTGCACACTACATGCTCTACTGCACACTGAGTAGAACAAGGCTTCCTGCACACTACATGCTCTAGTGCACACTGAGTAGCACAAAGCTTCCTGCAAACTACATGCTCTACTGCACCCTGAGTAGCACAAGGCTTCCTGCACACTACATGCTCTACTGCACACTGAGTAGCACAATTCTTCCTGCACACTACATGCTCTACTGCTCACTGAGTAGCACAAGGATTCCTGCACACTACATGCTCTACTGCACACTGAGTAGCACAATGCATCATGCACAGTTCACGCTCTACTGCACAATGAGTAGTACATGGCTTCCTGCACACTACATGCTCTAATGTACACTGAGTAGCACAAGGCTTCCTGTACACTACTTGCTCTACTGCACCCTGAGTAGCACAAGGCTTCCTGCACAATAAATTCTCTACTGCACACTGAGTAGCACAAGGCTTCCTGCACACAACAACCTCTACTGTACGCTTAAGAGCACGTGGCTTCCGGCACACCACATGTTCTACTGCACACTGAGTAGCACATCGCTTCCTGCACACTAAATGCTCTACTGCACACTGAGTAGCACAAGTCATCCTGCACACTACATGCTCTACTGCACACTGAGTAGCACAAGGCTTCCTGCACACTACATGCTCTACTGCGCACTGAGTAGCACAAGGCTTCCTGCACAATAAATTCTCTACTGCACACTGAGTAGCACAATGCTTCCTGCACACTACATGCTCTACTGTACGCTGAAAAGCACGTGGCTTCCGGCACAATACATGTTCTAATGCACATTGAGTTGCACATGGCTTCCTGCACACTAAATGCTCTACTGCACACTGAGTAGCACAAGGCTTCCTGCACACTATGCTCTACTGCACACTGAGTAGCACAAGGCTTCCTGCACACTACATGCTCTAGTGCACACTGAGTAGCACAAAGCTTCCTGCAAACTACATGCTCTACTGCACCCTGTGTAGCACAAGGCTTCCTGCACACTACATGCTCTACTGCACACTGAGTAGCACAATTCTTCCTGCACACTACATGCTCTACTGCTCACTGAGTAGCACAAGGATTCCTGCACACTACATGCTCTACTGCACACTGAGTAGCCCAATGCATCATGCACACTTCACGCTCTACTGCACAATGAGTAGTACATGGCTTCCTGCACACTACATGCTCTACTGTACACTGAGTAGCACAAGGCTTCCTGTACACTACTTGCTCTACTGCACCCTGAGTAGCACAAGGCTTCCTGCACAATAAATTTTCTACTGCACACTGAGTAGCACAAGGCTTCCTGCACACAACAACCTCTACTGTACGCTTAAGAGCACGTGGCTTCCGGCACACTACATGTTCTACTGCACACTGAGTAGCACATCGCTTCCTGCACACTAAATGCTCTACTGCACACTGAGTAGCACAAGGCTTCCTGCACACTACATGCTCTACTGCACACTGACTAGCACAAAGCTTCCTCGACACTACATGCTCTACTGCACTCTGAGTAGCACATGGCTTCCTGCACATTACATGCTCTACTGCACACTGAGTAGCACAAGGATTCCTGCACAGTACATGCTCTACTGCACACTGAGTAGCACAAGGCTTCCTGCACACTACATGCTATACTGGACACTGAGTAGCACAAGGCTTCCTGCACACTACATTCTCTACTGCACACTGAGTAGCACATGGCTTCCTGCAAACGACATGCCCTAATGCACACTGAGTAGCGCATGGCTTCCTGCACACTACATGCTCCACTGCACACTGAGTAGTACATGGCTTCCTAAACTCTACATGCTCTACTGCACACTGAGTAGCACATGGCTTCCTGCACAGTACATGCTCTACTGCACACTCAGTAGCACATGGCTTCCTGCACAGTACATGCTCTACTGTACACTGAGTAGCACGTGGCTTCCCGCACACTACATGCTCTAGTGTACGCTGAGTAGCAAGATGCTTCCTGCACACTACATGCTCTACTGCACACTGAGTTGCACAAGGTTTCCTGCAAATTAAATGCTCTACTGCACACTGAGAAGCACAAGGCTTCCTGCACACTACATGCTCTACTGTATACTGAGTAGCACAAGTCTTCCTGTACACTACATGCTCTACTGCACACTGAGTAGCACATGGCTTCCTGCACACTACATGCTCTACTGCACACTGAGTAGCACAAGGCATCCTGCACACTACACGCTCTACTGCACACTGAGTAGCACGTGGGTTCCTGCACACTACATGCTCTACTGCACACTGAGTAGCACATGGCTTCCTGCACACAGACTAGCACAAAGCTTCCTCGACACTACATGCTCTACTGCACACTGAGTAGCACATGGCTTCCTGCACATTACATGCTCTATTGCACACTGATTAGCACAAGGATTCCTGCACAGTACATGCTCTACTGCACACTGAGTAGCACAAGTCTTCCTGCACACTACATGCTATACTGGACACTGAGTAGCACAAGGCTTCCTGCACACTACACGCTCTACTGCACACTGAGTAGTACATAGCTTCCTGCACATTACATGCTCTACTGCACACAGAGTAGCACAAGGATTCCTGCACAGACATGCTCTACTGCACACTGAGTAGTACATGGCTTCCTGCACACTACATGCTCTTCTGCACTCTGAGTAGCACATGGCTTCCTGCACAGTACATGCTCTACTGCACATTGAGTAGCACATGGCTTCCTGCACAGTACATGCTCCTCTGCACACTGAGTACCACAAGGCTTCCTGCACACTACATGCTCTACTGCACACTGAGTAACACATGGCTTCCTGAACACTACACTCTCTACTGCACACTGACAAGCACTTTTCTCGCTGCTCACTACATGCTCTACTGCACACTGAGTGGCACATGGATTCCTGCACACTACATGCTCTACTGCACACTGAGAAGCACGTGGCTTTCTGCACACTACATGCTTTTCTGCACACTGAGTAGTACATGGCTTCATGCACACTACATGCTCTACTGCACACTGAGTAGTAAGTGGCTTCCTGCACATTATGTGCTCTACTGCTCACTGAGTAGCACATGATTTCCTGCACATTACATGCTCTACTGCACACTGAGTAGCACAAGGCTTCCTGCACACTACATGCTTTACTGCACTCTGAGTAGCACGTGGTTTCCTGCACACTTCATACTCTACTGCACACGGAGTAGCACAAGGATTCCTGCACAATACATGCTCTACTGCACACTGACTAGCACAAGGCTTCCTGCACCCTACATGCTCTACTGCACACTGAGAAGCACAAGGCTTCTTGCACACCATATGCACTACTGCGCACTGAGTAGCACGTGGCTTCCTGCACACTACATAATCTACTGCACACTGAGTAGAACAAGGCTTCATGCACACTTCACGCTCTACTTCACACTGAGTAGCACAAGGCCTCCTGCACACTAAATGCTCTACTGCACACTGAGTAGCACAAGGCTTCCTGCAAACTACATGCTCTACTGCACACTGAATAGCACATGGCTTCCTGCACACTACATGTTCTACTGCATACTGAACCTGCTGAGCTAAGGTTCATGTGATATTTTTCATGACACCACATTTATGATGGGATGTACTACCTTTGAACACACCCAGAAAGCTACGAGAAGCTGAGAGCTTATACGATTCTCTTTTAAGTAGCGGAGAATCGCACTTTGGCTTTGGTGAAGTCTGCTAATTATTTATCTGAGGTCTTATTAATCAATTTTATCTTTCTACAAGACTCAGAATATTCCATTTCGTCATTCAGTATTATTGAAACATTATGGAGAAAGTTTTTTCACTTTAAGGTAAGGTAATATCATTGCAGATACGCAAATATGAATGTAAGTAGTCGCTCAACGACTTAGTTTGACGACTTGCTTCCACGAGGAACGCAGTTCCTGGCACTACGTCTGGAGAATCCACCCTGTGTAGGCGTGTAATTATATCTGTCGCATTAGACGTGGCAAACAGTCCGCTTTTCAGCGAGGAATCATTATCGAGTTCCATCGAGCACAAATTGAACTACGAATCACTGTTGTTGATGTGCAGTGATCAACACGAATTGTATAGTGAATTATTTGGCATGTATTGTGAAATTAACGACATTACTGTAGCACCACATTTTTTTCACCCACGTGTTTGTGGAGGGCCGAGAGCCTGGTGCGAAAATATACAGGTAAATGTGATATTATTGCTTTGAACAAGTGTTATAATAAAAGTACATTATATAGAAATTGCTACGGTGAATTTATCCGTAATAAAACGACGCCCATTTCACGGATGCCACGTGATAGAGAAAGTAGCGTCTGTACACGTGTGGAACCGCAGAACAGTGCATGGCCATTTGTTATCAACATCTGCAAAGTGTAGAGGCTGTATTACCAGTTATATTTAAAGCCTGTGATATCTACGACGAATACTGTAATTTTCAAGTGATAATAATGAACTACTACAATTCTTATACTACCGCCCACGTGGTCAACTTTTTCAACACCATGTTCGAGGCCGAGACCATGGGCTAATACCATTATGGTATCAGGGAGATGTCTCGGATGGGACCAGCTTGATTATGGGACTTCTAGAACATCGAACGAGAAGGAAGGAACCGAGGATGCCTTTCCTAGGCATGTCCAGTCCATTCACGAGGTCAACTTCAGGGACAGACCGAACCCTGGTCTTTGGGAGAGCCCAGATGGAAGTTCTGATGAGGACGATGCCAATCCTGAATGCCAGAGATGCTTTTGTTCAACGCTTGTCGTTAGACAGAGAGCTAAGTGTGGGATCCTTCATATCGTGAGTTTTGTACACCCTTCCTTGTTCTAGTTTCTGGTGGTATAGTTAGATTAGTGTAGTTTGTGAACCAACCGAACTTAGTGACAGCCATTTCATAGGTAGGGAATGTAATTAGTCTAATTAGATGTCATTTATTTGCAGTGTTTGTGAGTCACCCTTGGGTCTGGCATTTTGGTCAACCCTGGTGCAGCTTGATGGACGTCGTAGAACGTCAATTTCTGCCTATTGCTAAACGTGACTGTAGTCATTTTGAAGCTACTTTGTTTAACCCTATCTGGGGTGATTTTTCAAGTCTTTGCAGACTTTAGTTATGGCAATCTGATGCCATGGTTATGTTTCTTTAACTGCATTTTTTGCAGCCAGTCAATGTTACACCCCTGACTTCGTTAGAGTAGTCGTATCATTTGGGTAATCGACTGTAATTACCAGTTTTGTAACTGCATTATATTTCATTTGAGATGAGCTCAGAAGCCATCCAGGTCAAGTGTAGACCTTATGAGTAATAGGGATGTTTCGTTGCCCAGCATCGAACTCAGTTCCCAACGTATCATTAAGCATATCCAGCAGAGAGTGGAGTTTGCGTATTATTATTTTGTTAGTGTCAAGTGTGTTGACACGTGATTTATTTGATGTTTGATACAAGTCAGAAATAGAGTATTTTATCTTTGAGAGCAGAGAGCTCCAGCAATTAGTGACATTGCTACCTTTTAAACGTCTTTGTTGAGAAAGACAGAGTTATATGATTGTATTCAGATTTATAGCGTGCTTTTTATGCACATATTCTTCGAGGTTTATAACCTATGGTAAAGGTATTATTATGAGGCCAGTTTTACAGTAATTATCTTGCTTAAATTGCCGGCCTAGTTAGTGTGTTGTGTCTATCAGCGCAGGAATCTTGTAGCCTGTGGCGACACGAACAGGTTTTGTGTATATCTACCCAGCGCCCGTGTGAGAGCGCATGCTTCTAAGTGAGACAGACTCATGTTAACATAGGACAGAATGCTTTTAGCATTCACTTTCCCTTTCATTGCAATTATAGCTTATGGGACCCAGTGTCCATTCTTGTATCTGATCATATGTTCTGTAGATTGTCATTTGTTAGTTAAACGCTGTTGCGTGTACCGTTGTTTTGATGAGTACAGTTATGTCAGGTTTTTATAGTACGTTGTAGGCTAGCCCCGCTAGGGAGGTTTTTCATGTATGATGGTATTGTGTGTACCATGCCCGGGACTGTTCCCGTTGACCAGATATTTAGGGAGGGTAACTGATTGTGTCCAGGCCCATCTCAGAGTTATTGGACGCGAGCTGTGCGCCACTGGTAACTTGTGTTATTGTGTGTCCGAGTTGTTATTGCTCGTTGATTGTATTCCGACTTTTGAGTCGAGGCTTTTTGGCAGAGATGATCTCAGGGGAGACGCTCCGTGCCCAGGCTTGTCAGTATTATTCGCCATAAACCAACGATAACCTAAACCGACATCCTAATAATAAAACGCATAATTTTGATAAACAAAAGCTAACTAACGAATCCTTTCTGCTTAACCTTGTTCATTTGCATTTGGATCCTGCTGACATAGCCGTGCTAATGAAGGTATTTCCTGGAGGAAATGACTTGAGGACAGCTGACACTTTTTTTTGTTGCGACTGAAGCTTGCTCGAACCTCGAGTTTGTAGCTGGTGGAGCGCAGGGCATACGATGTCAGACGTAGTCTTCACTACGCAGTCGTCACCGTATCTACACACATCAGATGACTATGGCTTACAAACAGATGATGTAAAAGTGAATGAATCCTCTATGTTACCCTTTTGTGTGCTGATTGGCACTTAGATTATAAGAATGACTTTGATGTTTTTTTTATGGCTGGTCACTTAGCTTTGAATGTAAATGTTTGATATTACGGACGTCACCGCCGTAAATTTTGTTATTAATTGATAGGACTTAGCTAGATGAATTAACGTTAAATGTAAATGTGGAGATGGTATCATCCTAACTCAGATTTGTTTTGCTACCCTGTTAAATGTAAATTCTGATATTAGCTTGATCTTGTAACTTGACCTAGGGATTTGCGTCGTACCATTTTCCTAGTGTTGCTGTTGTTGCTTTATTTTGTGAAACAGATCTTTCGCGAGGGTTAACTGTAACTTCTCAGGTAGGGACATGCTCTTTATTTTTAATTATTTATTAGCTTGCGGATTAGCCGATAGAAACCCTCCGAACTAGGATAGGGGTATGTAAAATTTACAATAAATTTTCACGGTGTTTTACAAAAGTCTGGATGTTTCTTTTCTCAGTCTAGCTTTTAAGGTGAACATTTCCTTGGGCAGTCTATGACCTTCGTCACCATGTATCACGATCCCCGTGGACTACAGTTTCTCGTGCCGCTTTGGCCTATTTGGAAGTTCACCTGATCCTCACGGCAGTTAGGTCCGACGGATGAGATGTTAGGGAAGTCATTGGGGTTGTTGGCTATCCTGGCAGCTCCTCTGACGGGCTCAATACTGAGCAGCACAAGGCTTCCTGCACACTACATACTATACTGCACACTGAGTAGCACAAGGCTTCCTGCACACTACATTTCTACTGCACACTGAGTAGCACAAGGCTTCCTATACACTACATGCTCTACTGCACACTGAGTAGCACAAGGATTCCTGCACACTACATGCCCTACTGCACACGGAGTAGCACATGGCTTCCTGCACACTACATGCTCCACTGCTCACTGAGTAGCACATGACTTCCTGCGCAGTACATGCTCTACTGCACACTGAGTATTACATGGCTTCCTGCACACTACATGCTCTACTGCACACTGAGTAGCACAAGTCTTCCTGCACACTACATGCTCTACTGCACACCGAGTAGAACATGGCTTCCTGCACAGTACATGCTCTACTGCACACTGAGTGGCACATGGCTTCCTGCACACTACATGCTCTACTGCACGCTGAGTAGTACATGGCTTCCTGCACACTGAGTAGCACATAGCTTCCTGCACATTATATGATCTACTGCACACTCAGTAGCACAAGGCTTCCTGCACAGTACATGCTCTACTGCACACTGAGTTGCACAAGGCTTCCTGCACACTACATGCTCTACTGCACACTGAGTAGCACAAGGCTTCCTGCACACTAAAAACTCTACTGCACACTGAGTAGCAAAAGGCTTCCTGCACGCTACATGCTCTACTGCACACTGAGTAGCACAAGGCTTCCTGCACAGTACATGCTCTACTGCACAATGAGTAGCACAAGGTTTACTGCACACCACATGCTCTACTGCTCACTGAGTAGCACAGGGCTTCCTGCACACTACATGCTCTACTGCACACTGAGTAGCACAAGGCTTCCTGCAAACTACATGCTCTACTGCACACTGAGTAGTACAAGGCTTCCTGCACACTACATGCTCTACTGCACACTGAGTAGCACAATGCTTCCTGCACACTACATGCTCTACTGCACACTGTGTAGCACAAGGATTCCTGCACACTACACGCTCTACTGCACACTGAGTAGCACATGGCTTCCTGCACACTACATGCTCTACTGCACACTGAGAATCACAAGGCTTCCTGCACACTACATGCTCTGCTGCACACTACATGCTCTGCTGCACACTGGGTAGCACAAGGCTTCCTGCACACTACATGCTCTACTGCACACTGAGTAGCACAAGGCTTCCTGCACACTACATGCTCTACGGCACACTGAGTAGCACAAGGATTCCTGCACACTACATGCTCTACTGCACACTGAGTAGCACGTGGCTTCCTGCACACTACATGCTCTACTGCACACAGACTTGCACATGGCTTCCTGCACACTACATGCTCTACTGCACACTGATTAGCACAATGCTTTCTGCACACTACATGCTCTACTGCACACTGAGTAGCACAAGGCTTCCTGCACACTACACGCTCTTCTGCACCCTGAGTAGCACAAGGCTTCCTGCAGACTACATGCTCTACTGCACACTGAGTAGCACGTGGCTTCCTGCACACTACATGCTCTACTGCGCACTGAGTAGCACAAGGCTTCCTGCACACTACATGCTCTACTTCACACCGAGTAGCACATGGCTTCCTGCACACTACATGCTCTACTGCACACTGACTAGCACAAAGCTTCCTTGACACTACATGCTCTACTATACACTGAGTAGAACGTGGCTTCCTGCACACTACATGCTCTACAGCACGCTGACTATCACAAAGCTTCCTGCACACTACATGCTCTACTGCACACTGAGTAGCACGTGGCTTCCTTCACACTACATGCTCTACTGCACACTGAGTAGCACGTGGCTTCCTGCACACTACATGCTCTACTGCACACAGACTTGCACATGGCTTCCTGCACACTACATGCTCTACTGCACACTGATTAGCACAATGCTTTCTGCACACTACATGCTCTACTGCACACTGAGTAGCACAAGGCTTCCTGCACACTACACGCTCTTCTGCACCCTGAGTAGCACAAGGCTTCCTGCACACTACATGCTCTACTGCACACTGAGTAGCACGTGGCTTCTTGCACACTACATGCTCTACTGCGCACTGAGTAGCACAAGGCTTCCTGCACACTACATGCTCTACTTCACACTGAGTAGCACATGGCTTCCTGCACACTACATGCTCTACTGCACACTGACTAGCACAAAGCTTCCTTGACACTACATGCTCTACTATACACTGAGTAGAACGTGGCTTCCTGCACACTACATGCTCTACAGCACGCTGACTATCACAAAGCTTCCTGCACACTACATGCTCTACTGCACACTGAGTAGCACGTGGCTTCCTTCACACTACATGCTCTACTGCACACTGAGAATCACAAGGCTTCCTGCACACTACATGCTCTACTGCATACTACATGCTCTACTGCATACTGAGTAGCACATGGCTTCCTGCACGCTGCATGCTCTACTGCACACTGAGAAGCACGTGGCTTCCTGCGCACTACATGCTCTACTACACATTGAGTAGCACGTGGCTTCCTGCACACTACATGCTCTACTCCACTCAGAGTAGCAAATGGTTTCCTGGACTACATATCCTACTGCACACTTCCTGATGCGGAAAATTGCCTGTTCTGCATGATTTAGCGAACTTGCAGAAATAGCTGGGATATGATCTTATAGTCCTGTCTTTCAGTGCTGTGAGCGCGAAATTGAAGCTTTCTTACAGCGTATCATGACAATTGATGAGGCCTTAAGATCTCAGGAACCACAGCTGGAACGGCAATCCCAGAGTGGCGTCATCACGGGTTGCCACGTAGAAGAGACCCCCACCTAGGTGAAGGCTATGATTGGGATGTTGTGATCTTAGACCTCACCGTTTCCCAATGGCAGAGCAGCTCTGAGAAGAAAATGGCAACACTTTTTGCGTAACCCACCCACTGTTCTGCATGGCAGTGCTAGGACCCATACAGCAGGAACTGTGTCTGAAATGTTCAATGGTTGGGCTTTTACGATGAACTCTACCACTCTCCATACTCTCTATACTCTTCTGATTTAAGTCCTTGCGATTTTGATCTAATCTCTAGGAAGAAGGAATCTCTTCGAGGGATTCACTTCCAAACACTTTAAGACGTTCTTTAGGTAACCGACCATCAACAGAATAGGCAGTGCTATCGGGATTAAACGGCTTCCTCGTCGCTGGGAACAAGTTGTGCGCAACGCTTGCGGTTAAATCGAAGGCCTTTAAAACGTAGAACCATGTACTGCTCGAGTCTAAGCTGCTTGAACCTGAGAGGATGTGCATCGCGGATTAAGAGTGGTGGTGTTGACGAGTGATGAGGTTTCTCGGTCCGTGCATAGTACAGATCCAAATACAATGGTCGGTCACTCACTCACTCATTCCTAACACCACAGTGGTTAAACAACGGCCGAATGTGAGCAGTATTGGAATAGAAAGGAATACCATATATAACGGTGGGCTGTTGACAGATCCTTCTCTTCACGCCCGACCCTTCCCTGCTCTTTCTCCTCACCCCGCAAGTTCATAGAGCTTGGACTCGAGCAGTAAGTACGTTATGTGGTAGAGTGTCTTTCGAAACTGGACTGTGCATCGCGTGCTTTCCAAGCTTCGACCTTGCAACATGCGCGAACATTAGAATCAATGAACTTCTCCAGAGTTCCATCGGTACAGGACTGTCAGACATGTCAAATGAATACATTGTATCACGGTCATCATGCGTGTGAAGAAGAAACAATTACGGAAAGCTCCAAAGAAACCTGTCCAGATTAGTCAATTGCTCATTGATTTATTGACATTTGAATTCCATCTCCCTGGTTACCAATTGTGTCTACCCGTTACTCACCTGGACTTCGCTTAGCACATGGTGATCCTGAAATTAATGCTTTGTACATATGTAGCCTGCAATCAACACGACCTTTGTTATAGAGCTGATAAACGTGACAATAATCCAGACCTGAGTCGTCATGCAGCTAGTGGTGTCAACTTGGTCGTGGTGGGAATGGCGAAGGGGAAGGTAGTGGTGTCACCTTGGTCGTGGAGGGAATGGCGTGGGGGAAGGTAGTGGTGTCACCCTGGTCGTAGTGGGAATGGTGAAGGGGAAGATAGTGGTTGTACCTTACTCGTGGTGGGAATGGTGCAAGGGAAGGTAGTGGTGTCACCTTGGTCGTGGTGGGCATGCTGAAGGGGAAGATAGTGGTGTCACCTTGGTCATGGCGGGAATGGTGAAAGGGAAGGTAGTGGTGTCACCTTAGTCGTGGCGGGAATGGTGAAGGGGAAGATAGTGGTGTCACCTTGGTCATGGCGGGAATGGTGAAAGGGAAGGTACAGTAGTGGTGTCACCTTGGTCGTGGTGGGAATGGCGAAGGGGAAGGTAGTGGTGTCACCTTGGTCGTGGTGGCAATGGCGAAGGGGAAGGTAGTGGTGTCATCTTGGTCGTGGCGGGCATGCTGAAGGGGAAGGTAGTGGTGTCACCTTCGTCGTGGTGGGAATGGCGAAGGGGAAGGTAGTGGTGTCACCTTGGTCGTGGTGGGAATGGCGAAGGGGAAGGTAGTGGTGTCACCTTGGTCATGGTGGGAATGGTGAAGGGGAAGATAGTGGTGTCACCTTGGTCATGGCGGGAATGGTGAAAGGGAAGGTAGTGGTATCACCTTGGTCATGGCGGGTATGGTGAAAGGGAAGGTAGTGGTGTCACCTTGGTCGTGGAGGGAATGGTGAAGGGGAAGGTAAGGTGTCACCTTGGTCGTGGCGGGAATGGTAAAAGGGAAGGTAGTGGTGTCACCTTGGTCGTGGCGGGAATGTTGAAAGGGAAGATAGTGGTGTCACCTTGGTCATGGCGGGAATGGTGAAAGGGAAGGTAATGGTGTCACCTTGGTCGTGGTGGGAATGGCGAAGGGGAATGTAGTGGTGTCACCTTGGTCATGGCGGGCATGCTGAAGGGGAATGTAGTGGTGTCACCTTGGTCATGGCGGGAATGGTGAAAGGGAAGGTAGTGGTGTCACCTTGGTCGTGGTGGGAATGGTAAAGGGGAAGGTAGTGGTGTCACCTTGGTCATGGTGGGAATGGTGAAGGGGAAGGTAGTGGTGTCACCTTGGTCATGGCGGGAATGGTGAAAGGGAAGGTAGTGGTGTCACCTTTGTCGTGGAGGGAATGGTGAAGGGGAAGGTACTGGTGTCACCTTGGTCGTGGTGGGAATGGTGAAAGGGAAGGTAGTGGTGTCACCTTGGTCGTGGCGGGAATGGTAAAGGGGAAGGTAGTGGTGTCACCTTGGTCGTGGTGGGAATGGTGAAAGGGAAGATAGTGTCACCTTGGTCATGGTGGGAATGGTGAAGGGGAAGGTAGTGGTGTCACCTTGGTCGTGGTGGGAATGGTGAAAGGGAAGGTAGTGGTGTCACCTTGGTCGTGGTGGGAATGGTGAAGGGGAAGATAGTGGTGTCACCTTGGTCATGGCGGGAATGGTGAAAGGGAAGATAGTGTCACCTTGGTCATGGTGGGAATGGTGAAAGGGAAGATAGTGTCACCTTGGTCATGGTGGGAATGGTGAAAGGGAAGGTAGTGGTGTCACCTTGGTCGTGGTGGGAATGGTGAAAGGGAAGATAGTGTCACCTTGGTCATGGTGGGAATGGTGAAAGGGAAGGTAGTGGTGTCACCTTGGTCGTGGTGGGAATGGTGAAGGGGAAGGTAGTGGTGTCACCTTGGTCATGGCGGGATTGGTGAAAGGGAAGATAGTGTCACCTTGGTCATGGTGGGAATGGTGAAAGGGAAGGTAGTGGTGTCACCTTGGTCGTGGTGGGAATTGTGAAAGGGAAGATAGTGGTGTCACCTTGGTCGTGGCGGGAATGGTAAAAGGGAAGGTAGTGGTGTCACCTTGGTCGTGGCAGGAATGGTGAAAGGGAAGATAGTGGTGTCACCTTGGTCATGGCGGGAATGGTGAAAGGGAAGGTAGTGGTGTCACCTTGGTCGGGGTGGGAATGGAAAAGGGGAAGGTAGTTGTGTCACCTTGGTCGTGGCGGGAATGGTGAAAGGGAAGGTAGTGGTGTCACCTTGGTCGTGGTGGGAATGGTGAAGGGGAAGATAGTGGTGTCACCTTGGTCATGGCGGGAATGGTGAAAGGGAAGATAGTGTCACCTTGGTCATGGTGGGAATGGTGAAAGGGAAGGTAGTGGTGTCACCTTGGTCGTGGTGGGAATGGTGAAAGGCCAGGTAGTGGTGTCACCTTGGTCGTGGTGGGAATGGTGAAGGGGAAGGTAGTGGTGTCATCTTGGTCGTGGTGGGAATGGCGAAGGGGAAGTTAGTGGTGTCACCTTGGTCTTGGTGGGAATGGTGAAGGGGAAGTTAGTTGTGTCACCTTGGTCGTGGTGGGAATGGTGAAGGGGAAGTTAGTGGTGTCATCTTGGTCGTGGTGGGAATGGCGAAGGGGAAGGTAGTGGTGTCACCTTGGTCGTGGCGGGCATGATGAAAGGGAAGATAGTGGTGTAACCTTGGTCGTGGTGGGCATGCTGAAGGGGAAGATAGTGGTGTCACCTTGGTCATGGCGGGAATGGTGAAAGGGAAGGTAGTGGTGTCACCTTGGTCATGGCGGGAATGGTGAAAGGGAAGGTAGTGGTGTCACCTTGGTCGTGGCGGGAATGGTGAAAGGGAAGGTAGTGGTGTCACCTTGGTCGTGGCGGTAATGGTGAAAGGGAAGTTAGTGGTGTCACCTTGGTAGCGGCGGGAATGGTGAAAGGGTAGACAAGTTCATTGAACTGATTTGATGGCCTTTTTTCTAATTAAAACATCATAGTTTTGGGAATACCATGTCATAACATGTTTTATGTATGTTTGAATAAAATATATTGTGTACCCAGTTTACTTTCTGTCTTTTCGCCTTTTACCTGGATACTTCTTCCTACATCATGATACAGAACAACATGTGGGGAGGATCATAAACTATAATAAATCACATATAAGTGTAGAGGAGATAGGATTGGTATAATATTATATTTTATTATTACAGTTCATTTTCTCTATGTCATCACTGTTATTGGATGGATTCCACCATCTCATGTTGGATGACCAAGACCAAAAATTCATGTGACATGCATTCTCTTAATACGCAAGTTCAACATCAAAATTCAAATTACAAGATGGCTCATCTTGACTCAGTGCTGGGTTCTCATGTTAAAAGTTCAATCGTTGATTTGTGACATGCTCATCGTGCTCATGATACCAGAAGGAAATGACCTAAAAGTCTTAACTTGAGCTAAGTAATGTCATGTCACCTACCGCCTGAGGAATTGCTTACACCTAGTCTAGCTTTGTTCATCTGTCACAGGAGTTGTCGAAACAGGCAACCGTTCCCGGAAATAGGTTACGTTATGTGAGGTTAGGTGACATAGGTACGCATGTACAAATTTCAAGTCACTTTCCACAGTAAGCCCATCTTGTATTGGTGTAGTCCGCTTGGGTGGAACGTAAAACAATCATCTTGAGTCTTCTGTAATATGTTATCTTGTGCAATATATTAATAATAACAATATTAATAAATAATAAAAATAATAATCACGCGCTAAATTTCAGCTATCTTGGACTAACATTGCTCTCTGGTGCCTGAAATTTTAAAACAAAACACATAATCTAACAATTGTCAAATCAAAAGGTGCGCTTAAGACATCCATCTTGGATTGCCTCGCCATATCGTAGTCAAAGAGCTTAACGAACATCAAGTTAAAATTCCACCCATACGGACGGTACTGTCCCCTTCGAGTCACGCGTCATCAGAATGCTGGCATGAACCACGAGTACGCCATTTACACGCCTCTACAAAAATTTAAAAATATGTTTGGAGAAAGGAAAATATCCCAATAATGTTTATGCCATCTACCACCACTGGCTCATGCCTACGGAAGTCGAGGTAAATCAATCGGTGACGTCACACACGGATACGCCATCTACCGTCCCAGAAATTGGATGAGATCCCTTTGATGAGGTCAACCACGTGTTCGCCATTCAGCTGCCTCTACCATAAAGACAAAAAACAAACAATGGAAAATGGGGAATGATTTTGGAAGAAACATTTTGGAATTATTTTTGGGAGAAATCAAAAGAAGGAAGGAAGATTGTAGTTTTACGTGACCGTTAATCTCGAGATCATAAGCCACGGGACCTCCTTTTTTACGTGGAATCCGAACCACAGGACATGGCATTTCACTTTGAAAATTTGGAGAAATCGATCAATCAATGAATCAATCATTAAAAAGCACATGGAGGCCATCTTTCCACTAGTTCCTGTGCTACCTCACCCATTTGTCCCCTTTTTTGCGTCTGAAATACGAAGAATTTCCGTAGCCTCGTGTTACACCACATTAACTGAACGGAAGTAACCGACTGGGGTAATAATTCCTAAATCGACAACTATTTTCCAATTGGGCACCCAGGAAGCAATAATTAAGCGGGAATTTGGTTATGAGTTTCATGAGTAGCCGAATTAAACGTGAAAGTCAAGCAATAGAGGGGTGAATACCATATTGATTGATTGCCATGATGATAGGCAATCAAGGCAGTCCTTAGATTACAATTCACCTGTTCCGTAAAAATTGGATTAGGATAATATGGTGTTGTAGTGCTATGGGAAATGGAAAACAAGATTTCCTTAATAGATTGGATGTAAATGCCTTGGTATTATCAAAGACGAGAAATTAACACGGCCGAAATTATGCGAAAAAGCTCTTGATGCAGCCGAAGATCGATTATGTAGAAAAACGTTAAATGTAAATCGTATAAAAGCACACACGCGAAAGAAGTGCGTAATGATGACCCGTTTTCGATCGTGCGAAATGATCCAGATAATCAATATATAATTTCTCTATAGAACGCTGATACCAGTTTTCAAGGCGAGTGGATTAGTGGGCATCACTGTCGGGGGACAGGGAGACGGCGTACCCTAAATAATTTCGCTCAGAAGTACTGGTTCTTGCAGCATTTTAATTCTGAATCCACAGGAGATCATAGCCTTAAGAGAGATTTGTCTGGAGTAGAAGTGGGTAACCGACGCAAAACCATTAGGCTTTCTGGAAGATTGAAGTGGGAATCGAACTCACCTCTCAGCTGATTCTTCGACTCGAAGTTGAGCTTACCGTTCCCACCGTCAGACGAGAATTACATTCCTTGGGAGAGTCTGGAATCGAACCTTTAGGCGTGGTGTTTCCTCAAGAGCACAGAACGTGACAACATGTTACACGCAGAATGATGTTGTTATCTTCCCTTCCCTTCAACGAACACAATAATATAAAGTGACAACAATAGGCTACTGTATATTATGCAGAAATAAGGAACGATGCGATGAAAGGATAGTATTTCATTCTTACATAATCTGAAAAGAGATAATTGCTTTTATGAAAGCTAATCAAATTCATATTACATTATGGTGTTTGAAGCAATTTCGATCGTCAAGCGATCATCATCAGATCCATTACACTTAGGCTATAACATCTATGTTTGAGAATACAGGTGAAAAATATTTACAATATATACAATTATTTAGTTGCAGTATTGGTGAAGCAACTGTCGATGTATGCTAAATGTAGTATATCTAATGTTAGGTGAAATGCTAAAATGGTGATAGAAATCCGGAGTTTGTCTGTTTGGGGTGATTATATGGTTGTAAAAATTCAACTATGATTATACTGTAGTAATACAGGCTGATACTTATCCGGTTGTCTTCCTGGCTGGAACTTCGAGCAGTTTCGTGTTCACTCTAGCACCAGTTGTGGTCGACTGAACCCGGGTGTTAACTAGACAAAACTGGTTTTTCCTTTCTCTCCCCTTTGTTCCTATGTGCTATCTGAGGTCAGTGCAATGTTTATTTTTGTGACGTTGCCAAATCTAGATAAGAAAGTATGTTAGTGAATACAGGAAGATCTACAACTATTAAAACCGTGGAATCGTCTTCGCCACGCGTGGACTAAAAATCATTCGAACTAAGCGCTGCCCGGTCTATTGAAGACGTCCCGGCACCTTTAATACTGGCGCTTCAAACCCCACAATATTCTACAGTAGTTTAGCGCTTAAAGTATATCACAGAAATAGTAGCTACACCTTCATAGATTAGTAATAATTACCACACTTACTAAGTTTCTAACAGTTTTGTTTTGTTTTCGGACGGCAGAGACTATCTGTAGAAGTCACTGTAGGTTTAGTAGTGTTTTGCAGAGCCATTTGTATTGCAAATGTGGATCTGATAAAGCTCTCTTGACGAGCAAAACATATCATCTCTTAGTTTTCTCCTTGTCTAATGGTCCATAACAATATACAGGGTGTAACTAAAGATGTGGGAAAGCTCCGGGATTCGATAGAGGACCTGCCAACAAGCAAAACATGTCCTGTTAACATATGGTGTATGTGCGTTCGTTGCCGTGTTACAGGCATTGCTTGTGGGGTGCATAACACAGACTGTTTCAATTTGCAGGTTTGTCATTTGTGTTGATAAAGTGTACGTTATTACTTGCAGTTCTCTACAGAAGGTGTTCAAAATGGCTACCACGAGCTGTAGTGCAGGCGTCTATGCGCCGCATCATTGACTGTCTCACACGCTTTCATATTCCCGGCGTCTGTCGTATCTGCCAACATCCTTGCTCTATTCACTGACGCAGCATGTCCAGTGTCCACGTTATGAACAGGTGGCCTTTAAATGACCCCATAAGTTGTAGTCTATTAGTTGAAATCGGGAGAACGAGCAGGCCACGGTGTAGGTCCCTGACGCCCTATCCATTTGTTTCGAAAAGCACACAGAATTGAATAGCGACGAAACGTATAAGTGGCATCGTGCTGCGGTCTGTGCTGTGCACCCCACAAACAATGCTTGTAACACGGCAACGAACGCACTTCCATACTAATATAATAAAGCTGAAGATTTTTTGTGTTTAAACACGCTAATCTCTGGAACTACCAGTGGGATTCAAAAAAGTATTTTTGGATATGAGAGCCAGATTCAAGAGGAATAGTTTAGGCTATGTTAAATTTCGGACAGACCACTTCATTCCCTGCATTTAGGCCCTTTGTCACAAATCTACACCGCTTCACCGATCTGAACAAAACTTGTATACTTACCCTTTAGAACCCTGCGAGTAACAATGCCTGCATGAAATTTATGACAGACCAGTCCATGCCCTTTATTTAGGCCCTTTGTCACAATTCTACACATTTTCACCAATCTGAACCAAAATGTGTATACTTAGCCTTTGGATCCCTGCGAGTAACACTGTTTACATGAAATTTCGGACAGACCACTCTATTCCCTGCATTTATGCCCTTTGGCACAAATCTACACCGTATCACCGATCTGAACCAAAATTTGTATACTTACCCTTCGGAACCCTGCGAGTAACACTGTCTGCTTGAAATTAAGAACAGACCACTCCATTCCTTGCATTTTGGCCCTTTGGCACAAATCTACACCGTTTCACCGATCTGAACCAAATTTCACATACTTACCCTTCGGAACCCAACGAGTAACACTGTCTGCTTGAAATTTCGGACAGACCACTCAGTTCCTGCATTTTGGTCCTTTGGCACAAATCTACACCATTTCACCGATCTGAACCACATTTTGTACACTTACCCTTTGGAACCCTGCGAGTGACACTATCCACTTTAAATTTCGGACAGACCACTCAATTCCCTGCATTTAGGCCCTTTATCGCATATTTATATCGTTCCTCCTAATTGCACCACATTTTACATACACTTTGAAACACTGTCCACTTGATATTTTGGACAACGCTCTCCATTCCCTACATTTAGTATAACAAACAAACTGAATTTGAAAACTACGTATTAAGGACCTAGAACCATTCATGTCCGTAGTAGTGTAACTGTAAGAGTATTTTAATAAGTCTATCGTTGACTGGCAATTCGGGCTGCATCACGTCGCCCCTACCGGTGTTCTGGTGCAGAACTGCGAAAATAGTTAAATCTTGCGCTGTTTATAAATTGCAGTTAAGGGGAGTAATTACTCCAAAAGGATTTCGTAGGCCCCTTAAAACAGTTATCATCATGAACATATTATGCCTCTGTATATGTGCAATGGTGTTGGTGCAATATATTGAGGTTATCAGCTGAAATAAGCGTTGGTGCTTTCAAATTTACCTTAATTTATTCCGAAACGTATCGTTGAGCGCTATGTGGCGATAAATGATACTATTGCTACCTCAGGAGCACACGACAGCCGAAGTTTTCCAAAGTGTTCTGATTATTTTCCTACGGCGCTCTGCGACAAAAGACGACACTATTGGTCTCTAGATTTCATACAGCCAATGAGATATAGGCCCTGGGCAGTGTCTTTTATTTCACTTACTCCTCTTCCGAATCATTTTTAGAAATTTGTTTGAAAATTACATGTGTCAGTAATGTAGTTAGTAAATATCCGTTTCTCTATTCATTATTATCATTACGGGAAAATGACCTAAATGTTACGTCCATTATACTGTACTGCTTATCACCCCCACTACAGCCACCACCGCCACCAACACAAAACTTTATATTTGAAAAAATATTTATTTTCTGGTAGTTTAAGTATCATGTGCCAGTTCTGTAGTAGTATGCATTATCATCCATAAAACAAATAAATGCCCCTGGCGAAGCCGGGCACTACTGCGACTACACCATATGTTTACAGGACATGTTTTGCTTGTTGGCTGTTCTCTTATCGAATCCCCGGAGCTTTCCCACATATTTAGTGACACCCTGTATATGTGCTAATCACATGTAATGTATTTCAGGCTGTTTTTTCACATATTCCATTAATTGGAATTATTTGGCGTCAATTCGATTGAAAGTTACAAAATCAATCGATATGATGAAAGAAAAATTAAAGGCATTTTGAGTTTTGAACTGGAATCGGCAAGCTACAGAGAGTTTGTTTTATATGCGACGGGGACCCTCGCTTGCCCGCTCGCCCGCGTTGTGCGTCCTGTCTCCCGCCAGGCAGTTTGCCGTTCTGCGGCGCTGGCGCGGCACTCAGTCATTGCGTATAGGAAATTGTACTTACCTAGTTCACAGCTGGTGCTGAAAATGTTCGCCATTCACTGCTACACATCGCTGGCAGTTCTTTATGAAATTGTTATTTACTTTCTGAAGTTCCTCAGCACCGATTGACTGTAGTTGAGCTGTAATATAGCCTTGAAGCTCATTTATAGTGTGACGGTTTCTCGTATACACTCTATTTTTAAACAGATAAAAGTCACATGGTGATAAGTCTGGGCTTCGCGGGTGCCACACGTTCCGACTTATAATCCTAGTACCGAGAATGCGACGCAATTCTGTCATGGATGCTTCGGCAGTGTGAGCAGTGGCAGAATCTTGTTGAAAATAAGTTGACAATCGCTCTCCGTAAGTCAGTTCGTCAAAAAATTGGTCAATGATCACATAGAAGTACAAATTTAAGTACAAATTCCTATACTCAATGATTTAGTGCTGCGCGAGCGCCGCATTATGGCAAAGTTCCTGGCGGGAGACAGGCTCGCAACGCGGGCGAACGGGCGATGTAGGGTCCCCGTCGCATATAAAACAAACTCCCTGTACTTGCCACGCGCCAAATGTAAGATGATTCTCTTGTTATTGATTCATTTTACGGACTATGGAAGACTGTGGTTTGAATTTGTCTTGCAACCAGTGTTTCTGTGGTGACTGAGTTGGTTGAGCCTTCAGTCTTTTGACTGGTTTGATGCAGCACTCCATACCTCCCTGTCCTGAGCTAATCGTTTCATCTCTACATAGCTAACACACCCTACATCTGAAGCAATCAGTTTAACATACTCTAACCTTGGTCTACCCTTACAGGTCTTGTCCTCGACCCTTCCTTCCATAACTAAGCTTGCTATTCCTGGATGTCTTAGTATGTGTCCTACCAACCTATCCCTTCTCTTCATTAGCAGTCACCAGAAACATCTCTCCTCTTCCACTCGTCTTAATACCTCTTCATTTGTAACCCTATCTACCCATCTGATCTTCATCATTCTCCTGTGGTGACTATAACATAATTTTCTGCTGTAAATATTAGGGTAAGGGATTGGGGAAGGTGTCCCAGGTACGAAATAAGGTGCCATTGCCTGCAGGGAGTGTCGGGATGAATAACACTCACGATTGCCGCTCAAAAACATAGATCCTGATATAGAGCTCAGGCCAGCGAATCTGCTGGATTATTATTGTACTTCTACTCCCAAATTATTCCAGTTTTAGAGATAGACGATGGGGTGAGAGGAGGTTTCTATTTTCGGATGGGATTTACGGATGAATGGCCTTTCTGACGTCAACTTCAGATAAAATCAATGAATATATCTTGGCAATGTGCGGGAGGAAAGGGCCACCACCGATATTTGCCTAGAGATAAAAATTGGAAACCTCGGAAAACAATTTTAAGGACGGTTGACGGTGGGTTTCGAACCCGCTTGTCTTCTGAGTCAGGACAAATCCTGACCACATCATAATACGCGAAGCTACCGCGGTCGGTCTATAATAATAATAATCTATACTAATATAATAAGGCTAAAGAGTTCGTGTGTTTGTGTGTTTATGTGTTGAAACGCGCTAATCTCTGGAACTACCAGTCCGATTCGAAAAATTCTTGTTTTATATGATAGCCTGATTCAAGAGAAATAGTTTAGGCTATGTAGCATTAGGTTACACCTCTCAGGTGACCTTCAAGATTGATTTTTGTTCAGTAAGTCGGTAGAACAAGTGCTCCCGAACAGCTCTATCCGCATGCGCAGGCGTTATGGTTAGTGATACGTACACCGTATCACCTATCTGAACAAAAATTTGTATACTTACCCTTTGGAACCCTGCGAGTAACACTGCGTACATCAAATTTCGGACAGACCACTCCAATCCTTGTGTTTAGGACCTTTGGCACAAGTCTACACCGTTTCACCGATCACAACCAAAATTTGTATACTTACTCTTTGGAACCCTGCGAGTAACACAGTCTGCATGAAATTTCGGACAGAACACTCCGTTCCCTGCATTTAGGCCCTTTGACACAAATCTACACCATTTCACCGATCTGAACCAAAATTTGTATACTTACCCTTTGGAACCCTGCGAGTAACACTGCCTACATGAAATTTATGACAGACCAGTCCATTCCCTGCATTTAGGCCCTTCGGGACAAATCTACACCCTTTCACCAATCTGAACCAAAAGTTGTATACTTACCCTTTGGAACCCTACGAGTAACACTGTTGACATGAAATTTCGGACAGACCATTCCATTCCCTACATTTAGGCCCTTTGGTACGAATCTATACCGTTTCACCGATCTGAACGGTAATTTGTATACTTACCCTTTGGAACCCTGCGAGTAACACTGACTGCATGAAATTTTGGACAGACCCCTCCATTCCCTGCATTTAGGCCCTTCAGCACAAATCTACACCGTTTATCTTAATTGCACCAAATTTTACATACACGTTGAAACCCCGCTGATAACACTGTTCACTTTATATTTTGGACAACGCTCCCCATTCCCTACATTTAGAATAACAGACAAAATGATCTTGAAAAACACGTATTAAGGCCCTAGAACCATTCATGTCCGTAGTAGTGTAACTGTAAGAGTATTTTAATAAGTCTGTTGTTGACGGGCAGTTCGGGCTGCATCACGTCACCCCTACCAGTGTTCTGGTGCAGAATTGCGAAAATAGTTGCATCTTGCGCTGTTTATAAATTGCAGTCACGGGGGGGGGGGGGGGTAATTAGTGCAAAAAGATTTCTTAGGCCCCTTTAAACAGTTATCATCATGAAAATATTATGCCTTTGTATAAGTGCCTCCGTGGCTTAGGCGGCAGCACGCCGGCCACTCACCGCTGGGTCCGTGGTTCAAATCCCGGTCACTGCATGTGAGGTTTGTGCTGGACAAAGCGGAGGCAGACAGGTTTTTCTCCGGGTACTCCGGTTTTCCCTGTCGCAAATTTCATTCCAGCAACACTCTCCACCGTCATTTCATTTCATCTGTCATTCATTTAATCATTGTCCCAGGGCAGTGCGACAGGCTTCGGCAGCCGGCACAGTTCATATCCTCGCCGCTAGATAGGGGCTTCATTCATTCCATTCCCTGACCCGGTCGGTCGACTGGAAGCAGGCTGTGGATTTTTTTCATAAGTGCAATGGTGTTGGTGCAGTACATTGAGGTTGTTAGCTGCAATAAGCGTTGGTGCTTTCAAATTTACTTTCATTTATTCTGAAACTTATCGTTAAGCGCTTTGTGGCGATAAATGATACTATTGCTACCTCAGTAGCTCGGGACAGCCGAAGTTTGCCAAAGAGTTCTGATTATTTTCCTACGGCGCTATGCGACAAAAGACGACACTATTGGTCTCTACATTTCTAACAGCCAATGAGATATAGGCCCTAGGCAGTGTCTTTTGTTTCACTTACTGTTCTTTCTATTTTTTATAAATTTGTTTGTAAATCACATGTGTCAGTGCTGTAGTTAGTAAATAGCTGTTTCCCTATTCATAATTATCATTATGGGAAATTGACCTGAATGTTACGTCCATTATACTGTACTACTTATCACCCTCACTACAACCACCACCACCACCACCACCACCACCACAAAAATATATATTTTTAACATTTTGGTTTCTGTTAGTTAAGTATCATGTGCCAGTTCGGTAGTAGTATTCATTATCATCCATAAAACAAATAAATCCACCGGGCGAAGCCGGGCACTACTGCTAGTAATAAATAAAAATAAATGAAAACAACAATAAGTACGTCATAGAAATGGCTGATAAGGTGGCAAACACAATTCAAGATGATTGAGTTTCTTCAGCAGTGCCTGAGGTCACAATAATTGAAACACACTATATTTATCCTCTGAAACATATGTTTTGATAAGGAAGCCTCAGCACCCGTAGAAAAGATTTATGGAGGTATTACACCCCACGGTATTTTATTGCTGAGAATTGATGTTTACTGGGCTCGAAGCCGCGAGGTGTTGGGCTCTCAATAGGCTGGGAGTGCACGTCCTGGCCATAAATCAATATCGAACAATCTTGGCAGACGAGTCTTCTTCTGATGGTTATCCATTTCCTCTTGGGCACTTTGTAAATGGGGAGCATAGTTTCGAGTCACCCTGTAGCGGACCAGATAGTCAATTACTGTGTGAAAGCTGCATCAAAATGATTAAAAACAGGCTCTAATCCGCGATGCACATTTTCACAAAACAAACTCGAGCTAGAGCGAGCTGCTGATCGCTTTAGCTGGCAAGTGGCATTTTATTGATGTTGCCATGGGAACGTGGAGTGCGGAGATTTATTTCGCTGTAACATTTCACGCGACCGGAATTACCAATAATCATCAACCAAAACCTTATGGACCGTTAACAAGAGCCGATAGGAATAACGATAGAGTAATCCTCCCCCTGCGGTACAGTCGGTTCAGATTCAGCGAGCCCGCTTAATACGTCTTCAGTTTGTTCAGTATCAGTGTTAACCTGGGGACAAACTGACGTAACTGTTGGACTATTTAGTATCCAATCCTCAATCCCAGTACACTGTCCTCCTTCAAATCCTTTCGGGAACCCAGTCATATTCTCTCAATCCATTAAGTGTCCCATGAAACTTTATATTTATTGATAGGCCAGTGCTATCGGGTGAAGAATTGACGCGATAGTACAACCATTGAGAGGCCTATCCTCAACCACAGTATTAAATACTTTTCACTGAAAGGATCACATTTAACAGTGGCACTGAGCTCATTTAGATCGAAGCACCTGCCATTAATTAGATGCGTTGTTTGCACCACGTGACTAAATTCTTGTTTAAACTCCTTATCTGATCAAAATGGCAATCTAAATACACCTACATAAAAACATTCAAGTGCATCAGCTGCCAACCCAAATTCATGTAGATTATATCTTATTTTCCAAATTGTCGTATGTGCTATATGTAGCCATACGTAAAAGCCGAAATATTTTATGCGATATTACATCGATAATATAATAATCTCTCTCTACATAAATGAATTTTACGTGATAGTTTGTATGTATGTGTGTATGTACTGTATGTATGTATGTATGTCTCCTATGCGTTCATATACAATTCATCCGATTGCGATGAATCTTGGGTGAGTTCTTGTGTACACTCCAGAGAAGGTTTCTGGCTTAATAAATCCATTTAACACTAGGTAGCGCAGGAGAAGATTCAACAAATGAGTGACGGCGCGCGAATAGTTTAATTAAAATCCCGTATGCGATCATATACCCTTCATCCGTTTGCCATGAAACTTTGGTGAGTTGTTGTGTACACTTCCGTGAAAATGTCTGACTGAGTAAATCCATTTCACAATTTCACGAGTAGATTCAACAAATGGGTGACGGGGCGCGAATCATTTCAGCAAAGTCCCATATGCGTTCATTCCAGTGTAGGTGTATGACTTAGTAAATCCATTTAAAATTGGAAGCGCACAAGTAGATTCAACAAATGGGTGACGGCGCGCGAATCGTTTAAACAAAATTCCGTATACGTTCATAAACCAGTCATCTGATTGCGATGAAACTTTGGTGAATTGTTGTGTACACTCCTGTGAAGGTTTCTGGCTTAGTAAATCTATTTACATTTGGTAGCGCACGAGTACATTCAACAACTGAGTGACGGCGCGCGGATCGTTTCAACAAAATCCCGAATGCATTCATATACCATACATCGATTGCGATGAAACTTTGATCAGTTGTTGTGTACACTCCCGTGAAGGTATCTGAATCTGACTTAGTAAATCCATTTCACAGTTGGTAGCGCACGAGTAGATTCAACAAATGGGTGACAGCGCACGAATCGTTTCATAAAAATCCCATATGCGTTCATATGCCATTCATCCGAATGCGATGAAACTTTGGTGAGTTGTTGTGCACGCTCCCAAATATGTTTCTGAATTAGTAAATCCATTTTACGATAGTTTAGACTAGAGGTAGTTAACGGAAATTGAAAAACAATATTGAGTATCCAAAAGGACTTCAACAAACAAAATTGCAACGCCCACACTTTCTTCGATTGGCATTGCATCGCATCCCGGGCACAGCTTGTAATAATAATAATAATAATAATAATAATAATGATAATAATGATAACACTGCTTCCAAAGTGAAATTCAGGGGAGAAATTTCAGAGCCCGTCGAAATCAAGACTGGTGTAAGACAGGGAGATGGACTTTCACCTTTGCTTTTCAACTGTGTGCTCGAAAAAGTCATCTGGCAGTGGCGAAAAGTAATGAACATTAACAAGTCTGAATATGGAGTCAGATTGGGCTACAAAAACAGAACCTGATAGTTGACTGCCTAGCATTCGCATATGACCTCGCAATTTTTTCAGATTCCCTCGATGCAGCCGCAGCGCAAATTAATGAACTCCAGATTCAAGCAGCAAAAACGGGCCTTAAGATCTCCTTTGAAAAACACAGAATTCATCACTAATCATCAAGCTAGCGCCAAAAGAGCTGGATGTAGGACAGGGAAAAATCAAGCAAACGAAAGTGTTCAAATATTTGGGTGAGTGGATAGACCCCAATCTCTCCGAGAAGGCAGCTTTCGAGTCACGAATCAGGAAAATGGAAATGGTATATAATCTAACAAAGGCCATTTACAACAAGAAATCCATATCAACAAATGCCAAGTTAAGACACTACCAAACAGTCATCCGTCCAGAGGCTTTGTATGCTGCAGAGTCCCTTGCAATGCATCGCAAGGGACTAACAGAGAATCTGGAAGTGAAAGAAAGAAAAATTCTAAAAAAAATCTTGGGTCCGGTAAAAGAAAATAGGGAATATAGGAGACGGCACAACCACGAACTTTACACCCACGTAGAAAAATTAACTGATACCATGAGGAAACGGAGAATTGCCTTTTACTGTCATATAACAAGAATGAACCCAGCACGATTGACAAATATAATTTTCACCTACTTCCTCAAAAAGAAAACCAAGGGAGATTGGTTCACTGAGGTGGACAAAGATTTACAAGATGTGGGAATTACAGGCAACGATATTTGGGAACGTGCAACCCTGAAACAAAAACTAACAGCACACCGATGTTTCCAAGAAAAGCCAAAGCTTCCAACTGGCAAGAAGTGGACTGCAGAAAGGAAACAACAGCATCGAGAACAATGCGAAGGTACAGGGGGGATGTTAAAGCTCGATGCATCAAGAAACAGTTGAAATGACGTGGTCCTTAGATGACCGAATTGTAAGAAGAATAATAATAAGGTGATGCATTTATCCCTTAATGGTCCTGTCTCACTCAGAATCCACTGTAAAGGAAAAAAGAACTCCTGTAGATAATCTAGCGATTATCGGTCACGGGACCTCCTTTTTACGAGGAATCCGAGAATCTGGACGTCATATTTCACCTCGAAAATCCTGCATACATTACCGGAAGGCAAACAGCTTGACCACTGCACCTTCATGTTCCCCTGAATCCACTCTCATACATGTTGAAGTTCAAGGAGAGTATAAATTCATTAGGGTACAACAAGTATGTTACTCACCTCCTGTATAACTTTAGGGTGATCACAAGGTGGTTGTTGACACTGATGGTCCGAAGAAGCTACTGAAGGTTATACAGAACTTCGTTGTTGAAAATTCGGAGTTCTTTGGTCATCAACTCCATGTACCTGTTTCTGTGTATGCTGAATTTGTATGTTAACCTGTGTTTCTGTGGTGACTGTGGTAGTGTGTGTAGCTGTAATTATTGAGGTCGGGTTGGGATAGGTTCTCCGGACTTGAAATAAGGTACTATCCAGGGATTTACCTGGAGGGAATGTGGAATAAAAACACTCAGGATAGATGCTGTCAGCGCTGTGACTCGAACCTCCGATCACCGGACTTGCTGCAGTTCCCTTTCGTGGTCGTGGTGAGTGATTTAACGCACACGGTTTCGCTGTGGGCTTCACAAAGCTTCAGTTATGCCATCAGGGTGAACTTTGGAATGAACAAATGCCGCGTAAATACAAGGCTGGCACATGGACTGAACGTGAAGTGCACCAGCTTGCCGAATTATTGAAATATCTGCAAAGACAAAAGAGGAAACCTATTAATACATCATACTATGCGAAGGAAGCGTTCTGGTAAGAAAGTAGCCTAGAGGCACAAATCTATCCTGACTGTATTCAATTATAAGGTTAAGGCGATCAACATCGATGTATAGTATGATATCATCAAATGAACTAGCCTAGCTAGAAGATTTGAACCGCGTCCGCCACTTCATGTTCATCAGATTTCCTGCCCATCATCCGCAAAGTGAATAGTACAGATTTTATGTTCCAAGAATCTTGGAAGCAAGATGTGTCTCAGTTCTGGATCGATATAGTGGTACGAGACCAATAACTCCTGACGCACATCAAGCCAACATGATCAGTTAAAAAACTGGCTTTCTGAGATAATTTATGGAAAATATGAGGCGAGTCGACCATTATTAATTGTCACATGGACATCTGCCCACATCTGCTCGCAGAAACAGAAGAATTTATGACGTTAATACACGACGAGGAAGTACATCAATTACAATACAATTATTAATTACAAGTCTAGGATTTACAACAGGCATGCCGTGTAGGTTGTACAGTGATGCTGATAACATTCCCACATCAGTAGACAAGGTTCTGGACGTCAACGCAGCGCAGGACTCCGCCAAGATAAGGCATACTTATCGAAAAAAGAAAACTGGAACACATGGAAGCACGTCGTCGATTTTGATCGGATGACACCACATGCCATCTGGGATATAGTGGATGTATTGATATAGTTTTCTATGTCATTCGCCAGCTGATGACATTGTCAAATAGCTATCAGTGTGCCATCTGTGTTTTCCCGTTGAAACGGAATGCCACTACAAGAAGGTTACCTGTCGAGCAGACGTATGGAGCAAGCAGAATTCATGTCACGATGATGCACTCTTGCTTCCTAGAGACAACTGAACAAGTTTGAGAGAGGTCAAATTGTGGTGTGATGGTTGTTTCGGAGAATTGCCGCACAAGTTGGATATGTCGTGTTGGTTGTACAGTGATGCTGATAACATTCCCACATCAGTATACAAGGTTCTGGACGTCAACACAGCGCAGGACGCTGCCAAGATAAGGCATACTTATCGAAAAAAGAAAACTGGAACACATGGAAGCACGTCGTCGATTTTGATCGGATGACACCACATGCCATTTGGGATATAGTGGATGTATTGATATCGTTTTCTATGTCATTCGCCAGCTGATGGCATTGTCGAAACAGCTATCAGTGTGCCATCTGTGTTTACCCTTTTAAACGGAATGTCACTACAAGAAGGTTACCTGTCGAGCAGACGTATGGAGCAAGCAGAATTCATGTCACGATGATGCACTCTTGCTTCCTAGAGACAACTGAACAAGTTTGAGAGAGGTCAAATTGTGGTGTGATGGTTGTTTCGGAGAATTGCCGCACAAGTTGGATACGTCGTGTTGGTTGTACAGTGATGCTGATAATAGTCCCACATCAGTAGACAAGGTTCTGGACGTCAACACAGTGCAGGACGCCGCCAAGATAAGGACAGAAGAGGTTGACCGAATAGCCACATCACAGATGCAACAAAATGTGGCCTCAGAAGTGACACTGGGATCCGTTGAGAACCGCATATTGGCAGGGAGACTACAGGAACGTACACCTCAAGCCTGTCTGCCCCTCACATGTGTGTAGGCGACCTTTTAAAACTATTATTACCTTTCCGGGCTCATAACTATATTATTATTGGATGCCGTAAATACACGCCTTTAGGATTAGGATTTACAACAATCATACTGGGAGAATAGACACTGATGAGAAAGGATAAACCGGAACACCTGGAAGGACGTCGTCAATTTTGAATGGAAGACAGCACATGCCATCTGGGAGGGGGGCTAAAGTGGATGCCTTGCCTCATTTAAGTGAGAAGTGTTTTATTAAGTGCATAAATAAATCATGTAATTTATATCAGGCACTTAGAAAACTAATTGTAATTCCCCGCCCAATCTAATTGGAAAAGATTCTACTAATAGATGTAGAACTTCGTACAATGTTTACATACAAATTACTAACTAGCAGTAGTGCCCGGCTTCGCCCGGTGGATTTGTTTTATGGATGTTAATGAATACTACTACAGAACTGGCACATGATACTTAAACTACGGTAACAGCAAAACATATTAAAAAAAATAACATTTTGTGGTGGTGGTTGTGGTGGTGGTGGTTCTAGTAGGGGTGATAAGTAGTACAGTATAATGGACGTAACATTCAGTTCATCTTCCCGTAATGATAATAATGAATAGGGAAACGGCTATTTTGTAACTTCAGCACTGACACATGAATTTACAAACAATTTAAAAAAAATGATAAGAAAGAGTAGTAAGTGAAATAAAAGACACTGCCTAGGGCATATATCTTATTGGCTGTTAGAAATGTATAGACCAATAGTGTCGTCTTTAGTCGCATAGCACCGTAGGAAAATAATCGGAACACTTTGGAAAACTTCGGCTGTCCCAAGCTACTGAGGTAGCAATAGTGTCATTTTACCGCCACATAGCGCTCAACGATAAGGTTCGGAATATAGGAAGGTATATTTGAAGGCACCAACGCTTATTGCAGCTGGTAACCTCAGTGTACTGTACCAACACCATTGCACTTATACAGAGGCATAATATTTTCATGATGATAACTGTTTTAAGGGGCCTAAGAGATCCTTTTGCACTAATTACTTCCCGTGACTGCAATTTATAAACAGCGCAAGATGCAACTATTTTCGCAATTCTGCACCAAACACTGGTAGGGGTGACACAATGCAGCCCGAACTGCTCGTCAACTATAGACTAATTAAAATACTCTTACAGTTACACTACCTCGGACATGAATGGTTCTAGGACCTTAATACAAGGTTTTAAAGTTTATTTCGTCTCTTATTCTAAATGTAGAGTATGGAGAGCGTTATCCAAAATATCAAGTGGACAGTGTTACCAGCAGGTTTTCAAAGTGTATGTACAATTTGGTGCAATTAGGAGAAACGGTGTAGATTTGTGATAAAGGGCCTAAATGCAGGGAATGCAGTGGTCTGTCCAAAATTTCATGCAGACATTGTTACTCGCAGGGTTCCAAAGGGTAAGTATACAAATTTAGGTTCAGATCGGTGAAACGGTGTAGATTTGTGCCAAAGCGCCTAAATACAGGGAATGGAGTGGTCTGTCATAATTTTCATGTAGGCAATGTTACTCACAGGGTTCCAAAGGGCAAGTATACACATTTTGGTTCAGATCGGTGAAACGGTGTAGATTTGTTTCAAAGGGCCTAAATGCCGGGAATGGAGTCGTCTGTCCGAAATTGCATGCATACTGTGTTACTCGCAGGGCTCCAAATGGTAAGTATACAAATTTTGGTTCAGATCGGTGAAACGGTGTAGATTTGTGCCAAAGGGCCTAAATGAAGGGAATGTAGTGGTCTGTCCGAAATTTTATGTAAACAATGTTACTCGCAGGGTTGCAACGGGTAAGTAAACAAATGTTGGTTCAGATCGGTGAAAAGGTGTAGATTTGTGCCAAAGGGCCTAAATGCTGGGAATGGACTGGTCTGTCATAAATTTCTCGTAGACAGTGTTACTCGCAGGGTTCCAAAGGGCAAGTATACAAATTTTGGTTCAGATCGGTGAAACGGTGTACGTATCATTAACCATAACGCCAGCGCATGTGGATATAGCAGTTCGGGAGCGCTTGTTCTACCGACTTACTGAACAAAAATCAATCTTTATGGTTACCTGAGAGGTGTAGCCCAATACTACATAGCCTAAACTATTCCTCTTGAATCTGGCTAACATATAAAAAAGAATTTTTAGAATCGGACTGGTAATTCCAGAGATTAGCGCGTTTAAAGACACAAACACACAGACAAACTCTTCAGCGTTATTATATTAGTATAGACTTGAGTATAACTAACTTTTGCTTTTGAATTTATAATAGCTATGATAATTGTGGTTAAATCGTAAGTTTTGGCCTCCCTTTTCATTCAAGTATCTTTAAATCTGAAAGCAATTCGAGAAAAGTAACTACTTGAAGGCAGCATTTTGTGCTTTGAATAAAATTGGCTCCAGATGTGTAATGATCCATCTCGTATGGTTTTCGTGTAATTTAGTGAGGAAAATGAGCCCGTTTTACGATATGAGATGAGTAGGTTAGTAAGGAGAGTTCTAAAGAGTAACACGAGCCGCTTGGCTACGCCGACCTTTTATGTATATTTCGCGAAACCATGGGCATGCGACATATCGTTGAACTCGTGCTGAGGTGTTCTTTCCTATGGACCACTCGCTATGTTAAAAAAAAATATTGGAAACTGGATTTCGGGGTAAAACATGTTTTTTTGTGATTTTTGCAGATATCTCGGGAACCAATAAGGCTAGAGACTTGTACAAGGTGTCATTTGTTTCGTTGTGTTGTCCTGTTGGCGAGGATGTTAAGTGTTGAGTAGGAATGAAAAACCATTTTGAGGTAAAACCGTGATTTTTGACTTTTTGCTATATCTCGCAAACCAATAACGCTAGAGACGTGTACGAGGTGTCATAGGACTCGGGCTAACGCCCGCTTTTTTAAACTATTTTTGAAATTTTGACAATGGGCCTAACGACACTTTTGTTGAAAAAATATTAATTTTTCTTTACCTGTTTAAAATGTTCATGAAGCGTGGTTGTTGAGAGAGACGATACTGCTGGGTGTGTGTGTTTCAACGAACCTGTCGCTGACCACGGTGGCTGTGCTCAATAGAACAATCGATATTTCGACGGGTCGGTTTATGACAAAGCGAGGGTTCGTTTTTTCTGATATTTTACCCCCGAAAAGTGATCTTTAACGTGTAAGCGATGATGGGTTACATGACAAATGATAATTCTATGATGAGATGAAGGGCAAACAGAACTTGGTTCTATGTTGGTTGAAGCAAGTAGAGAAAACAAACTTGTGGAGAGGGGGACAGACTAGCAGGATGTGAATATCATTTGAGCTTATTGGAATGCGCTGATCTGACTTGATAACAGGTGCAATGGAAAATTAGGCCGCTTGCTAGTAACTATTATTACAGTAAAATGTTTAATAATAATAATAACAATAATAATAATAATAATAATAAGACACACACGTTTTGAATGCTACAGAACTGAGTTGCTTGCTCGCACTCAATACACGACCTGGCCAGGCCTTGTCGGAGTGACTGATGATAACATAAGAATGTCTACGTGGGCAGGAAGTAAAGGGTCCGCTTACTTGCCTCGGGGTGGCTAGCAGGTGTGCTGTTTAAGCAGAGACCGCCATTTTGGTTCTGAAACAGTAGGACTACCGATGTATAAGAGGCAGCCATTTTGGTTCCTTATTAAAATCATGAAACTAGTATAAGGTACGCGAATCTTATCGCGTTTGAGGAATGTGGCAAGGCGTGGGAACATGTGTGAGAGAGAGAGAACAGAGAACCTTTCAAGTACAAAACGGTGAGAAAATGCAACTCTCTTGTTGCTAAGCAGACTGATAAGGATTGTGTTAGTGATACACTGACAGGACCAGTAAATAGACGTATACAGTAGAGCTCTTAACTGAACTTTGGATGAAAAAATCCTTTTTCTTTTTGGTATGTACCTATGAATGATTATTTTAATAATGTCATGCTTATGAACCTTAAATTTGTAGTTATTGATTAGGTAATTAATTATTTTCATTTATTTATTTGTTTGCAGATAACCGGTATACCTTACATGTCTGAAATACAAGAAACCATTGCATTTTGGAGCCCACTAGAAGGAAACAGCAACAAGCCAGTGCAAGTGAAGGTGAGATTATTTTTTAAACTAACTTGTTTAATTTTTTTTGTTTGATATTATTTTATTTTATGAAATACATGTATTAACCTCAATTCAGGTATTTATAGCGATTTATTTTATTTATTTTTAGAAACATGGAAAGAAAAGCCTTACCGCCGTAGCAGTTGCTGAAAACCCGAGACGCACTAGAGCAAAACCATTGCCAAAGGGTGAACTATTTAAAACTCAGGTATGCCTAACATAAAATGCTATTCCATTTTACCACTACTGAAAACTCTTACACAAAAGTTCATTACCAATACACGACAGGGACAACGATTGCTTTCTTGATTAATGGCTATGTATTGGCAAAAGGTACAAGACCATATTGGTTGTTGACCGGGAAAAGTACAAGGCCATATTGGATTTTGTAAAAACAAAAATTTTAATTTAATTTATGGGCGGTTCCCTATGAACTCAACGAATAACCACAGGTTTGAACATGATAATCTGGACTAATAATAATAATAATAATAATAATAATAATAATAATATCGTATGGCCTCGGATGCCGGGTGCAAGCTTTGTAATTTGACACTCAGAGGGTAGCATGCATGTCGAATTTCGTTGTTCCTTGAATCACTATTAAAGTCAAGGAGGTTAGATATCTAAGCTCCTTGAACACTATAGCGCTTTCTAGTAGAGAAATGAGGAACTTTGTGTTGGCGGAAACTCCCGATATTAATTTTGCCACTATGAACGCGGCCTTCTGAATTCAAATGGGTTCTTTGACATTAATCTGGACAAAACGACATGACATTCATTCATTTTTGTTTATATATTGGTTAAAGGGGGGATGTAAACTACTGTAGCTTTATAAAAAGAAAATAAGTAAATGGGTTACTGTTAGTGCCGACATACAGTTTATAATTAAATAATTTTGATGGTGTTTTGATATATTAATGCCAATTAACGTTAACGTTTTATTTAAAGTATTGATTGATTGATTGAGTGATGGGTTATTTTTTTAGGTGTGGTCATGCGCCATTAACATAGTGAATGGACAGTGAAAAAAGCATACATTGTGCTTTTAAGTACTCCGTGCAACGTACAATAAGAAAAAGTTTTATTATAATACATGGCGTTAGTACCAAATACAACAAGTGAGCAAGTTGGTTTAGCACGTGGGTTAAATTTAAAATCAGAACATGATCGTTAGTTAACATTTGAATCCTGGCCTGTAGGCTTTTTGTCGACACATAAACTTGCAAACGCCGTTTTTTTTGAACGAGAAGATGTGGTGCGCTGTGTTTTTTGTCGTATAGAACTTTCACACTGGGAAAAAGGGGATGATCCCTTCAGAGACCATTTGCGATGGTCTCCTTGTTGTCCTTACATGCTTGGAAAACAAGTGGGTAACCTACCAGTGTATCCATTTTACCGAACCACAAGGCCATTGGCCGCTACTTACGTTGCTGAATCAGAAATAAATAATAATAATAATAATAATAATAATAATAATAATAACTCCGCCAGTGCCGGTCCCAAGCCCGGGGCCTCATCACGCAAGTGTTGAGGAAGGAGGAGGGGGAGAGTAACACCTCATTAAAAAACCTGGGTCCATCTGGCTCCGGATGGTAGCACCCTGTGAGGGCCCCTGCCTGGGGTTACTAGGTGAAAATTTTAAATCCAGACACGTCTGTGTGGTAACCACCGGTACTCTGGTCGGCGTCTGTTAGCTCTGTGAGCTCGGCTGTGATCCAATCTTCTGGAATTCAAAACTCCAGTCGTAATTCTGTGAGATCCCTTGGGGTTTCACCACCACAACTTGAACATAAATCAATAATCATGACAGAACGACGTGAACGAACACACTACCCTAGGCCCCAGTCAATAAAACTGGGTATTGTACCTGATCATCGGATTCCAGGGGATCAGGTATGTCATGAAGAGGAGAATTGCTTCTCAAAAACCCTCAAAACTAAGAGAATATTTTACATGGGAACACTCAACGTAAACACACTCCTGAAACTAGGTAAAGTGAAACAACTAACAAACATCATGGACACATTCAACATCAGAATGCTGGCTATACAGGAAACGAGATTCTCAGATGTGAATCACTTCGATTCGGGAAGTTACAGAATATACAAGGCGAAACCAGCCATAACTATTCCAGGAAAAAATCTCAAACTCTTCGGAACAGGTTTTGTAGTCCACAACTCAATATTGGACTCTGTAATAGATTTCACCTCAAAATTTGAAAAAAATTCCACACTTACGATACGTTCTGGTAACAAAGCGTATACAATAATCAATGCTCATGCCCCCACAAATAACTACAATAACAAAAATCCACAGATGATAGAAGAATTCTGGGAAGACTTAGAAGAAATCACCAACAAAATCCCCACTAAGCATGTAAAATTATTGCTTGGTGATTTTAATGCACAATTAGGCCGCGAAAGAAAATTCAGAGACACAACAGGAAAACATACTGCGCACCAGAGGACAAACAAGAATGGAGATAATTTGATACACTTCTGTAGGAATTTTGACCACAAAATCATGTCAACACAATTCCAGAAACCCTACAAGAAACTATGGACTTGGAAATCTCCAAACAGCGCCCTCGGAGAATTTCAGATAGACCACGTTGCGATATCTACAAAAACACCAGAGAAGTTATGAATATACGAACGAGAAAAGTTTTTTTTCGAATCTGATCATCATCTACTACAAATCAAGGCTAAGTTTATATCAAACAGACAAACTAAGAGAACAACCAGAATTTTCAGAACAGACCCAGAGTATTTACAATTAAACAAGAAAGAAATAACACAAGGACTTAAGAAAATTGAGAGTAACAACTGGACGGACATGCCCGAAAACATAAAAGAACTGATAAAAATGGGGCAGCCCCCGAGGAAATGGAAGCACAGATGGTGGAACGTGACATGTGACAGAGCCATAGAGGATAGAATACAAGCCTGGAAAAAATTTAACAGCCATAGAACACCAGAAAAATGGGAAGAATTCAACAAGATACAAAAAGACTCCACGAGAATAATCCGCAGAGAAAAAAGAAACTACGATAACAACAGACTCAAGGAGATAGAAGAGGATTTTACCAAAAATAACACACGAAACGTCTATAGAACATTCAGAGAGAATATGACAGGATATCGACCACCGAGCTTATGCTTCAAAAGACAAGACGGAACACTGGAGACAAACCCGAAAAAGAACTGTACGATACTGGCACAATATTCTGACTCACTGCTTAACTGTGATAAACCAACACACAGATTACAGTTCGAAAAGCCAGAACCTAACATTGATTCCAAACCTCCAACACTTGAAGAAATCGTGGAAATAATAAAATCACTAAAGAACAATAGAGCGCCTGGAGAAGACGGATTGATTTCGGAAATCTGGAAATTAGACCACGAAAATGTTACACCAAAATACACAAAATCATCGAAAACATCTGGGAAACAGGGAAGGTACCAGAAGAATGGAAGTCAGCTCTAATACACCCCCTCCACAAGAAGGGAGACAAAACGAACCCTAATAATTATAGAGGGATTTCACTATTACCCGTCGCATACAAAATTTTCTCCAAAGCCCTGTTAAAACGGATAGAGCCTCAGATAGATCCACAGATAGGAGAATACCAAGGAGGGTTCAGGAAGGGAAGATCGTGCAGTGAGCAGATTTGGTGCCTGAGAACAATACTAGCAACGAGAAAAAACAGGAACACAACAATCACATTCGTCGACTACAAAAAAGCGTACGACTCCATAGATAGAGAAACACTTTTTAACACATTAGAAGAAACGAAGGTCGACAATAAGTCCAGAAAACTAATCCAAGAAACATTAACAAATACAATATCCAAAGTTAAATTCATGGGAGAGATCTCGGAACCCTTCAAAATGAATACAGGAGTGCGACAAGGTGATGGTTTATCACCCATTCTATTCAACTCAGTTTTGGATAAAGTAATCAAGACATGGGAAAAAGGAGTCAAAGGCATAAAAATGGCAAAACACCAGAAAAGGACAGTCAACATTAAGTGTCTGGCCTTTGCCGATGATGTAGCGATTATAACAAATAACAGAAAAGAAGCCAAAGAAGCTCTAGAGACGCTACATGAAATCTCTGCCAAAACAGGGTTACAAATCTCATACGAAAAAACACAGTTCATGGACACAAAATCTACAGACAAGCACCCACTGGAAACCAAGTATGGAAAAATAACACAAGTGGAATGTTTCAAATATCTAGGAGAGATTATACAGAAAACAGGACTGAACTTGGCATCCAATGAAGACAGGATCGCTAAATTGCAGAAAGCAAACCGACTTACATGGAACCACTACAATAAAAAAAAGTATGTCCATCAATGCCAAATTACGACACTACCGTACAGTAGTCTTACCAGAGGCCTTATACGCTTCAGAAACGACAGCAATCAAGGGGCGAACAAAAATCAAGGAATTAGTAAAACAAGGGAGAAACATTCTGAGAAAGATCTACGGGCCAGTTCAGAAAGAGGGAATATGGATGAAGAAACCGACAATAGAACTGTACAAACAGACAGAGACGATTACAAACAACATAAGGAAAAGAAGGGCAAAATTTTATGGACATATACATAGGATGACCGAAGACAGACTGACCAAGAAAATTTTTAATATAGTTACGAATAGCACACTAAAAACCAATTGGGTAAAGGAAACCGTGGAAGACCTTAAGAAACTAAACATCTCTACAGAAGACATGGCAGACAGGAGCAATTACAGAGAAAAACTTAGACTACAGAAGTTTGAGCAAACTCCCAAAGAGAGACAACCAGCAAAGAGGTGGACAGAAGAGAGAAAGAGGAAACATAGTGTGTATATGAGAGGTTTTTGGGAAAAAAGAAGAAAGGTCCAGAATGAAACATGAAAATTGATTGTGTTGTAACGCTCTCCTTATGGGGAATTAACGAATAAATAAATAAATAAATAAATAAATAAATAAATAAATAATAATAATAATAATAATAATAATAATAATAAGGATGTATTACAAACCAACAACGTTAGTAACGATATATGTGGTCCATATGCCATAGACAGTGTTGAATGGGCGTCTGCTTTTGAAAAATTGGGAGTTTGCAAGACTAAAGCACTAGCACACCCAGAGTACAGCTCTTTTGAAAAACGTTTAGAAACTTATAAAAATGTTTGTCATTTAATATTAAAACACCTTACCAAACAGCTAACTGAAGCTGGATTTTTTTTATACAGGTGAAGGGGATAAAACAATATGTTTTTATTGTGGATTAGCTTTAAAGGATTTGCAAATGACTGATGACCCTTTTGTGCAACACGCACGTTGGTTACCTAACTGTAGATATATGGTGTTGCTTAAAGGTCAGGAATTTGTGAACACTATTCGTAAAGAAAACGTGATTGCAGCACAAGACATAAAAGTGCCTTTAGAGTTAGAACACGCGGAGCAAATACATGAGTCTGAAAGGAAAGACTTGTCTGACCAACAGATACAAAAGTGTGACCAACAATTATGTAAAATTTGTTATCAAGATGAACTAGGTGTTGTATTTTTGCCTTGTGGACACATGATAGCCTGTGTCAAGTGTGCATTAGAACTAAACACTTTTACTATATGCAGAAAAGTAGTATCTGCTACAGTTAGGGCATTTCATGCATAACTAGTATAATATATTAGCAATGCATAGTGCAAAATACCTATATGCACAATATTATTACAAGCTGTTGTAGTGTGTAATAGATATGCTTTTGTTTTGTTTATAGACTACTACAATGAATGTTCTGAACGCTGTGGGACAATCATGTAGCTTAGAGACAAAGAAGGTCAGTGAATTGCCAACGTATATTCCATTCCGCATTATCAAGATTTGGAAATTGAAAACGGCATATGGTGATCGTGTACTTTGTGTATGCGAAAATTTTGAGACATTTCTGCCTACACGGTTTAATGATATGACGGAGAGTGTTTTTGATGAAGTGAATAATGCTGTGCAACCTGTACACTTAATTTATGAAGGTTTTAAAAACAATAGGTGCATGGTCCGTTTTAATGAAATAAAAAAACAAATGTGAAATAATAATGGAAACATATAATTGATGACGATAGACTGAAAGAAAGAAAAATATGTGTATAGAATAATAATGTTTTAGATTTTAGTATTGTCTTAAAAATATTATCATGAAACCCAAAAAAATGTACTGTATATAAAGTTTGTAAATAAATGCAAAATGATGTTACAATGCTGTTTTTTAGTTCCGTTTGGGCCGGCTGTGGACAACGTGGTTCTTATCTCTGGCAGCTTTCCTCCTAGCCCAGTATTCCTTCATTCTGGCACTGTGAATGTCCTTCCGCTCCTGAGTCCATTTCACACCTACTCCTGGACTCACTGCTTTTGCTGTTAGTGACTGGAGAGAGTCTGATGTTATGACTAAAGTCCTGTATTTATTCCTGTCATAGATGTTACTGGGTTCAATATCCAATTGTTCAAGGTCTTTTCTGACTAGTTTCGACCACTTGGCGTTAATTGCTTTCCCTCTAGAGACAGTGTTGAAAATTCTGGAGGTGAGCCTCTGATTATCCATTCTCACAATATGACCATAGAAGATCAGCCTCCTCTTCCTCATAGCTGTTGTAATGCTCTCCACTTGTTCATAGAGTTCATTGTTGTGCCTGATTCTATACTTGCCTTCCTCTTTAATAGGGCCCATGATTTTTCGTAGAATCTTCCGGTCCTTCAGCTCCAATTTCCGGAGTTGTCCTTTTCTGACCATATTTAGGCATTCTGAGGCATATAGTACTGATGGTCTCACTACAGCACTGTAGTGTCTGAGTTTGAAATTCATTGAGAGGGATTTGGATTTGTACATATTCTTGCATAGGTGGTAGGCTCTCTCCAGTTTGATGCATCTGTCGTTCATGGCCAGGTCTTCATTGATGTTTGGGGTTATCCATTCTCCTAGGTATTTGAAGGAGTTAGTCCTTTGTACTACTTTGTCCCCCCAGTGGGATTGACTCGGGCGCATCTCTGATGTTGCTGATAAACTGTGTTTTGTTGATGGCGATCTTTAAGCCTACTTTAGCTGCTATATAGTTCAGAGAGGATAGTTGATGGTTAGCTTCCTCCACACTGGACGCTAGGAGTGCAAGGTCGTCTGCAAAGGCTAAACAGGTGACTGTTAACTTGTCTTTCTTGTAGCCTATTCTTAATCCAGAATCATCCTTCAGAGTTTTCGTCCACTCACGAATTACTTTTTCTAGTAGGCAATTGAAGAGGATGGGAGACAAGCCATCCCCTTGTCTAACACCAGTTCTGACCTCGAAGCTCTTGGACAGTTCCCCTCTGAATTTGACTTAGACTGTGGTGTTAGTGAGAGTCGCTTTCACTAGATTCAGGGTCTTTTTATCTAGCCCCAATTCAGCCAGTGTCTCAAAGAGTGACTCTCTATCTACTGAGTCGTAGGCCTTTTGGAAGTCAACGAAAATTGCAACATAAGGTGAGGCACTTAGATTTTTGTACGTGAGAATGGTTTTGAGATTCAGAATCTGTTCGGTGCATGACCTTGACTTTCGAAACCCAGCTTGGTACTCTCCAATGCAGGAATCCAGTTGAACCTCTACTCTTGTGAGCAATACTTTGGAGAGTATCTTGTATGTCACTGATACCAGGGAAATCCCTCTGTAGTTGTTGAGATCTGATTTGTCACCTTTTTTATGTAGTGGGTGAATGATAGCTGAGGTCCAGTCACTAGGTAATTGTTCTGTCAACCAGACGTTAGATATGATGTCATGGATACTCTGTATCGACTCCTCGTCAGCATACTTCCAGAGCTCTGCAATTATCCCATCTTCGCCTGATGCTTTATTGGACTTTAATTCGGAAATGACTTTCTGGATCTCTTCCTTTGTTGGAGGGAAAGAGTGTGGCTTAGCAACGTTCTTGGGTTCAAAAGGTAGCTTTTCCATGGGTTCCTCGGAGTTAAGAAGGTCGCTGAAATACTCTGCTAAGGCTGTGGTGCACTCCTCATTGTTCAGTTTCAGATCTCCGTCAGCTCCCCGAAGGTGAAGTGTAGGAGCTGAATAGGGTGTTATTTGTGATTTAAAAGCCTGGTAGAAGTCTCTAGTGTTGTTCCGCTGGAAATCCCTCTCTGCCTGGTCAATGATATCCTTATTATGCTGCCTCTTGCTTGTTCTGATAATTTTGGCAGTAGTTTTCCGAATTTCTAAGAAATTATCATGATTGTCCACACTTTTATTACGGTTCCATTTCAGCCATGCTTGTTTTCTCTCTTCTATTGCCTTGTCACATGTAGCTGTCCACCACGGATGTTTATTCTTTCTGACTGCCGGGATAGTCATTGTCGCCGCATCTACTAGTGCCTCCTGTAGTTGGGGCAAGTCCTTCTTTTCCTTGTTCTTAGCTAGGGTCTTGGTGAAGTCATCACTGTCTCTCAGCTTAGATGGATTGAACCTTGGAATTCGCGACTTGATGCAATGGATTCCTCTGCTTGTTTTAAGAGGGATGAAATTGGTTTTGATCAAAGAAAGATAATGATCTGAGTCAATGTTCGCACTTCTCAATACTTTGACATTTAATATTTCCTAGCTGTTCCTTCTACTAATGGCTACATGATCTAGTTGGAATTCCCCAAGCATGGGATTAGGACATCTCCACGTCATAGCTTTTCTAGGAAGGCGTTTGAAAGCTGTAGATTTGAGGACTAAGTTGTAATTTCTGCACAGGTCAATCAGCCTTTCTCCATTCCTGTTGGTCCTCTTGTGTGCTGGATATTCTCCAACTATGGCCTGAAATTTCCGTTCTCTACCAATCTGAGCATTAAAGTCCCCCATTAAAATAGTTACATGGTGCTTTGGAATCCGCTCCATTGTCTCTTCGAGTACCCTCCAGAAGTTTTTCACACTCTCAATATCTTTCCTATTGGTGTCATTAGTAGGTGCATGAAAATTAACAATTGTGTATGCTTTGTTGAGAGTTCTGAAGGCTATAGTGGACGTTCTGCCATTTGGAGATGAAAAGGAGATGATGGAGTTGATCATTTTGTTGTTGACTATGAAGCCTGTACCCAAGTGAGGCACATTCTTCATCACTCTTTCACCTGGCTGCCCTTTGTAGATCCTGTATCCCTGTGATTCAATTGGCTCGTCATCCAAGAATCTGGTCTCTTGTAGGGCAGTTATCAGGATATTGTGGTCATTTAAAACATCTAATGTATGTTTTAGTTTTCCTGTCTCAAGGAGGGAGTTGATGTTGATGGTTGCCAAATATTTAAAACCTTTCTTAGTTTCACATGAAAGTGCAAGCTCCCCAGACTCCGAAGGCTTGCTTGCCCCACCAAAGGCAGGGGTGGATTTTCTAAATGTTGTACCACCTGGGGTAGTTTTACCGTTATTCGTTTTCTTCATGTTGCAAGAGATAAGAAAAAGTGTTTAGGGTGGTTACCCACAGGTAACGAATTGTTAACTATCAAGGTTGTAAGCCTTGAAGCCCCCAGCACTGATCGGCTCACTGACCCAGCTTCCCGCTGGGATTGATAACCCAACCTTCCACTGGGTTGCTCAGCTTAACAGGGACACCCCTTGTAGGTTATGTGCTGGAGTTGGAGTGAAAGAGGCTAGTTGGATTCTCTTGCTGAATCCAATATGTTATGTTGCAGATGTCTGGCAACGACGCATTTCACTCCCATTTGCCCGGAGCCACAAGGACTGCCCCCAGGTTAATTCCTGGAGCCACAATGCTGTTTTATATACAACATTAGAATATTTAACATTGCACAGTATACATGATTATGCCAATAGATGCACACTGAATACAACTCTTTCTCTCTTTACAATAGTCTGTTATAGTTTTTAAACACAAGGCTTTTTGTAGATCTTTTTTATGGTAATGTCCATTCACTGTTGTTTTCGAAAACTTGGGAAGCCGCAATGGTTTTATAGGCATAAAAAACCTTATTGTTATTACTATTTAGTCATTTTGATCCTCTTGCAATACTAAGGTACCTTTTTGCATATCAAGAGCAGATGACCTAGTTGTACCACTCCTTAAAAACGACAACAACAACAACACTACCTCTTGCATAGTTTGTGATGTTGATGGCTCTTGCGATGTGGAAGATGGATTAAACATAACTTTTAGAACAGGGGTTAAACTTTGCTCATTAAACAATCCACTATTTTGAGTAGCAAAATGGTTTTCTTGATTTCTTGTCGACGGCAACTGTGTTTCATGCAGTAGACTACATTGATGATCACTGACACTTAAAACCTCTCTATTTTTACTTTTTAGGTCACCACGACAATGTTTGGAACGTTGTTTTGAACAACGCCAAATAACAGTTCCATCCTTATTGGTTCGTTTCACAATATATGAATATCCTTTATAGTATGTATAAGGCTTACCATATCTAGTCACTGATACTTCCATGTCAACTGTCAAGCATAGACTAAGCTCTAGTAAAGTCAACTTGGTAATAAGAATAATAGTTTAATGTGAGAGCGAATATAGATCCAAAGAGTTCAGGTAAAAGTGGAAGCAAATAAGCAAATATAAGAACCAAGAGTGGGGGGTAAAAGTGGTCACAAAGTGGTAGACCCCTTACACAATAAATTCAGCACGACGAAGCTCTTGTTCAATTTCTTTGATTTCCAAATCGTGACCGGTATGCCCAGCTTGTTGTAAAACATGCAACAACTGTAGCCTCTGGACGAGCTTATTGGGATTGTGCCAGTATACAAATTTAACAAATGAATTTTTAGGTGAAAACAAAGCATTACCATTATCATCATCATCATCATCATCATCATTATCATCATCATCACCATTATCACTATTACTATATAGTCCTTTTTGATCCTCCATATCCATTAATGTATTTAAAGGAAACAGTTTGTTGTTGGCTTTCTCAAATTGTTGCTGTGTTTTTCTGCCAACAGGTGCTTACTGCGTATGACAAGGCTGTACACTAGTGGGTTAGACAGCCTTTCTTGCTAAGGGTCTCCTATATACCCTAAACATGGCTATACATGTTAGTTCTGAACATTTAGTGGTTAATTGTGTATTGAGGTTAAATAGAGGACTTATACAAGCACGTCTTGTATGCGGTTAAACTTCACAAGTGTCACATGCAACACGCAAATTATGTTTCCGCTACCTGGCGGTAAATATGAGCACTACCTGTACTACTAGCATGCTACCTAGTACTTACTAGTAATATCCAAAGTGAGCTGAGGTTAGGTTAAGATAGGTAAAGTTAGGTTAGCCATCAAAATAAGTTACCAAAATAAGCCATCAACAATTATTGGTTTTTACCCCTGAGGTCTTGGGTTTCAACTCGACTATGCAGAGAATTTAATTATCATCTGAGAGTTGAAAGGTTAGGTTAGGTTAGGTGAAATTAGGTTAGGTGAGGTGAAGTTAGGTTAGGTGAAGTTAGGTTAGGTTAGGTTAGGTGAGGTTAGGTTAGGTTAGTGAGCTGAGGTTAAGTCTTTAAATATTCCCTCTCTTTCAACCACTTTCCAACACCAAGAAAAAAATCCACTAAATACATTGACACAAATAACTTGCCAAATAAGCCAATACAAAAGCCAATACAAAAGCCAACACAAAAAGCCAACACTAAAAGCCAACACAAAAGGCCAACACGGAAAGCCAACACAAAAAGCCAACACGAAAAGCCAACACAAAAAGCCAACACATAAGCCAACGAATAAGCCAATATATAAGCTTATGGTAGGTCACTCCATCAGCAAAACAGTTGTAACCTTTGTATTGTGAACATCGTACTGACAGGTCAGTTACTACTATGGAACTTTCTACAACCAACAAAGGTAGGCAACGTGCACTCTATCAAGGCTACTCTTATAACTATAATCGTCAGAATGTGAATGGAATAATATTCTGGCAATGCTCAATGAAAGGTCAACAAAATGTCGAGGCAATCTGAAAAGTAAAAATGGAAAGGTTTTAAGTGTGAGTGTTCATCAATGTAGTGCTCCGAACGAACCACGGTTGCTGTTTACAAACAATTATCAAAATGCTAAAAAGCAAGTTCAAGAAAACGATATTGCGGCTAAAGAGTGCAGTGTTTGTTCAAAAGGACTTATCATGTCCTCAAAAAGTCATGTTAAGACAGTTGTCAACGTCCAAGAAACCTTCAACACTATGAAAATCAACACAGACTATAAATGAAGTGGTATTGCAAGAGGATCAAAAAGGACTATATAGTAATAGTGATGATCGTCATGATGATAATGATGATGATGATGATGATAATGGTAATGAGTAGGGGAGCAGTGCCGATTCTGCCCCCCCCCACTAATCCCAATGCGAGACGATAACTCCCGAACCTGTGGTCGGAGATTTACGAATGAGGTGTCGTTTGACTCGAGCTGACGGGGGCTTTGCTATGGACCAGTTGTTATATATTTTTTTGAAAATTTTTGTTTTTGAAAATAGACGATAGTTAAAAAACCAAACATGATAGAACGTTGTGCAATAGCTTAAACGAACGATCCTTAAGTCCTTTATTGTTTATAATAAAACTTTTTAATTTTCTATGTTTTTTAAGTGTAATTTTGAAATTCTTATATTTTGGAAACCAAAGAGTTTACAAAAAAATTTGTTTGACATAAATGAATGGCCCTGACCCCCTCTAACCACAAAATAAATTTCAAGCCTCTAGGACTAATACTGTGCAGTAGTGGAGTGTTGTAGGTTATGAGTTGCCCCCTACTTTCATATATACTTTGGGCGATATCTCCCGAACGCGTGGTCGGATTTTAAGGAACAATGTATTATTGGCGTTCGGATGACGTTCTCTTGGCTAAGCATGTGTGTTGGGATTTTAAAAAAATTGTTTTGAAATTGTCTGTTTTTTGGATTGGCACTATTTTTGAAACGGTGTATTAGAAAAAAATGTTTGTTTGACGTTAATGAAAGGTGGATATACCCTTTACGCGGCCAGCAAATTTCAAGGGTGTAGGAGGAAAAACATGATAGCCTACTTTCTCGCGAACATTGGTAATCATTGGCGAATGGATGGTCGGATTTTAACAAATGAGGTGACGTCCTCTCTCCTATAGACCACTCGTGATTTTTATTTTTTATTTTTAAAATTTTTGTTTTTAAAAGTAGACGATAGTTTGAAAACCAAACATGATAGAATGTTGTGCCATAGTTCAAACCAATGGTCTTTATTTTTTAATAATAAACCATTTTATATTTTGAGATTTTTTTGAAAATACTTACATATTGAATGTTTACTATTTTGGAAACTAACACGTTGACAAATAAGTTTGTTTGACATAAATGAAAGGTCCTTACCCCCTCTACCATGAAAATAAATGTCAAGTCTCTATGCCAAATAACTAGGCATCTTAATTTTTTTAATTTTTTTAAAATAAAAGAGTGTTTGTAGACAGAGAGCTGGTAGCGCTTGACGTATGTTACAACGAGGCTATGACTGGCCATGGTGGATACGGGAAATGGCTATTTCGACGGGGGCGATGTATGGCAAAACGAGGGGTCGCTTTTCGATATTTTTTCCTATGACGAATGAATGAAGGCTAATATTTTGAAATGTGACAAGCATGCTAAGATTTTGTACCCCTGAAGGGGATCTTTAACGTTTTAGTTAACGGTGATGAGCGAGATCGCTCTCTGACACAACAGACGGTTGTAGGATAAGACCAAGTGATTCTTAGACGTTGGCGATCTCGGTGACCGTGCCCGAAAGAAATGAATTGCTATTTTGGTGGGATGGCGGGGCAGCTTATGACGGTTGGTTTTGTGACATTTCCTATGACGGATGGAGGCGAATATTTGAAAATGTGTTAAGTGTGCTAGGATTTTTTTTACCCCTGAAGGGATCTTTAGCATGCTAGTAAACGGTAATAAGCGAGACTGCTGTCTGGCACAGTAAATGGTTTTAGAATATGGAAACCTATAACATTTGCTCGATCATGACATGTGCATGTATGCAAAGAGCCAAAACGGTAAGGTCATTGGCCTGAAATGTTATAAACTAAATATTGAACTGGGTAAAGTCATGTGTATTAGGGTGAAAGTATGTGGTTAACATGATCATGTATTGAGGATGGCCGCTTGCTAGTAATTATAATTATTACAATAAAATGTTTAATAATAATAATAATAATATTAATAATAATAAGAAGACACACATGTTTTCAATGCTAACACACACACACAGTCCGGCTCACTGGAGACTGAAAATTGTACCTAGCCAGAGAACTCGTGAGAGAGACTGCTGATAAGACAAAAAATGTCTACGTCAGCAGGAAGTGTGATATCGGCGTACATGCCTCGTGTTGGCTAGCAGGTGTGCTGTTTAAGCAGAGACCGCCATTTTGGTTCTGAGACAGTAGGACTACCGATGTATAAGAGGCAGCCATTTTAGTTCCTTATTAAAAACATGAAACTAGTATAAGGTTCACGAATCTAATTAAGATTGAGGAATGTGAAGAGGCGTGGGAACACGTGTGAAAGGGACACCATTTCAAGGTTAAAACGCTGAGAAAATGCAACTCTCTCTGTTGCTAGGCCAACTGATAACGATTGCGTTAGTCATGCACTTGCCATTTTAGCACACGGACGTATACAGTAGAGTTCTGAACTGAACTTTGGAAGAAAAATCCTTTTACTTTTTTGGTAAGTACCTATGAATGTTTATTTTAATAATGTCATGCTAATGAATCTTAAATTTGTAGTTATTGATTAGGTAATTAATGATTTTTATTTATTTACTTATTTGTTTGCAGATAACCGGTATAGCTTACATGTCTGAGATACAAGAAACCATTGCGCTTTTGGGCCCACTAGAAGGAAACAGTAACAAGCCACTGCAAGTGAAGGTGAGATAATTTTTTTAAACTAACTTGTTTTATTTTTTGTTTGATATTATTTTATTTTATGAAATGTATGTATTAACCTGAATTTAGGTATTTATATCTGTTTATTTTATTTATTTTTAGAAACTTGGAAAGAAAAGCCTTACCGCCGTAGCAGTTGCTGAAAACCCGAGACGCACTAGAGCGAAACCATTGCAAAAGGGTGAACTATTTAAAACTCAGGTATGCCTAACATAAAATGCTAAAAACCCAAGACGCAGTAGAGTACAACCATTGTTTCCAGGCAGTGAACTACTGAAAACTCAGGTAAGTCTAACTTACAAATGCTATTCCATTTTACCACTTATGAAAAACCATTGACAAAAAAATATTCAATACCTGTACAAGACTGGTACAATGATTGCTTTCTTGAATAATGGCCATGTATTGACAAACGGTACAAGACTATATTGGTTGTTGACTGGGAAATGTACAAGGCCATATTGGATTTTCTAAGAAACAAAAAATAATAATTTATGGGTGGTTCCCTATGGACTCAACAAATATCCACAGGTTTGAACAAGATAATCTGGACAAACTGACATGACATTCAATTTTGTTTATATATTGGTTAAAGGGGGATGTAAATGACTAAAGCTTTATAAAAAGAAAATAAGTACATGGGTTACTGTTAGTGCCAACATACAGTTTATTTTAATGGTGTTTTGATATATCAATGTCAATTAACGTTAAAGTTTAATTACAAGTATTGATTGAATGATTGAGTGATGGGTTATTTTGTTTATTTTAGGTGTGGTCATGCGCCATTAACGTAGTGAACAGACAGTGAACAAGCATACAGTATGCTTTAAAGTACTCTGTGCTCTTGTGCAACGTTAATAACTTGCAAAAAAAAGTTTTATTATAACACATGGCGTTAGTACCAAATACAACAAGTGAGCAAGTTGGTTTAACACGTGGGTTAAATTTAAAATCAGAACATGATCGATGGTTAACATTTGAATCCTGGCCTGTAGGCTTTTTGTCGACACATAAACTTGCAAAAGCCGTTTTTTTACTTCAACCGAGAAGATGTGGTACGCAGTGTCTTTGTCGTATTGAACTTTCACACTGGGAAAGACCATTTGCGATGGTCTCCTTGTTGTCCTTACATGCTTGGAAAATAAGTGGGTAACCTACTAGTGTATCCATTTTACCGAACTACAAGGCCATTGGCCGCTACGTATGTTGCTGAATCACAAATAAATAATAATAATGATGTATTACCACCCAACAACGGTAGTGTCGATATATGTGGTCCATATGCCATAGACAGTGTTGAATTGGTGTGTGCTTTTAAAAATTGGGAGTTTGCAAGATTAAAGCACTAGCACAGCCAGAGTACAGCCCTTTTGAAAAACGTTTAGAATCTTATAAAAATGTTTGGCCATTAATATTAAAACACCTTACCAAGCAGCTAAGTGAAGCTGGATTTTTTTATACTGGTGAAAGGGATAAAACCATATGTTTTTATTGTGGATTTGCTTTAAAGGATTGGCAAATGACTGATGACCCTTTTGTGGAACACGCTCGTTGGTTACCTACCTGTAGATACATGGTGTTGCTTAAGGTCAGGAATTTGTGAACAATATTCGTAAAGAAAACGTGATTGCAGCACAAGAGATAAAAGTGCCTTTAGAGTTAGAACACGCGGAGCAAATACATGAGACTGAAAAATAGACTTGTCTCACGAACAGATACAAAAGTGTGACCAACAATTATGTAAAATTTGTTATCAAGATGAACTAGGTGTTGTATTTTTGCCTTGTGGACTCATGATAGCATGTGTCAAGTGTGCATTACAACTTAACACTTGTGCTATATGCAGAAAAGTAGTATCTGCTACAGTTAGGGCAATTCTTGCATAACTAGTATAATTTATTAGCCATGCATAGTGCAAAATCCCTAATTGCACAATATTATTAAATTTGTTTTAGAGTGTAATAGAAGTGCTTTTGTTTTGTTTATAGACTACTACAATGAATGTTTTGAATGCTGTGGGACAATCGTCTGGCTTAGAGACAAAGAAGCTCAGCGAATTGCCAACGCATATTCCATTCCGCATTATCAAGATTCGGAAATTGAAGACAGCATATGGTGATCGTGTATTTTGTGTATGTGAAAACTTTGAGACATTTCTGCCTATACGGTTTTATGAAGGTTTTAAAAACAATAGGTGCATGGTTCGTTTTAATTAAATAAAAAACAAATGTGAATGAATAATGGAAAAATATAAGTGATGACAATAGACTGAAAGAAAAAAAATATGTGTATAGAACAATAATGTTTTAGATTTTAGTATTGCCTTTAAAAATATTATGATGAAACCAAAAATATGTATATAAAGTTTTTAAATAAATGTAAATAATGGTACAATGCTGTTTTGTTTTTCAAAGTTAGAATATTTAACATTGCAGAGTATACATGATTATGACAATAAATGCATACTTAATACAAGTCTTTGCCTTTACGATAGTGTGATATAATTTTAAAAACAAAACTTGTTGTTGATCTTTTTTCCCCGGCGAACAATAGGTATAAAAACGTCATTATCACTATCATAATGATAAGTAGCATTATGACTATCATTATAATGACCATTATTATCCTCGACATAACTAAAACCAGTCAAATTTTCCTGTTACTCTTCCTCTTCCTCTTCCTCTTCCTCTACAGTGTCCTCTTATAGAGTCTGAGAGGCTTTTGATAATGTTAAGGGTTTTTTGAACATTGAACTATTTTGAGCAGCAATATTATTTTCTTGTACTCGCTTTTTAACATTTTCATGATTTTCTGTTGACAGCAACAGTGTTTCATGCAGTACACTTCATTGATGATCACTGACACTTAAAACCTCACTATTTTTACTTTTTAGCTCACTGAGACATTGTTTTGAACGTTGTTTTGAACAACGCCAAATAACAGTTCCATTTTTATTGGTTCGTTTCACAATATATGAATATCCTTTATAGAATGCATGAGGCTTTCCATACCTAGTTACAGATACTTCCATATCAACTGTCAAGCATAGACTAAGCTCTAGTAAAGACAACTTGGTAATAAGAACAATAGTTTAATGTGCGAGCATATATGGGTGCAAATGTGGGAGCAAAAAAGTGGGAGCAAAAAGTGGGAGCAAAAATTGGGAGCAAAAAGTGGGAGCAAAAATTGGGAGCAAAAGGTGGGAGCAAAAAAAAGTAGGAGCAAGTAAGGGAGCAAATGTGAAAGCCAAAGTGGGAGCAAGTATGGGAGCAAATGTGAAAGCAAAAGAAGGAGCAAGTATGGGAGCAAATGTGAAAGCAAAAGTGGGAGCAAAAAGTGAGAGAAAAAACTGGGAGCAAAAGGTGTAAGCAAAAGTGGGAGCAAATATGAGAGCAAATATGGAAGAAAAAAGTGGGAGCAAAAAGTGTAAGCAAAAGTGTGAGCAAATATGGGAGCAGAAAGTGGGATCAAATGTGAAAGCAAAAGTGGGAGCAAAAAGTGAGAGCAAAAAGGGCGAGCAAAAGTGAGTGCACAAAGTGGGAGAAAAATGTGTGAGTTAAAAGTGGAGGCAAATGTGATGTTTTACTAAAACAATCTCCCCTAACCTAACCTAACCTAACCTCACCTAACCCAACTTCACCTAACCAAATCTTCCAACTCTCAGATCAAAAATTAAATTCTGGCCATAGTCGTGTTGGAACCCAAAACCTTGGGGATAACTCCCAAGTATACTAGCCACTACACCGCGAGATGGGCAAATTATCATGCAACACAACACAAAAATAAAAAGTTTCCTGTAGTGTAACTCATTGGCTGACAACCATAGTTGAGAATTCAAACCCAAGACCTCAGGACTTTTGTTTTGAACATTATCAGAAATATTATTCCATTTACATTATGCTGTTGCTTATAGTTATAAGAGTTGGCATTAATATGGGAGCAAAAGTGAAAGCAATAAGTGGATGCAAGCATGGCTGGTTGTTGAGACTTTCATATCAACTAATACACATACATTAAATTTTAGTAAAGTGACTTGGCTAATAATAATAATAATAATAATAATAATAATAATTACAGTTTAAAAAATTCAAGGGGATTAATATTTTTCAGGGTGTAATTTCCAAAGTACTGTCAAGAATAATAATTACATGAACAGATTCCAAGAACTCTAGAGTACTTTTAAGGTTAATGGTTGGCTAGGAGTGAGATAGAGCTAGCTAACCTAAGTTAACCTCAGCTCACTAAACCTAACCTTGTCACATGACATGTTCTACAAGTATAGACTTGCTTTGAGACTGGCTATGACGTCACAGATGAATGGCGGTTGGAGGCTGGACATGACCTTTTATTACACAAAAACTTTTCCCTTTTTGCCAGCCTCCCACCGCCATTCATCTGTGACGTCATAGCCAGTCTCAAAGCAAGTCTATACTTGTAGAACATGTCATGTGGCAAGGTTAGGTTTAGTGAGCTGAGGTTAACTTAGGTTAGCTAGCTCTATCTCACTCCTCGCCAATCATTAACCTTAAAAGCACACTAGAGTTCTTGGAATCTGTTCATGTAATTATTATTCTTGACAGTACTTTGGAAATTACACCCTGAATAATATTGTTTTATCCCTCTGTTGGGGTTGGGATAAACAGGGTAGTGTAGGTGTGTTAATTTAAGGGATGTTTCCGAATAAGTGTAGTTTCCCGTAATTGGGGAGACTACCAGTGTAGTGTGTTGGTGTGAATGCGTAATCTATTGGGGGCGTCCCTACAGGATGCGTTTACCTGTTAGGGGATGAATGTCTAAGGTGAGCTAATGACTTAGTCTGCCAATTAAGTAGAGCGAGCGATTCAGCGAGCTCACGTGCAGAGTCGGCGACTCAACACTCTGCAGTCGGGCCACTTGCTCGAGTACAATGGAATTCCTGACGATGCAGTTCCTGGTCTCCACGGTCAGGGGCAATTATGACTAAGGTCAGGTTGGGTGTAAGGATGTAAAATGGGGTGTAATTAGTAATAAACGTGTGTGTTTACTGACCAAGTATTTATTGGCCAGTAGCTGTGATGTACTGTCCCTTTTAGGTGTTAGACAGATATAAAATAAAGTACAAGGTGTAAAATACAGAAGTGTTCAGAGTAGGTGTTACAATGATAAGGAATCTGAGCACACGGCTAGTTCTCACCTGGTGAAGAGCTGGAACGGACCTCGTAGGAGCAGGGCCGCTGGCCACGAACAGATAATGGGGCTCTTCTGGGCCTAGCCTTTAAGGCCTTCCCCCACTGCTTGGTCAGCGTTTCCTCACTGTTGCCGCTCCAGTTATTGTGTTTGTATGTGTATTATGTAAGCGTGGCCGTCAGCAGTATTGCCGGGGCTGCTTGTGTTGAAGAAGTATATGAGGCTTATGGTATGCCTATGAGGGTGGTTTTGATGAAAGATGGAGGGGTGGGTCTTTAGGGGTACTGCCCCTGGGCTGTACAAGACCTCCTCGGCCTTTGTTCGCGGCCTCACGAACGGGAAATAGAGTAGGCGTGTCGTTGTAGTGCCTCTTCTTCATCTTCTTCTTCTTCTTCTTCTTCTTCTTGTCCCTCTTCTTCTTCTTCTTCTTCTTCTTCGGTGTCGTGTGGACGTGTCGATGTCGTCTTGTCCTGGTGGTGATGTGAGTTTAGCGTGTGCTCAGAGGGGGTGGGTTTTGGGTATATACATAGTTCATTGTTCACATAAAATTATTCATTATAAAACTTGACATTGGAATTAAAAATACATAGTTGACAATACATGGTGTTGGAAATTATTCATTCATGGTTTTGCAGAAGGGGAAAAAACATCGGTGGTTGCTGTGGTACTGCTTTGCAGTTGGATGAAAAAATTGCCTTCTGCGTGAGGTGTAAAATGTAACAATAAAATAAAGAGATAGTGTAGAGAGAAATAAAAAAATAAATGTCTTAAGGTGTGATTAATGTTTTAATATAATATGCTTTTATTGCTCGAGGTGAGGTAAGACATTTTTACAAAATTTTAGTTAGAAGGGTAGAAAGGAAAGTCAGTGTGTACATGTGTGTGATAAATAAGAATATGTGTGTTTACAATGTGTGTCACCATTGGTAACAAATTTTGTTTAAGGTGCCTCTTATCAGTATTAAATTATTTTCTTTTACATTATGCACTTATATCTATCTTAATTATTTTAAACCTAGACGGCCGCATCTACTGTACCTTGCGTGCACGCAACCCTTGTATTCATGTGCCGTCTCATGGCTAATCCTGTCCGGCCGTTTCCGGTGCAGTTTTGTGGTCGTGCCGCTGATATACCCCTATCCTGTGAATCATTCCCTGTGGGCGAATGCCTTCACACTTGACAGTGAGAGTCGCCGCCACAAATTGGTTGCGCCCTCATTGCCGTATGTTGCGTCACATCTTTGACGCTTTTGTGTTTTGTTGATCTGTCAGTAGGCCTGATACCCCACAGGTATCAACCCTGCTGTTCAGATTTCTGTGTTCTGGAGTGTAGCTGTAAAAGAATGGTGGTGAGTGTGTTGCATTATGTTAGAATGAGTACAAATTAGTGAGTAAAGATGGTACATAATAATAGCATGGCACAAAAACATGTTGCTGCTGTATGCCAGTGAAATCATCGTCAATAGTGTCACGTATCTGGTGCCGCCGTCTGTAAAGTGGAGAAATAAAAGAAAACATGTAATCATTAGCGTAATCTCCATATCGCCTCTTTTATCGGCGTGTATACTTTCTGAAATCAAAATTACAGATATTATAGTTTGTCAATACACTCGTGTCGTCCGTCTTCTTCTTTGTCTGGCGCCTTCTTATCTTACCTTACTCTATACCTTCTTATGCCGGCTATGACTTATGTCTATACCTTTGTGTTTATTTTTATGTCTCCTCAGTGTATACCAGTGTATGAGTGTATGTTTGGTCGGTGGTCCACCTTACCTTATACCATGATCATTTTTGGGTTCCATTCCTTGGTGCAGTGTTGGAGCTCTTTTGCTGAAATATAAAATATGTTAATACTACTCTTCGCCAAATATATATATTGCGCACCTATCGCGCAGCGCCGTTTAAGGGTCGGGTTGCGGTGCTACCGTCCCTGAGACTTCTTCGGCGTCTCGTGTATTATCGAGGTCGGTCAGCCCCAGTGGCTGTACCGTTTACCTCGCTGGTGGGTCGGACGGCTTCAGTGCCTCCGCCCTGTTATGTTTTTGTTATCGTTACTTGATCGATTTATCGGACTTATCCTGGCAACGTCTAGCCGCCAGGTGCCGAACGCTCTGTGTCGCGTTCAAATTACGTATGCCGTTGAATGTTGTTCGGAATTACCCTATATGGTGCCGAACGCCATATGTCGCGTTCGCGTCGCATATGCGTGTTTTTTCAATGTGTTGTCAATCTTAACCTGGTAACGGTTTTAGTTGCCAGGTGCCGAACGCTCTGTCTTAATTAAAAGAGCTTAATCTAGATTATATTAATTAATGCTATATAAAAAAATATCTGTATATACATGCCGAAATAGTCCTTAACCTAATGCCGAAATATGGTGTAGCTACTGTTTTACAACAGTGCTTGTTAAATTTTCCTTAAATCTAAGTAACCTCCTAAATGCAACTGTATCTTATATACTAAAATTTTGACGTGAGGATCCCCCCGGTCGCTCTCCCTTCCGAGGTGCCCTTGTGACATCCTGCTGGGACCGGAACCCGACAGGAGCCCGTAGTCCCCTCCTATAAACTAACTGTCGACTTCCCCCTCTTAAAAACTAATATAGGCCTGTGCGGCTGCGTTGCTAAGGAGCAAACGCCTCGCGCGGATATCCTTTCCGTTGGTCTTATGCATGCTTACATTGGCATTATTCGCCATTTGATGTTTATTAATGTTTATTACTGGGTTGCCCACAAAACCCCTTTGGGCAGCCCGTTGCATACCCGTTTAATATCTCTGGCCGCCCGTTGCGTTACCATTTAAGCTCTGGGGACTCGGTGTCATCCATTTATGTGGGCACGGGTCCGAATGATCGCATTCATTCCATACGCATTGTTTATCATTCATTGGTTATTATATATCATTTGTTAAATCAACTTCACCTCACCGTCCGGGATGAGGACTTGGCGTGCCTAGGATTGGTCCCGTTGAATCCTGAGACACTGATTCACTTAACGCGAATGGAAGACTTGTTCCCCGCCTTAGTAACGCTACTTATATTACACACTAACTAAAAGTCTAGTCCAAGTTGGTCGTCTCTAGGTTCGTCTCCTGAGTCTAGTATGGAGCTGGCTAATTCTCCAACTAGCCGTCAAAAGTCTCCCCTGCAGGTCTGGCTTCGACGACCGCAGTGCATAATGGGTGTAAGTTTCTTCGTCCCAGGGAACAGGCTAGGATTCCCAGGATTCCGAAGCTTGCCCGCACTGAGTCATCGGCGCTTTGACCTTACGTCCATCTGTCATTTAACTGGGTCAGGCCTCATCACCGCCTTCTCCAGCTCTGTCCTCGCGTGGCGATTCTGCTCTCCATTTACCTTCTCATCACCATCTAGTGTGATTTCAGATTCCTTTAAAAATAAGTGTGATACTGTATACTGCAGTGTTTAGTGTGATTTGTAAATATATTTTTGTGTACTATGTAATTATGTAAAATTCTTAATGTTCTGGGGTTGTAGAATCTTCAAAATGCAGTGACTACTTTAGGCCTGTCATTGCCGAGTCGGATTTCCAGAGCTGATGCCTTGGTACTGTACCCGATACCTAGTTGAGGCTATCGGCTACGCCAGCAGACATTAAGCCGTAGTTGAGATTATAGGAAGAGTTAAGAAAAGATAGCGCTCAGATCGAGTCAAGAGGAATGTCAAGATGACGTAGAAGGTCTAGGATTAAGAAGGCACTGACGGCAGTCGAGCAGATGGAATTATGGATGGAATTATGGAGCTTTATTAAGATCTATATGGAACATGGTATTTAAACATCTCAGAAGAGAAGATATAACAAGCATTATATGTGGTAATAATTTGAAGGAAGTCAGATAACCCTTAAGTTATTTTATAACTTAATAGCCGAGATGATGGGGGTTCGAGATTATATTTGTGACGCAAGACCACAGAGGTGGGGAGAACGTCACGTGACTGCGCCAGGGAGGTTCAGGTCAAGGCAGTCTAGAGACAGTCAGTTGAGCTCAGTGAGCCACGTAGTTGAGCTCTGTAAGCAGAGGAGTCAAGTACAGTTAGCACGGCAGTCGAATTCAGAGAGCGAGCTGAGTGGGACATGCGCCGAGCGTATGGTTAAGGTCGCGCGGTGAGCAGCATTTGTCACGGAAAGTGAAAGCGACAGTTTTAACTTCACTAAGCAGCGAACGAAAAGTAGGTCATTGAGCCGGGCGGACACCCGCTGTAGGCAGCGTGAAGACCGGTTACAGAACCAGCTGTACGGACCAGGCAAGCATGAGAAGGCCGGGGTTTAGAACAGAACTGTAACACGAGTTGGAGAACTTATTTCAAGCTGCAATTTGGAAACGCAGAACAGCATAGTAGAGCGACATGGCGAGGCCAGCTTTATGTGGAGATTGTTCTAGCATTGCAGTAAGGGCGAGAGGGTTATTTCCAATTATATACGCAAGCATTATGACAGAAGCTGAACTTCATTACAACATTGAGTTGGAACGTTTATTCAGCATTTGAATTGTGCAGGCAGATAGTTGCGAGATACTGCAACTTTGAACTTCAAATGAACATAGTTTTTCAATGACATTACGACTATGCATTTCATAGCGCATTCCAAGTAACATTAACAATTTTAGGCAAATGAAATGTTTCAAGCAGATGCACTTATGAACATTGGCTCGTGCATTAATGAAACTTTTTCTCATGAAGTGTTATAAATTAGCGAGTATGAACACAGCTACAGGGTGTTTCATAAACTTAGACACTCTCATATAAAATTTTATTTTATGAAAGTGAGACTTAGCAGTTATTGGAGATTGAACTTTCAACACTCAAACCGAACATTGTATGGAACAGTGGCGTAACGTAGAAGAGGAATAGGGGGTCCGCTGTTTCTATGAACTTTTTCGTGAGGATTTGGACAGTATCCGCTATGGATAACCAGAAGTTCATCATGTCGGAGTAAACGCAGACAGAGACGCGATGGCACCACAGAGCGATGGATTCGATTCCTGACGAGGAGGAGGTCCACCAGCTGATTCACTTGGGATTTGAAGGCAATCGTCATTGCGTGGGTGGAATGATATTCACGCCGATCTTTCGAGAAATTCATTACATAAGGAAAATCGACGATCTTTGAAATTTAATAACAGCTGATAATGAGAAGGTACTGTAAGAGTTATACCTTTCTGATACGATTATTTTCATGAATACTGGGCACACATGTATATGTTTCTAATAGGAGTGATACGATTATTTAGACATGGCTTTGACTTTATATGCTTCGAATTTTGCTAGAATATGGCGTGACCATATGATATGGCAGGCATCATTATACGAAATTCTCACCATTGGTTGGCTTTATAAAGCAGATGTTTGGTCTTTGGACATTTTTCCAGCAAGGATAGTTTTCATGAATAGCCTTTTGTGGGACGAGTATTTCGAACTCGTGATCTGCAATTGATTATCTATATTATTTCGTCAGTTCATTGCATACTAGCGAGTGTGTATTATTCATCAGTAGGGATTTTTTCCATTGGATTGTTTGGAGATATTAAGATGTTATTCACTTTAGTGAATGAATATCGCTTTTATATGACAACTAGAGACTTGTTGATTCCTATCTGGTACATTCACTCATTTAGTCTTCGAGATGGGGTCTTTCGTATTTATACGATTGTATGGTGGTTACTCATCTTACCCATCGTTCAGGCCACTATCATGTTAGTCGACGGGGCGAGGTCTTTCGTATTTATACGATTGTACGGTGGTTACTCATCTTACTTGCCATTGAGGGACTCATTTTTATCATCCGAGTGTACTTGAGATTGTAAGAGGATCAAACAAGGAACTACTAGTCACATATCAGTCGAAATTTTGTTAAATAAATTAAAAATACATGTCAGCAGGGTTACATTTGTAATTCTTGTTTGCCAATCCAATATTTTGTTGCTATACTCTTTTGAGAGTACTTTCAGTTTAACAGCTGGTACAGCTGATGCTTTTGATGATTTTCATAATTGTGTTTGATACCTTTGAGAAGGATTTAAAGTAATTGAATCTTGTAAGATGAATCAATAATGGTCAGATTTATTTTAAGGCAGAGCATTATTGCAGATTTTGATATGAGAGATTATAGCACATTGGTGTTTTTCTGTGATGTGAATTATGAGAATTGTAAGAGAATTTATGCTATTTGAAAGCAGATCTTGAATTACTAAGGTAATAATTTTTCCAATTGTTTAAGAATTTGTCTAGATGTGATCAGAGTAATTACAGTTATTGGAGATTGTGTGCGTTGATAATTTGAAGCCAGTTATATATTTTTTTGTAGATCATGCAACATGGTTAAGTGAAGTTTGTGATAGGCATTTTGTGGAAGTTGCGAAGTGATAGTTGCAATGTTGCTAATGTATTTTGAGGCAGACATGAGGTTGTCGAACCCAGTCTAGCGTAATTGTTGAGATTCATGCTGTATGTGCTGAATATTTATGGAGTTTTGTGGAATAATTGTGGTATTCAAATGTGATATTTGAAGAAGTGAGGATATATAATGTCGTTGTGGATAGTCAGATCCAACGTGATGTCGTGAAGGCAATAATATTTTTTGGCATGATAATTAAATACGAGATATAACTTGGAAGTGATAAAACTGTAAGACAACGTTCTATAACCCATATTAAACAATTTGTTAGGAAATTAAACAAATAAATAAAGTTGATAATACAAGATTTTCAGAGAATAATAATTAATGAAATAATAATCTGAAATTTAAGCATATTAATGATCTGACCTAATGAAATAAAAATCAGAATGACTAGATGAAATAATAAAAATCTAAATAACCAGAAGAATAAAATTTAAATAATTTGATAAATTAAATTTTGGAATAAATCAACGAATTAAATAAATGGATGAATTAAAGATTGAATAAATAAACTGATTTAAATAAATTAATAGATGATTGGATAGATGATGAATAACTGAATTAGAAGGTGATAATTAATTAAAGGTGCTGATGATTAATGAATTTATATGGAATTAAATAAATTTAATTGAGATGAATTAAAGGAATTGCAACTTGAGTTGAGGAATTAAACAATTTATATTGATGATTTAAGATGATTTAATTTGAAGAAGATGATAAAATAAGAATGTGTGAATAATTAGGAAGTATAATGAAGTGATGATAACAATTTTCATTTAAATGATTTAATGGTGATGAGTTAATGATTCTGACAGGAATATGTTGAATTTTGAAATGAGAATTAATGAGAGAAATATTTAACTTTGATGATGATGATGATGATGATAGTGACCAATGAGCAGTGGATTTTCTGTAATTCACGAACAAGCAAGTATTAATGACAATGTAAATAGTGTAAAATAATTATTCGATGTTTAGGAGCATTTTACTAACGTGTTCAACATTTAAATTATGCCATGCAAGCCATAAATTGCGTGATATTTAAAATATGTGATTATAATGTGTGTATGTTTAGACAGATTAATAGCTTTTTCAAATCCACATTTATGATGTTAAATTAAAGAGAAATTAGGTCTCAGGTATCACAAATGTCAGTGACGAAAGACATAGTGCTACAGTGATCCTGAGAACCCAAGAGAACTTTAGAGAGATTTTTCACGTTTTATGTGGATGAAATACTTTTGGTTAGAAAAGAGATGGTTCGATTTTTGGACAATGACAATTTAACGTTGGCATTCGACCATGCTCTCAGGTAGGATGAATATTTAAAATGTCTGTCTGACTATCAAAGTGAAATAAATTTGTTTTTTTCTTAGTTGTGATCTGATGATGGTGTGATTTTCCTTTTTCTTTCCTTGTCTTGATTAAGCCTTAACAGGAAAGGATGTGGTTTGCTAGGAGTTCAGTTGATGGCGCCCATTTATATTTGCATTTTTTTATTAATCTTAAGCCCGTAACGACCCTAGAGATACTTTGTCTCGTGTTACCCACTGCTTTTTCGATATCTCAGCTGAATTTCCGACACATTCCTTATTTGACTAGAGGTTCATTTAACTCCGCTCTGTCCTGGAACTCCAGGAATGCGATGTAATAGCAGGTGGGTCATCGCCTCCCCAGGACGAACGGGTACAGTACTTTTCTGGAGGTATTAGTAGGTTTATAGGGCGTTTGGTCCCTTGTTATTAGGATCCGGGGGTGTTACTTGCTGAATGGGGTTAAAGCGTGGTGGGAGGGGGTCGTGCATCGTTGGACTCCATTTTTATGGTGGCCGGGAGCCGATGATGCTGCTAGGAGGTATTTACTGTGAGTGGATGGTGTGGGTTTTCCCAGGTGTGCAAAATTTGAAAATGTCATGCGGGTGTAATAGTAATACAACCCCTGGTGTGTGGGTGGGATATCCCATGCAGTGAGCTGGATATGAGGCGTATCTGCTCTCATTTGAGGATAAGGTGTGTGGTTAGGATACAATAAGTTTATGTCCCTTGCATGCGGGATTATTTCATAAAATATTTGTTAGCATCAGTATGGCCTCATCTCTCTATATAGAGATGTGCATTGCCGCTTAATATTTGTTTCCGAATCACCTCTAATACTCAGGTGTAGGCGTTCGGGTCCAAGGTGTAGCAAACCTTAATTTGTGATAAGCATGAAGTCTATCAACCACGATGTATACTTTGCAATGTAGTGTAGGTGTTTTTATGTATCTGTATGTCTGTGTGGGATAGTGTTGTAGGTAATAGGGTATGTAGGAGGAAGGGTATGGGAATGGTAGCCCGTAGTTGGTACCATGGCCATCCTGATGGCATTATCCACCTCTGATCCTATTGTAGTTTGTCATCCTCTCTTCTTCTCTATGTGTTTTCTACCCGCTCTTTGGGATGCACGCTGGCTGAGTTGAGATGCCATATAGCACCTAGTGTCTCCTAAAATACTAGTCTGTGGAGTGCCCGTGGGTCTGTGATACCTACTATGTGTAAAAATGTTTGTGTCTGTGGGCACCGCCCTCTGGCTGCCCTTATGATGTTTAAGTGTGGTGACGTTGTGTCGTTCACGGCCTAATCTGGTCCCCTGTTCATAACGTGGGATAGAGTAGCATGTGGCTGTGAGTATAAATCGGCATAGCATAATTGCCTGTAGTGGATTTTTAGAAGAGAAAAAAAAAACAATTAAGAAAATAAGTTATTAGGGGGGGGGGGTCCCTCATGGAAGCTGTCTGTATCCGCCCCTCATTAGTTTGTCTGTTCGCGTGTAATTGTCTGTCTGCCCCTAAGTGTTGGGCGCGTGTGGGAAGGAAGCGGCCGTGGTTGTAATTGGCGCGCTTGTGTGTATGCAGTCGCCCACCGCTGACTCTTGCCGGCGCGTGTGGTGTTATCGGAGAAGGCTTATTTCGTGTCGCGTGGCTACTTGTCACGCGCCGTGTACTGCGTGTTATCAGCATTGTATACATGTTCCTAGTGCCGTTAGTGATAGGCGTATAATAGTCTGTCTTCCGAGATCAATCTGGTCTGCAATGTTTGTTTAATATATGACGCGGAGCCTAATGTAATGCCGCTCTCACTTCCTGTATCAACATCCGTGTTGTCACCGTATATCAGCTTTGACCTTATTGTTTTTATGGTAGTGTCATCATGTCTGTATGTCATTGTCACGTCTTACTGTTACAAGAATTTCTTCCGTACACAGTGTGTGGCAACACGCTGGAATTCGCTTATTCGCAGCGCAGTGTTTTTTGTATATTTTTTTAGTGTCCTTGTGTACGGAAAGTCTTCAATGATATGCAGGAAGGCTAACAAAACGTGACTTCCGCCACTGTCCGTGTGTCGACATGCGTTTGCATTCTAGAAAGGCCAACGTGTTAACTTGTCACATTTTTCCGCTCACAAGCTTGTTTGGGATTTTGTTTCCGTGATTAATTCCCCATTGTGTCTTGCTCTATTATTTTATGTCTGGGGTAATCTACTTTGCCATGATTTTTGGCCGTAGAGATGTGGTGTTACCTACTTTGTGTGAGCGTTTGTCTGTGCCCGTGGCGTCTCCCGTTTTCAGCTTTCGGGCGCCATGGTCCAAAAAGGCATTTTGTGGTCTCCGTAGAGGACTGGTGTTTCCGGTACGTCCCCTATTGGTAGTCCCGGGGTCGCTAATGCCCTAAGTAGGCTACTGTAGCGAGTACCTTAGAACGGGCCTAGGCCCCTGTATGTATGTCCCATGCATGTTGTCTGTACGAATTTTGGTTAACCCTGGTGTTAATTTGTGGGCGTAGTGTGGTTTTGAATCCCCTAGTGAATGATATTCTGTCGATTGTAATCCTGTGATATCTGTGAGTGCCTTCAGCCGACGAGTGTGTCACGTATTCGCGCTGAGCATGCAAAAGTGTTGGGTTACCTCATGTGATAACAGCGCTGCCAGGATCGTTTGTCCTGTCCGGCAGTGAACATTTGAAGTGTACAGCATTTATGTTGCGACCTTGTCACAAATGGTGTGAGTGTTTCTAAAATATGTTTTCACGAGGCCCTACTTTTCTTCATGATGACCGCGCCTTATATTTTTGCCCTACCATCGTGGTGACGCTATCTGTGTCAGACCTGTCTAGTTTATGTGCTTATACATGTATTCCCCGTATGTAAAAGAACATTCCCGTGTTCATGCTTGTGTGGCTCAATCGTTTTTGGGCTTGTGTGTCCTAGCCTCTGGTTGCATATGTGGCAGCTAGATGTCTGTGTCAGGATCGTATTCTGGTGAGGTCCTCGGTGTTCGAAGGCTATCTCTTGGCTTTCTTGCCCTGTCTGCCAGCGGAGTCACTTCCTTTCCTTTTTGCATTGATCCCGCCCTTACGTGTGAGTGTTGTTTTCCGGGTGTGGTACGCCTTCATACGGCGGGCGTGTATAGTGTCGTTAATGAGTTTGTGTCCATGATGCATGTTCACTATATAGTTTAGGTCAGATACCTTCCTGCAGACTTTGAAGGGACCTGTCCAACGTGGTAGGAGGAACTCGGACACGTTCTTTTTACGGGCGGAATTGGAAACCATAACCAATTGCCCGGGTGTGTATTCCACGCTCTTCCGTTGACGGTCGTACCGTTCTTTTTGTTTCTTCTGTGCCGCGGTTATGTTTTTTCTGGCGTTCATGCGAGCTATCTGCAAATACTCTAACCGGGCCGCGTTGTCTGTGAGAGTGTCCTGGGGGATGTATATGTTGTATATGAGACTTCTGGGTGTGTAGTCGTGCAACAGGAAGTGTGGAGAGTGTTTTGTGGCCGTGGATATTGAAGTATTGTAACTGAATGTAATGGGCTGTAGATAATTATCCCAGTCTGTCCCAGTGTCCCCCGTGAACTTGGCTAGCGCTGTCCCGATAATTTTGTTCATGCTTTCTGTGAGCCCTTTGGTCTGTGGGGAAAAACTCGTGGTTGTGTATGCCCTTATCCTTAGTATCTCCAGAAACTGTTGGAGCACTCTCGAGGTGAAAATAGTCCCTCTGTCGGATAATAGGGTTTGGAATAGGCCATATCGCGTGACTATGTCGAATAGAAATTCCACTATGCTGTTCGTGTCTGCTTTGGGAACAGCCTTTGTAAACATGTACCGGGTAAGATACTCTGAGGCCACAAATATGTATTTATTACCCTTTTCAGATGTGGAGATGGGGCCTTTAACATCTATCCCGATTCTGTGGAGTAGCTTTCCTACTGGAATAGGGTTGAGTAATCCATGAGGTTTGCCAGGTCATGTTTTAAATCGCTGGCAAGTGTGACATGTCTTTACGAAGGTGTCTATGTCGCCCTTCATGTTTACCCAGGAATACTTGTCCCGGAATCTGTGGTATGTTTTACGCGTACCCAAATGTACCCCTGCCATTGGGCTATTATGGTGTCCGGTCATGATACTCTCTTTCAATGAGTCCGGAACCGCTATAGGTGCATTATCGTGCACGGCTGTGGGCTTAAATTTCAGTACCCCGTCTTTGTCTAGGAAAAATCGCCTAGACAGCCGTGCTGTCTTGGAATCTACCTTTTCCAAGTTTTCTAGTGCCATTAGAATCTCTTTCAGGTATGGATCACGCTCTTGCTTCTGCTTTATGTTAACCAACGTCAGGGCAAAAGTCGGCATATCGTCCCATTCGTGGTCCTTACTGTCATCTGGGGGATCGGCTACTGGCAGCCTAGACAACCCATCTGCATCTAGGTGTGTAGCGCCCTTCTTATGCTTGACCACGAAGTTATATTCGTAAAGACGGAATATGAACCTATTGAGGCGCGAATTTGGGTTTTTGAATTTGTCCCAAAAAAGCATACCATAGAGGTATACCCGGAAATTGTTCACTCCCCATGAAAATGCCAGCATTTCTCGCTCTGTGGCAGAGTATCTGGTTTCGACGGCCGTTAATTTTCTGCTGGCATAAGCCACTGACCGTTTGCGCCCGTCCGTATCTTCCTGTAATAGGGCAGCTCCCAGTCCATACTGGCTTGCGTCCACGTGTAAAAATCTGGGCCTATCACTATGGAAGTGTTGCAGTAATGGTGGGGTGGTCAATAGTTGCTTAAGTGTGTTGAAGGCATCTATATGTTCTTGTTCAATGTGGAAGGGCGTCTTTTCGCGTGTGAGTTCGGTTAGGGGGTGGGCGATGTGTGCGAACCTATAGATGTACTTCCTGTAATAGGAAGCCAGACCCATGAAGCTACGCAATTGTTTCAGATTTGTAGGCATCGGGATGCCCGTTATTGCGTCCGTCTTGGCTGGGTCAGGAATAATGCCTTCTCTGTTAACAATATGGCCCAGGATATTAATCTGCTGTCTGGAAAATTGACACTTCGCAGGTTTAAGCCTTAATTTTGCCTCTCTCATCCTTGCGAAAGCCTCCTCCAAGTGTACGAGATGCTCGTCAAAGGTTTAGGAGAAGACTGTTATGTCGTCCACGTAGACGAGCACCGACCGCCATTCTAGCCCTGAAAATGCCTTATCCACTTGCTTTTGGAAGGTCTGGCTGGCGTTACGGAGGCCCATTGGCAACCTTTTATAGGAATAGAGGCCGTTTTCTGTAACGAACGCCAGCTTGTGCCTGTCTGGTTCATAAACGGGGATTGAATAGAAGCCTCCATAACAATCCATCGAGCTAAACCAGCTGGCCCCACCGAGGGCATCCAAATAGGTGTCGGCCCGTGGTAGTGGATAACTGTCATTTTCTATTAACTTGTTGAGCCTACGGTAATCTGTACAAAACCTGTGGGAACCGTCTCTCTTCTTGGTCAGCAAGACCGGAGCACTGTAATTCGAGATCACTGGTTCGATTACCCCCGCTTCAAGCATTTCTTTAATCTGAGTGTCGATAGCGTGCCTTTCCTTCTGACTCACCCTGAAGGGGGCTGGTGGACTGGCCAGTCACTGGTGAGTGTGACATGATGCTCGATAAGGTCTGTCACCGCGAGATCTTTCAGCGAATGGGCAAAGATATCCCTATTGTCTTCCAGGAGCTCCGTTAGCCTCCTATCTTGTTCCGTTGTCAGGTCCTGTCTGTGAGTGTGATTGAGCGTTTTATCTGTGTGTGTGCCTGTGTGTTTGTCGATTGTGTTCAGTGTGGAGGCCTGGTGCTCGTGGATTTCTCGCTCCGCTCGAATCCCATCTGTGTTCCTGGTGTATACCATGGGATGTGTATTGAGCCTCTGGTTATGCATTAAAAGCATCTTGCCGCTAGCAAAATTTATGCTAACTTCGTATTTAGCGAGGAAATCCATGCCAATTATTGCTGACGCTGAAAGATGTTCTATTGCGAACATGGGGTGTGTTGTCGCAAAATGGTCCTGCCTGATGTGTATATTTGCCACCCGCGAGTTTTCTAGCATCTGAGCACTGGCCGCTACCAGGCGGATGTCACCCGTGACACCGTGTACCTGCCCTTTGTTGACGTGTTTTCTGTTGACACAGCTTACCGATGCACCAGTGTCAACGAGCGCTTGCACTCTGTGGCCATTTATGCTGGCGTGTACTGTCAGTGCCGCTAATTGGTGTCCTTCCCCCTGTAAAGATGTATTGTAGAGTGTGAATGTCGTTGTTGTTGTTTCTGCCTTAGTTTCCATGTCCCTATGTGCTTCACTGTTTTCTCCCTGCGTAACATTTGTGCCGAAGAGGCATAGAGCTGGCCGCTCATTGTACTTAGCACGCTTGGCCGCGTGACCCATTTCCTGGCTTAAGTTCTTTGCCTCGCTCAGCGAAATGTGCCCCGTGGTGCATTCTTGGAATACACGGTACCAGAGATTATAATTTTCAATGCTTTTGCATGTTCTTTCCTTCCTCTTTGTCAAACACCAACAGTGATCTTCTGTTTTCTCTTAGGGGTTCAGGTCGCTTATATTTTGTATGAGTCTGTTCCAGATATATATTCTATGACCCACCTAGCGTCATATAACAGCGAATCTCTGAAGCTCTTCAACTCTTCCTCGCGCAAGAGGAATTCCTTCTCCATCTGGTTACCAGATTTTACTGCCATCGCCAGCTGTTATCTCCATGAGCAAGAGAGCTGCGTCTACTCTTTTACTCACCATGCTGCGCTAGTATCATCTGTTGTCAACTCTTTGAAGACCGGCTCAGCAAGAGATCAATTTTTTGTTTTAAAGTTGGCAATGCTTATATGTTCTCCTTTTGTCTCCTACCCCCCACTCTTTTCCCCTTCCTTGGTCTCTCCGTGCTCCGTTGAGCAGGTCTCACTTCTCAGTCGGCAGTTGACTCGGTCAGTTAAAGCTCCTCTCGAGCTAGCTTCCTCAAACCAAGAGGCACACACTCTTCTACGCCATGTTGGCTAGGTAGTCATCAACGGAAACTTCGACTTCAACATGAAATCAAGATAAGTACCATTTTAAAGGTTTTAACCTCATCTTCATCAATTTTATCTACATGCTTTTATTGATTATTTTATAGACAGCGTGAGATTACTTGTGGGGCGGTAATCATTCTTCGCGGGATTTTCCATGTTGGGCTTTTGTCTAATCAAGCCAATCTTGGTGAAAAGCAGCATTTCTTATGTTTGCAAAATGAGAAATCCTCTCACTACGTGGGATATTATCTAATACCCGCTGTCTATAGTTATAAAGCTAGTTCCTCCGTTGGATTTTCTCAACCCCATTTTTCTGCTAAGATCGTTCTGGAACTTTCCAGATCTGGTACTCTATCTGCGAGGCTTGCCGTCAGGTATCTTTCACTCACTTGTGAAAATACTAGTTAAAATGAGGAATCTTCCTTAAATTACTGCAATAGCGAACTTTCTTCCCCCGTTGGAACATTCTATGGCGCATTTAATTGTAAATCACAACTTTTTCAAGAAATAGACTTTCACCTATATAGTGCAATCAGTTATTTCCATAATTGCAATAACTTTCTTTCTCATAAACTTCAGTGTTTCTATAGTGAACTTTGCATCCATCTTTATAGACTATAGTGACAATCAGTGCTTGCTCCACGTTTCTACCGCGTCGCGATCGTCCGGTTATATTAAATACGGCCATGAACATTGATCCTATATCCCAATGATCTTTCCTCAACCTTCTACTAACAACCATTATTAATAAAATTGTAACTTTCTATAAGGTGTCACTCACGAAGTGCCCTTCCAACTTTGCTAGTTTAACATTAATTAAATTCTGCATAATTGCTTGTGTGATACAAGTTTTAAATAACATTGTTCCTTTCCTATAATCAGGGAAAACATTTCTTTAAACTCTTGAGCGAGTCATGTTCAGGTTTCACGAAATGGAAACTGTCCCATTTGGCTAGTGATTCCTGCTCAAACTTGGGAAGTCTAGAAACTTCCTTTTAACTTTCTTCCGGTTTCACAGTAAGTGACCTGCCCTCTTTTGTATAATTCTCATATCGTAATTCTGTATAAATATAAGAAGTTGTAGGAACTTCTATCTTATTTTTCATGTTTTTATTATTGTTATATTCGAAGTTGTCATTTTCTCTAGAACATTCTCTCAAGAATTTCTTAAGGTACACTCTTTGTACTACAATTCACTTTCCAACTTTAATTACTTCATTGTTTATTTGTTTAAATCTTATAAAGATTTCAGAAACATGTAAGGTTTGAAACCTTGTAAATCGTCAATTGCCTGGAGCAAACATTTAATGTTGAGAGGTCTGCGACCCCATTTGTTAAAATGTTCAAATGAACTGTTTGTCTAAATTATATTACCTAATTGTTAATTTCTTCAAACTTCTTGTAATTGTAAAATAAATGGAGCGTATCCTTTCGCTTTTTCATTTACGAATACAAAGTTTAGGCAAAATCCTATCTTCCCTGACTCTCCTCACTTAATGACATTAAAATCATTAATAGGGCTTTTCCCCTTTGTTGCATTTGAGCAAGAACTCTTAATTTTCACCTCACTAAAGTTCTTTTTAGCTTTAATAGCTAATTCTAATTGGCCAGTAAGGCAAGTAAAGCTCGCTAAGCCAGCTACCTGCTTGTGGAGATCCTCTCCGAAAACTTATGGTCAGTTTTCTAAAAGATAAGTGTTTCTTTTTGTCTAAACTTTTAGCCGGCTCCTCGCTGAGTAAAAGCTTAGCCATTTTCCAATGCAACCATTGGTTCATTTACCAAGATTACTCCATAAGGCATAATCCTTTATCATTTTCCTTCTTGGAGACACTTGGTCGCCCTTACAGGAACTCCATAATTTTGGAAATTGAAAATACCAAACCTGAGTTAAATCATTGGCATTCTTCGAATTATTTTGAAAAACCCAATTTCTTTGAGAAGACATACAGTAAATTTGTTCCTCTCAGTCTTGCCAGACCATCACTCTTCCCCATAGTAGTTTTATATATGCTTGAGAGGGATTATACGAAAGCCACTCTGTTACAAACCGCCCAAGTTCTATCTGTGTTTCTCGTCAGCTTAGACCAAGTCCTTACTCATTTTAGGCATCCGAAAGCGGACTTTCGGTGGCAACCGCTTCTAAATGTATTGAAAGTCAAATTCATAACTTTTGTGGGACTCTCCTCCTATTTTTCTATCCTTTTTCTCCAATCCAAAACCTACTTCCTTTTCTTAATCATCTTCCCTTGGTGGGTGGGTTATTCCTCAGCTAATAAACTACCCAAAATTTGGTGCCGAAACCCGGGAGAGTCCACTTTCTATTTCTATTCTTTGTCAAGTGTCATTTGACAATACTTTGCAAATTATTAATATCTGCTTTGGATTTTTCAGCTATAATTACATCATGCAAAGCCTGTGAACGGGAAAGAGGCCGCTCCTGTCTCCTTTGGTGTGTCCCGTTCTGTCTACCCATTTGCTGCCGCCAACTTGACAGCATCTCCAAGGTTCTACAGTTTCGTGAGTTGTATTTCAATTTATTCTCTTTATCATGGCTCCTACTGAAAAAGAGGAAACTCTCATTGCTAGACGTTCTTCCTATAAAGGGCAACTCACTAGATTCAGAAATTTCATCAGCAAATTAAATCCCGCCGAGTGTGATTTAGACATCTTGACACATCGCCTTAAGTTGTACGAACGGTCTTATGATTATTACGATCAAATTCAAACCTAGATTGAATCCGCTTGCCCAGAACTTCAATCGGATCGGGACGAGGTCGAACCCTTGTACTTTGAAGGGATTGCAAAGGCCCACCGACTGATCCGCAATATCTCAGAACCGGACACTAGGGTCATCAATCCGGCCCAGTTCGCACCCGCTTCAGTTCACAAGAACAAACCGAAACCGTTACTTCCTAAGATAAGCCTACCGCACTTCTCAGGTCAGGAAGGTGAATGGTATTCTTTTTATGAACTTTACTGCTCCCTAATTCATGAAAATGCTGAGATCCCCGACATACATAAATTTTACTTCCTCCGTACTTCTTTGGAATGTGAGGCCTTAGCCTTAGTGGAGTCACTGCCTTTAAGCGCAGACAACTACCACATCGCCTTTAATCTCCTTAAAGAGAGATATGGCAATTTACGTTTGAGTGTAGCTCGCCACATACGTTGTCTCTTCAACCTACCAGCCGTCAAACCTAATGACGTCACCTCTTTAAGAAACCTGTTGGACTCTATACAGTTGAATGTCAGAGCATTATACCAACTCAAGCAGCCTGTCCAAACATGGGACACCATACTCATTCATCTGGCTACATCAATATTCGATTTTTCAACTTTAAAGGCCTGGGAGATCGAACTCGCTCGCAAGGAAGAATTTTCCTTCGAACACTTAATCTCGTTTCTTAACAGCCGATGCCAAGTTCTTACAGCACTCGCATTTCAGTGCGAAAAGGTCGAAACGAATCCTCAGTGTCAAATTTTTGAAAAAAAAACTTGCTTCTTCAAAGGGACATCAGCCCCCATCTGTCGAGAACAAGCAACCCCGTTCTTCTTTCAATCATGCAAGAGAACAAATCAGGCCGCTTAACAAATCGTTAAAATGCACGCTCTGTAAAAAGCTTCACACATTGTATTTGTGCAAATCCTTTAAAGAATTGTCTGTCGAAGATCGAAGGAAGTTTGTCTTCAACAGCAAACATTGTTTCAATTGCTTGTCACCTAAGCATTCTTCTTCGAACTGTACGTCATCAAATCTCTGTTTCCATTGTAAAAAACCGCATCATTCTTTATTGCACGTTCACGATAAATCGAGGTCATCAGCACCCGCCTCTTCAAGCTCCATGCAGAGCAGCTCCGAACAAACTAATGCTTCTTCCTGCATTTCCAATGCCGAAACTTCTCACAGTGCGCAAACCCTTTTGACCACTGTACAATTCGAAATCCAAGATAAATTTGGAAATTGGTTTCGAACCCGTGGTCTTCTCGATTCCGCTTCAACTCATAACTTTGTTTCGCAATCGTTGATTAAAAAACTAGGTCTTTCGTCATCGCCTACTTCTATCAATGTGACCGGCATTGACAATTTGAAAACTCAAGTCTTGCAGTCTTCAAAATTGAAAATCAGAGACGTTTGCCAAAGAAACACCAATCTTAATGTAAACTGTCTCATTCTTACCAGTATTGGCAAGGACACTCCAAGTCACTCTATTAATACTTCCGGTTTAAACATTCCCTCGCACTTAAGGTTAGCCGATCCTCAGTTTAATGCTCAAAGTCCCATTGATGTACTTTTCAGTGCCAATGTTTTTTGGAAGTGCATTCGCAAACAAACACGTAAGTTATCTTCAACCGTGGTCGCCAGAGACACCGATTTTGGTTGGGTTATTACTGGTGAAATTCAGCAACCCAGTGTTCAAACCAAAGCGCAATGTCATTTCGTCACAGCTGACATAAATCTCATTTCTGAAAAAGAGAACGCTCATGTTTCAGATCTCAATAATTTTGAAAAACACTTGCCGAAACGATGTCTCATCGTGAACAACTACGCTACCTCTGTAAGTTGTTTAAATGGTTTTTCCTTCTTCCCGCACAAGATGGCCATTCAAGTTCGCCTTGCTTTGTGTTATTTCGTTTACCTTCTCATGTCATTTTTTATAGCAGGTAATTGCTTAAACTCTTTCTCGAAAACTATCTTCCCCTTGTGTAAAACCATGGCTATCAGTCACCATCATTTAGCTGTAAGCCATGTTTCACTTCTTTCCTTATTTAGAAGGATGGCCACTGCCGGCTCCTCCCCCCTTCCTCACAATTGGAAGCCGCTTTTGAAACCGCTTGAAAATCTGAATTCTATAACATCAAGAATAACTATTCTTATGCATAACCTTCTTCTCAATGTCCCAGCTTTTCTTCTCTGTTCGGAAGAATTAAGCTTCTTTCTGTTGAAAATTGTCCGATTTCGTGATCCTCTCAATTATGCGAAATTGATTTCCTACTCTATTTCATATAGCTTTAAATTGCTTTTTCACGTCCAAGTTACGATTGACTGCATGCAGTTCAACCTGAATATCTGCTTTAAGTTACAGCTGATTCAACAAATGTTGTTTGTGTACTTTGAACTGCTTGTTTTTCAAACTTGTTTGTATACAAGCCCGATTAAGGTCAAGTCACTGTTTATTTCCTGTACGCTTGACAAAGTTCAAAGTATGTTTCTCTTATCTCAACTTTGGCTGATTGCCAAGCATTGTCTAGTAAGCCGCTCCTGCAAGTACAGAAGCCGTTCACCTACTTCCCAAAATAAACTTTTTCCAGTTAAGGACTCTTTCAGCTATTTATATGTCTTATCTCGTTGTACTATGTGGGTCAAGGCCGCACTTGCTTTTGTATTCCACTTACTCATGCTCGTATTCTCCAACTGCTTCGTTCCTTGTTTCAAAACTTCGTTGCGTATTTCTCACGCGCTCATGTATTTCACTCTGCTTACATATTTTGAAATCTTATTGTTCATTGATGAACAAACTTACTTTTTCTCGTCGTCACATTCGATGTGTTTTTGCATTTATACTTGTCACGTCACGTTTCTCGCTGACTTAAGTATTTTTCTGATCAACCCCTTTGATACTCATTATAACTTGAGGTCATTGTTTATGGCTACTAGGTTGTTACCTATGGCGTTCTTGATTTCTACTCGCATAGTTTCTTTGTTTATTTGGTATATTCTTGTCCTGAATAGATGTACTTGTTTCTATACGCTTTGTTTAAACTTGTTAATTCTCCTTTTGCATTGTAACGTAATCTTTACTAGTGCTTTATTTCCCTCAGCTTCTAGTTATTTTGTGATGGAAAGTGTTGATAATTCTCGCTTTTTAACTCCGCTTTCTAATGACCCTGATGACCTCCTTCCACTTACACCTGGTCGCTTCCTTACACGCACTTCTCTCTCTGCCCATCCTCCCCTTCCTAATTCTTTCAGGGATTCTGATTTACCTATCGCTTGGCGTAAACTTGAAGCCCTCCGCAATTCTTTTTGGAAGAGATGGAACTTGGAATATTTAACTTCCTTGCAAAGGAGGCAGAAGTGGTTTCTTTCCAGTCCCGACATTAAAGTGGGAGACTTGGTCTTAGTTAGGGAAGTTTCTCCCCCCCTAGTCTGGACTTCCGATAGAGTGACCGAGTGTTACCCTGGAAGGGATGGGAAAGTCAGGGTAGTCAGAGCTTTGACCACTAATGGTCAGATCACAAGACTACTTCTCTGCAATTGCTTATTACCTTTAAATGTTTACTTGTTTTTCTTGTTCGCTGTTGGTGTCTGCCCCTCCCAGTATGGTACATTCTTGGAATACACGGTACCAGAGATTATAATTTTCAATGCTTTTGCATGTTCTTTCCTTCCTCTTTGTCAAACACCAACAGTGATCTTCTGTTTTCTCTTAGGGTTTCAGGTCGCTTATATTTTGTATGAGTCTGTTCCAGATATATATTCTATGACCCACCTAGCGTCATATAACAGCGAATCTCTGAAGCTCTTCAACTCTTCCTCGCGCAAGAGGAATTCCTTCTCCATCTGGTTACCAGATTTTACTGCCATCGCCAGCTGTTATCTCCATGAGCAAGAGAGCTGCGTCTACTCTTTTACTCACCATGCTGCGCTAGTATCATCTGTTGTCAACTCTTTGAAGACCGGCTCAGCAAGAGATCAATTTTTTGTTTTAAAGTTGGCAATGCTTATATGTTCTCCTTTTGTCTCCTACCCCCCACTCTTTTCCCCTTCCTTGGTCTCTCCGTGCTCCGTTGAGCAGGTCTCACTTCTCAGTCGGCAGTTGACTCGGTCAGTTAAAGCTCCTCTCGAGCTAGCTTCCTCAAACCAAGTGGCACACACTCTTCTACGCCATGTTGGCTAGGTAGTCATCAACGGAAACTTCGACTTCAACATGAAATCAAGATAAGTACCATTTTAAAGGTTTTAACCTCATCTTCATCAATTTTATCTACATGCTTTTATTGATTATTTTATAGACAGCGTGAGATTACTTGTGGGGCGGTAATCATTCTTCGCGGGATTTTCCATGTTGGGCTTTTGTCTAATCAAGCCAATCTTGGTGAAAAGCAGCATTTCTTATGCTTGCAAAATGAGAAATCCTATCACTACGTGGGATATTATCTAATACCCGCTGTCTATAATTATAAAGCTAGTTCCTCCGTTGGATTTTCTCAACCCCATTTTTCTGCTAAGATCGTTCTGGAACTTTCCAGATCTGGTACTCTATCTGCGAGGCTTGCCGTCAGGTATTTTTCACTCACTTGTGAAAATACTAGTTAAAATGAGGAATCTTCCTTAAATTACTGCAATAGCGAACTTTCTTCCCCCGTTGGAACATTCTATGGCGCATTTAATTGTAAATCACAACTTTTTCAAGAAATAGACTTTCACCTATATAGTGCAATCAGTTATTTCCATAATTGCAATAACTTTCTTTCTCATAAACTTCAGTGTTTCTATAGTGAACTTTGCATCCATCTTTATAGACTATAGTGACAATCAGTGCTTGCTCCACGTTTCTACCGCGTCGCGATCGTCCGGTTATATTAAATACGGCCATGAACATTGATCCTATATCCCAATGATCTTTCCTCAACCTTCTACTAACAACCATTATTAATAAAATTGTAACTTTCTATAAGGTGTCACTCACGAAGTGCCCTTCCAACTTTGCTAGTTTAACATTAATTAAATTCTGCATAATTGCTTGTGTGATACAAGTTTTAAATAACATTGCTCCTTTCCTATAATCAGGGAAAACATTTCTTTAAACTCTTGAGCGAGTCATGTTCAGGTTTCACGAAATGGAAACTGTCCCATTTGGCTAGTGATTCCTGCTCAAACTTGGGAAGTCTAGAAACTTCCTTTTAACTTTCTTCAGGTTTCACAGTAAGTGACCTGCCCTCTTTTGTATAATTCTCATATCGTAATTCTGTATAAATATAAGAAGTTGTAGGAACTTCTATCTTATTTTTCATGTTTTTATTATTGTTATATTCGAAGTTGTCATTTTCTCTAGAACATTCTCTCAAGAATTTCTTAAGGTACACTCTTTGTACTACAATTCACTTTCCAACTTTAATTACTTCATTGTTTATTTGTTTAAATCTTATAAAGATTTCAGAAACATGTAAGGTTTGAAACCTTGTAAATCGTCAATTGCCTGGAGCAAACATTTAATGTTGAGAGGTCTGCGACCCCATTTGTTAAAATGTTCAAATGAACTGTTTGTCTAAATTATATTACCTAATTGTTAATTTCTTCAAACTTCTTGTAATTGTAAAATAAATGGAGCGTATCCTTTCGCTTTTTCATTTACGAATACAAAGTTTAGGCAAAATCCTATCTTCCCTGACTCTCCTCACTTAATGACATTAAAATCATTAATAGGGCTTTTCCCCTTTGTTGCATTTGAGCAAGAACTCTTAATTTTCACCTCACTAAAGTTCTTTTTAGCTTTAATAGCTAATTCTAATTGGCCAGTAAGGCAAGTAAAGCTCGCTAAGCCAGCTACCTGCTTGTGGAGATCCTCTCCGAAAACTTATGGTCAGTTTTCTAAAAGATAAGTGTTTCTTTTTGTCTAAACTTTTAGCCGGCTCCTCGCTGAGTAAAAGCTTAGCCATTTTCCAATGCAACCATTGGTTCATTTACCAAGATTACTCCATAAGGCATAATCCTTTATCATTTTCCTTCTTGGAGACACTTGGTCGCCCTTACAGGAACTCCATAATTTTGGAAATTGAAAATACCAAACCTGAGTTAAATCATTGGCATTCTTCGAATTATTTTGAAAAACCCAATTTCTTTGAGAAGACATACAGTAAATTTGTTCCTCTCAGTCTTGCCAGACCATCACTCTTCCCCATAGTAGTTTTATATATGCTTGAGAGGGATTATACGAAAGCCACTCTGTTACAAACCGCCCAAGTTCTATCTGTGTTTCTCGTCAGCTTAGACCAAGTCCTTACTCATTTTAGGCATCCGAAAGCGGACTTTCGGTGGCAACCGCTTCTAAATGTATTGAAAGTCAAATTCATAACTTTTGTGGGACTCTCCTCCTATTTTTCTATCCTTTTTCTCCAATCCAAAACCTACTTCCTTTTCTTAATCATCTTCCCTTGGTGGGTGGGTTATTCCTCAGCTAATAAACTACCCAAAATTTGGTGCCGAAACCCGGGAGAGTCCACTTTCTATTTCTATTCTTTGTCAAGTGTCATTTGACAATACTTTGCAAATTATTAATATCTGCTTTGGATTTTTCAGCTATAATTACATCATGCAAAGCCTGTGAACGGGAAAGAGGCCGCTCCTGTCTCCTTTGGTGTGTCCCGTTCTGTCTACCCATTTGCTGCCGCCAACTTGACAGCATCTCCAAGGTTCTACAGTTTCGTGAGTTGTATTTCAATTTATTCTCTTTATCATGGCTCCTACTGAAAAAGAGGAAACTCTCATTGCTAGACGTTCTTCCTATAAAGGGCAACTCACTAGATTCAGAAATGTCATCAGCAAATTAAATCCCGCCGAGTGTGATTTAGACATCTTGACACATCGCCTTAAGTTGTACGAACGGTCTTATGATTATTACGATCAAATTCAAACCTAGATTGAATCCGCTTGCCCAGAACTTCAATCGGATCGGGACGAGGTCGAACCCTTGTACTTTGAAGGGATTGCAAAGGCCCACCAACTGATCCGCAATATCTCAGAACCGGACACTAGGGTCATCAATCCGGCCCAGTTCGCACCCGCTTCAGTTCACAAGAACAAACCGAAACCGTTATTTCCTAAGATAAGCCTACCGCACTTCTCAGGTCAGGAAGGTGAATGGTATTCTTTTTATGAACTTTACTGCTCCCTAATTCATGAAAATGTTGAGATCCCCGACATACATAAATTTTACTTCCTCCGTACTTCTTTGGAATGTGAGGCCTTAGCCTTAGTGGAGTCACTGCCTTTAAGCGCAGACAACTACCACATCGCCTTTAATCTCCTTAAAGAGAGATATGGCAATTTACGTTTGAGTGTAGCTCGCCACATACGTTGTCTCTTCAACCTACCAGCCGTCAAACCTAATGACGTCACCTCTTTAAGAAACCTGTTGGACTCTATACAGTTGAATGTCAGAGCATTATACCAACTCAAGCAGCCTGTCCAAACATGGGACACCATACTCATTCATCTGGCTACATCAAGATTCGATTTTTCAACTTTAAAGGCCTGGGAGATCGAACTCGCTCGCAAGGAAGAATTTTCCTTCGAACACTTAATCTCGTTTCTTAACAGCCGATGCCAAGTTCTTACAGCACTCGCATTTCAGTGCGAAAAGGTCGAAAAGAATCCTCAGTGTCAAATTTTTGAAAAAAAAACTTGCTTCTTCAAAGGGACATCAGCCCCCATCTGTCGAGAACAAGCAACCCCGTTCTTCTTTCAATCATGCAAGAGAACAAATCAGGCCGCTTAACAAATCGTTAAAATGCACGCTCTGTAAAAAGCTTCACACATTGTATTTGTGCAAATCCTTTAAAGAATTGTCTGTCGAAGATCGAAGGAAGTTTGTCTTCAACAGCAAACATTGTTTCAATTGCTTGTCACCTAAGCATTCTTCTTCGAACTGTACGTCATCAAATCTCTGTTTCCATTGTAAAAAACCGCATCATTCTTTATTGCACGTTCACGATAAATCGAGGTCATCAGCACCCGCCTCTTCAAGCTCCATGCAGAGCAGCTCCGAACAAACTAATGCTTCTTCCTGCATTTCCAATGCCGAAACTTCTCACAGTGCGCAAACCCTTTTGACCACTGTACAATTCGAAATCCAAGATAAATTTGGAAATTGGTTTCGAACCCGTGGTCTTCTCGATTCCGCTTCAACTCATAACTTTGTTTCGCAATCGTTGATTAAAAAACTAGGTCTTTCGTCATCGCCTACTTCTATCAATGTGACCGGCATTGACAATTTGAAAACTCAAGTCTTGCAGTCTTCAAAATTGAAAATCAGAGACGTTTGCCAAAGAAACACCAATCTTAATGTAAACTGTCTCATTCTTACCAGTATTGGCAAGGACACTCCAAGTCACTCTATTAATACTTCCGGTTTAAACATTCCCTCGCACTTAAGGTTAGCCGATCCTCAGTTTAATGCTCAAGGTCCCATTGATGTACTTTTCAGTGCCAATGTTTTTTGGAAGTGCATTCGCAAACAAACACGCAAGTTATCTTCAACCGTGGTCGCCAGAGACACCGATTTTGGTTGGGTTATTACTGGTGAAATTCAGCAACCCAGTGTTCAAACCAAAGCGCAATGTCATTTCGTCACAGCTGACATAAATCTCATTTCTGAAAAAGAGAACGCTCATGTTTCAGATCTCAATAATTTTGAAAAACACTTGCCGAAACGATGTCTCATCGTGAACAACTACGCTACCTCTGTAAGTTGTTTAAATGGTTTTTCCTTCTTCCCGCACAAGATGGCCATTCAAGTTCGCCTTGCTTTGTGTTATTTCGTTTACCTTCTCATGTCATTTTTTATAGCAGGTAATTGCTTAAACTCTTTCTCGAAAACTATCTTCCCCTTGTGTAAAACCATGGCTATCAGTCACCATCATTTAGCTGTAAGCCATGTTTCACTTCTTTCCTTATTTAGAAGGATGGCCACTGCCGGCTCCTCCCCCCTTCCTCACAATTGGAAGCCGCTTTTGAAACCGCTTGAAAATCTGAATTCTATAACATCAAGAATAACTATTCTTATGCATAACCTTCTTCTCAATGTCCCAGCTTTTCTTCTCTGTTCGGAAGAATTAAGCTTCTTTCTGTTGAAAATTGTCCGATTTCGTGATCCTCTCAATTATGCGAAATTGATTTCCTACTCTATTTCATATAGCTTTAAATTGCTTTTTCACGTCCAAGTTACGATTGACTGCATGCAGTTCAACCTGAATATCTGCTTTAAGTTACAGCTGATTCAACAAATGTTGTTTGTGTACTTTGAACAGCTTGTTTTTCAAACTTGTTTGTATACAAGCCCGATTAAGGTCAAGTCACTGTTTATTTCCTGTACGCTTGACAAAGTTCAAAGTATGTTTCTCTTATCTCAACTTTGGCTGATTGCCAAGCATTGTCTAGTAAGCCGCTCCTGCAAGTACAGAAGCCGTTCACCTACTTCCCAAAATAAACTTTTTCCAGTTAAGGACTCTTTCAGCTATTTATATGTCTTATCTCGTTGTACTATGTGGGTCAAGGCCGCACTTGCTTTTGTATTCCACTTACTCATGCTCGTATTCTCCAACTGCTTCGTTCCTTGTTTCAAAACTTCGTTGCGTATTTCTCACGCGCTCATGTATTTCACTCTGCTTACATATTTTGAAATCTTATTGTTCATTGATGAACAAACTTACTTTTTCTCGTCGTCACATTCGATGTGTTTTTGCATTTATACTTGTCACGTCACGTTTCTCGCTGACTTAAGTATTTTTCTGATCAACCCCTTTGATACTCATTATAACTTGAGGTCATTGTTTATGGCTACTAGGTTGTTACCTATGGCGTTCTTGATTTCTACTCGCATAGTTTCTTTGTTTATTTGGTATATTCTTGTCCTGAATAGATGTACTTGTTTCTATACGCTTTGTTTAAACTTGTTAATTCTCCTTTTGCATTGTATCGTAATCTTTACTAGTGCTTTATTTCCCTCAGCTTCTAGTTATTTTGTGATGGAAAGTGTTGATAATTCTCGCTTTTTAACTCCGCTTTCTAATGACCCTGATGACCTCCTTCCACTTACACCTGGTCGCTTCCTTACACGCACTTCTCTCTCTGCCCATCCTCCCCTTCCTAATTCTTTCAGGGATTCTGATTTACCTATCGCTTGGCGTAAACTTGAAGCCCTCCGCAATTCTTTTTGGAAGAGATGGAACTTGGAATATTTAACTTCCTTGCAAAGGAGGCAGAAGTGGTTTCTTTCCAGTCCCGACATTAAAGTGGGAGACTTGGTCTTAGTTAGGGAAGTTTCTCCCCCCCTAGTCTGGACTTCCGATAGAGTGACCGAGTGTTACCCTGGAAGGGATGGGAAAGTCAGGGTAGTCAGAGCTTTGACCACTAATGGTCAGATCACAAGACTACTTCTCTGCAATTGCTTATTACCTTTAAATGTTTACTTGTTTTTCTTGTTCGCTGTTGGTGTCTGCCCCTCCCAGTATGGTGCATTCTTGGAATACACGGTACCAGAGATTATAATTTTCAATGCTTTTGCATGTTCTTTCCTTCCTCTTTGTCAAACACCAACAGTGATCTTCTGTTTTCTCTTAGGGGTTCAGGTCGCTTATATTTTGTATGAGTCTGTTCCAGATATATATTCTATGACCCACCTAGCGTCATATAACAGCGAATCTCTGAAGCTCTTCAACTCTTCCTCGCGCAAGAGGAATTCCTTCTCCATCTGGTTACCAGATTTTACTGCCATCGCCAGCTGTTATCTCCATGAGCAAGAGAGCTGCGTCTACTCTTTTACTCACCATGCTGCGCTAGTATCATCTGTTGTCAACTCATTGAAGACCGGCTCAGCAAGAGATCAATTTTTTGTTTTAAAGTTGGCAATGCTTATATGTTCTCCTTTTGTCTCCTACCCCCCACTCCTTTCCCCTTCCTTGGTCTCTCCGTGCTCCGTTGAGCAGGTCTCACTTCTCAGTCGGCAGTTGACTCGGTCAGTTAAAGCTCCTCTCGAGCTAGCTTCCTCAAACCAAGAGGCACACACTCTTCTACGCCATGTTGGCTAGGTAGTCATCAACGGAAACTTCGACTTCAACATGAAATCAAGATAAGTACCATTTTAAAGGTTTTAACCTCATCTTCATCAATTTTATCTACATGCTTTTATTGATTATTTTATAGACAGCGTGAGATTACTTGTGGGGCGGTAATCATTCTTCGCGGGATTTTCCATGTTGGGCTTTTGTCTAATCAAGCCAATCTTGGTGAAAAGCAGCATTTCTTATGCTTGCAAAATGAGAAATCCTCTCACTACGTGGGATATTATCTAATACCCGCTGTCTATAATTATAAAGCTAGTTCCTCCGTTGGATTTTCTCAACCCCATTTTTCTGCTAAGATCGTTCTGGAACTTTCCAGATCTGGTACTCTATCTGCGAGGCTTGCCGTCAGGTATTTTTCACTCACTTGTGAAAATACTAGTTAAAATGAGGAATCTTCCTTAAATTACTGCAATAGCGAACTTTCTTCCCCCGTTGGAACATTCTATGGCGCATTTAATTGTAAATCACAACTTTTTCAAGAAATAGACTTTCACCTATATAGTGCAATCAGTTATTTCCATAATTGCAATAACTTTCTTTCTCATAAACTTCAGTGTTTCTATAGTGAACTTTGCATCCATCTTTATAGACTATAGTGACAATCAGTGCTTGCTCCACGTTTCTACCGCGTCGCGATCGTCCGGTTATATTAAATACGGCCATGAACATTGATCCTATATCCCAATGATCTTTCCTCAACCTTCTACTAACAACCATTATTAATAAAATTGTAACTTTCTATAAGGTGTCACTCACGAAGTGCCCTTCCAACTTTGCTAGTTTAACATTAATTAAATTCTGCATAATTGCTTGTGTGATACAAGTTTTAAATAACATTGCTCCTTTCCTATAATCAGGGAAAACATTTCTTTAAACTCTTGAGCGAGTCATGTTCAGGTTTCACGAAATGGAAACTGTCCCATTTGGCTAGTGATTCCTGCTCAAACTTGGGAAGTCTAGAAACTTCCTTTTAACTTTCTTCAGGTTTCACAGTAAGTGACCTGCCCTCTTTTGTATAATTCTCATATCGTAATTCTGTATAAATATAAGAAGTTGTAGGAACTTCTATCTTATTTTTCATGTTTTTATTATTGTTATATTCGAAGTTGTCATTTTCTCTAGAACATTCTCTCAAGAATTTCTTAAGGTACACTCTTTGTACTACAATTCACTTTCCTACTTTAATTACTTCATTGTTTATTTGTTTAAATCTTATAAAGATATTAGAAACATGTAAGGTTTGAAACCTTGTAAATCGTCAATTGCCTGGAGCAAACATTTAATGTTGAGAGGTCTGCGACCCCATTTGTTAAAATGTTCAAATGAACTGTTTGTCTAAATTATATTACCTAATTGTTAATTTCTTCAAACTTCTTGTAATTGTAAAATAAATGGAGCGTATCCTTTCGCTTTTTCATTTACGAATACAAAGTTTAGGCAAAATCCTATCTTCCCTGACTCTCCTCACTTAATGACATTAAAATCATTAATAGGGCTTTTCCCCTTTGTTGCATTTGAGCAAGAACTCTTAATTTTCACCTCACTAAAGTTCTTTTTAGCTTTAATAGCTAATTCTAATTGGCCAGTAAGGCAAGTAAAGCTCGCTAAGCCAGCTACCTGCTTGTGGAGATCCTCTCCGAAAACTTATGGTCAGTTTTCTAAAAGATAAGTGTTTCTTTTTGTCTAAACTTTTAGCCGGCTCCTCGCTGAGTAAAAGCTTAGCCATTTTCCAATGCAACCATTGGTTCATTTACCAAGATTACTCCATAAGGCATAATCCTTTATCATTTTCCTTCTTAGAGACACTTGGTCGCCCTTACAGGAACTCCATAATTTTGGAAATTGAAAATACCAAACCTGAGTTAAATCATTGGCATTCTTCGAATTATTTTGAAAAACCCAATTTCTTTGAGAAGACATACAGTAAATTTGTTCCTCTCAGTCTTGCCAGACCATCACTCTTCCCCATAGTAGTTTTATATATGCTTGAGAGGGATTATACGAAAGCCACTCTGTTGCAAACCGCCCAAGTTCTATCTGTGTTTCTCGTCAGCTTAGACCAAGTACTTACTCATTTTAGGTATCCGAAAGCGGACTTTCGGTGGCAACCGCTTCTAAATGTATTGAAAGTCAAATTCATAACTTTTGTGGGACTCTCCTCCTATTTTTCTATCCTTTTTCTCCAATCCAAAACCTACTTCCTTTTCTTAATCATCTTCCCTTGGTGGGTGGGTTATTCCTCAGCTAATAAACTACCCAAAATTTGGTGCCGAAACCCGGGAGAGTCCACTTTCTATTTCTATTCTTTGTCAAGTGTCATTTGACAATACTTTGCAAATTATTAATATCTGCTTTGGATTTTTCAGCTATAATTACATCATGCAAAGCCTGTGAACGGGAAAGAGGCCGCTCCTGTCTCCTTTGGTGTGTCCCGTTCTGTCTACCCATTTGCTGCCGCCAACTTGACAGCATCTCCAAGGTTCTACAGTTTCGTGAGTTGTATTTCAATTTATTCTCTTTATCATGGCTCCTACTGAAAAAGAGGAAACTCTCATTGCTAGACGTTCTTCCTATAAAGGGCAACTCACTAGATTCAGAAATGTCATCAGCAAATTAAATCCCGCCGAGTGTGATTTAGACATCTTGACACATCGCCTTAAGTTGTACGAACGGTCTTATGATTATTACGATCAAATTCAAACCTAGATTGAATCCGCTTGCCCAGAACTTCAATCGGATCGGGACGAGGTCGAACCCTTGTACTTTGAAGGGATTGCAAAGGCCCACCAACTGATCCGCAATATCTCAGAACCGGACACTAGGGTCATCAATCCGGCCCAGTTCGCACCCGCTTCAGTTCACAAGAACAAACCGAAACCGTTACTTCCTAAGATAAGCCTACCGCACTTCTCAGGTCAGGAAGGTGAATGGTATTCTTTTTATGAACTTTACTGCTCCCTAATTCATGAAAATGCTGAGATCCCCGACATACATAAATTTTACTTCCTCCGTACTTCTTTGGAATGTGAGGCCTTAGCCTTAGTGGAGTCACTGCCTTTAAGCGCAGACAACTACCACATCGCCTTTAATCTCCTTAAAGAGAGATATGGCAATTTACGTTTGAGTGTAGCTCGCCACATACGTTGTCTCTTCAACCTACCAGCCGTCAAACCTAATGACGTCACCTCTTTAAGAAACCTGTTGGACTCTATACAGTTGAATGTCAGAGCATTATACCAACTCAAGCAGCCTGTCCAAACATGGGACACCATACTCATTCATCTGGCTACATCAAGATTCGATTTTTCAACTTTAAAGGCCTGGGAGATCGAACTCGCTCGCAAGGAAGAATTTTCCTTCGAACACTTAATCTCGTTTCTTAACAGCCGATGCCAAGTTCTTACAGCACTCGCATTTCAGTGCGAAAAGGTCGAAAAGAATCCTCAGTGTCAAATTTTTGAAAAAAAAACTTGCTTCTTCAAAGGGACATCAGCCCCCATCTGTCGAGAACAAGCAACCCCGTTCTTCTTTCAATCATGCAAGAGAACAAATCAGGCCGCTTAACAAATCGTTAAAATGCACGCTCTGTAAAAAGCTTCACACATTGTATTTGTGCAAATCCTTTAAAGAATTGTCTGTCGAAGATCGAAGGAAGTTTGTCTTCAACAGCAAACATTGTTTCAATTGCTTGTCACCTAAGCATTCTTCTTCGAACTGTACGTCATCAAATCTCTGTTTCCATTGTAAAAAACCGCATCATTCTTTATTGCACGTTCACGATAAATCGAGGTCATCAGCACCCGCCTCTTCAAGCTCCATGCAGAGCAGCTCCGAACAAACTAATGCTTCTTCCTGCATTTCCAATGCCGAAACTTCTCACAGTGCGCAAACCCTTTTGACCACTGTACAATTCGAAATCCAAGATAAATTTGGAAATTGGTTTCGAACCCGTGGTCTTCTCGATTCCGCTTCAACTCATAACTTTGTTTCGCAATCGTTGATTAAAAAACTAGGTCTTTCGTCATCGCCTACTTCTATCAATGTGACCGGCATTGACAATTTGAAAACTCAAGTCTTGCAGTCTTCAAAATTGAAAATCAGAGACGTTTGCCAAAGAAACACCAATCTTAATGTAAACTGTCTCATTCTTACCAGTATTGGCAAGGACACTCCAAGTCACTCTATTAATACTTCCGGTTTAAACATTCCCTCGCACTTAAGGTTAGCCGATCCTCAGTTTAATGCTCAAGGTCCCATTGATGTACTTTTCAGTGCCAATGTTTTTTGGAAGTGCATTCGCAAACAAACACGTAAGTTATCTTCAACCGTGGTCGCCAGAGACACCGATTTTGGTTGGGTTATTACTGGTGAAATTCAGCAACCCAGTGTTCAAACCAAAGCGCAATGTCATTTCGTCACAGCTGACATAAATCTCATTTCTGAAAAAGAGAACGCTCATGTTTCAGATCTCAATAATTTTGAAAAACACTTGCCGAAACGATGTCTCATCGTGAACAACTACGCTACCTCTGTAAGTTGTTTAAATGGTTTTTCCTTCTTCCCGCACAAGATGGCCATTCAAGTTCGCCTTGCTTTGTGTTATTTCGTTTACCTTCTCATGTCATTTTTTATAGCAGGTAATTGCTTAAACTCTTTCTCGAAAACTATCTTCCCCTTGTGTAAAACCATGGCTATCAGTCACCATCATTTAGCTGTAAGCCATGTTTCACTTCTTTCCTTATTTAGAAGGATGGCCACTGCCGGCTCCTCCCCCCTTCCTCACAATTGGAAGCCGCTTTTGAAACCGCTTGAAAATCTGAATTCTATAACATCAAGAATAACTATTCTTATGCATAACCTTCTTCTCAATGTCCCAGCTTTTCTTCTCTGTTCGGAAGAATTAAGCTTCTTTCTGTTGAAAATTGTCCGATTTCGTGATCCTCTCAATTATGCGAAATTGATTTCCTACTCTATTTCATATAGCTTTAAATTGCTTTTTCACGTCCAAGTTACGATTGACTGCATGCAGTTCAACCTGAATATCTGCTTTAAGTTACAGCTGATTCAACAAATGTTGTTTGTGTACTTTGAACTGCTTGTTTTTCAAACTTGTTTGTATACAAGCCCGATTAAGGTCAAGTCACTGTTTATTTCCTGTACGCTTGACAAAGTTCAAAGTATGTTTCTCTTATCTCAACTTTGGCTGATTGCCAAGCATTGTCTAGTAAGCCGCTCCTGCAAGTACAGAAGCCGTTCACCTACTTCCCAAAATAAACTTTTTCCAGTTAAGGACTCTTTCAGCTATTTATATGTCTTATCTCGTTGTACTATGTGGGTCAAGGCCGCACTTGCTTTTGTATTCCACTTACTCATGCTCGTATTCTCCAACTGCTTCGTTCCTTGTTTCAAAACTTCGTTGCGTATTTCTCACGCGCTCATGTATTTCACTCTGCTTACATATTTTGAAATCTTATTGTTCATTGATGAACAAACTTACTTTTTCTCGTCGTCACATTCGATGTGTTTTTGCATTTATACTTGTCACGTCACGTTTCTCGCTGACTTAAGTATTTTTCTGATCAACCCCTTTGATACTCATTATAACTTGAGGTCATTGTTTATGGCTACTAGGTTGTTACCTATGGCGTTCTTGATTTCTACTCGCATAGTTTCTTTGTTTATTTGGTATATTCTTGTCCTGAATAGATGTACTTGTTTCTATACGCTTTGTTTAAACTTGTTAATTCTCCTTTTGCATTGTAACGTAATCTTTACTAGTGCTTTATTTCCCTCAGCTTCTAGTTATTTTGTGATGGAAAGTGTTGATAATTCTCGCTTTTTAACTCCGCTTTCTAATGACCCTGATGACCTCCTTCCACTTACACCTGGTCGCTTCCTTACGCGCACTTCTCTCTCTGCCCATCCTCCCCTTCCTAATTCTTTCAGGGATTCTGATTTACCTATCGCTTGGCGTAAACTTGAAGCCCTCCGCAATTCTTTTTGGAAGAGATGGAACTTGGAATATTTAACTTCCTTGCAAAGGAGGCAGAAGTGGTTTCTTTCCAGTCCCGACATTAAAGTGGGAGACTTGGTCTTAGTTAGGGAAGTTTCTCCCCCCCTAGTCTGGACTTCCGATAGAGTGACCGAGTGTTACCCTGGAAGGGATGGGAAAGTCAGGGTAGTCAGAGCTTTGACCACTAATGGTCAGATCACAAGACTACTTCTCTGCAATTGCTTATTACCTTTAAATGTTTACTTGTTTTTCTTGTTCGCTGTTGGTGTCTGCCCCTCCCAGTATGGTGCATTCTTGGAATACACGGTACCAGAGATTATAATTTTCAATGCTTTTGCATGTTCTTTCCTTCCTCTTTGTCAAACACCAACAGTGATCTTCTGTTTTCTCTTAGGGGTTCAGGTCGCTTATATTTTGTATGAGTCTGTTCCAGATATATATTCTATGACCCACCTAGCGTCATATAACAGCGAATCTCTGAAGCTCTTCAACTCTTCCTCGCGCAAGAGGAATTCCTTCTCCATCTGGTTACCAGATTTTACTGCCATCGCCAGCTGTTATCTCCATGAGCAAGAGAGCTGCGTCTACTCTTTTACTCACCATGCTGCGCTAGTATCATCTGTTGTCAACTCATTGAAGACCGGCTCAGCAAGAGATCAATTTTTTGTTTTAAAGTTGGCAATGCTTATATGTTCTCCTTTTGTCTCCTACCCCCCCACTCTTTTCCCCTTCCTTGGTCTCTCCGTGCTCCGTTGAGCAGGTCTCACTTCTCAGTCGGCAGTTGACTCGGTCAGTTAAAGCTCCTCTCGAGCTAGCTTCCTCAAACCAAGAGGCACACACTCTTCTACGCCATGTTGGCTAGGTAGTCATCAACGGGAAACTTCGACTTCAACATGAAATCAAGATAAGTACCATTTTAAAGGTTTTAACCTCATCTTCATCAATTTTATCTACATGCTTTTATTGATTATTTTATAGACAGCGTGAGATTACTTGTGGGGCGGTAATCATTCTTCGCGGGATTTTCCATGTTGGGCTTTTGTCTAATCAGCCAATCTTGGTGAAAAGCAGCATTTCTTATGCTTGCAAAATGAGAAATCCTCTCACTACGTGGGATATTATCTAATACCCGCTGTCTATAATTATAAAGCTAGTTCCTCCGTTGGATTTTCTCAACCCCATTTTTCTGCTAAGATCGTTCTGGAACTTTCCAGATCTGGTACTCTATCTGCGAGGCTTGCCGTCAGGTATTTTTCACTCACTTGTGAAAATACTAGTTAAAATGAGGAATCTTCCTTAAATTACTGCAATAGCGAACTTTCTTCCCCCGTTGGAACATTCTATGGCGCATTTAATTGTAAATCACAACTTTTTCAAGAAATAGACTTTCACCTATATAGTGCAATCAGTTATTTCCATAATTGCAATAACTTTCTTTCTCATAAACTTCAGTGTTTCTATAGTGAACTTTGCATCCATCTTTATAGACTATAGTGACAATCAGTGCTTGCTCCACGTTTCTACCGCGTCGCGATCGTCCGGTTATATTAAATACGGCCATGAACATTGATCCTATATCCCAATGATCTTTCCTCAACCTTCTACTAACAACCATTATTAATAAAATTGTAACTTTCTATAAGGTGTCACTCACGAAGTGCCCTTCCAACTTTGCTAGTTTAACATTAATTAAATTCTGCATAATTGCTTGTGTGATACAAGTTTTAAATAACATTGCTCCTTTCCTATAATCAGGGAAAACATTTCTTTAAACTCTGAGCGAGTCATGTTCAGGTTTCACGAAATGGAAACTGTCCCATTTGGCTAGTGATTCCTGCTCAAACTTGGGAAGTCTAGAAACTTCCTTTTAACTTTCTTCAGGTTTCACAGTAAGTGACCTGCCCTCTTTTGTATAATTCTCATATCGTAATTCTGTATAAATATAAGAAGTTGTAGGAACTTCTATCTTATTTTTCATGTTTTTATTATTGTTATATTCGAAGTTGTCATTTTCTCTAGAACATTCTCTCAAGAATTTCTTAAGGTACACTCTTTGTACTACAATTCACTTTCCTACTTTAATTACTTCATTGTTTATTTGTTTAAATCTTATAAAGATTTTAGAAACATGTAAGGTTTGAAACC